>JAJKFL010000237.1:8465560-9665560 GCA_021186555.1 Reticulitermes speratus
GCCTGTGTCCAGCTTTGGAGCGGCCGCAGTGAGGCTGATGTTTTTGGCAAAACAGTACCAAATTTGAGCGTCTGGCTGCAGCACTGAATGCTGCCGGTAACACTGGTTGATACTGTAGGACGGAAGGTGGAATGGTATGTGCGAGTGTTGCCCAAATGTCTTTCTGTTCAGTTATCTTGCTTTAGAAATGTGTGAAGAATTTGAACCAATAAAACTCACACATGAAAAACTAAATATGGCGTAAGAAGCTAAAGTGAATCTCCAGCAAAGAAAGGTCTAACATAAGACTTTAAACCTTAACATATTCCACATAGATTTGTCAGTTTAAAGCAGGGGTTCTTAACCTTACTTGTGCCATGGACCCCTTTTGAGAGTCTCGTGAAACCTACGGGCCCCTTTCAGGAAAATGTATTTAAATGCATAAAATAAAATACAATACACAGATGCAGATTCTATATCTATGTATTACAACTATATTACAGATTGTTTTAAAAGGAAACTAATTATGCTCAAACGGAGTATTCAAACTTTTAAAAATAACTATATAATATGACAATGTATGTGCTTCTTTATTAAATAATTAAATCATTAACAAGACAATAAATAAATTTAAAAGATATGCAAGTTGAAATTAAATTTTTAAAAAGACATTTCAATGCGAAGGAAAATGTATTTTGGGTTACCTTTCCTAGGCTATAATAATTGTAGATAGTGAGATTTACTGAAGTTAACATACATATATTTGGAGTGTAGGGCCCCTACATTCATTATTCAATGAAAAGCTGAATTTCAGTTAGAGGTTAGTGAAAATAAAGATGTAATTTTTTTCCCAACCAAGTTCACGGACCCCCTGAAATGTATCCTCGGACCTCTCTTACTCCTTCCCTGTTTCCTTATACAGATATTTGAATATTTTTTTCAAGAAACGTGAAAAGATGAAATGTAGATGAATAACTTTGAAATCCACTGGCTTAGGTGATGATATAGCACTGTTTCAGTTATACGATGACATCAGGTTCGTAGAACGTAGTGGAACATTTTTTCTTGAATGTAAGATGGACGTGTGACTCCGTCACAACTTAATTAAAGTTGTTATTCTTGAAATAAAATCAAGATTTAAATTGTATAAAGTGCCTTCTAAATTATCACAAATGAGGAGTTTACCTCCAAATATTAAGATGTATATTTGGAGCATTCTACTGGCCTACAGCAGCAGACATAACCTTAATTCTATGCTGGGTAACTTTTAAGACCAGTTCTATAATTAACAGATTATGTCTTACATTCATTTGTTTCTTCGTGCAGACACATCAGTTTATTGAATGAGTTTCTGTGTACTGCTTTTTAGGCGCGTTCGCAAAATTGTAGGAAGCGACTACTAGTTCGTCGTGTGTGTGTCCGTCTGTTCGCATGAAACAACTCGGCTTCCACTGGATGGATTTTCATGAAATTTGATACTTGAATATTTTTCGAATATCTGTCGAGAAAATTCAAGTTCCATTAAAATCTTAAAAGAATAATGGATACTTTACGTGAAGACATATGTACGTTTATGGTGATATCTCGCTTAATTCTTCTTAGAATGAGAAATATTTCGGACAAAAGTTGCAGAGAAAATCAACACACATTTTATGTTCAAGAACATGAGATACTGTGACAAAATATTGTAGAGTCAGACAGGCCACAGGTGACAAAATAATACGACACATGCGTATTGCATGCTGGGTAACTAAGGGTTCAGACACACACTCAGAATATGTAATACTTATTGTTGCTTTTCCAATGCAACAATGTTATGTTTATACATACATTGCCTGTCATGTTCACTTCTGTTTTGAAAGGTAGAAAATCTCTTTGTTTAACGTTTTTACCTTTACATGCCAGAGTTTTTGTGACTGGTTTTAATGTCTTTCAGGTGCGCCACCACAACAACAACAAAGTGGAAAAAAAACTGTGGGCAGAGATTTAAGAACTTAAAGAAAAGCTGGCCAAGAGGGGGCGTGGCCTGGAGACGACTGCAAGATACCTTGCAACTTTACGGTATGTTCAACCGCTCGTTGTGGTGCGTCCTGTGACATCAGAGCCACACGTGTTCTGCCAAGTCGCTTGCCTGTGGCGGGGACACTAGTGGCACATCCACACCGAATGAAAACAGGCAAAATAAACTACTTTGAGAGTAGACAGTACAGATTCGTGTCTAGGATGGAGGGTCTGGAGCAAGACGACACAGGAAACTGACTGAGCATGAAGGCAGCTGTCTTCTGTAAAAGGCAAGAGCAGGTGAAGAAATGTAGGATACTGAATGTTACCGCTGAGGGTTGCTGCTGTTGCTGCTGCTTCATGTGCAGGCTGGTTAGTGCAGCGGTAACTTTGTATAGAACTGCAGATTGCATTGTTCTGTCCAACCCGGGACGACATATTGAGACTAACAAAATATACCAGACCTGTTGACATATTTTGTTGTGTATGGATTATTGAAGGCGGGATCCCAGTAGCTCAGAATGTACCGCTCGAACTGTAGTAAGAGCAATACACAGTGAAGTAGAAGGAATGTGTAAGGACATCATCTGACCATCGTTCAGTTCAGCTTCATGTGTTCAGCGATGCAAAATCCAAGCAATATTTCTCAAGCTATACTCGGGAGCTGCTGACTATTCTGATTCAAGTTCGCTGTGGTTTTCCTTAGTCAGTCCAGGGAAATCACGCGATAGTGCCCCACATTAGTCTACGATAGCTTTCTGTCACTTCTATTGCACTTCGTTATTTATTATCATTCAATCATTTAATGCAATAAAATTAATGAATTACTAACAGTTTCGCTAAATAGACTGCAAATAAATAAAAAATGAGGTAGCAGTAAACATTTGTCTCAACTGTTTGGCCATCTGGTACATGTGATTTGCACATACAGTAGAACCCTGTTAAGAAGTCTTTCAAGGGACCACTCGGCTTATTCGGGCACTCCCTTCACACCACAAGCAATGCTGATGTTACATGCAGGTTGCCCAGCTATACCAGAATTTCGTACTTGTATTGTTTCTTCAAGGACATGCTGAGCTCTGTACACCTCTTCTTTAATTATGGTCAATTATTATATAAATATTATTTGTCCTATATATCGTGCTATATATGTATAAGATATATATGTGTAATATATATCAATATAATGGAATCAACTTCCTTTACCCGGAGTTTTCCTACAATCTCGTTATAAGCCCTATTTTTAATTTCTTAGTAAAATAACTTTAACTCCATGACATGGAAACTGTGTATAAAGTTCAATAAATTGTCAACAAATTGGAGACTTAAGGCCTTCCTGTTGGTTAAACACGTTTGGTTAAGTTAATTGCCAATAATAAGTACCAATCAGGTCCACACAGCCACTGTCTCAGTGCTCTCAAGTTAGCACTGACCCATACGTACTGAAATGTTTGCACGCATATCTGTAGTCTGCAGCAAAAGTATCGCGCTGCGATTGATTTGTCGGAGGTTTGACTACAGGCCTACAAGTCTTAACCGCTGTGTCCAAGTTTTAACGTGCAGTCTACAGGATACAGAGACAGTACTAGTGTGCACCTGATTAGTACTTATTGGTATTTCCCCCAAGGTGCGACAGCCCTAGTGGGCCAGGGCCTCTTCATTGTCGAGGCTTCACGATCACACTTTTTAGACACACCACACTCGGTAGGACTCCTGGATGAGTGATCAGCCCAACGCAGAGACCTCTACCTGACAACACACAACACTCACAAGAGACCGACATTCATGCCCTCGGTGGGATTCGAACCCACAATCCCAGTAAGCGAGCGACCGCAGACCCACGCCCTATACTGCACGGCCACTGGGATCGGCATTATTATTGGTACTTAACTTTAATCAGAACGTGTATTTATTAACAGGTTATTGTGTACCTATTCGATGGCAGAATTAGGCGGCCTCAGTCGTGAAGTTTTGGAGCATTTCATGGAACTTTAACAAAGGCTGCCGTGTTTTTGGAGAGTTATATAAGCAGTTACGTATAGCGTCTGTAACATACTTGCAGGAAAACGGAAAAGAATTGATTGAAGAGCTGCCAAAAACACGTTAATAAAAATAATACGTAATTTGCGAACTTTCTGTATGAAAGAAATGAAAAAGAGGTTTGTATACAAGACAGGCACTGTATGTGTAAGGTAACATCGAGGCACTTCCGCGTAACCATTTTTGCCGTGGAAAAGAAGTATACATGGCCATAGTGTGTGTCTGTAGCCTTAGTTATCCAACATGCAAAGCGCATGCGTCTGTGGCCTGTCCGGCTCTACCATACTTTCCACATTATCTCATAAACGGCACTATTTTCGGGATAAAAGTTATTGAACACAAAACGTGTGTCTTGATTGTCTCTACAACTTTTGTCTGAAACATTTCTAATTCTAAGAAGAATTCAGCAAGGTATTATCGTAAGTGTACATAGGTCTTCATGTAAATTACCCGTTATTCTTGTCAGATTTTAATGAAATATGAATTTTCTTGACAGATTTTCGAATAACCCTCAAATATAAAAATTCGTGAAAATCCGTTCAGTGGGAGCCGAGTTGTTCCATGCGGATAGACGGACAGACAGAGACATGACGAAGCTAATAGTCGCTTTTCGCAATTTTGCGAAAGCGCCTAAAAACTAATGCGGCTGCAAATGTCATGTATGAATTAATTTGTCAGGCGAATCAAAATAACGTCTTCACCCAGCTTAATGAAAGCACTGTCTACGTTCCTTCTGTTTCCAGTCAACCAATGTGCAGATAGCCTACGTTAGTTAAGCCCCCCCCCCCATTGAGCGGTCGCGAACAAACTGCAGACTCACCGCCACACTTAGGTATAAGCAGACGTATCTCGAGGTACGTCTGCTCTATATGCGTCTTTTTATTTCTGTCGCTCCTTGTGGAGCATAGGGCCTCCTTTCGGAGGTTTCTTTGGTCGTGTGCATAGGTGTAGTGAGTGACCAGCCCACTGACTGCACAAGTTCTACTCAATCCTGATGTGACTGCCAGAGCCAGCTAGCAGTCAGTCAGGAGACTTGGGTGAGAAATGACCGCTGAATTTTGCTTACGAAACATCTCTATTCATGCCCGTAAGGTTCTTTTACATGCCGTAAATCTACGACATGGGACCGACGGCTTTACTTCCCCTCCGAAGGAAGTTGTGCTACGGATTTTTATCACCCTTAAAAATCCATCGACCTCGAACCCGCGAACCTTGGTTCTAGTGGCGAGCACGCTAACCACTAGTCCACCGAGGGCGACTTATGCGTCTTTAGACAGACGCAAAAGTTGGACTCTTATGTTTGTTTTATTTTTCGCGTGACTTGTTCGTAGAAGCCGTGACAGAATTCAAGGAACACAGCAGGTGCAACTCACAACGCGACAGTCACCACGCTACAACAGCTAATGTCCTTACTGATGTTCACATGCGAGGCGGAGAGATCTTGTTAGTACAACACAAAGTTTGATTGAAATGATGATAATATGGTAAAGTGGGAAGTAAGTTTGTACCATTTTAAGCCATGGAGGCATATGGGGGGGGGGGGGGTCGCGGATTAATTAATTCTTAACGTCAACACTACATCGAAGCGAGTGTTCAGCTTTACGCTCCGGCCGTCTTACTCCCGAGGAAAGTGCTAAGTGGTCCTCAAGAGTCTGTATGGACACTCCGAGAAGGGAAAATTCTCTCGTCTAACCTGTCTAGTCTACGCCCTACCAGCTGCCGATAATAGTCTAATATGTGAATTATTGTTTCTTTCTCTGTCACTCCCATTCCCTCACTTTCTCTTCTATCGCTGTTTTCAGATACAAAGCCCTTCGCCCACAAATATTGAATGATACTGGGCCGTATGATTGAACCAATTTTGAGTGACTGTGCTGGCCATCCACACTTAGGGCTGTCGTTCCCTACACTTCAAATTATAGAACGAATTGTGTCATTTTAGTGTTGTTCTGATTTAAAGAGTTTGTGTGCTGCGGGGAGAGAAAAATTTATAATTTCCACCCTTCTGGCTAACAACATTCGTTTATGAAAGCAACTGGAAGAAAATACGAGAACTTTGAGCAGAGAATGTTTCGTGGAGAGAAACTGACGTCTCGGTACCCACATTCGCGAACTATACAACTGCCCGCAGAAAGTAAGAAGTGCTTAAAAATGGACAAAGGGACTTTAAATCTTCCTGTGAAATAGAATACCTAGTCAGTGTAAGCAGTCTGCTGTTATTAGGTATAGGCGTGTTTCAAAGAAACACGCTGACTCAGTCTTCAGGTAAAATACATACAAATTGTACAGCACAATCTCTTATAAAACCGCAGTATATGAGTTTAGACCTATTTGCCCAATATTCTTGAAGAAATTCACAGACGTACATTCAATTCCCAATAATAGTATCAAGCATTTGCAGAAATGTTCTTTTTTTTCTGTCTCGATTTCGACTTCCGGAAGTTGTACAACGTAAGCTTAATCCACTGTGTTGTCCAACGGTGAGGCCACTCCTGTTTACTGTCTTATGTAAAGGACCGTGAATGGGGACCAATACCGTGATTCGTCTTGGGCAGTTAGTAGCGTGCTTCTTATCGCGAAGGCTCGGGTTCAGTTCAAAGGCAGTCTATGTGATACTTGTGGTGGACGAAGCGGCAAGAAGATAGGTCTTTCCTCCGAGTACTTCCGTTTTATCCCCCTTATAATTCTGTCCATGCTCCTCCATAATCGTTCATGTCATCCGGGAATGCCCAATTGCCCCATTATACGCCTCACTTCAAGAGATACGGCCTCAACCTATCCCAATAGCAAGAAAAGGGGAGGGAAGAAAAAGGTTGAAGACTTATATGACGGAATATTTAGTGTTTCTGTGCTGCCGTCAGCGTCGCCTTGAGGAAACACGGTATCGTATCGAGTGTAGTGTAGTGTCTGCCTGTGGCGAGGTGGATGTGTGCGGTGGTGTCTTGCACTTGGGGCAATAGCAGGAGTAATGAAGAAATGGGGGAATGCGTGAGAGTGAAAAAGTGGTTGATATGTTGGTGTATTGTAGTTACTGGATGTTGAGAGACATCTCCAGAAAACGTAAGTCTTATTACATTACCAATATTTCTTGCTTGGGCTTTTGAACTTCTGTATACGTATTTCAGCTTACAGAAAGAAAGTTTGATAGCCTCATAACAGAGTAATATGTTAATATCCATAAATGTTGCCTTTTTTAAATCTTGAAGAACTCTGTGTGGGTGTAACACAAGGTGAGGTTGTAACACAAGGTGAGGTTATGTTACACATCTGTTACTGCCTTTGCTGCTGCTAGGCTACATTATTATTATTTATTGCAGTTTAGTGCAGCTGTTGCTACTGGCGCTGATAACTGCCATTCATGCCAGGATATTTCGCCGTCAACTTTCGTATCTGAAACCTCAACAGCTAAAATGTACTGGACCGTAGACTGAAGTCCGTATAGTCTTGCACTCTAATGCTTAGATACAGATTCGGTGTAAGTTAAATCAGATTGCTGAGGAAATATTTTGACCTAAGAAGTAACAGAAGAAAGCACAAAATTTTATAAAGCAACATTTAATACTATTTACGTTATGAGCAACTAAATACATGTGTATTTCATATCTTGATTCACAATTAGTTTTTAAAATGTGTATTTTAATGGTGTACATAATTGTGGTATGTACAGTAACGTACACAGTGTTGTACACAGCAATATTCTACACAGTAATCAAAACTCGCGGCTCTTCTTCTTTATTTTATTATGGAGTAACGGGAATATAAGTCTTTCATTCGACACAAACACAAGTAATGAGCTTCAGTTCTTTAAGATGCACAGTGAACATAACATAAAACACAAGTAATGTTTCTCTAAGTTATATTATGGTTGTGTAGCCCGTGTTCAGCGAACTGCAGTTCATAGATTCATATGACTAATACGGTTTCAGCGCGCAGTGCTGAAGTTCTCTTTGACGTACTCAGTGTGGTCTGTGGCTGTAAAAGGTAGCATGGCTTATGTGCAGACTCGTTACTATCATTTGTCTGTGTGCAATCAGGGGTTTTATATTAAAAATACAGACGGCAGCTCAATTTCACAGGTGGTTTCAACTTTTTCGGTGCTTGTTTAAGCGACTCTTTCATAATAAAGTAGTAGTTATACGGTATATCATAGATGGTAGAGGTACAATAGCATATAGCGTTGGTGAGATATTGAAGGAGAACGATACTGAGAGTGCTATCAGGACACGTTGTCTATACATCCACACGGTCGTTTGGATCGAGTAGGCTCTTGCTATGAAAGCCGGAGATACATGAAAGTAGAGAGGCTATCCAAGGACCAGTTGTGACTGCAGGTGCTACAAAGTCATGGCCGGTCATTTCGGACTGCGGTCTTCAAGTCTGGTCTTTCGTGATGCAGGCACTAAAAGTCATGGCACTCATTCGTGACTGCAGGTGCTACAAGTGCCAATGGCACGGTCATGTTTGTGATGCAGTGCTACAAGTGCAATGGTATGGTCAGTGTGCGAGGATGTACGTGCAGGTGCTACAAATGTCAGTGGCACGGTCATGTTCGTGACTGCAGGTACTTCAAACGTCAATGGTCATGTTCGTGACTGCAGGCACTAAAAGTCATTGGCACGGTCATATTCGTGACTGCAGGTGCTACAAGTGCCAATGGCACGGTCATGTTCGTGACTGCAGGTGCTACAAGTGCCAATGGTATGGTCATGTTCGTGACTGCAGGTGTTAAAAATGTAATTAGAACGGTCATGTTCGTGACTGCAGGCACTTCAAACGTCGATGGCACGGTCATGTTCGTAACTGCATGTGCTACAAGTGCCAATGGCACGGTCATGCTTGTGGCTGCAGGTGCTACAAGTGCCAATGGCACGGTCATGTTCGTGACTGCAGGTGTACAGTTATGACATTTATAGTGCTCAAGTATGGCACGGTCATGTTTGTGGCTGCAGGTGCTACAAGTGTAAATGGCACGGTCATGTTGTGACTGCAGTGATGCTGACAAGTGTAATATGGCACGGTCATGTTTGTGACTGCAGGTGCTTATCAAATGTCAGTATGGCACGGTCATGTTTGTGGCTGCAGGTGCTACAAGTGTAATGTGAAGAGAAGCAAATGCCTCTACTTTCATGTAGTTAATAGTTGGTATATGGAATCAAAATATTTTACTGGATTTATTCATTTAGTTATTTTGTGTTTTATCGACGCGTTTACTGCAGATTAGGCAAAATCATGGTGCTGAGTGGCAACAAAATTAGTGAATAATGAATTGGAAAGGATGCGCCAGGAAGCAGTCGTGGTCCTGTTAGAGTAATAACCTGGCATTAGCCTGGAGAGACTGAAGAAAAACTAGGGAAAACCTCAATTGTGATACCCTGATATTCGGGTCAAGAAATTAACCTCCCAATAAGAATCGAAAGGAAAGCTATATATCTCTTCTCCAAAACTTCAAAACCGGTTCTGGATCCCATTCAGCCTACTATTTTATGGGTATTGGGGGGGGGGGGGGGGGGTCTGTTTCCCCACAGATAAGGCGGCCGTGGACATGAAATTGACCACTCACCTCCATCTATTACCGAGGTTAAGAATGAGTGGAGTTATACCTCAAATCCGCCATATGCTTTCATGAGGTGCAGAGTGACAACTTCTCCTTCCCGTTTACCGTTAACTTCAACTTTACGTTACAGTACAAAGCAGTAGGGCTACATTCCAGACGGCAGTTTTCGGGAAAACATTTTAAATAAGCATAATGTACAAGTTTTGAGATTTTCTCTCTTTTAAACATTTATATTGAGCTTCTCTGGGTTCTGAGATTATCGGTGAACACAAATGTTTCAGAGGAACCTACTGTCTCCATTCCCTTAACCGATCAAGTAGATTACGCCGGGTTCCTCCGAAAACCCTGTAATAATCTACAATCAATTATAACAATTGTGTCATAAACCAGCAAACTACAAACTGAAACGTCATGTGTATTAGCAGTGTCTGTCTTATATTTTGTACCTATTTTATCTTTGGTGAGACCTGTACAAGAAAATAAATCGCCTTTGATTTATATTCATATATCGTAAGAATGTTAGAGGGTAATATCAGAATGGACTTGGCAAGGTGTGGACGGGTCCCCGAAACGCCGTGAATTACATTTGAATACATACTATGGAAAACGTCTAAAAAGTCTATGAGTTCAAATGAGAATTGGCTACTAAGGATGACAGGAAAGTAGTGCACGGTTTTTGGCCGGTGGAATTTTCAAACGGTAGGCTAGGAGCGAGCCACAAATACAGCGACAGCGTGATGTTTGTTCTAGTCCTTCACTCCGCTACCTTGTCACATTGAAGTTCCAGCAAATAAACACCCACCCCTCGCCACTTCAGCACACTCATTAGGCCCTTCCGCCAGCTCCGCTAACTCCTCCACTGACCAAAAACCATGCACTGGACTATAAATCGTTGCAAATATTTTGGTGCTCACGGAAACACTGTAAGCATTCCTTTCTGAAAGGGAGCCTGAACTGTGTAGCATAGTGCAGAGCAGGCGACCGGGGGATCGCGGTACTGCTGTAGGCAAGAACAAAAGATTTTTATCTCTGCCTCAGTTTATACCATCTCTGAGCCCATCGAACATTGTATTTAATGTGTACCGTGGGCTCCTTCTCTAGGACAAAATGGCTTGGGAATGAACCTAACGACTTCCTTCTATCAAGTACCGAGAATAAGAATGCGTGGAGCTATAACTTTACTCCCTCCATATGTTACAATTGTACGATGATTAATTAAGCAAAGGTACGGGACAATTTTACATTGTAGAATTGGGCCACGTGGTTCGTGTGGAAAGAAGGAGTTAAACCGTCAGATATTTATCTTCGGTTATCTGCAATTTGTGGAGAGAAAACATTTGCACGCAGCACTGTGTTCAACCGGGTACGGAGCTTCCAGCAGTGGCAAGGAAACCGAATATCCGGCTGTCCTGAGCGGTATAGTAACACCGCTAATGAATGGTTTCGTGAAGCCATGCGGAAGCTCCCAAGGAGGCTGCCGTGGCAGCCATGTGTAATGTAGGGGGATGGTTTGTTCAACTAACTCTTTAGTATTTAGCTAAAGATAATAAAATTGCTGCAAATGAGGCGAGTCCAAATCATTTGCAAACGCCTCTCATACTCGTATACTGTTCAGTAATGTAACACAGTTTACAAACAGGAGTCATGATTGCTGTGCATTTTGTGCTGTAGACATGTATGTAGTAAAGTTTTTAAGCCTACTAAGTAACAGTGAGAAAAACGCAAGTCTTGTGTGGCAAAATAATAAGAATGGACCATGTTATAAGAGTTGTGTTTACTGTTAACATTACCTATGCCTGAGAAATATACTGACAATTTGCTTTTTTCTTCTGAATATTGATAGTGAATACGAAGGTTTGACACACTACACTGCAATTTGTTGGTTATCCTGCCACAAGGGTTTTATGGTTTTATAAGTGAAATTATTGTATTTTTGAAAATGAAGCAAGATTTTTGCGGCATAAAAAATATGAAATGGCACTGAGATCTGGCATTTTTAGATGATGTTATGAAGCATCAAAACGAGTGAAATGTGAACCTACAAGGAAAAGAAAATTTAATAACATCATTGTGTGACAATATGGAAGCTTTTCTGGTAACAAGTCAGCTCTGGAGTGCTAAAACATGAAAACTGAGCACATTTTGAAATATGCAAGTCATTTAATCTGTGTAAGTCAAATCAATGGTAAGACTGCTACACAGAAAATACAGGTTTGCTGAGAACTTAACTGAAAATCAGTTTCAAGTTTTTGCACCTTCTGAAGTTAAACTCACCATGTTCACTGCACCATATAATTTTGACATTGATAAAGGGGATGCAGATATACAAAGGGAACTGATACAACTGCAGTGTGAAGCAGTACAAATAAAACTTAGTGTTGGTAGAGTGCCAGGTTTTGTACCTACTTACCTGCATGTTGACTTCCAAAAATATTCCATTTGCTTGCAGAATATGAAAATGTTTGGTAAACAGCTGGAGAATAAGGAATTTAGATGTGAGCAACATGTTCAAAGCTCCCATTACTGTAAACTTGCAGATAATATCAATAATTTATTTCATATAGTGGCGCATGCCTTGCATCTGCCGCTAACTCAATCCTACACTCACCTCTCCCATCTAACCATTGCTAAATTACAGAAACTATGCTAAATGCTAGGTGAGATCTACTTTATGGGATCTCACGAAGTGCCTGAATAGGAACGTGGAGTTGTGACAGATGCTACTATAACCTTAGCTGTGTTATTACAAGAGTCAGTTTGCAGCACAGTTAATATTATGTAACGTGTGGCCGATATGCCTTGCAGTATGGGTGTTGTTGGTAGACACATATTCTGTAGCTTTAACCAGTTACAGCCATTTTGAAGGCCAATACACCTGTTCCTTTATTATTGTATGTTACGTTTACTTTCTGTTTAAACTGTTCATTTATTCTACCGCTACTCCCACCACTTCAATATTTCCGGTGGCTGCACACTCCTTTGCATTCCTACCAATGATACACAGTCCCACTGTTCATATCATTCATATCATTTTGTCACATTATCACATGACATGTCCGCCCATTCCAGCCAGTACAGAGGCCATGCCCAGTGCATATCACAATCATCCTTATAGCCCACTAACCATGCTTTCTTTTCGCCACTATCACCAGTGTCTATGTAATACACCCTACCTAACCTGCATGGCCATGACCATGACGATAAAGGCACTATGCTTCTTCAAAATGCCAGGAACTGCACACACTATGACACAGTGTCATATCCCAGAAGACTTGAATCTTTAACTCTATTGGTTTGTGTAGTACCATGAGCTCTGGCCTGGTGCAGAAATATAATCAGGGTAGGTTGGATGTCCATTTGTATCAGAACCCTGATGATGGAGATGGAATCTGTCTCTGAAACATCAGTTGATTTGAACCATCTGATGTGGTGGTCAGCCTGAGAAGATTTTACTGAATTCTATTGCTGCAAAAGCTTCAAGACACATTCCTTGGTCTAGTTGATAAATTGAATCCACCCCCGACAAAATAAGTCCTGCCACTGTTTAGAGTAGGCAGAGTAAAATTACTGGTCAGCTGACGTTCACGTTCCTTCATTATCTGCAAACGCCGTTTCTGAAATCATTTTAAATTGAAAAGTAGTGTAAGTTCACAGTGAAATTCTATGCTACTTTGTCCATGAAATTATAATTGTATTCAAAGCAAATATAGCAGATAAGAGAACATAACAACTGGTGTCATAAATGACACTGCTTTAATTGTAAAAAAGGTGAAAATTTGCCCCAGAAGAGGCCATGAAGACATAGAGGGGGAGTAGAGGTATAGTTCTAGCTCTACTCTTTGTTTAACCTCGGCACTAGATGGTGGTGAGTGATCAATGCCACATGCTGGCCGCTTTACCCGCTAGGAAAGAGACCTGGTACCCCTTTTACAGGAGACTGGATGGGCTCCATGGTCAGTCAGGATGGGTGTGGAAAATCTTTCCTCCACCGGGATTCGGTCCCTGGACTGTCCAGCCTTAGCGAGTTGGTATACTGATTACGCTGTCCCCACCCCTGCTTTAACTGTACCAGACTCAATAGGGAAGAGCCGTCTTTGAGCAGTTAACAGTTACTCAACCAATCAGTTCATTCTTTATTTCCACGGCAACCAAAGGTTTATAACTATATGCACAAAAGCCTAGTTCAAAACATTAATTACATACAATTTGTAACTCTCACAAACAATAAAGTACTTTATGTGTACAGAACTCAACAAAGCCACCTGTTTGCCCATCTGTATGAGTACAACATCAAGGCCAGCAGATGGAAAAATAGTTAAATTTATTATTTAATATTTTCTTGGACCTTCTTTTTTTTTAAATTTATACATAGATGTCAGGCAGTAAATCTGAACAATAAATTATGTTATATATACATATTATGCAATATAACGCAAAGTATTTTATGTGTGTGTGTATGTATACAAATGTACATACATAGAGTAGAATTCTTTTAATCCAGCACTGACAGGACGAGACAGGTGCCAGATTATCAAATATTTTGGATTATCAGACAGTACCTAAATTTTGTAGCCAGCCCTCAGGGAATGTGGACTTGTTAATTACTTTCATTTTGTCATAAAACAGATTTAGGTTTTTTTGTTTATCATAGGCCCAGTCAGGGGTTTTCCTTCAGAATGTACTGCCATCAACCACTTATATAATACTTTGCACTAATTTAGGCTGCTTCAGTGTCTTGCTTGAAAAGGCCCTTCACACTTTCACTTGATGCCATAAACTGTTGTAATTTGTCCTTCTGTTTCTTTATATAATAGACAGTTGATGATTAAATGTTGTATGAACCATAACCACACTTCAGCTTTCACCACTTTTACATCTCCTAATTATTTCAAGTTTCTGTGGAATTGTTAAGTTACACGTCTCCTCTTGCTAGCAGTACCTTGTTTATTTGTCTTGGGATCTTCTGAAACCATTATAATAGCTTGATGGGCTCAGTAAAGTCCAGATAACACAAGATAAAGTCATGAAATCAGTTGTCAATGGCGAAACGTCCGATCACAGATCATACATAGCTGGTCTTGCGACTATTTTCCTCAAGTGCTCAACTACCAGGATGTTTGGATTATAAGTAGCCAGATTAAAAGAAATTCGACTACATACATACATACATACATACATACATACATAACGTACATAGACATTATATATTAGGTGGTAATAAGTAGACTGGTGTGGAGCAATTACAACTGTCTGTGCGTGTGTGTGTGTGTATGAACACATTATTCTAATTCTTGTATGAAGAAATGTGTGGTGAGTTCAATTTCCATTTGACTGGTGCTTAGTCAACATCTTGTGGCCCCTGTATATACTTGAAAAAGCAATGCATAAGGAAAATACCTGGACCCAAAAACACTGAAGTGTGGAATGGCATTTATTACATAATAAGGCAATGTGTGAGTTATACACCTCACCTAGAATTGTTTGGTGCCTGAAGTTCGATTACCCTCACAATTCTGTGTATGTGTGAAATTAACTGACGTACCCCTACTGACCATTCGCACTGACAGCAATGCAGCTCTGTATCCAATAACAGCAGGAAATTTCTTGATAAGCTGAGTAACTGTCACCTGTGTGAGGACGATTCTGTACCATGAAGTTAGTGCATATGTGATTTATCTGATATCGGTTCTCAAATAATTTTAGTAGTATATGATTACATACACCTGAACAATTTTAATGGTACTCACTGTTACAAATGATCGAAGTCTATGTATACGAAACATAATGAACTGTACAAGATTACTACCACCACATAGTCTGGCAGACAGTTATGTGTGACCATCATCTTCAGTGTTGACAAGTTCTTAACAAAACTTCGATACCTGTCTCTCAGACTATGTAGTGTCACGTCCCAGAAGACAGCAAATTTCGAAGTCACAAGCATGAGAATCTCAAAAACACATATTATAAACTTGGTTTACCTGTGCATAGTATTTTTCCTTCACACCTTGTGATTCATCTTTGACTCTTTCCAACTCAGATCTGAGTTCTGTAACTTGTTCTTTATACATGATTGACTCCGATACCAAACACTGAGAAAGAAACAAAGACACAGTACGAAATTTAACCACAAATTACAACATGAAATATTCAGATCTTTCAACATATTCATAGTAAGAATAGTCACCAGCTGCTTCCTGCACAAAGAAAACTGATGTTGGCATCACAATGACGTGAAAAGTTCTAGTTCCTTTTATTCCTGACAAAAGCTGTAGTGATATAAAAAATTTAACGTGTCTGGCATGATGACAAAAGCTGATTAAATAAAATACAATACATAACACATACATTTTATTAAACATTACATTCTTTGAAATAACCCCTCCTAAATATATTCTGTGATTTCAACACCTTTCTCATTTTTTTTTGTCAGCATTCCATGTATGATTTTGAAGAAATCTGGGTTAGCTGCTCTAGCATTTCTTCCTTATGATTTAGGGAATGGGAAAAATTGGCTGGAGACAGCAGAACAGTAGGTTCGCTGTGGAACCAATGGAGTTTTGTTTTTTGTGGGAAACTTCTGGATGCAGAGTGTCAGTGTGTACAGGAACATTACTGTGGTGAAGAAACCAACTGTGTTTCTGCCAAAGTTTTACTTGTTTCTTTCACACTGGTTCCTGTAAATGGTGTCACACAGATAACTTGATTCACTGTTTGGCCTCTATAAATGAAATCACAGTGCACCAAACTTCAACAGTTGAAGCAAACAAGCATGGCATTCATATTCAGTCTCCTCTGTTACGCTTTTCCCAGTCCTCGGGAATGAAGTCTACTAGTGCTTTGTTTTGACATCGTACCCATAGACCCACGTCTCATCACCCATAATAATTAATTTCTTGATGTTCTCATCTGCTTCATCTTGCTGCAAAAGGTCTGTGCACATGTTCAGTCTGTTCTCTGCTCCAGTGCTTCATGTACCATGCATGAATCACACATGAACTCATCCAGGACTGAATCTCAGCCTCCAAGTTAAGAAATCAGCAACTAACCACCTGAACTATGGTACAGCCTTTGAAACCTAAAATGTTCTTATTTTGTTTTACAAACTGCAAACACTTTCATTCTTCATTTTTCTCTATAACTGATCATTAAGCAGGCATCCAACTTCCCAACTCCTTTTCCACACTGAACATATTTTCAGACACTCCAGTTGAAATATATAAATCATGCACTTTGTAAAATGCACGTTGATAATGCAAGAGAACTGCCTGGTCCACAGTTTTCAGCAATTTACATCACAACTAATGAAGAGCTCCTTTTGGGATGATTCTATGAACACACAGATGCTTGTGTGTTTAGGATTCTGACCTTCTGGGATGGGATGCTGTGTTGCTGGATACGTGGTTCCTGGCATTTTGAATGTGTCACCTTCGTCTTAACCCTTTGGCGTACCTAGCCATCCCCGAGACAGCCTCATGATGTGCACAGCCGGTACCTTACCGTTTCTCAGATGGCTCTGTGCAGATTTCTGTTGTTATCGACATTGTGGCATGTTAGTCCATTGTATGGTCATTAGATGGCATGACGTGCCTTCTTTTAGCTTCAAAGAGTCCAAAGACGTTACACTTCAATGCCTTGTTTGTATCTTGCCTTGTATAGTTGAAATGAAGTTGGAGACTGCGTTGGCAAGCATCCTTAGTTTGTTAAAATGGCACATGCTAAAGGTCTGAGTGATAAAGCAGTTGAAAATATTCTACTAAACACTGATTCTGAGGAGGATTTTGGCAGTGATTTAAGTGAGAGTGAAAGTCAGTATGAAAGTAGAAGTGATACAAAACCCATGGGTTGCGGTGATGCAACAACTGCATGGAAGTTCTGAAACAGACGGTGGAAGTGGAACCCCTCATGTTCATCTCCTGACAAGCCTACTCAGAAACCTTTTTGTGGAGTTTCTGACATAAACAGCAATGTGAGAGGACATTTATCTGAGGAGGTGAGAGCAGTACATGTTTTCAATATGTTCGTGGAGACTGACTTTTGGTTACATTTAGTAGCACAGGTAAACAAATATGCTGTGAGTACAGCAGTGCAGAATGACGGTGGTTCCCCGAATAGTGGTATGGAGAGCAAGTAGTTTGACACTACAGTAGATGAACTAAAGTTGGCATTTAGTTCCTTCTGTATCATGCAATCTTGCGTAAAGAAAGATACTTTTCAAGCACATTGGAGTATATTTATAGTCCGAGAAATGTACAATTTAATCACATTAATTGTGTAACACTGTCCTACATTCTTTATTCTAATTTCACCGTGCATTTTTGAATAGTGCTTCTAAGAACGCATTTATTCGCGTAACAAAGTGATAAAAGAAGTCTAGTGGGATATGGCGATGACTATACTCCTTTACAGAGAATCAATATGTGTACGTATTTTATAAACAAGCAGTTATGACACCCCCTGAGGATGACTTATCGATAAGCTGAAACACGTGTAGGGGTTTTAGATATTTTATAGAATATTTTATTATTCTTACATAAATAATGCATTTGGTTGGTGTAAAACAGTATTTACTGTCCTACATGTATCGAACCCTTAATTCCGGTTCATCCTCAGGGACTCATCATCTCAAATTACACACTTTTACATTAATTGGTACAATTGTTTACATAGTAAAAACTGAATAACATGAATTCTTTATAATCGTGTTTATACACTGGTTAAAATCAATAAAAGGTGAGAAATGTAGTTGTTGGTTGTTTCAAGTCTTACATTGGTTAAAATGTTAACAGTTGAATAAAAGTTGAATAATCTGTGTTGTTTTGATATCCTCAAACATACAATATCTAAGATAAAGTTGCTATTTGTGTTTAAGTTAATGTGAATTTTCGTAGGTAGAACGCAAGTTGAAGTAGTCAACGTTGTACATACCTGTTGATCAGAGTTGGTTGACTATTAGGTGGTGAGAACAGTACTGGCTATTGAGTGGTGTATCCAGTATTGTTCTCGCCACCTAATAGTCAACCAACTCCGATCAACAGGTATGTACAATGTTGACTACTTCAACTTGCGTTCTAACTATGAAAATTCACATTAACTTAAACACAAATAGCAACTTTATCTTAGATATTGTATGTTTGAGGATATCAAAACAACACAGATTATTCAACTTTTATTCAACTTTTAACATTTTAACCAATGTAAGACTTGAAACAACCAACAACTACATTTCCACCTTTTATTTATTTTAACCAGTGTATAAACACAATTATAAAGAATTCATGTTATTCAGTTTTTTTACTATGTAAACAATTGTACCAATTAATGTAAAAGTGTGTAATTTGAGATGATGAGTCCCTGAGGATGAACCGGAATTAAGGGTTTGAAACTTGTAGGACAGTGTTACACAATTAATGTGATTAAATTGTACATTTCTCGGACTATAGATATAGAGATAAAATGTACGGAATGAATAATATTAACATTGGAGTACTCAAAAGCCCACTGAGACTCAATTCTTTCCCTCATTTATGTATTTCAAGTGATATAAATTACTTTGTAAATTTTTACTTTTTATAGACAATGCTGCATTTGATGCGTCAGATTGTCTTGTGAAAGTGAGATACCCCATTGACTATTTCCAACAATAAATTTCAGAGTCTGTACACTCCAATGCAAGACATTGCTATAGATGAACGTCTAATGAAACTCTGCAGAAGGCTTTCATTTATTTAGTTCCGTCCAACCAAACGAGCCCGTTTCAGCATAAAGTACTAAAAAATTTGTGAGTTGCAGTGTTTATTGTAAACAGTTTAGAATATACAGTGAACAGAAAGTTGGGTATCAGGGCCTCGCTGCAGATGAGGCTGTTGTGATTGAGTTGATGTCTCCCTACCAATCCAGAGGTTACAACTTGTATATAAACAACTGGTGTTCATCTCCAACTCTCTTTGAGATACTGTTAGAGGCAGAGACACGAATGTTGTGGGTACAGTAAGGCTCAACAGAAAGAATATGCCTGAAGAACTAAAAAAAGCGAAAGCTAGAGAAAGAAGCTATTGCCATGTACAGTCACAAGATTATGGCCATAAAGTGGCAAGACAAAAAACCTGTTACCATTCTGACAATAATGCATGACAACATTGGCATGGTGGACACAAGAAAGACAAACAGGAGAACCAGTCAAGAAACCAAAGCCTGTCCTTGACTATAACAAAGGTATGGGGGGGGGGGGGGGGGGGGGTGGACAGAATAAGGCATATAAGAAGATCTTCTTCTGTCTTTCTGACATGATGCTGGTCAATGCATACATCCTGTACAAGAAGATCATAAAAATGGAAGTACAACCAGCTCAGGCTAGTTGTAGCAGAGGAGTTAACTGGATGGACTGATAATGCCAGAATATGCAAGACGAGGTTGTCCAGCAGCTGATAGGCCCATTAGGCTTCAGGCAGCTCATTGAGCACACTTTCCACAGTTTATACCCGCAAATCCTGTGAAGGCCAACCCATCAAGGCAGTGTAGGGTGTGTTCAAACAAGAAAATTGACAGCACTAGCAGATGGGAATGTGAAGTTTGTAAAGTGGCCCTCCATGTGTCTGAGTGTTTCAAGATTTCTCATACGAAAAAGAACTATTAGGTAAATTATTGCTATATGATATTCCGGACGTGGTTGTCTATTATGTGTGAGATTTAAGTGAAATAAGTGCATTTCCATTAATAAAACATTATAAGATGTAATGAGATGTGGGTTGTAAGGATGAGTGTGCAATAGGGATGGGGATTTAAAAATTAAATGGTATTTGCTGCAGTTCCTAGGAAGTAAGAAGTGGTATGCAAAGGGTTCAACAAGGTTCAGTGTTCAAGCGTAAGATAGAGGCAAAATGTTCCTTTGAAATGTTAGGAACCCCTTTCACAGCAACACAGTGTCACATCCCAGAAGACCACAGTCCTCGATTACACTGTTATGAAAACCTCAAAACTAAATTGTATGACCTTTGTTACGTATAATTTTTTCTCACTATTTTGAAATAATTTTCATTTAAATACAAAGTTGGTACATGGTGTGCCAACAAGCCCACCACCACCACCACTAACACTGTCACTGCCACCACCCCTGCTGCCATGGCTCCTGTTGCTACTACAGGGTGACATACCTTAATCTTTTTATCCCTAGCCTTGAGGGCATCTTGTGCTGTTTTCAACTGGACGGCTACTTCTGGGCCTGGCTGACGGGCCAACATTTCACGTAAACTTGAGCATTGGAATTCCAATTGCTGTAACTGGTCCTCTTGTTTAATGGCTGTTTCTGCTTGAGCTAACAGACGCTTCTGAAGGAGTCTCACCTTCTGGATCAGTTCATATTTAGAAGGATCTGAACCCTGAACACAGACAAACAGAGGATTAGTGTCAGAAATGTAACACATTACAGAAGATCGTTTTTAGCATTACAATGACAAGTAACTTCTTCAGCCCATTTGGGATGGACTTAAATCCCACTTGATCAGTTCTATAAGATGGAGTTTAATTTTGGGCTTTTAAAAAATTATGCAAAGTCTTAGAAAAGATTAATATCTCAGGATCTTTAGGACAAAACATAATGAACAAAGTACAGATAACATCTACCTTAATGAAAAACGCCGCAGAGTGGTTCGTATTCTACAGAACTAGTAGCCAAAATATTGGATCCAACACAGAATTTTGATTTTTACTAAGCAATATTTTTATACATACACTGATATACCCAAATAGCGCCCGTGAAAGTCCATGACCAGAAATTCCCTGTTATACAGTGTTTCATTTTACTACCAGCCACCATATACTGATATCCCATCTCCATGTATCAAATGTCCAATGACATGTAATTTGATCCATAGAGATGGGACCACCACACTGTCCCCAAAATGTCAGGCACCAGTCATCCAATAACGTGGCACAATATCCAATCAGAATGGACACCTCAACTTCATCCACTACCAAATGTTCTGAGGGAGTGTAAAATTTAGCACACAAACCATTCAGCATGTCAAAAAGTGTTCTAAGCTTCCATAGTCTGTCATAGTTTTATAGTCTATCATATTTTTTTTATCAGTGATGTCACTGTTTTTTGGTATGTCAAAGAACTGAATGAAGCACAATATAAATGTTGATCAGATTTCATGGTGTTACACAGGTTTGTTTATTCCACCAGCAGTAGGACAACTATTGTGAAATACAACATTAGCACACTGAGAGGTGCACTGTTTTTGTTGATAGAGTGGGCTTTATTTTTGCTGACATCCCTGGGGCTCAAGTAAATAGGTGGAAAATTCTGTATCTTCATTATGAAAGTGCCGAGTTCAAGTCCCCACCAGGCCTGGCCCAGGTTCCATATCTTCTATTGTTTTCTACTTCTCCTTCACACACCCCAACTTTGTCACTGAGCTGGCTGCGGTATCCATCAGAATGGCTACCAATGACTAACACTTTTCAATTACGGCACTGTCAAGCTTCCTTTTTGTAGCCATGATTTGAGAAGAACAGCTACTTCATGGGACTGATATAAAAAGTGTAGCAATATTTCCATACCTTTTACACTGTAGAATGAGAGATGATATACTCATATGACTGAAACACTTTTGTGTGTGGGCACACCTTTGATCTTCATGAGAATGCAGTTGAATGTTGCCACACTTGAACCCCAGACAACAAAGCAAAAAAACTGTGACTGATTATGTCTAATTTAGTAGGGTGACTCGTCGTACAAAACACAAAATAAACCTCCTACATGGTCACATACTGTTCATAACGAATGGAAAATCATAAACTTCCATCTCCCAGCATTCATCAGTCAGCATACCATCTCCAGACACACTAAGGAGAGAACAAATCTTTTCTGTGTGTGTTAAGATTTGCTGTCAACTTGCCGTCAGTTTAATAGTACACATAACCTACTGCCAATTCCCTGCAATTGTCAATTTAAAGTATGCACACGTGGAAAAGGTTAACATTTTTTAATGTTATTATCTGACAAAACTGTCGCCTGCAGTACATCATGGCAGAAATGAAGTGGGTAAACTGATTTGACAATATTCTTTTGTTCTCCATGGATCTACTCTGTTTCTTTTCTTGTGAAGCTTGGGTGAGAAACCATCAGAATATCGCTGTGCAACAGGGTGAGGTGTAGGTTAGGCCACCTATAGTCATCTGCTGTTTTGAAAGTTCCAGTCCTGCCATGTCGTAGAGAGCCAAACTCACAAGTGTTGTCAAGTGTTACACTGTTCTTCAAATTACTCAATTTCCTTGGCTAAATTGAAAAATGTGACAACACTGCACAGCTAAAACTGCTTGGGACATGGGTTTTACTTATCTGCCAAGCAATCGCTCAAGGCATAGGAAGAAGGCTGCCCCCCCCCAACCCTATTGTGACTGTTGTATTCCGCAGCCAAGGTCTAGCTTCATAAGAAATGTAATAGGCTACAGCCTACTAAGAAATGCAGAGGAGTAAAATAAAAAAGAGGGCAATGTGAAGGTCAGACCTTTCTGCCTACAGCTATGTGATAAAATCCATATGTGAATGTTACTGTGCTGTGCATTGCACTCAGGATAACAACCCTTTATGTCATCCTGTTGTCACTGCTAAAGTTCCTTACATGGACCACAATTCTTCATGGGAGGCCAACAGTCGATCAGCTACTGCAGAGATTTCCTGCCTTTTGTGTAACTGAAACAGGGGGGTAGTTAAAATACAGCAAGACTATGCAAAGCATAGTGGTCCATGAGCCCACTGCAACAAAATATTTATTTACACTAACTGAACGCCACCCATTATTTGGGTGAATCTGAGTGTATTTGCAAGAAACCAACTTTGTGCAAAAATGATTCAGCATTGTCAACTATTTTATTTGCTTAAAAATTTTTTTGTTTGCAAACAGATATGGAGAAATAAAAAAACAAGGAATGGGGTGCAAACATAAAAAAATAAAGAAAAAGAAAAAAAAAGCAGAGTAAAAGATTGCTCACATGATAATTTTGTTATAACAATTCAGGATATCAAACTGTCTTATTGGAACACTGAGTCTATTTATAACAATGTAACAAAAAATGGACATCTGTTTCACTGGTATAACTGGGCCCATTGGTAAGCTTTTGCATAGGGGTCCAAAAGTCCTGGTTATGCCACTGAACTCAATGGTTCATTACCATGTTCACTAATCCTTACTCTGAGCTGGAAAAATCAAGTCCACACCCTCTCACCCTCATCCTTTAGGATCTATTTTAATATTTTCCTCCAAAGTGGTCTTCTCTTCATTGAAAGGGCTAAAGAACTTGTTTATAAAACAGCTACTAAACAGGTTTCTGTTGTGGCTAACACTATAGGTAAATATTCAGAAGGTACGGTTTGATTCTTGGTTTGTCATTCCCGTATGTATCGTTTTTGTTTTCCATCCCCCTGAAAAACGATGGATAGAGGTTTTACTGTAATACTGGGATAAAACATAATGTAATTTGGTGAATAGGGACCAGCATTCTGGGGGCGAGGTTTCCCACATCCATCCAGACCGGCCCCGAGGCCCAGCCAGCCTCCTGTAAAATGGGTACGGGGTCTTTTCTGGGGGTAAAGCAGCCAGGGCGTGGCAGTTACCACCTCCCACCCACCCACCCTCCCCCTTCTAGCACTGTGTTTGAGCATGTGTAGAGATATACCTCTACCTCCCCTCTGTGCCTGCTTGGCATGTAACTGGACAGCTCTAGGTTTATCTTCTTTAGCCTCACTTCCAAAGAAAGTTTAAGATTTTTCTTGAACACATTTATGCTAAAGAATAAGCTAATGTTTCTTAATAACTCACTTCCAGTTTCCTCCAGCGATGAATATTAAGAGGTGTCTGTAACTCCTCCTCCAATGCACGACACTTTAGTTTCTCTCGTGTGAGGTCTTGCTCCAGATGAAAGATTTCTTGGCGCATATCTGTCATATAGGTCACACTTCTTGAAAGTAAGGTCTTTTCTTGCCTAAATTAGTGAATGATACAAGAAACAGATGTAAGAAATACAGTGGAAGCCCCACACTTCAGGATTTTCTCGTCTAACACTTCGACCATGGACTATCTTATGTAAAAGTACCATAGTACCTGGAATTTTTGACATACAATTATAAATATGAATGTAACATTTTGACAACCAGCATTTTCACTGTTAGGTCACAGTGACACTGGAAACTAACATTAAAATTTCTTCAGATTAGGAAGGTGGAAGTTCTGGAGAATTCCTAAACAAAACTGAGATACAGAACCTTTTGTCAGATAACCATTCCTAATATCATGAATTTTAAAACCACAATATTACATACATACATACCTACATACATACACGCACACACACATATACATTCACCGATCCAACTTTCACTAAGTAGGAATGGATATGGAATTCGTCAAGCATATCTTTCTGATTTAATGCTTTACCACACTTGAACACAACAGACCACAGTAAAATCAAATGCCGCCTGCCATTTTAAACACATACATACTAAAATGTAGTGAATACAAGTGGCACTGAAATTTATTAATGATAAGTGATATTCCAAAGAATTTAAATAGTACAGAAAATGGATGAAATATCTGAAATGTGACTGACAGTGTGCATTAGTCAACTATGCAATAACAAAGCTCTGTCTCTCCTAATCTCCAGGTTCAGCACATAAATTTCCTCCAACCTCTGATCACATTGTGCTTCGTCTCCATGGAGTGTACTTTGTAAAATATTTAGATGCAATATACCATTGTCAGGACTTTAGAGTAATACTCTACCTGTCTCTCCTAATCTCGAGTTTCAGCAGACGAATGTCCTCCAACCTCTGATCATATTGTGCTTCACCTTCATGGAGTGTACTTTGTAGAATATTTAGTTTTTCATATAATGAAGACAACTCATTATTTTTCCTCACAAACTGTGCTCCTAGAATGTCTCGCTCATTCATTATCTGAAAATACATTAATAATTTCACCTGTAATATAAGCTTGATCAATCTGAAAATCCAGTGTTGACACCATGCTTGAACTTGCACATCTTCTGGTAACTGACATTACTACAAAGGACTTAAAATATCCAGTGAAACCTCCATTTAACTGAATATGGATAACAAATAAACAACTTCTGAGATTTATTACATAAATATCAAAAATTTTATATCATTTCTATATTCCATACGTTTGTTTAAAAGACTGAAATTTTGTATCCTTTTAAACAATGCTCTAATATGTGACAAATGTCACCAACATAATTTATATGCCTCAGGGTGACTTTCAAAGGTCACTGGATGCCACTTTTACATGCCAGGCACACATTCATTTGTAGTTCCATGTAAAGATATCTTCTTGTTTAAGTGTTTTGATTCAGAAGAGTTTTTCCCAAATTCATAAATTCAAAAATACAAATTTCATGCTGGAGTTAAATTTACTGATATTAAATTCTCTTTTAACAAAGAATTTAAGTATTATTTGTTGCATGATACTCACTTCTGAACAAGTACACAATTAGGTTTGTTATTTTTGTAACAAGGTTTGAAAGAATTGCATAATTTTTGAAAACACTACATGATGCTCTAAACATGTGACGTGGCACACTTATGCTCTGGACAGCACTGTCCATGCAGGCCCCTGTCACAATTTGCACATACAGTCCTAGATATTTTATATTTGCCTGTACCATGTTTTCTTCTTCTGTTGCACATATAACAGTCCTTCCCTTTTTCTTGGGCAATTTTTTTAGGTATTTCAAGTCACTTTCTTTGGTGGGTGGTGTAATACCAGATGTCTGTGCACCATGTTCTTTTCTTGGGGCCACAACATTGCCAAGTGATTCAATAATTTTTATTGTAAAATGTAGGCAAGACATAGGTCTCATATCTTTTCCTAAATTTTCTTTGTACAAAACCATTCTTGCAAAAATGTTGCAGCAGACTTTTTCCCAGTATTTTACAGTTGTACATTCATTGAGGTACAAAGCAGCATGTCTGATGCATGTATTCCTCCCCGGAAGTCATTGCAGGTCTAAACCACTGCAGGTTTTCTTATGATTTTTTGCTGTTTATGATGGACATGAATCCCTTCACAGCCTTCTACCTTGCTGTGTGTTGACATAAGTAAAACAGGCTAATGCAAGAACTGGGCCTTTTCTGAAGTACAGTATTTCTTTTTTCCAACTTAAAACCTGTTTCTGAAGGACTGCGGTAAGAAATTTTTGTTTTTATGGATGGTTTCTGTTATAAAAGTTCCCACGCTTTACAGAGCAGTGGCAAGTGGTACAGTGGTGAAAAAAGTTATCCACAACTAGATTGTGACCTTAGTATATGTAATTCCCATTGTTAGGATTTTCATGATTACAGTGTGAGCTAAGCCATGCTTGTGAATTTCTGCACTGCTTTAATCATTTTTGTTCCTTGATATATACAGAAAGAAAGACAAAAATTTGACACTGCATCACATTACATCCACAACAATGATGATGCTTGTTTGGTAAATAACGCATCAGTTGAGTGTCATTTTTTTTCTTCTAAGCTCTCATCAATGCTGGGTTGTTAGTGAGGGTTGTAATGCTGCCAGAATACCTTGTCTGCATGGTCAATGAGTGGTTGAAATTCAGCAGTGGGATCATACCCTGATTCTCCTGGACCAGGAAAGTTTCGGTTATGTACTAAATGCAAGAATTTCTGAATCACTGGAATCTGTTTCTGGTGAATATTACTGAAAACCAGTGAAATGTTGTGTAGAGTTTGTAAACCTGTATGATACGACAGTTTTGCTTCAGATGATGTTCATGTTGGATGGAAAAGTAATAGAACATTTTCTTTTGCCTAAACTGACATTCTTCCCTCCATCTGCTCTAGCACCCACAGAAAGATTGCTATGAGTCTGAAGAAAATGTTGTGCATATCTGTCCATGTCAGTTACAAATGCTGTGAAAACAAATGAAGTACGCCACAAGCTGCACATTTTCAGCGTGTGCATATTTAGGTCTCTGATCTTCTTGGTACTGGAAGATTGGTTGACTTTGATCATCACCTTTGTCAATAACTTCTTTCCACACTGGGTCAAGATCAGGAAAACTATTGCCTTCACTGTTTTCTGACTCTTCTGTACTTCATTCTGTGTCAATGCTCAGAGACATATATTATAGGTGTAGTCATGCACCTTCTTTATTTTGGTGGTGTAGGCAGTATGTAGTCACCGTCATTACATGATGCCACATCATCTGCACCATCACTTGATAAATCACTCCCTCTAATTTTTTTCCTATTTTTTCCTTTCTCATTTTATGAATATCTGACATTTTTCAGGCACTATGCTCAAGGGAATTTAACATTTTTACGCCCATTACGCTGCACAGTGACACTGTGTACTTCAGCAGCAAGAAATGAGCATTCTTCACAAACGACTTTAGACAAAAAGCAATTAAAAATTGATACTTGCAAAACCAGAGAACTGTCCATACATGTCATGAGTAGAACAGTCACGCTATTGAATGACATCATTGCTGCTGAAATCTTATGGATAAGAAGGAAGTATGACAAACTTAAATATGGAGCTGATTGTTTGGCTGATTGGTCACCAAGATGTCACCAATCCAGTTAGCCTTCCTTCTATTTATTGTTTGTAGGACATTCCTCTCCTCCTTCACTGTATGTGATACTTCTTCATTTCTCACATGATCAGTCTGACCGATCTTTTCCAATATTCTTCGGCACCAAATTTTGAAACTTTCAATGTATTTCTGATCTATTTTCTGAAGGGTCCAAATTTCAGCACCATGCAAAGCTCTTCCAATCTTTACACATTTTTAGTCTCCACTCAGTCCAGTCATACTTTAACACTCTGTTCCATGTAAAATTTGCTGATCATTCTTCCTTTGTGCCAGTCAATACCAGTTCCCTTTAGGATCTGCATTAATTTGGTCCCGTTTGCAAGGTCAAACGCGTTCTACCAGTCTATGATGGAAGCAAACAATTCATCATCTACATCCAAAGTTTGTTCTGATATTATTCTCAGCATCTCAATTGCATTCCTACTGCTGTTTCCTCTTCTAAATCCAAACTGATCTGCTCCAAGTAGCCGCTCAAAATGATGCAGTTAGGAACAGTTAGGAAATCACATGCCCAATGAAATATAGCAGAGTACTTTTCACTGTGTGCACTTTCTTAAAAACAAGTATCTCTAGGGAGATAAAATTTGTGTGTCCAAGCAACAAATTATGGACATTTGTAGGACACATGGAGATAAATCTGTATTTTGGCTCCAGCAGTACAGATAAATGAGTAGATGAGCTGCACATTCCAGTTGCTTTGTTCCGCCAAATTTGTCAAAGATTATATGATAAAAAACCAATAACCTAGACTGAAATGAAATTTAAGCCTTGAAGATTATTGTTTTCTTCATAGTCACTGCTGTAAGAACCTTAAATCGAACAACTTAAGGACTTGTTTACTGATATCCTGAAAGATAAATGTTACAGAAAATTGCTTTAATAACAAAAACATTAATTTAGCTAGTGACGTGTGCAGAAATGATACCTGGTTGACGCTTACCTGTTCCACTACTTTCTTCTGCTTCTCTTTATCCTCAACTGCATCCTGAATAACCTTTTGCAGCTTCTTTTCCTCTAAGGTAAGAGTCTTAATTTGTTCCTTGCACTCATGTAGTTCATCTTTCAGGTTTGTTAATTCGATTTTAAGGTTCTTTTTCTCTTTATCACTTTCCTCTAAAACTACAAAACAAAACAAAC
The DNA here is from genome assembly GCA_021186555.1 of Reticulitermes speratus. Classification (NCBI taxonomy): domain Eukaryota; kingdom Metazoa; phylum Arthropoda; class Insecta; order Blattodea; family Rhinotermitidae; genus Reticulitermes; species Reticulitermes speratus. The sequence continues at coordinate 8,494,890 of JAJKFL010000237.1, forward strand.
TACCTCAGATTCAGTTATTTTATATAATAAGTTACTCTGATGTATTCAGTTTGAATGTGTTCAAGAGACAGTCAAGAATAACCCTGGTGGCCAAAGAACTACAAGTTCATCAAAGCATGATCCATTCAGCCAAACAAATTATCCAGAAACAAAACTTCCTGTATTGTACAACATAACTATTTATCAGCAAAACCAGTCATTTACTTAACAAAATACAGGTTAACATCATCAGAAAACCTTGTCATAGAGTCAGCTAAATTTGATATGACCAAGGAGTCACAATGAATAAACATGCAGTGAAAACATACAAATATTTTCTGAGTGTCTTAATTTTGAATATCTTATGTTCCCTATATTTCATTAATAAGTGTTTCAGAATAAGGCACAGGCCTTCACTTCATTTTGTATAATGTACCAGTGTTTTGTACAGTGAAGGTGATAAAAGGTTTGACTTAAGCTTCATGTCACACAGAGGTTATGTTGGACTGATTCAGGATAACACTAAATTTGCCTGACAAATTACAGCATAGATCCCACACCTTCCCCCCCCCCCCCCCCCCCCCAGATGTTTAATCAGAATTCACTTAGACAAGATATGTAGACAGATGGGCAAAGAAACCTCCTAATTACATGTTAATGTACGCAGTTCATGAAAAGAATGTAAGAAAGAGGACAAGACATAAACCCACAGGGCATATACACAAAATAAAGGATCCATAAACATTTGTAAACCACATACTGCATTAGAAGTAGAGACACAAGATCAGTACCATGCTTCTGTTTCAAGAGTTGTGTCTCTTTTGTTGTGATATCGTCTTTGAGCTGCTCAATTTCCTGGCCCATAGTTTTTAATTTCTGTGTAAGTTCTAGAATTTCATCCTGAAAGAAATATTAAAGAATGACAGTAGTGAAAACATGGGAAGTTATATTATGAGAACAGTATGTAAAATGTGAGGTAATTTCCTCTCATCCCTCCTTTCCTTGCATCCATGTGGGCAGCCTAGTAAAATCACTGTGTTCGTTTTCTGTTCATGTTTGTGACAGGGAATTGATAAATGTATGAACATTTTACCGAATTGTGCCAATACATTCTGGCTAATGTGAAAGAGTTATTATGCTATGCACAGACATCTGAACTTGTTTACTGTTATCTTTATTATTATCCCTAGTTTTATTACAAAGGGATGTTTGACTATTTTAGTGCCTGTACTTAAATATATCTTCCATTTCAGTGTATTTCAGAGGCACTTTCCAACCCAATGGAAGCAAGCAGTAATTGTGCCTGTTTATAAGAAATATAATAATGCCTGTGTACAAAACTATACACCTACATCTCTTCTCAATAATGCTTCAAAAGTCTTTGTTTGAACTTGTTATTATTTCAAATGTAAACTGAATCCCTGTTAAGATGATTTTCTCAAATTCAAATCTACTCTTACCAACTTGGTATCTTACTTAGATTATACAACCCCTTTAATGTGTTCACAACACCAAGTTTATGCCATTTACTTTGATTTAAGCAGTGCCTTTGACCTTGTTCTCACACTTTTCTTTTACATAAGCTCAGTGCCTATGGGCTGTCTGACGGTTATGTCAGTTGGTAGCATAGTTACATAGCTAGTTGTTATTCTTTTGTTTGAGTCTATATTATTTATTTGACACCCTTTGAAGTGTTTTCTGGTGTTCCTCAAGCAACTGTCCTTTGGTCCGTGTTGTGTAATGTATTTATTAATGACCTCTGCAATTCTATTAAGCCCTCGAGTTATTGTTTATTGGCTGATGATATTAAAATTTTTCACACTTAAGCTCTGCAACGTATTGTACACTTCTACAATCTCACATTGATTCCATTCAAGGTTGGTGTGCTGCTAACGGTATGAAACTTAATATTGACAAAACTAGAGTCATTACCTTTAGAAGGAAATTAACACAATTAATTATAATTACAAACTGTGTGATAAATATAAACTTGTACCGACTCCATCAAATATCTAGGAGTACTTTTAGATCCTACACTCTGAATTCTAACACTACCAATGCATCCAACAGAAGTTTGCACCTCTATGCTTCAGTCTTTTTCCCTCACATTCTTTACAATTATGCTTGTGCATTTGAGCTTCTAAAATTACACACTTTATAAGCTAGAAGGCATCATCTTGATGCTCTTTTTTTCATAACATTTTTCTAGGATCTAAATTTTGTCCTTCCTTGACTGATAATATTAGTCTCAGAGTTCTGTCTTGTAATATTAAAAGCTTCACCCTGCTTTCTGCAGTATGCAAAAACTGCCCTTCTGCTAGATGTGCAACAGCTGGGAATTTGGTATGCAGTTATATAGACATATTTAGTAAGCAAATTGGATCGTATAAACAGATTTTGCCCTAGTAGGATGTTTCATTTGAGTTATGGTTTCAATTATTTAACTAATCTGTGTTTAAATTTTGGTGTACAGTAATATAAATACATTTAATGAGCAAGTCAGATCTTTGAAATAGATTTTATGCTAGTAGCATTTTCATTTGAGTTATGGTTTTAATTATTTAAATATAATCTTTAATCTCACCTAAAGATTACAGTTTAATTATTGAGATAACTTGTGTTTAAATTTAAGCCATAAATCCAATTTTTGTTGATTTTTTTGTTGTGTTGTTTGACTATGTTTATTTGTGTAATTAGTGTTGTAATTATTTTGTGCTAGTTTAGTAATTGGCCTTTGCACTGTTAATCAAGCACTTTAATAAATGTGAATTGACCTGAATAATAGCCAGGGCTGAACTGGCACAGCGTAGCCATTATACTCAACTGGACCACAAGCTGGACAGCTGTGGAGTCATGGACAGATACCTGGCAGGAGCAAGAGACATTTCTCTTGTCCAAAATATCCAGGCCAGCCGTGGGGGGCCACCCAATCTCCTATTCAGTGGGTACTGTGAATCTTTCCATAGGGTGTAAAGCTGTCGAAGTGTGAAGCTGATCACTCACCTCCATTAGTGCCGAGGTAAAGAATGTGTGGCGCTATACCCCACATGTTTTCATGACATACACAAGGACAACTTCACCTTTTTAATAGCCAAAGTTCCATATATATATATATATATACCTGCCCATTTGCTGTAGGTGAGTTAATGTAAACCAGTGATGGGTACATTTTCATTCTCCATTTAAACATATTAAAACATCAATAACCATGTGATTTATTATCATATGTTTAAAACACATTGCTTTAGTTCCCTGATTACAACATTCAAGGCTGAGTCTTTTAAATGTATCCCTATAAGGACCTCTGTATTCAAAAACAGTAGGCAGGATCTGATAACAGAAACACTATAATGGAATATCATCAAATTAACGATAGAGTAGCATGGGAATATCTACACATGACTAGAAGCAGTATTCCTTTGGCAGCATCAGAAATTAAGGTATTGTAGTAATGAATGATGTGGACACTAGGAATTAGACAAGGAGATCAAATGAGGACAAAAAAGAGAGAAAAGAGTGTAGAATGTGTGTACACAGATAAAAGAGGATCATTTATGGGAGGGAAGAAAAGCATGGAGGAGGATTGTCATAGGAGACCAAACTTGACATAATGTTAATGGATGAAAACATCACAAGCAAAAAGTTAACTTGATATTGTGTATACCGTGCATTGTTTATGATAATAAAGTTTTATATAACCAACATATTGCACATATATATAAGTAAATAAAATTGTCACTAACCCTACATATGTTTCGGCTCAAAATGAGCCATCATCAGGGTTTCTACTATATAATCTTCCACTGTGTTCGCCTTCTTCGTCATTGTTTAAAAACATGTATTGAGAGTTCTGCTTGATCCATGGAATCGGGCAACTATAACACTGTGTTATAGTTGCCCGACTCCATGGATCAAGCAGAACTCTCAATACATGTTTTTAAACAATGATGAAGAAGGCGAACACAGTGGAAGCTTATATAGTAGAAACCCCTGATGATGGCTCATTTTGAGCCGAAACATATGTAGGGTTAGTGACAATTTTATTTACTTATATATATGTGCAGTATGTTGGTTATATAAAACTTTATTAAGCAAAAAGTTGTTCTTGAACTGTTTGACCCGGAAAGTGAAGGCATTATGATCATTTCAAACACTAGGAACTACTCACCCCATAACACAGCAGGCACAACCCAGAAGACAGATCTCCAGCACCATGCTGTGAGAACGTCAAATCTCACACAAACACTTTACTTGGGTTCCACATGAATTTGCAGGTCCCTTCTGCTAGCTCTCACCTACATCATTCTTGCATCATTTAAACTAAACAAAATTGTATATTACTGTCTTCTGGAGTATGTATCTTTGTACTTGGCAGCTATCCACCAAACTACATGGTGTCATATCAGAAGACAGTCATCTTGACAGTTACCATTATGAGAACCTCAAACCTCACAAAGCTTCCATCATACGAGTGCTGCCTTACCTCTTGATAAGAGGAAATGGACCGGAAATGTAAAAAGACTGTAACTGATGATGACTGGTCAGCATTGCCTCACCTGGGCTTCACGTAGCATCTTCTCTAAAGTAATTTTATCGCTTTCAAGTACTTCAAAGCACTTTTGTTGCATATGAATTTTGGTATCTGCTTTGATATCTTCTTCTCATAATCAAAATAGCTGCCTCCTTCAGCTCACTTCATCCAGCTATCCTGAAGCTTCTGAGCCCATTGTTGTGACTCGTGTATATACCTGGAAATAATATGTAAAAGTAAAGTTTCCCTATAACAGGCCATGAAGGCCCAAAGGGGGAGTAGAGGTATAGCTCTACTCATTCTTGACCCCGGCGCTAGTTGGGGTGGGTAGTCAGCACCACGCCCGGCCCGCTTTACCCCGGGAAAGACCCGTACCCATTGTATAGGAGGCTGGGTAGGCCACAGGGCCGGTCTGGACGTATGCGAAAAATCTCGCCCCCACCGGGATTCGATCCCGGACCGTCCAGCCCGTAGCGAGTCGCTATACCGACTGAGCTATCCCGGTCCCGGAAAATATATATGTAATTAATTTTTTTCTTCCCAGCTTTGACCCTTTAATGTTTAACTAGTACTGAACATATGAATGAATACTCCAACACCACCTACTGGAACATTTATTTTAGAATGTTTACAAAACACACTTCTTGATCCCTGACTCCAGATTGCAATACAGAGGTCAGCACTGCTGTTCTGTTTTAAAAAAGTTGGAAAGTTGAACTCATTTTATATGGGTGTGAAACTTGGCCTCTCACATTAAGAGAAGAACATAGGCTGAAGGTGTTCAAACACTGGTGCAGAGGAAAATATTTGGGCCTAAGAGGGAGGAAATATGGGAGAATGGAGAAAACTGTGTAGTGGGAAGCTTCATGATTTGTACTTTTCACTAAATATTCAGGTGATCAAATCAAGGTGAATGAGATCAGCAGAGCATATGGCACAAATGGAGGAGAAACAAGACAGGAAATGTACTTATAGAATGCAGTATTGAGGCGCGTTTGCAAAACCAATGTTGCCGTGGAAAAGCAGTAAGGATTATATATTCTGAGTGTGTGTCTGTAGCCTTAGTTATCTGGCATGCAAAGCGCATGCGTTGTATTATATTGTCATCTGTGGCCTGCCTGGCTCTACCATATTTTTCCACATTATCTCATAAACTGCACAATTTGCGGAAAAAATGTATTGAACATAAAATGTGCATTTTGATTTTCTCTACAATTTTGTCTGAAACATTTCTCATTGTAAGAAGAATTCAGCGAGACATTATCTTAAATGTACATAGGTCTTCATGTAAAGTACCCATTATTCGTGTCATAGTATAATAGACCTTGAATTTTCTCGACAGATTTTCAAAAAATCCTCAAATATCAAATGTCATAAAAATCTGTCCAGTGGGAGCTGAGTTCCATGTAGCCAGACAGACAGACATGATGAAGATAACAGTTGCTTTTCGCAATTTTGCCAATGTGCCAAAAAATGCATACAGGGTTTTGGTAGGGGAACTTGAAAGGAAGACACCACGTGTTAAGACCCAGGCATAGAAGGGAGGACATTAAAGTGAATCTTACAGAAATAGGGCATAGAGTGGATTAATCTCACTCAGAATAGGAACAAGTGGCAGGTTGTTATGAAAATGGTAATGAACTTTCAGGTTCCATAAAATGCATAGAATTTCTTGACTTGCTAAGGAACTATTAGCTTCTGAAGAAGGACTCTGCTCTATGCAGTTAATTAGTTAATCGAGGTCAAACTCTTGGCCCAGGGACACACTTCCCTGACTGAGGTTTTGCATAGTTTATCTCAGTCCCTTCAGGCAAATGCCTTGATAGTGCCTCAAACTAAGCTGCAACTACATATTTTCAGATTCATTATTCACTAATAATAATAATCATTCAACACTATAGTATGAGCTACTGATATCATTAAACACACAAAAATTAAAATATTAATCCTTGATTACAGTCTTTATACAAGTTTCTAATATATGACACATACTGGCAGACTATTCCTGTATTTAGTAATACTGATACAAATCACAATGACATTGTGATCCAAGGTATATACAGGGTTAGATGACTCAAACACTGATATCAGAGGTTTGAATCCCTTCTCAGGACATGCATTATGCACACATTTTTCTGTGCTGTTTTGTGTTACACCACACATATAGATTAACTTGTAATATGCTGATCCAAGCATTCCTACCAAATTTATCAAAGTTTCATGGTTTATAAGTTACTTTACTTAGGTTTTAATCCACAGTAGCTAAAGTGCTAACGACTTAGCCCATTTAAAGTTGCCCTGTGCATGCCATAAAGGCATACAGAGGGAGCAGATATGTAGCTCCACTGATTGTTAACCTTGGCACTAGATGGACGTGAGTAGTCAGCGTCATGCCCTGCCCACTTTACTCCCAGGGAAGATCCCTAGTACCCATTGAATAGAAAGCTGGGTGGGCCCCAGAGCCAGTCTGGATGGTTTGGAGAACAGAAAAATCTCTGACCCCTGACAGGATTCGAACCCCAGATTGTCTATCCCACACCCTACTCACTATACCGACTATACTATCCCATTTAAATCAATGTAAAATGAAGACCATATACATAATTTAATGTAATAATCAGAAGACATTTAAACTCCTCCAAAATAAACTGTGAGACATTTCAAACATCAATCTTTGTTCTTATTTTAGAAAAAATACACTCCCCTCTTTTTGGACCCTAAAATATTTTGTGGAAGCCACAGGGGATGGCAGTTACACATACACAACACATACAAACAATACAGGTATTTAAGGAAAATAATAATGAAAATAAAAATGAAAATTACAAACATGAAAGAACAACTGAAATGTAGACCTAATTACAGAATTTGAAGCACAACAAGAACAAGCCCAAATCACAATTAAAAGAAACCAAAATACCTGTCTGGTGTCATGGGAATGAAACCGAAGTCACAAGAAATACACTGACCTATGACGCCAGGTCAGGGACACTGACTTGAGGTAGCCAGCCAAGAGGGACTTTTGAAATCAAAGATCCAAACAAAATTTAAAATTTTTGATTAAATTTTCAGGCATAAGAACTTTGGGGTACAAAGCTACCATACACACCAACAAATGGATCTTCCACTGCACACTGACAATCTACTTCTCAAAAGGATAATTCAAAATATAAATAAAAAGAAATATTTATCCCCACCTGTCTCTATCTTTCTCAAGACATGCAACAAGTTTTCTCTGCTTATTTGCTTCAAATTTAAAACTGTTGATTTCTTTCTCCAAGTTTCTCTTCTCTTGTTCCTGCATTTTCACATACTTCTCCTGCTCATATGCTGCTCCTGCAAGTATGAATGTTGTCTCAAAAAGTGTATGAGTTGGCACTGTACAACTAATAACAGTGCCACAACAAATGTGTGCAACGAGCAGTGATGTGTTGCTACTATTTAAATCAACTGTTCCGAAGGAAACCATGGTCATATGAACAGAAAGCTTTTCTGTGGTTGCATTTGTGAACAAAAAATTTCGGTGACTACATTCAATTTCCTAAGATGTATATAAAAATGTAAATTTTCTGTTAGCTTCTGCATGTTTCATACCATGTATCTGACAGAGAAAACCTAAAGGTTTTATGAAATTTACTCCATACTCTTGCCAATAGATATTACAGTTACTGTTGTTAAAGTGATTTTCAGCAATACTTTAGAGTTTCTAGATGTGATCTGAAAACTCATTCCCAATTTCGTCCTTTAATTACATGAGAAAACTTCATAGATTCTTATTTGAACATTGCTCCTTCTTTAAAGTTGTAACTGCACTGGGACATTGACAAGGTAAGCAACAACATCTCATTTACAGCTGAATGTAAAGAACGTGTGATGTAGATGTTTCAAATTACGCAAAAAAGCTCAAATTGCATAAGAAACTTGTGTAAAAATATCTGGGTAACAAATTTATTGAAACATGCAGAACAAAAATTCCAAAGATTGGATCAGAGGTAACCTTATAAAATTATTCAGGAAAATGCACCTGTGACCTGATTTATGTGGTAGTTACATTCCTGGAATATGCTTCACAACATGAAAAATATATACTCTGAAACTTTCACCGTAACTGAATGCAATGAAACTCTCAGGCTACCAGCCATGTCAGGTGGTCGAAAGACAAATATTACTCACCTCTCAACCACCTGACATGGCTGGTAGCCCTCGAGAGTTTTAATGAATGTTAAAAATGTGTAAATCAAAGAAGAGTTTTCCCATGGAAAAGTAAACGGAAAATATGTTCCTCAGTGTGATGTTCCTTTGATTACTTAAAAGGTAAATAACACTGTCATAACACAGAAAAGTCATTTAAACATACAAGTATTGCAATAAACAATGAGTTTACATTAAAAATATTTATAATGCTGCACTCTCCTGCTGAAGTGGGTATGCACTCAAATTAATACTGCCCTCTGCTACTGAAGTGTGCATACACACAAAATAATATTGCCCTCTCACTGCAGTGCATGTGCACACAAAACTATTGAAACAGCATACTGTATCTGACTTCTGATATTTGTTGGTGCAGGGTGTAGGCAGAATTGGTGAGATGAACTTTCTCAGAAATATGGCTGGATGTGAATTAAAATACCAAACAGGACTAGAAATGAATTAAACACACTCAGAACAAAATTTGGAACAATAGAAATAAATGGATATGGTGTGTGGAAAAACTGGAACCTCCTCGTACACAGAGGCAAATAATTTATTGCCTACCTAAAGGAAGAAGGCTCAATGGATGGCCAAGACTGAGTTGGAGAATTCAGCCTATTCAGTAGAAGGATAGAACAGAGCTGAAGACCCACTCTTATGACAGTGATGATCATGTACGGGACTGAGGTGATGTTCCTGCTGAAAGCAGCATATGATACAAAGATTTATAGAAAACATGTACATAGGAAACACCTGTAGTTGGTGGCAAAAATTCAGAATTTCTGGGATAAGTGACATTAAGTCCTCGAAAAACTGGTTGTCATGGAGATGTTCAAGGAAGTCCCTGGCTTGTGTGGTGCTTAAATGAGCATACTGTAGTCACAAGAACTCACCAGTTGACTATATCCTCAGCAATTTAAATCCAGCCCACAACCTCACACCCTATTTCTTTTAAAATCCATACTTATGTCTCCCAAAATGGCATCTCCTTGTCATGTTTTCTGACTAAAATTTTTAATACAATCCCCAAGTCCTTTTTCATACTACATGTTCTGCCCATCTCAATTTGGTGAAAAGTACAATTTTCCTAATTATATAATTTTTCTCCATCCTGTTGTGACCACACCTGAAAATCATTGATTTGGAATGTGTAATACAGTTGCCTGAAGACTTATTTCCAGAGGTGGAACACAAGATGTGTGCTGGTGGCCACTATTAACTTGAGAAGAAGGCAGAAAATAAGGGAAAAGCACAGACTGTTATGCACCTACACATAGCATCTAACAATCTCTGCTATAATTCATCATGAATTACTGTTCACATTCACGTGGCACAGGATGTTTTCTAAAACACATAGTATCAGGAACTTTACTCCTCTCGACCCACTCAGGAACTGATGCAATTTGCCCACATCAAGCCTACCATACAGTTCTCAATGCTAACATAGAAGCATACCTGATGCTTTAAGAATTTTCCTATTGAGGACTTTATTATCTCTCTGTAGATCATGAAGAGCCTTCTTTTCACTCTCAGCATACTTCTTGGCCATATCCAGATCTTTCTCTGCAGTTGACCAATAACTCCCTCCAGTTTCTTTGTCTCTTGTTCCAGGCTTGCACACTGTTTCTCTGTTTGTGTCAGTTTCTGAACATAATGTTCTCGCATCTTGTCCACCTTAGCAGCTTCACTGCGCAGTCTTGTAATCTCTTCCTCTTTCATCTGGTAAAATTGGCAATAGAATGTACAATTAACACAGGGTGTGTCCACAAAATAACTAAATTAGTTATCGTGATCCTTGCTTAAAACTTTAAAAGCATGAAAATTTTGTCTTTTATTGCATTCTTTGTAAAAAGAAAGTATTGTTTAACTCAAACTTGTGAAGATAAAGGTAAAGTTGTCCTTGAGCTTACTTAAAGTGACTGAGTGTAACTGATTATGTATGGGGTTGACTGACTATTAAATTTGTAGTGACACTATTTTAACTGCAGAAGTTATAAAGTGTTAAATGAGGTAAGAATAGAGAGAAGGTCAGAAATTAGAAGGGGGCAGTCTTGAAATATTCGATGGTACCATCCCACCAATTGTCTGGAAAGAATGAGAATGACTGAGTTTTTAGATTTTTGCAGCAGTGTGGATGAGGTATTCGTTCTTCTGGGATATGCCACTGCACCATTGGGTATTTGGTTCCCCCATTGTTTTGAGACAACATATTGGTCTCACCTTTGAGACCAATATGCTGTCTTGAAAAACTGGGAACCAAATATCCTGTGACACGGGGTAATATCACAGAAGAATCGATGCCTCAAGAAAACTCTGATTCAGGATAGGTGGTAACACAGTTCAGATTAAAACTGAGTACTCCCAAACAGAAATCAAGGCTATCTACACTATAACAACCTTCTTGATTATACGAGAAACATGTAAGCTGTGTTGTGTAGTATTACCTTAAGTTCATATATTTTAGTAGATTTCTCATTTGTCAGTGTTTCCAGAGTTTCTGCCTGCAACTTGGAATCCACCTGCATCTTGTTCAGTCGACTATTGAGGCTTTCAACATCTTTCTGCAAGCACTCATTTAATGCCTGAAATGTTGCAGAAAAGTTGCTTTAAAATATCTGCCAAAATTTCATCCAAATCCACACTGCTTCCTTATCCTGAATTCTTCCTATACAGTACTAAAAATTTTGCTGTCAAACAAAGTAAAACAATCTAAATACTCTGTAAGTTTTTCACCAACTCATTAGACACTAACTCCTCTGAGAGAGTTTGTGTTGTGAATACTGATGTGTAACTATGATTTACTTCAGTTCTGATCAACCATCTTACCTACCTACCTACCTACCTATCTACCTACCTACCTACCTACCTCCTGCCTGCTGTCTGCCTGCCTGCCCGCCCTTCCGCCCGCCTGCCTGCCCTACCAACTGGCTGACCAATCAACAAACCAACCAACCAATAACTCTTTGAGGCAGAGAACTTCTTGAGAACATAGTCCTGAAATTTACTGCATTTTATGGAACCCATAGATTCATTACAGTGTTCACAAAAGCCTGCCACTTGTCCTCTCCTGAACCAGATTCATCCAGTCCATGTCCTCCTATCCCACTTCTTTAAGATCAATTTTAATATTATCCTCCAGTTTATGCCTAGATCTTCCTATCTGTCTTTTTCCTTTAGGTTCACTAATCTTTGTGCACTTCAATTAATTCTAGAAGACACCATTTTACTACTTCTGGTGTATATTTCAGCACTAGTTAACTTCTATAGGCTGCAGAATCAATACAGTTAGAATAAGCAGAAGTCTTGTTGCAACAGGGTGTGAGTGAAATCCATTCAAGTGTGATTTGACATAGATGTATGTTATTTCGTAGTGGCATATTAATTTTGATGTATATACAAATCACAGGACGTGGAAAGAAAATTATAATTCAAATTATCCAATAAAATCTGAATATTTGAAGCTAGTGCAAAACCCAGGATTCTCCTTATTTTGCAGTATAGCAGATCTTCACTTTGTTTGTGTGTGATATAGTGCAGCTGAACTACCAGTATACCCCTGTGTGTAGAGATTCTTCAGTATTATTTCAAGTTCACTAGATAGGTATAACAAGATTTCATGTTCTCCCAGTGGTATCATTAAACATTCAAATCTTCTGCAATATGGTGCTCTATTGATTGGTAGTTACTGATATTTTGGAGGGGCTTGCTGCTTCCATCTTCAGGAATGAATAAGTCCAAAAAGATTACTCACTTTTAGAAAATCACTGGTATAACAACTCCCATTACAGTGAAATCTCTGACATACCGATACTGTTCAAGTGATGAAATTATATTCATTATAGTGAAATTTCATTAGAGTCAAAACATTCAAATATCATAATGATAGCTACAAACATAAAAAAGCAAGAAAAGAGGAAAACTTATCATGAAATCTGCGGCCTCCTGGCGTATTACGCGGCGTCGTGTGGTAATTGTTTACCGACGTTTCGGGACAACGTATCGGTCCCATCATCGCGGATCAAGAGCCCGAGTTTGACCCGTGAGGATGGGACCGATACGTTGTCCCGAAACGTCGGTAAACAATTACCACACGACGCCGCGTAATACCCCAGAAGGCCGCAGATATCATCAACATCGCGGCAGAAGCCTGAAATCAAGAAAACTTATCATGTTTACTTTGTAAAGAAGTCTGAATTTTTTTCCCAGTATACAGTTTTATTCACCTTGGTGAAAGATAATATCTGAAATTTAACATGAAGCCTTTGCAATGCAATAAAGAATACGGTCCAATGCGCCTGCTTTATTGTAACAGCAATAAATTTTGTTTATATAAAAGTGATACAAGTTGTGTTGGACTGCATTCTTTATCATACTGATAATGTATGAAACATAACAAGCATCTTCCATTAACACTGAAGATTTTGCACAGTTCGTACTATGCATGAACATCGCACATTGCTGCTTAGAGGATATGAATGTGGTGGTTATGAAAGTTGTAATGTCAGACATACTGGAATACCTGAGATGTAAAGATCGCACAGCAGAGGCTATGAAGACTCTTGTCTTCTGGGATATGACACCATGCTTCTTCTTCTTCTTCTTCTTCTTCTTCTTCTTCTTCTTCTTCTTTCTTCTTCTTCTTCTTCTTCTTTCTTCTTCTTCTTCTTCTTCTTCTCCTCCTCCTCCTCCACCTTCTCCTCCTTTGCCTCCTCCTCCTCTTCTTCTTCTTCTTCTTCTTCTTCATCTTCATCTTCTTCTTTCATTAGCTTTACAACCCTTTGTGGGTTTTGAGTTTCTCAGTTCCTGTTCAACGCCAGTTCTTTCCAATTCCTCACATTCAGCATGTCCCCACATCATCCAGCCATATTATTCTTGGTCTTCCTGTCTGTCAGCTCCCCATTGGTTTACATTCTAATATTCTTTTTACCATCCTTGAGGAGTCCATTCTTTGTATGTGGCGTTACCATCTGATCCTTTGAGATTTACGTGACATCATGCAGTCTGTTAAAAATTTCTGGACGTTTCAGTGCAATGTACTGTTTGCAGGCCAGTCTTCTATCCTGAACATGGCGGTGATAAGTTCCTCCAATGTGGGTAAATTTCATCCAATCTACATGATGACATTTTCTGCATGACAATAATCTACTGGGCTGTTGCTTTAAGATTGTGGCAAATCGGCATTCTGCAGTATGTAACAGCTGACTGCATACATATGGATGTGACAATCTTCAATTCACTGATTTGCTTTGCACCCCCCCCCCCCCCACGGTTTCATGAGGAAATGCACAATCATGTAATGTGATGTTTTCCATGATCATACTGAACATGGATGAGAAAAAGTACAGTATTTTTAGTAATGCTTCCCTTTTAATTCCCACTCTCAAACACCACATATAATACATACATAATCCATCTTACATTTACAACTACAGACACCTTTTTTCCAGCCCTTGTTGTGAACATGCATTATCACCAGTGAGTGTGCATATTAACCATAACATATATGTGCAGACAGCAAACACACATCATCTATGATTGTGCTCTTCTGAATTTTAACACCATGAATTGTTACCAAGACTTTAAAGGAATCCACTGCCTCCTTCTTCAGGGTAGAAAACGCATGCAACATGTTCCTCCAAAATGGTGCTAATCTAAAAGATGATATGGTATAATAACCAAGAAGGCAACAATCTGATAAGAAGGAGAAGAATGGAGAAGATCAGTTGGACCGACCGTGTGAGAAATGAAGAAGTATTACACAGAGTCAAGGAGGAGAGGAATATCCTACATACAATAAAAAGAAGAAAGGCTAACTGGATTGGTCACTTCTTGCGCAGAAACTGCCTTCTGAAACACGTGATTGAAGGAAAGGTATAAGGAAGGATAGAAATGACGGGAAGACGAGGGAGAAGACGTAAGCAGCTACTGGATGACCTTAAGGAAAAGAGAAGATACTGTAAATTGAAAGAGGAAGCACTAGATCGCACCATGTGGAGAACTCGCTTTGGAAGAGGCTACGGACCTGTCGTAAGACAGACTGCAGAATGAATGAACATGATACAGAACTTGTTATATAAATATGACCATGTATTTTGTTTTACTATTTGCTTTCATTCAATACCTTCAGGTCTTTTGCGCTTGTTTCTAGCTTTCCTGTGTTGAGTTGTGCTTGGCCAAGCTGAAGTTTGAGATTTGTTACTTCTGATTCTTTTCTTTCCAAATTTGCAGATTTTGCCTTAAGTTCTTCTTCCAAACGTTCTTTAGCATGGACTTCTTTGTACATTTCATTTGTTTGATACTGAAAGCAAATCAGAAACATACAATTAATGTAAGACACGCAAATCATGGAACTATTCGATATCACTTCCATACAAAAATACAATAGTCCATGGTCCAGGGCTCAGTTGAGCTCCAGTAGTATCATGTGCACTCTTCTCAAGGTTTTTGTGTGTTTGCTTGAAGACACTATTTGGATGAACGGGAACAGTATGTTTCATTGGCAGCAGAATTAAAATTAATGACAGGTGGTTCAGACAGCCTGTGTTTGAATACAACTCCTATTCAATGAGTACTGGGGTTCAGGGGTAAAGTGACCAGGGCATGATGTTGACCACTCACCCTATATGCCCTCATGGTGTGGACAGGGACATATGTCTTTACCTTTAAGATGAGCTTGAGTAGTAGTAGTAGTAGTAGTAGTAGTAATAGTAGTAGTAGTAGCAGCAGCAGCAGCAGTCTCCGCCTCATCCTCCTCCATGTTGTTGTTTTTGTTGTCGTCATTGTCATTGTCATCATTGTTGTTATTTCATTATCACTCACTTAAAACACAAGTAATTACTCTTAATAATTGGTTACAAGCATATCAAGACCCTTTTTCAAATTCTGATCATAACACTGGACTGAGTATGTCCAGTATCCTTGAAGCACACGTGCAAGGTTAGTTCACAACAAACAGAACCATTACACCCCAATCAATTACAATTTATGGCATTGGAATTCACAAGTCCCACCAACTGGCCACTGCGAATGAAGCAGTTTGCCAAGTGCCTTCTTACACACGGCACACCACATAGAGATTTGATAAAATATAAAACCAATAATAAAAAAATAAAATAAGGCAAGAGTGTTAAACACAACAGAACTATTTAGAATAAGAAGAACTTTCACAATTTTGCTTTTTGAAAACATTTAAGCCTTTCAGAATATTACTCAGTAATTCTCAGTCACAGGAATTTTGTCGAGTAGGAAATATAAAGTCTAAAGTAGAGTTCAGGAGAAGTCATACACAAAGAACATAGCACTCTATCAATATCTGCTGCTATGTTTGTTTCTCAATGGAACAAATATCTCAAAGACATGGAGACACTTCAGAGTAGTACTACTGGGAATGAGAGTTAAGAGTATCAGACACTTGTGCTGGGAATAACTTAGCTGTTCAACAATATGAGTGAACAAGAAACTTCTTTTCTTGTTTCCCACTGTCAATTCAAGCTATTTGTAGCATTTCTGGAATGGAAGTTATGTCTAAGTTCCTACAGGTAATTCAAGGAGACATATAAACAAAGAAAGGCAATTTTGTTACATAAGATTTGTCATTAAATGTGATAAGATAAAACCACTCTCATTCTCAAATACATCATTCCTTTGTTAATTTTAGATCACCCCATTACATGAATGGCCACAAAAAAGGTTCAAAATGTGTTGTTGTCTTAATCCTTTGACAATGAAATATTCGAAACTGTTTCAACATAAATTGTTGCTGGTCTTAGCACTAAGAAGCATCCAGTTTCAGTCCTAGCACCTAGAGATATTTATGCAAAGACATAACGATATTCTTTATGCTGTGATAAACAATATAATATAGAGGGACAGTGTTTCCTTTCAAATACAAGCTCTTGACTCGTCTTAACATTAAGTCTATTCTGTATAACAAAAGGTGTCTACATGTGTGTGTGTGTGTGTGTGTGTGTGTGTGTGCGTGCGCGCGCGCGTGTGTGCGTGCGTGCGTGCGTGCGCGTGCCCTTACTGTAAAAACCACAACTCATCAGAAAACAAAGTTAAGAGCTTGAAATTTTGGCAGTAAGTTTAGCAACAATGGGTTCAAATTTATGTTAAGCAAAGCAGGCCAAGATATATCTCATCTGAAAGGTCCGAATCTAATGAATAAAATAAAACTTAGCGAAACAAGATAATGTTTACCATCAAGGACTTAAAATGACAACAAACAAAAGATTCATAAAAAGACTAGTCGTAATAATAACAAAAAGTACATGAAATCTGGGAATTAACCACAGACCATTCATTGTGGCAAGCATATTGGCTGTGCACACTCTCACTCATCGACACAAGCACACGCGTGACGCACACACGCACACACGCATGCACACAGACATGTATTTACAAACATACAAAAAGTCACCTGCTTTTATTATTATTGAAAATCTAAAGAAAGATCACAGTCAGGTAAAGAAAAAACTATTGAAAATAAAAAAAAAATAAATTGAAAATGTATTACAATTCATACTTGTACAAAAATAGCTATTTAATCCCCTGGATTAATCGCCTTCATTGTTAAAGTTTAAGGAAGTTGCAGCTAACATTGTGTTAAACAGCTGTAGATTTGTTACATGTTGTAGTTGCATTGCAAAAAGTGATGCCATGCTGCCTTGGACAAAGCCCAAGTATAAACAGTTAATAAAACCAATTTGCTGTACAATAACTGAACAAAACCTGAAGTTTCAGTCTGTCTCTACAGCATGAAGTACTTACAAATTACAGTCATATTCCAAAATTGACAGAATTTTGTGCCTACCTCTAATTCCTGGGTTAGTTCATTGCATCGCTGCTCTGCGGCAGAACTCTTTCTTTCTAGGTCTTCTTGCACAGTTAAGGCATTAGCAAGTCGTTCTCTCAACATCTCAACCTCATGTATCAAGCGCTCCCTTTCTCTAAAAAGGTTATCTTTCCCTTTCGCATCACCATGAAACCTACGGCACATTTGGAACAGACAGATAAACTTTCAGACATGAAGTGGATTGCTTAGAGGTACATTATACTAGATTAAAGGCGCGAGGACTCACCCATGATTGTCTTCAATGTACTGTGCAATCCCTTTCTATAATTTAGTCCTCAAACACTGTTGCACCTTGAATGACACACAGTACCACATACAGTGGGGCCTTAAGATCGATATTTGTCTTCATAAAGTCAGTTTACAGGTGATAAAATCTTAATTTGGCTGGAACTTCACAGGCATATTGGACATGTACACTCAAAGGCCTTGTGATAAAGTATTTCATTTCTTATAACTTTCAAATGGACAGGACTGTGAAGAAATTTTGAAAAGGCTGCAAACCATGATTGTCCTCCTATATGGTGGGTATATAAAAAGTTTTGAAATTAGGCCAACGATTTGGACATTTAGTACCATATCACAGCTCAGCACAAAATGGAACTTTTGTAAAATGACATTATTTTACATAGGAAACAAAATGATTGTGACTAACTGAAACATTAACTTTCAATTTCTTCAACCAACAAATGCACTTTCTTATTTCTGTTTAATTCACCCTACATATGTTTCGGCCGTGACTCGGCCATCATCACGGTACGTTGATAAGTACACTTCACTGTTCACTGCCCCATTTGGTATTATCACAACCGTTACACTGTTTAAGGCTATTATTTACGTTGGCAATCACCAGTATACAAAATTTCTTCAAGTAGTGTCTTGAAATGTTTTGGTGTATAGCACTATAAATTGTGAATATAGAGCACTGTGTCGTGAATGTTAAAATTTAAACAAATTTCATTAACAATAATTTTAATAATTTTAACATTCACGACACAGTGCTCTATATTCACAATTTATAGTGCTATACACCAAGACATTTCAAGACACTGCTTGAAGAAATTGTGTTTACTGGTGATTGCCAACGTAAATAATAGCCTTAAACAGTGTAACGGTTGTGATAATACCAAATGGGGCAGTGAACAGTGAAGTGAACTTATCAACGTACCCCTGATGATGGCCGAGTCACGGCCGAAACATGTGTAGGGTGAATTGAACAGAAATAAAAAGATGCATTCGTTGGTTGAAGAAATTGAAAGATAATGTCAAGATGCACGGTGAACACAACGTAAAACTAACTGAAACATTTCTTAACATAAATTAATAATAATTCAAGTCTCAAGAATACATTAATGGCATTGTACTCACTCTTCCAGTGTGCCCAGTGCAAGCCGATCCCTATGTTCCAATTCCTTATTCAGTCGAGCGATCTGCTGTCCAAGGCTCTCAATTTCTTGCTGAGAATTTTCTTCTCGGGTATGAGATGAATCCACCATTTTCCAAGCTTCATTAATTTCATGTCCGAGTTTATCAATTTCTTCCTTATCAACTGCTGCCAGTCTTTCTGCAGAAGCCACATTAGAGATACTAGTTTCAACCTGTGCTTTTAGTGCTTTAATCTCCTCGCTAAATTCTTCTTCACGCATATAGGCCTTACGGAAAGCGTTAAAGATCCGTGTGTATTCATGGGCAAAATTTATCTTGCCCTCCTTTTCTATCTGAGCACACACCTGAAAAACATTAATTACTACAGTTGCACAAAATGAAAGAGTCTGTGACTTTAGCTTAACAGAGTACTCCTCTCTTGTTAATTTAAGGATATGATGGTACAACCTCTACAAATAGTCTGTTTCTACCAATGATGTCTGTTTATTAAAGTATTTTAATTCTACAAAGCAGGTACCAGTAATACTTATAAAAACCCAGTGATTAATTTAGAGTATAACCTTTTTAGTAATATTAATACCTTCTGAATTAAGATTTGTCAGATATAACATCAAAGTTTTATGTCTTCTTGTTCGAAATTGGTAACACATAGCGTGTACTTTTTATACAGAATTTGTAGGCATGCTTATGAATGATATCCTGACAAATTTTACACACCCAAAATAGTTCATTAATTGTTGCCACCAACAAGAACGTTATGTAAAGACTTTTTGTGGTTGCCATGTTGTGTTGTTTTAAAAGGTTTTCTTTTCAAAACAATAACTTTAAGTAGTTTATTTTTCAAAGATATATCATATTCTAGAATGCTGATAGCAATAATGTCTCTCTCACATGCTATGTTGGTACTACAGATAACAGTTTACACAGCTCAAAGCAGGGTGAGCTCATATTGATATTAAGTTTCATGAAAATTCACCAATTGGTCCAAAAGTTATTGGAATGAACAGTGGCACAAACATGATACCATGAGTCCATCCATCTAAACTAACTAACTAACTAACTAACTCCCTGGAGCAGAGCCGTTCTTGAGAAGCCAACAGGTCCTCAGCTAGTTGAGAAACACCTCACATCTTATGGAACCCAGAGGTTAATTATCACATTCACAAAAGCCTACCACCTCTCCCTATCCTGAGCCAGATCAATCCAGTCCATGCCCCTTCCAACTTCTTGAAGATACATTTTAATATCATCATGCCATCTAAGACTTGGTCTTTCAAGTGGTATCTTTCCCTCAGGTTTTCCATCAAAACCCTGTACGCACCCATACATGCTACATGCTCTGCCCGTCTCATTATTCTTGATTCGATCACCCAAATAATATTTGGTGAGGAATACAGGTCATAAAGCTCCTTGTTAGGCAATCTTCTCCACTCCCCTATTACCTCTTCCCTCCTAGGCCCAAACATCTTCCTAGCACCCTATTCTTGGATACCCTCAGCCTATGTTCCTTGCCCAGTGTCAGAGACCAAATTTCACACCCATAAAAACAATAGGCAAAATTACAGTTCTGTGTATTTTAGTCTCTGTAGTTTTGGATATCAACTGGAAGACAAGAGATTCTGCACCAAATGATAGCAAGCATTCTCTGAGTTCAATCCACTCTTAATTTCTTCATGAATGTAATTTTGATGTGTTAGGGTTGTTTTCAATCCTTGAGCTGTTCCACCCTTTCAAAGGATTTATTACCTATCTTTATGTTGTGATTTTGTCCATGAGTCTAACTGTCCTTACATAACAAGGTAACTAGGCTCTAATAAAACAGCAACCTTCAGTCAAAAGGAAATACAATATTTTTGCAGCTTAAAATAGATTAAAATTTAATTGAATTGAAACTAAACCCACAAATGGAACAAACCAGATTTAATTTAGATAAAAGTTAATAGCTTTTCACATAAACATATACAACATAACATAACATAAAACATAACATAACATAACATAACACACATCCTTCAGTTCATAAATTCTGCATACTATACTTTTTCATAAGTTTGTTTCAGAATCTGAAATTCACTCAGTATAGCAACTTCTTCCTCTTTAGACTCAGATGTCTCTTCTTGAGTCTGAAAAATAATTATAAAATTATAATATATCTCTTATCGCATTAATAAGTTGCCAGGATGTGAAAAGGTTCAGAATGAGATCTTGAAACAGGTTTCAGTGCCAAAACTGCTGGCTACATTTTATGTAGAATTACAGCGTGGCAGAATAACAAACATAAAGAAAAGCACACGGCAGGGAACTTCAAACTTAAGGGTAAAGCAATCCCATTACAGGCCTGGACAGGCCCTTAGGGTTCCAGGAGGTTGAGGCTCCCAGATTTCTAGAAATCGGCACATGAAGGTGGTAAGGTTGTCAGCCCTACGCACCGGCCGCCTTTACCCCCCAGGAAAGATTCCTGGTACTCATTTCTGTTAGAGGCTGAGTCGACCCCAGGGCCATAGTGTGACTGAAACGATTATGTCAATGAAAAATTCCAGTGACCCCACGGGAATCGAACACGCTACGTTCCAGCTTGTAGCGCAGTGCCTCAACCAACTGCGCCACCGCGTGCCCCGAACTTCAAACTTAGGACAGTGAAATTAGTGCTGACACCACTATTCATCCTTCATTACGTTGCTGAAGAGCAATTAAGTTACTCAGTTCTTGAAATATCAAAACTTCCGTAATTTGGTGAAAGGGAAGAATGTGGTGTGGACCCACAAACAAAGACTTGAGACCAAACCACACCCAACTGAACCTGACCAAGGAACACTGCAGGATTAAAAAATAACCTGAAACATGACACTAAAGAAGAACCTAAATTGTATTGTGCATTAACTCAAGAGTTTAAGTTTATTCATTTTATAATCTTGACAAAAATACCTCTTCTTCAGTCAAAACTTCTGCCATGATTTATAAATCACTTTTTTTTACTTCCTCACAAATTCACATCTCTTATACATGTCAGTTTCAAGAAACATACTTTTACACAATGTGCACCATGTACAAAAGACATCAGGCAACTGTTACCATGGTAACAAATAATATCTGTTACCATGGTGACAGTTACATAGCATGCTAACATTAAATATTTACTGTATATAATCTAATAAAATGCACACAATTCTTCCCTGAATCACACTACAAGCAATGAAGGACGTACACAGTCTTACACCTCCTGCACAGGTTTGAACCATATTTTGTAACATAACCCATACACACTCAATTTAGAGCCTGAAATTACCATAACAAAATGCTTTGATTTGCATGACTTATGATCCAGTGTTTTGTAAATATGAATTTAAGCACAATGCAGCTAATGTATGCTAACACTTATGCTATCCATGAACCAGTTTTTATGAAATTTATGACTTACTACCTCCTGCTTATTAATGTGACCACAGTCACATTAACATTTATCTACTTTCTAAGACACGCATCTTACATAATACGTTCTTTGTTTTGTATTTTTGTGTATTTCTGTTTGATTTTAAGTACCATTTTTAATATTCACTTACACCTAAACAGTCTCCTTGCCACAAACACTATCCTAAATTTTCATCTGATTAACTACTGTAATGTTGTCAAGTAATGGTGAAAATCTCAAGAGTCCAGCTTATGTATTTGACAAAATAATTTTACCAGAAGCTAACAAAATATAATGAAGTAAAGGCAAAGTTCACCCTAGAACAGGCCATGAAGGCCCAGAGGGGGAGTAGAGGTATAGCTCTACTCTTTCTTTAACCTCGGCGCTAGATGTGGGTGGGAATGACCCGGTACCCATTGTACAGGAGCCTGGGGTCTGGACGGGTGCTGAAAATCTCGCCTCCACTGGGATTCGATTCCTGGACCGTCCAGCTCGTAGCGAGTTGCTATACCGACTACGCTATCCCGGCCCACAACAAAATATAATTCTGAGAAAAAAACTGATTTAAAATTTAGTATCACTCAACATGATGGTAACTTCTGAACAGACTCATGCTTCGTGCTTCCCACCACCATATTCTAGATCACCTGGACCACTTGCTCTTCTTTTCTGTGCCCTCTGCCTTCTGAATCCTTTCCATATATATCTGCTTCAGAGCATTCACCATTGTTTGAGCCAGATCTCACACCTATTACGTCTATGCATCATTCCTTTTTATATGCCATCATTAAATCACAGTACTGCATCATGCACCCCAAATTCAAGCATACTGGGCATTACAAGAACAGTTTCATGTATCACTGTCGAAATAACAGAATTCAAGTCCTAAAGGAAGACCCTGACAGACTTGGGAAGAAAGGATACAGAAAATTTTGAAGGAAAGAGGAATTGAATGGAAAGGAGTAAGAGCTATAGCTCCAGACCGTGAGAGATGGAAAGCCAAATTATATGAAATTCAATAAATTATTGTGGTTTGTTTAAAGTTAATAATTTCTGGCAGGGGCGAACAATATAATTACTTGCCCCGGGCATCAAAGAGGCTAAGTAACCCACTTCCAATGCCTTTTGCTTCGCGAATTGCAACTCAAACAGGACAATGTCTTTTCGAGATAATTGGAAAAAGTGTTCCTCCATAAGAATGCAGTAATCCAAAACATGCCTCTGATTTGTCTGACAGAGAAGTTTTTCTACCCAGCTTAGTACTTACAACTTCGTCCACAGTTTTCCCCAAATTTTTAACGTAATATTCTACAGTTGTCTGTGGTATGCTGAAAGTTCTAGCTGCCTGAAACTTCCCATTTCCTTGTTTCATAGGGCTTGCACAACAGCTTTCATGTGATCTGGGTTTCAATCTTACCTTCCAGGCATCAATACGTACAAATTTAGTATTCAAAATAATGCAGAATGGCAACAAATGAAAACAAATGAGCATTTGTTGCCAAAAATATTGTATCTCTGACATGGGGAAACCCATTTTAGGCATTCTGCTACCTCACCATATTAGGCATACTCTTTGCTATATTCACCAATGCTTAATGTAAGTAGCAGCCTATCATAATTAAAAATTTGCATGCATACAATTAAAGAGCATAAGATGTGGATTCTGTTACAATACTTGATAACTGGAGTTGCTCACTTTCTACAACAGTTGGCACAATTTTCAGAGCACTGCAAAACTTCTGATGCTTTACAAAATACAAATAACAGATTGACTTGTAGATCGTGGCTCATATAAAGTAAATTTTACCTTCCCAGCGGTTACATGTGGTGTTCTAATACCACAGCATACCACCCATAGGCTGTAGTATTTCCTTGTCAGAATTATTCTGACCTCCCATATTCGGAACTCTCCCCATATTAGGTACTTTTCCTCTACTAAGTTATTTAAAAATTGAAGAGCAGGAATTTTGCGCAAGATGAATAACACCGTTGGGAAAATATTAAATGAGACAAACAACTCTGACAGTAAAGATAAATTCAAAAGCAATGGGATACATCAATTAACGTGCCTGGATTGCTCTAAGAAATACTGTATATCAATCAAACTGACAGGCCATTCGCTAACAGGTTTAACGAGTATGTCCATCCGTTTGGAAGTTGTAACAACAATTCAAAATTAGATAATGAACATGCTATAGGGCCCATCCATAAAAATATGAATATATTAAATTTCGCAAAAAAAAAAAAAAGAGAAATCATGTGAAAAGAACAGAAAACACATACACACAGAGGCATTAAAAATAGGAAGTAAGTTAGTGAGAAGTGTACAAGTGGTGCCAATGATACCTTGGCACAACAGGCAACTGCATAGATGACAGCATCGGTCTAACGCCCCTCCATCGTGGATCCGTGAATCATACCAACATGGTCTGCCATCTACTGGCCGTTTTCAGAAACGTCTTTCCCGTATCTGTAAATAATGACATGAAATGAAGTTCCTCTTAGTTTGGTCCCATCATATTCTGGCATCTATCGCGAAGTGGTGGAACTACGCGCTTGCTTGCGTGTGTACAACCATAATTTGAAGAACGTTCTGAATGGAGATCGGTGTATTTCAAACCACGAACGATAGAACACCTGTCTTTATTGTGTATGAAATAATTCGTATCGTGAAATTTTCTGTTTCGTGTTTTAACAATAAAATCAGCCAGTACCAGAGCTCTATTCAATCAGAGGTTCATCAGCCAATAACAGAGCTAGTCGCAACAATGTAAATATGGAAAAAACAGCCAATAGTAGAGCACCATTTGTTTTCTTGCTTATCAGTCAATAACAGCGCTATTCGCAATGAAAACAGGATCGTGAAAGCGTTCCAAGTGGGCAGAGAAGTGTTTGGCTGCTGTTCGCAATTTTCGATTTCAAGGGCCAGACTGGAAATTTACAAAAAAAAAAAACTTGTTAGCCGTGAGAAATCTGTAACTTATTTAGTTTTGGGTTTGGTGCCCGAAAATAAAGAAAGTTTAAATGTGACCACATGAAGTATTATAAAGCGATAAATTGTAAACGTATATTCAAATGTCTTATAATACATCTGTGTGTTAAAAATTACAGACACAAGTACAGTGCAAATCACTGGATTTAGGCTGCAGCTGACAAATTTAAATTTGGCTAGTCAGAATTTCGGCTGGCGTAAATTACGCAAATCAACAAATTAGTGCATTTTGCGATTATTGATCTGTGATTGCTACTAGCTGTAGCTTACAGGGACTGAAACGTATGAAGGAAAGTTCTTCGCAGAAATGTTTGATTGGATCGTGCCAGAGACAATTACGACACTTCGGCATTTCTTTTAAATGGCTGCTGTTGTTTTGTGGGCCTAAATTAATTGCTTCAAGAATGTTCCTAATATTTTTATGGGTAAACATAATTTTCACACTCGCTCTCTGAACTACATTTTTAGTTAACGTAATTGTAATGTACTGTGGAAGTACATAAATTACTTTAGTAAATATTTCCTGTGAAATGTACATAAAGGAATTAGGATATAATTGGAACATCCTCATTGTGCTCATCGTGAAATAAGCATTGGCGGTCTCTTTCTTTCCTGAACACAAAGAGCAGTCTCATGTATTTTTCTAACATTACGTTTAATGAACTTTTACACTGACCGTCTAAAAATCAGCATTAGTGCGATTGTGTTGTGTTCCAATTTTGCTGCTTTCACATAATAAACGTGATAAAAAGACTAGAGATCTCAAATGTGTTCATGTAGCTTATTAGTCTCGGTGTTTATTCATCGCCAAAAAATCCGTTAGCTAAGAGCTAATCGAGAGTACAAATACAAGTACAACATTGTACAGAGACACAGGCCTAAATGATGTTGTCAAGGTACAAGTACAGCATTGTACAGAGACACAGGCCTGAATGTTGTTTTCAGGGTACAAATACAGCATTGTACAGAGACACAGGCCTGAATGATGTTGTCAAGGTACAAATACAGCATTGTACAGAGACACAGGCCTGAATGATGTTGTCAGGGTACAAGTACAGCATTGTACAGAGACACAGGCCTGAATGATGTTGTCAAGGTACAAATACAGCATTTTACAGAGACACAGGCCTGAATGATGATGTCAAGGTACAAATACAGCATTGTACAGAGACACAGGCCTGAATGATGTTGTCAAGGTACAAATACAGCATTTTACAGAGACACAGGCCTGAATGATGTTGTCAAGGTACAAATACAGCATTGTACAGAGACACAGGCCTGAATGATGTTGTCAAGGTACAAATACAGCATTGTACAGAGACACAGGCCTGAATGATGTTGTCAAGGTACAAATACAGCATTGTACAAAGACACAGGCCTAAATGATGTTGTCAGGGTACAAATACAGCATTGTACAGAGACACAGGCCTGAATGATGTTGTCAAGGTACAAGTACAGCATTGTACAGAGACACAGGCCTGAATGATGTTGTCAAGGTACAAATACAGCATTGTACAGAGGCACAGGCTTGAATGATGTTGTCAAGGTACAACCCTTCATTCGTTCATGCAGTCTGTCTTACGACAGGCCCATAGCCTCTTCCAAGACGAGTTCTCCACACAGTGCCATCTACTTTTTCAATTTACAGCATCCTCTCTTTTCCTTAAAGCCATACAGTAGCTGCTTACGTCTTCTTCCTCGTCGTCCTGTCATATCTATCCTTCCCTCTAACTTTCCTTCAATAATGTGTTTCAGAAGGCAGTTCCTACGCAAGATGTGACCAATCCAGATAGCATTCCTTCTTTTTATTGTTTGTAGGTTATTTCTCTCTCCTTCACCCTTTGTAATACTTCTTCCTTTCTCACACGATCGGTCGGTATAACTATTAGGCTGAAAAAATGAATTCCCTTACTGAAAAACTAACCTCATGAGATAATCCCAGGAGATTAAATTCTGAGATAGACATTGCAGTGCTCTCCTTGTACGAAAAAAGTGGCTTTATTGACCAGTTAGAGGAGATAAGTGTACACATGCCTGGATGATGATGTTAATGATGATGACAGCGACAGAAATAATAATAATGATACGTAAGTGCTATTAAGACGTGATGAAATTCTGTCAGCCTAATAGTCTGAGCCTGAGAAATAGAATTCTCTTCCGCTTTGTTTTTGTGACATCCTGTACTGATATAATCTTTGCAATGCGACAGTCTCCTGGGGTAAACGGAGTATGTTACAAGTGTGCTATTGTGACTGCATGAATGATGCTATAGTGTCAGTATATACGGGGTAAATGGAGTATGTTACAAGTGTGCTATTGTGACTGCATGAATGATGCTATAGTGTCAGTATATACGGGGTAAACGGAGTATGTTACAAGTGTGTTATTGTGACTGCATGAATGATGCTATAGTGTCAGTATATACGGGGTAAACGGAGTATGTTACAAGTGTGTTATTGTGACTGCATGAATGATGCTATAGTGTCAGTATATACGGGGTAAACGGAGTATGTTACAAGTGTGTTATTGTGACTGCATGAATGATGCTATAGTGTCAGTATATACGGGGTAAACGGAGTATGTTACAAGTGTGTTATTGTGACTGCATGAATGATGCTATAGTGTCAGTATATACGGGGTAAATGGAGGAAGCTCGAAGATTCACCTAAATTGTCATCCTTTGGGGTTACAATTTCAGGGCGACCTAATACATTCGGAACTCTGAGCTACAGATAGCTGTAAAAGATGTCTTGGCCCTAACGACCGTAGAAAGAAAGAATGAAGAAGGAAGAAAATGAAGCCAAAGAAGAAACGGGAATAAGGAAAAGAAAAGAACGGAAGGGAGGAATATATTTTTTTTAAATATAATTTTAAAGCTTATATTTTCTCCGCGGAATCATCTGCTCTCTCAAGAACTTTATTTAAGGTGAACTCTTTATATCCACGAAAAAATATAGTCTTTTCCTCGTTGTTCTATTTAGGGGATGTATAGAAACGCGATACCAAACAATTTTGTAGTTGTAGGCTATTCGTGATTCTTTAATTGTCTACACACTTGCTTCCTAGTAGTCATTCTGATCTGACTGCGTGAAACCTCAATGCACTGCGTGGTTCCGTAAATAAATGCCTCCACTTAAATATAATTGTTAGCTTGAAGCTATTCTCAACTATCCTGAAGTGCATGGTGCAGTACACACTTTTAATTCGTCCAATTCAGCTGGGCATTCAGAATGCTCTTAGCTGAAAAAATTTGTTTTTAAGTTCCGTAGATTAACTTCATTTTTCCTTCCAATGTGTAACTGGTTTATCAGAAATTGATCTGTTTATGGTCACATAATTTCAAACAGACAAAGGGGCAACGCCATGGCTCAGGCAGTTAATCCCGGCCTCTCACCGCGGAGGCCTGAATTCGATGCCATGTCAATCTGTGTGAGGTTTTTGGCGGATAAAGGGGCACTTCGACTGGATTTCCTCCGAGTACAATTCCACCAATGTTCCATAAAAATTCATTTTTCTCTCACTGACGCTATTCTATATCTGAGTAATCGACAGCGTCGTAAAATAAACACACACACGCACACACACACACACACACACACATAGTAACAGAGGGCCATGACTGCATTTCTCTCGCATTTTTACGCTGCTTCACATGCACTCCCTTCTGAATGTATATGCTCCTTTTTTAGGATGCTAATTTTAAGAAATTTTAAAAAGTTTTACAATTTTTGTTACCTGCCTCATACATAAAAAATTTCATGAAAATTACTCCCGTTCCTCGAATTAAATTATGTGTTCTCCTTTTTGGGTCTTAATTTAATGTTTATGACTGTCTTTTTTTAAAATAATTTTTCCTTCTATTCCTTTTCGTCTCCTGCTTCTCTCTTTTTCCAGTACCGCACGGTCTCCGTGCTCTGTAATTGTTTGTTATTCCACTCCGGATTCTTTCTTTTTTATATTCATAAATCAAATATAACCAGTCTAACATTATTCCCCCTTCAAAGTCTTGCTAGTTGTAACCTGTAAATTACTTCTTTATTTACGTTTCGCCATTCTTTATTTTGCCAAGTAACTGTAAATGTATTTTTTTTTTACCTTGTCCACAATATCTTCTTTTATATTCACTGTTTCCCTGTTGCATGTCGCACCTGTTTGAAACTCGTTAGCTGTAAATGTTTCTTTTAAACCTCTATTTGTTTTTTTTTTGTATTTGTTTGGAATTAGGAATGAGACTTTTTTCTACGGCATTTTCAATTTTCTTTCATGCCTGAACTGAAGGACCAGTTATAAAAAAAGGAATCGTCTTCACCATTTGAGTCTGTTAACATAGTTATCTGTGAACAGTTAACATAGTTATCTGTGAACAGCAGCACTCCATTCACTAAGTTAAAGCTATCCCTTTACAAACTGAACATTCTCACTGCAAACTACAATTAGTAAAATCTGCAGTAAGCTGGGAGGGTTACGGAATTAGGAGTTATGATTTGAGCTATGTGACCTACTCAAAGGCATTACGGTACATGATTTTATTGATAATAATTTTTAAACAAACAGTACAGTTTGAAGAAATTTTGAAAGAGCAGCAAATCTCCACCGTCCTTGTGAGTTCAGAACTTTACACTCATAGTGGCTATACAAAGGTCTGAATTCATGCCAATGATTTTGACATTACTTACAATATCACAGCTCAGAAAATACGGATCCCTTGTTTAAGGTCATATTTCACACAGAAAACAAAATTATCTTGACTAATGAAACACTTGTGATTTTAACCAAAGCACATTTGTACAAAAACTTAAAATAATAAATTAATAATAATTAATGTCTTAAATTACTTTGATGGTGCTGTATTCACTCCTCCAGTGTGCCCAACGTAAGCAGATATCAAGGTCCCAACTTCTTTATTAGTAGATTTATCTGCTGTCCAAGGCTCTCAATTTCTTTGTGTGAATTTTATTCTCGGGAATGAGACGAATCCATAGTTTTCCAGGCTTCTTTAATATCATGCCTGAGTTTATCAGTTTCTTCTTTTTCAAAGGCTACAAGTTTTTCTGCAAGAGCCATGTTAGAGGTAACAGTTTCAAATTGTGCTTGAAGATTCTTATACTTTCATGGGTAAAATTTACCTTTCCCTCCTTTTCTATCTGAGCACGCACCTGAAAAGCATTAATTAATACAGACGCATAAATTAACAACCTGTAACTTTAGCTGAACACAGTACTCCTCTCTTGTTAATTTAAGGATATGAGAGTACAGCTAGTACAAATAATCTGTTAGATGTGTGTTGCTTTAAGTATTAATTCTACACAGCAAGGCTAGCAACAAATTTTAATTCTACACAGCAAGGCTAACAATAAATTTTAATTCTAAACAGCAAGGCTAGCAACAAATTTTAATTCTACACAGCAAGGCTAACAATAAATTTTAATTCTAAACAGCAAGGCTAGCAACAAATTTTAATTCTACACAGCAAGGCTAACAATAAATTTTAATTCTAAACAGCAAGGCTAGCAACAAATTTTAATTCTACACAGCAAGGCTAACAATAAATTTTAATTCTACACAGCAAGGCTAGCAACAAATTTTAATTCTAAACAGCAAGGCTAGCAACAAATTTTAATTCTAAACAGCAAGGCTAGCAACAAATTTTAATTCTAAACAGCAAGGCTAGCAACAAATTTTAATTCTAAACAGCAAGGCTAGCAACAAATTTTAATTCTACACAGCAAGGCTAACAATAAATTTTAATTCTAAACAGCAAGGCTAGCAACAAATTTTAATTCTACACAGCAAGGCTAACAATAAATTTTAATTCTACACAGCAAGGCTAGCAACAAATTTTAATTCTAAACAGCAAGGCTAGCAACAAATTTTAATTCTAAACAGCAAGGCTAGCAACAAATTTTAATTCTAAACAGCAAGGCTAGCAACAAATTTTAATTCTAAACAGCAAGGCTAGCAACAAATTTTAATTCAACACAGCAAGGCTAGCAACAAATTTTAATTCAACACAGCAAGGCTAGCAACAAATTTTAATTCAACACAGCAAGGCTAGCAACAGTTTTAAAGTGTCGGTAATACTTACACAAATCAGTAATTTCTTTAGAGTATAATTATAGTAAATTGATTCCCAAATAAAATTTGTCAGACACAATGTCAAAGTTTTGTCTTTATGTTTAAAATTGTTAATTAAATAAAACTGAACTAAAATAAAACTAAGCCAGATTTGAAACCAAGCAGATTTAATTTAGATAAAGTTTAATAGCTTTCACATAAGAAAATACATATTCTTAAATTTAAAATTCTGCTAATTGCTTTTTTATAAGTTTGCTCCAGAATCTGGAATCACTCAACCTGGGAATTTCATCATCCTTAGACTCAGATGTTTTATCTTTAGCCTGCAAAATTGTTATAAGTTAATGCTTTATATCAGATGAATAAGCTTCCGGGGTGTGAAATGGCCCAGAATTGGACGTCGAAACAGATCACATTGTCTAATTTGCATGCAATATTTATTGTTACATAGAATTATAGCATGGCAGAGTAATGAAGTTAAAGAAATTTCAAGCTTAGGAAATCAAAGTATTGCCGACACTGATATTCAGCCTTCATTACTCTGCCGAAGCGCAATTTGGTATTTAGTTCTTCAAATATCAAGACCTCCATAATTTGGTGGAAGTGCAGAATGTGTGTTATGTCCACATAGACTGATATGACTTCGCCGGACCAAACCAAGCCCAGGATTAAAAAATAACCTGCATGATGAATATATAGAAGGCCTAAATTGCCTTTTTCACTTTAACTCAGGAGTTAGTTTCATAGATTTTATACAAACTGAAAAATGTACCCCTTTATTAGTCAGAAATTCTGCCATGATTTGTAGATCAGTCTCTTTTTACCTCCTCACAAGTTCACACCTCTTATATAAGCATCAGTTTCAATAAAGATACTTTTACGTAATGTGTTCTTGCGCAAAAGACATGAGGCAAATGTTACAAATAATAATATTCGTCATCTTATGGGATGTGATGGCGTGATGGCATAGAAATCTACCTGCTTTCCATCGAAATGTCAGTAAATTTCTACGAGACTAGCTGGCCTAGCATTCTACTAGACAACAATCATTATAGTCACGGCAGTCAGTATCACAAGCCAAGCATCTTTGTGCCCCTTCAGAAACTACTCCATGTTTCCCTTCTGTGTTCTCTGACATTACGCAAAGCTCCGTGTCTTACCGGTCTGACTGATACAGACCTCCGTGACTTACCGGTCTGACTGATACAGACCTCCGTGACTTACCGGTCTGACTGATACAGACCTCCGTGACTTACCGGTCTGACTGATACAGAACTCAGTGACTTACCGGTCTGACTGATACAGACCTCCGTGACTTACCGGTCTGACTGATACAGAACTCCGTGACTTACCGGTATGACTGATACAGAACTCCGTGACTTACCGGTATGACTGATACAGAACTCCGTGACTTACCGGTCTGACTGATACGGAACTCCGTGACTGCGAGGGTACAGACTTATTTTAGGTTATGACGACGTTCTCTCAGGTACATTGGTCACATTGCATTCAATGGGAAAGTGTTTATAAATTCAAGAATTCGTTTAGAGAGACTGAAAAAAATATGTTTAGATAGCTGGTGCAAGTGCAGGGTTTAACTGCTGCAGATAGTGCTTGCTAAGCTGTTATAGCTCTCTAACTAACTAACTATTTACAGGTAGCAGAGTCCTTCTTGAGAAGCTAACAGGTCCTCAGATAGTCAAGAAATTCCTCGCGTTTTACGGAACCCGAAGGTTCATTACGCACTCACAAGATCCCGTAGCGCAAATGAGCTGCGGCTAACCCAGCAGTGATCCCGGTGTTTGGTGGAGGAAATAATGGGAAATTTTTTACAGTACAACTGAGTCTTTCACCTAAAGACCTGCCAATTAAGCCCATAAAACTGAAGATGTTTAGCGAACTACCCTGACAAATAACCACCTAACTAAATGAGTACATGGTGCGTCGAATCCCTTTGAAACCTGCTTCCAGAATTTGTATATTTGAATCAATTTAATTTTCACAGATAAAGTTTTATATATTTATCTTCTGCGGTTATGTCAACCACCTAGTCTTTCTCTTCTGGTTTTCCTAAGATAATTTTGTAAGCTTTTTATCATTACCCCTTTTGTGTTTTGTACTCTAGAATGTTAGAGGATAGTGCAGTTGCAACAGTTAACTTTCTTATAGTGCAATGCGACATTCAAGTATTCCTGAATTGCGTTGGTATTTGCAGAAAGACTTAAAGAACGAGAATGTCTCTGTTATTTTAATGGGACGCCTCGCGTCGGGACGTATGTCCGTGGAAAACAGATGAGACCACAGGCTGAGGATGCGACCCCTGCGGTTGTAGACGGCAGTTTGGCCAGAAGAGATGAAGCGAATAACTTTTAAATTAGCTTGTTTTTCTTTTCACAGAAAATAAAATCAAAGGAACACTTTAAAAATTCCCCACCTACAGTGCTCAACGGGTGTTCACCTTGGCCTTGAATCAGCTGTCCTCACAGAACTGTCAGGATGACTGCCTTAGCATTTTTTTTTTCAGTAGGGCATATTCCAGATAATTCGCAGAACAAAATGGTCTAACAATGAGGTCATATTTCCGAATTATATAAAGAACAAATAAAATCATTTAACAAACCAACTATCCAAATAACCAACCAACCACACGACCAGCCAACGAACCAAAGAACCAACCAACGGTTTAAAATTAATTTGAATCGGTTATATGGTTATTTAACAAGCTTTTAATGACAGGGTTTAAATTATTTGATGGAATAAAAATTTCACGATTTACGTAATGTTTCTGCAGCAGTCATGGTACGCTACAACTAAGCCGAACGCCATGTAAGGAGGTCCAACTCCACGCTTCAGAGCTTTCAGTCGACATTGAACTTCAACGTACAAAAAAGCTGGATCGACTTGGATTTTGTCAACTAATATAAGCCTTATATTGAAGATTTCCTGGAATTGTTTGTCTTACTATGTTGCTCTTGGTAGCTTAGAGATCCGAAAGCAGAATCTTTGCCATGAAAAGCCTTACTACAGGAGCGCGTAGTTACACCACCTTCAAAGCAGAGAAGCCACAATTCTCTTTACATATTCATGAAAGAGAAACCACATGGAAGAAAAGACATCCTGAAGGAAAAAGACCCTTTCGGGCACCAAGGCTAGACAGGAGGATTAGGTCAGCATGGATGTTAAAGAAAGATCTTGAGTATATGGATTGGAATTGGCTGGCTCAGGATGGGGTCAAGTGGCGAAGTCGTCTGACGACTATAAAGAAACTGAAGGCCCCCCCCCCCCAAAAAAAAAGAAGGATAAATTCTTGACTGGCTAAAGGATTGTCAGATCCTCAAAATGGAGTAGATTCCATTGAGTTAGATCGGTGCGTCGTGACATGATACTGATTTCGTATGGAAGGACGAAAAGACTTGCTATAGGTGCAGTAATATCTACCTTAAAGACCTTTGTGAATGAGTGAGTGACTGCATGAGTGAATGTGTTTTGGAAGGCTTCGTCTGCATGGTTACCGGGTCTACGTCTTTACGATAAGGCTTGACTGCATGAGTGAATGTGTTTTGGAAGGCTTCGTCTGCATGGTTACCGGATCTGCGTCTTTACGATAAGGCTTGACTGCATGAGTGAATGTGTTTTGGAAGGCTTCGTCTGCATGGTTACCGGGTCTATGTCTTTACAATAAGGCTTGACTCATGAATGAGAGCCTACCGCTTTTCTTCCCCCCACCATGAAAACCACACGGAAACCCGAGTTACCTATGATAGCACCACCAGATGGTAGCGGTCGTTATGCAGCAGTAAAGCGGTACCTATGCTTCGATAGGCATTGCAGTATTATGCTTTGTCGATAACGCCAGCCAACTGCCTCTTTAAAACTATTCGAACTTACGACGTGAATATTCAATGAAATCGCATGCAGTTATGAAACACTCAAGGGGCACCTATATTTCTGTCGGCATTGCAGTGTCGTTCCTTGCCGACACCTTCTATCCAGCTGTCTTAGAATAGTTTACATTTATAGTTAGAATATTTAATATAAACATGATTTCGTAATATCCTTTTTTTTTAGTCGTCCTCTTCTACCTACTCCGGTTTCCCGTTTCAGTATCGAGGTTTGCAATTCCTTTTGATCACACTGAGAGACACACCACAGTCGGTAGGACTCCTCTGGACGAGGGATCGGCTCATCGCATAGGCCTTTACCTGACAACAACACACAACTCTCACAAGAGACAAACATCCATGCCCCCGGTCGGATTATTTTTTTGCCTGTCCGGGGTTTTTTTCCTTTGATCCATTTTTGTACTGTTTTAGATCCTTTCGTCCTTCATGTCACTTTACGTTCCATACTACCGTCCTTACAACAACACAACACAAACATCCATGCCCCCGGTGGGATTCGAACCCACGATCCTAGCAAGCGAGCGGCCGAAGACCCACGCCTTAGACCGCGCGGCGACTGGGATCGTAATATCCCTATACGGCTGCAATATACACAAACTAATAAATTAATGGATTAGGTGTGGAAGTCTTAGCTAGAGACGACGTGGATTAGCGCATTAATATGTTGTTAACCCCGTATTTTGACACCGCCGTTTCTGGTGGGTTCCCAACAGCCTACACGAAAAAAGAAAGGAAAATGCTTACAAGAAATCTAGCCTCTCTGTGCATTAGCACTGGCAGCAGCAGTGTCTAAGGGCTTGTGTCAAGAAAGACGCAATGGGCTAAATTCTTGTGTAATGGATGGCGCGTCGGCACTGTGTTCTGGTTGACGTCAGTGTTGCAGCCACTTTACAAGAGAGGATATTTCTGAGACTCGGACACAACTAGCTTACTATCGTTCTAGTCTATTCCACAAACTCGAGTGGAAAATTCTGGAACAGCCTCATTGGTTTCAATAATTTATGTTTGGTTCATTTGAAGACTCTTTTTCAACTGCATAGGTTGTGTACAGACGAATTACGAGTTGTAAATGAAGTGGAAAAGATGAAGTGATCATGGACGTTTTTAAGTGTACCTACTGCCCTTCGTTTGTCTAGAGCGCTAAAATAAAGGCATGCACAATAGTCCGTCTAGATAGACTCTTAATCAAGATTTGTACCCGAGAACGTTGATAAACGAACAGTGTTAACCACCCGACGGCGACGTTCTTCTGGTGGGTCTTGATGTAGACTGGGAAAACAACAGTCTGCGCCGCTTACTACAGAGTGTACACTTGTCAAGCCGGGATTAGACGGCGCGCGGCTCGTCGAGTGCCGTGACGTCATTTGCTCGGCCAACAGATCGGAACAGAAAAGACAATCTGGCTACACGACGCGGCGCAGCTCGGCAAATGGCGGACCAGCGGCCTTGCTCGGGTAGGTTCGGCTCGGCTTGTGGAATAAGTCGTGTTGTTCTATGAACTTAAAAATGTCCTCGTTTGACCACTCCATTCTAGCCAATACCAATTGTGGGACAGAAAATTTTACTCTTCGCGCACCCCGACAGCAGAAAACAAAGACCAGACCTAAGTGTATAGAGACTTGGACGAGACTGGCTTGGCGCGTAGACTGCAAGCCCCGTGTAGCCGCAACAGCTGCCCGCGCCGAGTCCCTTTGAGGATCGTGAAAAAACCGCTTCTGCGGCGATCCAACGAGCCTCGCTCCCCCAATCACAAGCCACGCCGCGCCAGGCCGGATACACGGCGCGTTTGAATACGATTCTTTGTCAATGACGTCAGTTATGACGTAAAACGAGCCGAGCCACGCGCCGTCTAATCCCGGCTTCAGACTGCAGGACACGCTGCAAGGTATGAAGATCATTGAAGGCCAATTGGAGATTGTGTTGTCAGGTGGTGTATATTAATGCTGTGGTCTAACTAACTACTTGGAGAAAGGTCTTTTTTTAAAACCTGATATTCACCAAGCTACTAAAGAGTCGTCACGTTTATGAAATGCGAATGTCGTTACTTTTGTAGACACAGTTTACACGCACATATCTGTGTGAGATTTCAGGCTTCCGCAGCGGTTCAGTTGAGGTTTCGCTCTGCTGGGATATTACGTGGCCTATGTTGGTATTGGTTACCTTTTCTTGATCCGAAGTCTCTCGAATCTCTGGGCGTGACGTAGAGTAAGCTCCCCACGGACGTCTACTGTGCGAGATTTCAGACTTCCGCCGTGGTGTAGTTGAGGTCTACAGTCTTCTGGGGCAGCGGTCGCCAACCGGTGGTCCGCGGACCACTGATGGTCCGCGAGAAACTTTGGTGGTCCGTGGAGAAATTTGGACATTGTTTGCAGTTTTTATGTTTATTATACTCTTTCATTATATTCACTATATTCATTATATATTAATATCACACTAATAATTTTGTTATAATTAAACAAGTGCATTTAATATTAATGAAATGGAACTTTTATGATCATTATTTTATAGATGTTTGTACCTTTTTAAAAAAAATTCATGTTAGTGGTCCGCGGGATTCAAAATTGTGAGTTTAGTGGTCCGTGAGGTCCGAATGGTTGGCGACCGCTGTTCTGGGATATTACGCGCCGTACGTTGGTAACTTGTTACGAGCCACAAGTGTTAATATGACATACAGTTTCAAAATCCTGGTCAGTGCCGACGAGAAGGGGGAGGGGGAGCCGGTACAATTTACCAGGCCCCGGAACCCAAATATGTTGCATATATTTTTGTCTTTCTCGGTAGTATCATTATTTGTCGACTGTAAAAATTAACCCTTTAAGACCGAGCCCAAGTCACTCTGCAACTGAGATTCAGTCTTTCCGGTGTAGTGTACAGATTTTTAGACGGTCCGCCCTTGCTGGTGGGCCCGAAACATTTTTTCACCGGGGCCCGAACCCGCTGTCGGTGGTCCTGATGGTGATGAAATGGATGTGATATCTATAACGACTGACATGTGTGCTGCAATTAATGAATATGAATCAGTTTGCAATTCTGTGGTACTTTCATTCGTATTTTAGATATCACAATTGCTATTGTTTGAATTCGGGCTTAGTAACACACATTGGCATAGATAACAGGTCTGAGGCCCTTGAAACTCGAAAATGGGGGGGGGGGGTCCTCTTTAATTATTAGCGAAGACACTCCCCGATTTCTCAGTCCCAAAGACCCCACAAAAATTTATTATTCTGTACGTTTGGGGGGCACTGACATTAGGGGTTCCCTGTGTCGCGTGGTTTGCGGGGGCCTCGTCTGCGCCCCTGGTACCACACCTATTATGAAGATTATCATCATCGAAGTCTCTGCTTTATCACACTGAAAGTTCCTGCTGCAAAAAGAATCATTGAATGTCAGCTTTCTTGAAGCGCACGCTGTTTTTTGTTTTATTGATTATCTGCGGTATTGCGCGTGGAATTTCACGAATTGCGTGAGAGAAAAATACATTTATTTTGTGTGTCGACTTCTTTAATCGAATACACTGTGTATTTTAAGTCATCGGTAGAAATACGTTAGCATACTGCGAGTTTTGAGGTTCTTACAGCATAAATGGTGAAGATTTAAGTCTTCTGGGATGTTACTCCCTGTCAACTACTACATACTAGTTACGGAAGTTGTCTTCATCCTCAGGTTACGAAGTACAATGCTGGACCCTGAATTTGAAGGTATCATGGACCTTCGCAACATCGGTAACTGTATTTCAGTCGAAAGGGTGTAACATCTTAGAAGACCTGAATTCTTCCTAACTAACTAACTAACTAAACTAACTCCATGGAGCAGAGTCCTTCTTCAGAAAGTCAAGAAATTCCCCGCGTTTTGTGGAACCCGAAGGTTCATTACCGCGTTCACAAGATCCCGCCACCTGTCCCTATCCTGAGCCATATCAATCCAGTCCATGCCCCCTCCATCCCACTTCTTGAAGATCCATTTTAATATTATCCTCCCATCTACGCCTGGGCCTTCCAAGTGGTCTCCTTCCCTCAGGTCTCCCCACCAAAATCCCGTATTCACCTCTTCCCTCACCCATACGTGCTACATGCCCGCCCACCTCATTCTGATCACCCGAATAATATTTGATGATGAGTACAGATTATTAAGTTCCTCATTATGTAGTCTTCTCCACTCCCCTATTACCTCGTCCTTCTTAGGCCTAAATATCCTCCTGAGCACCTGAATTACTCCTGATTTTTTAATTACTTTTATTGTTTCAGTTGTTTATTCTTTCATGTACTAACATGATTTATTCAACTCTGTACGTAAAAATGTCAGTCGCGCCGCTACTGGCCTTAGAGTTGGGTCGAAGCTACAGATAGTTGGAATTAAAGTGAATTTATTTAAGAGAGTACACAATGGTCCAGAAGAACAATGCATGTTCTAAATGGTAATATCTAGGCCAGAGATATTTATTCTTACTACAGTAGATCAATGCAGATTAACACCTTTTCCATTGGACGTAAGGAAACCGTGATGATTATATTAAGATGACGTTAGATTATGAATTATTTAGGACTGCAGCCGTTGTGACCTGTTTATTATCTTCCGTCCTTTACCTAGTGTAACTGAGGTGTATTATTTAGACTTCGGAATGCAGTTTTACTTTCTTCTTGTATTACTTTCTGTACTTTTATTTTATCTTCTTCTTTATACCATCCTTTTTTCTTAATGCTTCCTCTTTGAATTGAGATCTGGTGTCTTTTCTCTCTCGATTGGTCTTATTTTCTTTAGTTCTTAGTCTTTTTTTTTACTTTCTTTCTCTTTTCTAGTTTTTGCCTCTTTTCTCTTTCTGTCTCCTTTTTTGTACCTGCTTCACATTTTTTCCCTTTTGTCACCCTATACACCTTTTTCTTTCTACTTTTTATCTATTTTTACCTTTCATCTTCCATTTTCTCCTTTTTATTTCTTTCTCTTTCGTCCTCTTTCTCTGTCCCTTCACAGACGCAACAATTTAATGCCAAATGTGGCATCATATCCACACTGCTGCCAACAGACAAACAAGCAACACCTTCTCTGACCTGTAAGCAATACGCCGTTAAACTCTTGTATTTTCAATGTCCAGCTGCAGTCTTGTAAATTTGTTTCCCTTTTTGATATACAACTTTAGCCGCAGGAAGATTTTTTTTTACGGATAACTGGTAACTGGTAACTGTACTGTGCTGTGTAGTTCGACTGATTCTTAACCTCGACACTAGGTCGTGGTGAGTGGTCAGCTTCAGGACTCGGCCACATTACCCGCAGGAAAGAACAACGGTAACCATTGAACAGGAGACTGTGTTATCCCTAGAGCTTTTCTGGACGTTTAGGAGAAGAAAAGTCTCTTGTCCCTGCCGGGAATTGAACCCCGGTTCGTCCAGCCCGTAGCCTAGTCACTATACCGATTACTACAATTTGCAATATTCTGACCAAATTTCCAACAGATACTTAAACACAATAGCAAAAACAACATCAACACAACATCAATACATCATCAACATAACAACATCAAAACACAACATCAACACAACAACAACATCAACACAACAACAACATCAACACAACAACAACATCAACACAACAACATCAACACAACATCAACACAACAACAACATAAACACAACAACAACATCAACACAACAACAACATCAACACAACAACAACATCAACACAACAACAACATCAACACAACAACAACATCAACACAACAACAACATCAACACAACAACAACATCAACACAACATCAACACAACAACAACATAAACACAACAACAACATCAACACAACAACAACATCAACACAACAACAACGTCAACACACACAACAACATCAACACAACAACAACAACAACATCAACACAACAACAACAACAATATCAACACAACATCAACACAACAACACAACAACATCAACACAACAACATCAACACAACAACAACATCAACACAACATCAACACAATAACAATAACTTCCTAATTTGTGTTTGCTTAAATCAACATGGAATACACTTGCCTGCCGCCCTGACACGCTGGAGCAACTGTGGGCATTTCGGTTAGTAAGTCTTCGAGAAGTACTGATGACGATGAAGATGATGCAGACTACTTAAAGTCCTTAAGAACAACAGACACATTTCTGGTGACATAAATAGAAACACAGAAAGTAATGTTTCTTGTTGTTTCCCCCATTATTAGCAGCGAGGACAAGAAGTCTTCATAAGTGTTCGTTTGCTTCAGACAGCCCGACTGTTGTGACACACTCTCTGGAGAATCATTGACACATCCGAAATGTGTAAATGGCATTCATTTGTTTCAGTCCTTCTCACTGTTAGTTTTACGCGTTTTGGTGTACAGGTTACGCAATAAATGCATAATTAGAAGCCTGCATGTCTATTTTCGTATTTCCACGCTTTTCACCTGCAGACTTACTTGACACTTGATGCAATTTTGTATAATTACCTACAGACACAGGAATTTATCAAACGTAACACATACCGTAAAACAAATCAAATCGAAGTTTATCACCTTTTTCCCAATAACATTATAATATATGACATTGAGATCCACTTAAGCAATACCATTTTTTTTAAATATTTTTTCATAGCGAATACTTAAAGAATTAGAAGGGGAAGTAAGTTAAACTTACATTGAAAGTTTTGGTGTTACAAAGCGGGCTAATAATTATGACAATGGATTTGTTTCAGCAATTCTTGAGAATTAAGTTTTAACCCATTGAAGAATGAATGTCGTGTAACATATGTTTAAAAATTTAATTTTTATTCACACAAAACTTTCTACGCTTCCAGTACTAATACAAATATGTTAAGAATGTATAGGGAAATAAATAGATATGTTTCGGAATGACATGAAATTCATAAAAGCATACTCTGCTTAAAAAGCAGAGGTTCTTAATGTTCGAGCAAGTGATATATATTAATTACCACTCAGCTTTAAACCTTCAAAACAGAGATGTAGGTATATATATATATATATATATATATATATATTACGTGAGTTTACATTCAAACAAACAAAATAATTAGCGTGTATGTCATTACGAGCCTACAACATTTACCGACTGATATTTGTAAGAGAGACGCATTATTTGCCGTGAAGTACGAATTACATGTTAAATATTATTTTTGTGAACTTCATATTAAAATAGTTAAAGCCAATGGAGCACCGAAAATTGAAAGGAAGCGATTTTTTTTAAGCTGAGAGGCCTTCTTCCTGATGTAGATGTATTTTTTTTTAATTTAAATTATTTTATTTTGGTTATTTTTTATTCAAGTAATCTGTCAGTTCTTGAGACAACGTAGCGACGATTGTGGTGAATAAAGTGTCGCATATTTTGTGCAAGGCGCTGGGCCTATCTCAATATGAAGCAGCACCCCGACTTATGTTTGGCGTACATGTAGAAAACCACGAAACTAAGGATAGCTCAGTGCGAAATATAAACCCGGGACTTCTCGAACACCGGACTTCTATCCTCTGTAAGTCACGGTCATTTAAGATTTTAAACAGACCATTAAACATATAATCATATTACAGGGGTAAACAAATTTTCCAATACTCTAGGAACCATCTCCAAATTCTGGACACCACAAGAGTGTCATAAATCAAGATTCATACTGAACGCCCCAAAATACTGGGCGCCACCGTACAAAATTTAATGACGGGGGTGACCCAGTGCCCGGATTTTGTGCACCCCTGACATATTACATACACATGTCATGTGATTAAACTGTATTAAATCAGACATTGCTGTAACACGAGGCAAAACAAGATTTTGTGGGCGACGGAAAACCAAAGAGGCTTAGACACTCAAATTCCATACACTTTGGTTTGCAATAAAATTTACTCTATCGAACATGGGAAAAACGTTTGCTTAGTAAGGGCCCGTTTTAAGCCTATCTTCCTGTCAGTTTTAATTTGGGATTTATGACGACAAGATTCATTTGGTTATATGTGGTTTGAGAAATCTGGAGGCTCGCACGCTTGTATCAAAAAAAGATTATTCTCTTGTGCTATATGACGCCGTGTATTTTGATAGATGTTTATCAACATTTTGGAAAAATCTGTTGTCTGCTTTGTTGTTAGGGTATAATATAGATGAGAAGTAGGTTCCTCCGAAACGTCGGTGCACATCTAAAAAGCTACACGGCGACACGTTCTAGAAGGCCCTAAATTTGTGTACGTCCAGATAATATAAATTGTTCTCAGAAGTTACTGGACAATGGTGTAACACGTTAACCTACTGTCAAGGACCCGACTCTGCGTATATACAGGGTATACACAAAAGAATGGTGCGGTTTCCCTTTATTCACCATTGAAACCGCACCATTATTTTGTGTATACCCTGTATATATACTGGAATGCCACTCAAATACACCACAGCGCACCTCTCTGAACCTTAATATATAATCTTATTAAAATAATGACACTTGGGCAGATAAAATCTAATGGAGAATAACTAAACAAACAGTGACTGATGACCAAGGTCGAGGGTCACCATAAGCACAGATGGGTAATTTGTCATATGCTGTACTTCCGAAAGTTGTCTTGGTGCTGTCAATTCTCCACGTATCCAACTCACATTTTACTCGCCACACTTAAAAGAGTCGAAGGCAGTGTTTCATTCATTTTACTTTCAGTAGCCTATTTATGGATGAAATATTACGACCGCGTTTTTACTAACGACTTAGTGACAAATGAGTAATTCAAATATTTTGACAAATATGTTTTTGTATTTGATTATTGTAGTATTTTATTCGTATCTTATACACATGAAAAGCCACGTACTTCTAAGTACACAAATACCTGTATGAACAGCTAATTTGATTGAAAGGAAACTTGTATTTTATTGGAAATATATTTGATCGTTAGAAGACAGAGTGATGATCAATGTGAATTTTAATAAAATAAATCTAATAGGGTAAAGTAACGTGTAGACAGAAACAGAACAAGAATATAATGGAAAATAATCTCTGTAATCTACTTTTATATAATGTAAGCAACCTGCTGCCTGCTTCTTCAGGGTAAAAGGTAAAGGTCACCCTACAAC
This sequence comes from Reticulitermes speratus, assembly GCA_021186555.1. Lineage (NCBI taxonomy): Eukaryota > Metazoa > Arthropoda > Insecta > Blattodea > Rhinotermitidae > Reticulitermes > Reticulitermes speratus. The sequence continues at coordinate 8,539,270 of JAJKFL010000237.1, forward strand.
AGGCCATGAAGGCCCAGAGGGGGAATAGAGGCACAGCTCTGCTCTTTCTTTAACCTCGGCGCTAGATGGGGGTGGGTGGTCAATGCCATGCCCCGGCCGCTTTACCCCCGGGAATGACCCGGTACCCATTGTACAGGAGGCTGGGTAGGCCCCAGGGTCGGTCTGGACGGGTACTGAAAATGTCGCCCCCACCGGGATTCGATCCCCGGACCGTCCAGCTTGTATCAAATCGCTATACCGACTACGCTATCCCGACCCTTCTTCAGGGTAGAAGTGATTTTTCTAACATGAATAAAGGGACAGCAGCTTCCTCCGAAACAATGGTACACGTCTAGCACATTAGACAGCTTTAGATTAAACAGTAACGTAATGTTAATATACAGCGACGTGCTAACGTCAAATCATATACAGGATGTTTCTGTTTCGAATCTCCGCCGGGCTACTAGTTAAACTGAATGAGGCTTTACTTAGCCTCACCAGAAGTCTACAGGCATAGTACCTTGGAAGGGGTCACGAAACCCTCCTTGGATATAAGTGACTTCTTCTCATATATGATAATTTTCGATCCTATTTTAAGCTGTGTAACCTGTACGATTGAAATAGGGTCGTTAAATAACTTCCTGCCCTGACTCAGGCTCTTATACTGTAGTGTTGTCACGGTTTCTCCTAGCCACTTGGAGGATGTATGAGGTAAGATTTTGGAGACTGTCGACAATGCAGTGTGGGGGGTGTAATAACTAGTAATAGTGGAATATACCGATCTGATAAAGTTTACAACAATTCTTATTACCGTTATATCTCAGTCAGGACGATTTATCAGACTGCCACTTAAATTCGTTTAATGAGACGTCAACTTTCTCCCGGTCGCCGGACTGGACAACCTATTGCTCGTCCACTCTTTGTTATATGCAGACAGGCTCTTGGCCAGCGTTACTCGTGTAAGACCGGCCAGCCCAGACAGCACCTAGCTTGCAAGTAATACGACGTATTGCGCACACGTGACGCTATCCTTACAGACTTGGCGTTCAGTCGTTATGAACATTAGCAAGTACAGTGGAACCTCGAACTTTGAACACAATCCGTTCCAGGAGACGGTTCGACTTTCAAGTTGTTCGACTTTCGAGTTAAATTTCCCCATAAGAAATAATGTAAATTGAATTAATCCGTTCCAGACCCCCAAAATTTACCCAATATAAAACATTTTAAGTGCCTATTTCAAAAGATCATAATGATAAAACAAGTATATTTAATTTCAATAGTTGAAAATTTTTATTTATAATAGTACATACATAAAAAAATATTGTATAATAATCAATCAATAATAATAGTAGGAGGGATATTACTGTTCACTGGAAGGTGAATTACCCTTCTTTCATCTGGACCAAGCAGAGAGAGAAGGCGACCACGTGACGACCACGTGATTCTTTGTTCGACTTTCGAGTTTTTGTTCGAGTTTCAAAACCGGATTTTCCTCGAATTTTTTGTTCGAGATTCAAGTTGTTCGAACATCAAACCGTTCGAAGTTCGAGGGTCCACTGTATTTGGGAATAGGGGTGGAAGATGGCTTTATTGAATGTACGGTGTATTCGGTGTTACAGTGTTCACTGCGACCGAAGAAATATCCTCTGGATAGCAGTAATACTTACTGCACATTGTGTTTTTATTAAGTTTTATTTTAGAAGTTTTCAAGTTATTTGAGTTAGCTAGTATTTTTTTAACAAGATAGTCTTTTCTTTTAAATTTAGCTTTGAATTTTTAAAGGATTTTATGCCAGTGTGAAGTACAAATTCTACCCGAAGTGGAGGAGATGGAGATATTAAATAATATCACTGTCTAAGAGTATAAGCTTACAGTTGTAACGTCGTGTAATTTGGTAAATAAATACCAATTATTCGGCAGAATTTGTTGCATCCTTCTTCAGGATAGCGGAATGGCTAATTGGCTAAATTTCTGAAAAGGCATAAAATTGATCGCCCTCGTAGCAATGGTTGACTGCTGAGTCCACTGGCACTCTGGTCTCAAACAGACGCTTTTACCAACTTCTAATGCTGAGGACAATGACAAATGAGCATGGAGCATTGGTAAGATGATAACAAGAGTCAGGTGAGACAGAGTCTCAAATGACACTGACCTATCACAGTCCGATAACGTAAATGACGACAGGCAAGCTTAGAGTGTCTGAAATGGACGTTGGCAGGAACAAACCAAACTATGCTGTCAAAGGCTTACGTAAATATCAGCTTGTCGACCATGAACCTCACATTAAATGCCCTGGAAGTAAACTCGGACCTTTTTTTTGAGACGCCACTGATTATCCAAACTAATGTCTTAACTCTTAGCTCTTAGCGAGCCGTCGGTCTTCACCTGGCGCTTATACAACGGAAAGTTTAGTAACATGGTACGGGAGTTCTCATTACGGATCATGTTAAAACCTTCATGCCATTAAGATTCATTTTAATATTATCCTCCCATTTATAATTTCCAAGTGGTTTATCGACTGAAATTTTGTATGTAGTCCTCTTCTTGCCCCTGCGTGCTGTAATAAGATCAGCTTTTAGAACTCGCATGGTATAATCCAGTTGCACAGTAAAACCTGTCCTCTATGTTAATACTTGTAATTGCTGCGCGATGGATTTTCTCCTGGCACTACCCTAATGAATGCTGTTAACTCTTACTTTTAGATCTCGTTTTGGTCTTCTTCTGTTTTGGTTGTACAGTCTTGATAAGCGTGAAATTTGTTTGGCTCTATCACAGGAACATTTCTGAAGTCGCTGAGAGCAAGTTCATTGATATAAATCAGCGATTTCAGAAAGCCTGAAAGTCCCGCGAGTTGTTACAGGGATTATGTGTGTTTAATTGCAATCGCTAAATTAAAGATTTTCATAAAATATAAAAAACTATACTGTCGATTAGACTTTGTCAGGTTTGTAATTTATAACTACAATGCAGGTATTCTATATCGATTAGCTGTGTAAACACAAGTGAATAAAATTGCATTATTATTTCAGCACTTCTAGTTGCATTAATACGTCCAGTATCGTGTTATAAATAAGTGACGTAAAGCAATGATTACGTATTTTGGCCAATAAGAGCCGTCTTAAAGACAGCTACCTGACACTACCTGTCCTTATTACAGGTCTAATGCATGGGACACTTTAAAAAGAACTTTGATTTCGACATAATTAAATTTGTGCACTTTTATGATTACATTATTATCAAAAATTGTTTTACAGACATAAAAATTGAAAAATTATGTTTACCAGTACATATACAGTAAAAATTAAATTTTACAATTTCGTTATTAATTTAATATAACACGAAAATGACAATGACGATAGCTTTATAAAGAAGCTAAATGAAAATATACAATTTTATGTTTTGTTTATCTGGTATAGAAGCAGTACGTCGTATTTCGTTGCTGAAGGGGGAAATCCTTTTTTCTTTTTAGGGGCTGTTGAATCAATTGATTTTTACATAATAATATATACATAATTTTGTATATAAAGTCACGTTTACAAAATTAATGGCAAAGGTACCTTTTTTTTTCCTTTTCTCAGTCTAACTAAAACGTTTTGTATTTTTCTCCACACAATATATCTACATGTTCCATGCGTTTCTCACAACAAAGCGCGATTAGTTCCCTACACAGAACTAATCGGTTGGTCTTTGCAATGGACATGGAATATGTTCTCTGAATCTTTACAGATTCTTAAGATTAGCTTTAGTGTTAAAATTTTGAATCAATCCGTCACTATACGGGCAAGAAATTTCGGACAGTATATGTTTATTTTACCCGTTTTAACTTTTGGTATTTTTACAGTTAGAATTTTGTCTCTGTGCAGTACAAATACCGCTTTGTCGATCTTTTCTCATAAAGTGATTGTGAAACAGCTCTTAATGTTTTGCTAAAATTTAACATGTAAAACATGTCATTCGGTGTTTGCTCTGCAAACCTCGACAGCTGCACGAGTTACTAAATACAGGGTGTTTCATAAATCCCTCCGGGATTTCGGAGGTCTGTAGCTCAGGAGCCAAATCACACACGGGGGATGAGATCATGTCAGTGAAAAGAGTACATATCCAAGTTTTGAACCTACCTTACAAATGTTCAATATGTCCCTCTTTGGTGACTCGTCAGACGTTAATCCTGTAATCTAGCTCCACAGTCCCAGGCGATGGTCCCGGCCTACCTGTTCGTTTTGCGACACACAAACAGCCAGTTTCCTCGAATTTTCTATACCAGCCTCTTACTGTTTTGTCCGTTGGTGGTTCTGTACGATACTTGGTTCGAAAACCACGTTGCACTGTTACAATTGACTGGGTTTTAGCAAATTGCAGGACACAAAAAGCTTTCTGTTCACCTGAAAACGCCATGTTTGCACACCACTGCCTCCTAGCGGAGAAACGGGTACATCTGTCACGAAAAATCTTTTACATTTCCTCTATCCGTTGGCTTGCTTTTATCCCTTGTATGTGGGTTTGCTACTGCACGGCCAAGCCTCTAAATCCCGGATGGACTTATGAAACACGCTGTACTTTCAAATAAAAATAAAGACGTAAAAAGTAACAGAGTAGTCGTAATATAAAACTTCAAGAAACGAATTCTTCTCTTTTTTCTATTTTTTCTTTCTGAGATTATTTATTTATTTGTTTAAAAATTACAGATGTATTTATCTAAAAATTACTGCATTTTTTTTGTCTCCTCCAGTGTTTTCAGGTGCAGACATGGCGGTGGGCTGACCCTTCCTCTATGGAATCCTGTACTGTAGCATTAACGATTGGCTCTCTCAGTTCGAATCCTGCGCAGAGTAGGTCTTCCTATCCTTGCGAGTGTAGGAAAAGTAGAACTGCAATTTAAATTCAATAATTCCTGAATGTTGTTTTGTTCTGCAGTGTGACGCCGTGTACTGTGACAGATAGGTTTACAAACATTTCGGAAGAAACATCTGTTTCTTCTTCAGGGTAGTGTTCTTATCCTAACAGTCGAGGCAGTTTCTCCGAAAGGTACGTACATACGTAGGTACATATAATCTAAACTGCACAATGTCGCAACGTATATTAAAACAGCTTTCGTAGTTACCGCTGTGAAAACCGCAAAATTTAAGAAATCGTATTTAATAAAATCCGATGAATTCTGCCAGTGTCCATCACTTTGCTGCTGAGGGTCTATGAGGACGTTATATATAAATACGTCAGGTTCACGCTGCAGCCACCTTTATCCTCGACGACAGATCCAGGTTCTCTTTAGCAGGACTGGTGAGCCACAGAGCTGTCTTGCAGACGTTTCGCTAGTTCCGAACAGGTAACAGCTTTACATGCCTATGGGCAGTCATAATCTTTCCGTCTATTCGGTGGTCCGGCATTTACAATCCGAGAGATTTTGGATTCCTGGCGTAGGAAGAAGAGTTTAACACCATTTTCACATCGCACAAATTCAACTTCAATGTGTTTTACATGGATATGAATTTTGAAGCTAATGGAATGAAGGCAAATATTGGAGTTAAACCTGTGTGTAATGAAGCACTTGAAGCAGAGTTATATTTGTATATTCAGCCTTCTCTAACAACATAGATCTCTACACTTTGCCTACAGTGGATAAAAAAAACAATTAAAGCAAACCTCTACATCCAGCAACATATTTCACCTGCTATTTAGCCTAACAAGTTTATTTTTTACTTGTTTCTTGCTTTCAAAAAATTACCATCATATACTCACACTGCATTAATCGATTGGACTTTATAATGGAGGCGCATTACATTTTCTGTGAGGTAGGGACTAAAATATAAATGTTATTTAGATTAGTTTCAAGCTGCACAGTCTTAGGTACGCCGCCTGGGAAAGGTAACGCAGAGTATAAGACTTAGGGACACTTAGTTTTAGACTCTAGATAAACATGAGCATGTAATTTGAAGGTCCCGGAGGAATGGTATGATTTTGGATCTGGAGCCCCCTATGTTGTGTTGGTAGGGCTAATTATAATTGCGCTTTTGAGAAATAATTGGGAATTTGAGAATCTGGAACAGATGTTTTCAGAAGTATGTGCTGTAAAGGAAAAAAAAAAGGAAACGTTTCCCCTGTCAACGCCATGAAGGCATGTAGGGGAGTAGCAGTAGAATGCTACTGAGAACTAATGGGTTTCTGGTACAGTGATTGAGGTTAGCACTATCTAAGGGACCCAACAGAGTAGGTGTCTCCCTCCCCCTTAACCTGAGGACGGAAGCAGATCCAGTTTCCGAAACGTCGTGTTATCTGGTTATTGTAGATTTCCGGACGATGGACAAAGTCCAAAAACCGATTAGTTCTCAATGTTACGTACCATCGTCAGAACCTTTTAGAATCTATTAGATTTCTACTCATTCTGAAACCTCGGCACTAGATGGAGGTGAATCGTCAAGTTCACGTTCCGGCGCTTTTACCCCCAGGAAGAACACCGGTATCAAACAAATTGGAGGCTCGTTGGGCCTCAGAGTCAATTTAGAAGTTTTGGAAAAGAGAAACATTTCATGCATCTACCGGTATTCTAGCTCCATCTTCCAGGAAGCAGTCTAGTCACTATACTGACTGCGCTATCTCAGCCCCACTCCAAATGTATGCGGTTCAGTTTCTTATTTTTTTGGGCTTTTTGTCACTTAAAACGTAAATTCAACAGAATTTGCTCTGTTTTCGTCCGTATCTAACACAAATAACATCTCTTCTGCTGATAAACTCTTAGAAACGGTAAAATTTGTTTGTCTGCGCGTTGTCGAATTACAGCATTAAATTTGTATCTCAGATAAGTTAACGTCTGTTATTGATAAGACTACGGCCCACATCGTGTTTAGGCGGTAAAACCATTTTAAACAAAGTATCAATTTATTTATCATCAAAATGCAAGATAATTCATAAGTTTGTCATCTGTCAGATATTTTTGCATTTCTTATTCCATGTCTTTCTGTTACTCAAGCTGATGTGATTTACATTATTATGTCAATACTTTGAGAAGAATTTTCTTTTGCATTTGTCATCCCTTTGTGTCAGATAAAATAACAAGGGAAATGATCTTTATACGTGTATATTAAACAAGAGAAACAATTTGCGTCAACACAAATAATAAGTGTTATATTTTTAATTTGGCAACATTTTTCGATATTAGAGAGTCATATTCAGGCCAGTAGTATACAGTACATAAAAGGAATTGTGTACAATTGTATTAAACTTTGAATTCAGGTCTAATTTTACAATTTCACAACTTCACAATTTTAAAGTTGAAATCTCAGTTCAAAACTTAATACAATTTACACAATTCCCCTTATATATTTTGTACTAATGGCCTGAAGATGATCCTCTGAAGTCGAAATATGTTACCAAATAAATGATACAGTACTTACTAGTTTTGTTGACGGCAATTTATTTCTTTTGTTAGTTTTAGAAGACGTATGACATGTAATATGCCATTTATGTAAATGTTAACAGCCTACGCTTACATAATTGTAGAATACATCCATGAAGGTGGTATGGAAGATTGAAATATGTCAGGCAAGTGAAGGGCTCATTAAATTTGTAACATCCTCATGGTTTATAAATTAACAATTTTCCTACCTAAACTGTAACCTATTGGATTCAAATGAGAAACCGTATTTTAAACACTTTCTGAATTTACAAACGCTGAAACGTCACGGGAAAAAATTCACTACAACGCTGTCTGGCTATCAGCTGAGTTGCAGCCGGCGTTGACACAGCTGATGTGCCGTGAGCGGTGCAGCGAACCCTCTGAGTTACTTCAGGCCGACAAGTTCCCACATCGGCGTGCATATTTAGCGACATGATACATGACGTCCTTGACCCGGTCACTGTGTTGGCACAGTGGCTACGAAATAGCGGCGACAATCTGGTCTGTTGCCTCCTGTGTCCTCGACCTTGGAAGAAGTTTGTACTTGGACGAGGCACGATTGACGCAGACGGAATCTTGTATTGCCTTCTGTCCCTTTTACCAGGTGTACAAGTATGGACAGTTTGTGAACTTTCATTTGGACAGGCATTTCAAATAAGATGTTAGCCTTTGGCCTAGCAGTAGATATAATTTTTGACATCGCATTCTTAGCCTCGCTTTTCGTTTTCCCTTAGAGGTTATGAAAGCCCCAACTTCTTTTTTTTTTGTGGTGAAGGGCCCCGCAGCAGATGCTACGGACGCACCGCAGCCTTGAAGGCTTATTGTGCAAACCTGTGATGAAGATGATTATTCTTTTTTCCGTTTTTCCTCGTAATGGAGCAGCGGTGGAATGAAATTGACAGTGGAAAACCGAAGTACTCGGTGAAAAACCTGTCCCAGTGTCACTTTGTCCCCACAAATCCCACATGGACTGACCCGGGATCGAACCCGGACCTCCGTGGTGAGAGGCCAGCGACTAACCGCCTGAGCCATGGCACGGCCCAAGCCCCAACTTACTACCAGCAAATTGATTTTTTGGTGGTAATCTTGAATTTGTCTACTAGGCGAGCTTCGGGAACTGAATATTTGGCGGTAACTGAGGTGAGAGCCATGTACTGATAAAATAAAATATTTTTCCCTTATTTGATGGCCTTTTTCTGTCCATCCGACTGCAATTGTTTATGAGTTTCCTTTGGTCAGAAAATCGTTTAAAACGCTGTTCACGTTCGAAATTGTGTGCATGCAGGATTGTTTTTACAGGCACACTTCCCGAGCCACACAATAACAAAGCCAAATAACAAAGTTAGCTCAGTCCGCACCGCCTCAAAAGCGGTACTGCAACAATAGACATGTGGAAGTGGACACGCGGTGGACTGGCCACGATACTGCCTACGGACGCAGAATACAACCCTGAGACACGGCTGACCTTCCTCAACATCAGCTTATGGCCAACACCAAGAAAACGACATTCTCTGGATGCTAGGGCATTTGGTATATTATGTGTGTAGCAAAGATAGGACCGTTACATTCATTGACTATACGGATTTGAAGAGCGGTCTGGAAAATCTGTGAATGGAGGGTACGTGTAAAGTATTACGGGAACTACTTGGCTATCTGTGAATGGAGGGTACGTGTAAAATATTACGGGAACTACTTGGCTATCTGTGAATGGAGGGTACGTGTAAAATATTACGGGAACTACTTGGCTATGTGTGAATGGAGGGTACGTGTAAAATATTACGGGAACTACTTGGCTATCTGTGAATGGAGGGTACGTGTAAAATATTACGGGAACTACTTGGCTATCTGTGAATGGAGGGTACGTGTAAAATATTACGGGAACTACTTGGCTATCTGTGAATGGAGGGTACGTGTAAAATATTACGGGAACTACTTGACTATCTGTGAATGGAGGCTACGTGTAAAATATTACGGGAACTACTTGGCTATCTGTGAATGGAGGGTACGTGTAAAATATTACGGGAACTACTTGGCTATCTGTGAATGGAGGGTACGTGTAAAATATTACGGGAACTACTTGGCTATCTGTGAATGGAGGGTACGTGTAAAATATTACGGTAACTACTTGGCTATCTGTGAATGGAGGGTACGTGTAAAATATTACGGGAACTACTTGGCTATCTGTGAATGGAGGCTACGTGTAAAATATTACGGGAACTACTTGGCTATCTGTGAACAAAGCAAATGACGTACTTCTCCCATCAACAACATTCCGAGCCGATGAGGACCTATGAGCGCAACACGAATGTGGAAAGAGCCGCGATGTACTAGAAGCGTCTGTATTGTTAGGTAAATACAATATAAGACCAGGCGTGATAACATAAGTATTTGTATTCTACACATGACGAATATAGAATATTTTTTATATAAAACAACAAATCTCTCTTTTTTCTCCAGAGATGATAGACGTCAAATTACGTTAGTTAAGACATTTTGTCTTATCGATGTACCTAGTAGCATAATGTCGGACGGAAGATTGCTTGCATCTAGCACAAAAGAAAGAAATCTAAGGCGTCATGATAACAGTAGCTCTAGATGTAATTTCATAATTTAGTTTTACATTTTGCCGAACTACGTGTTATAAGGAAATGATACGATGCTGCTTTTTTTGTGTAGGGGCCTTTTCAACGGGTACTTAAAATGAAGTACTCCTGCTAAATATTAATTATTACTGCATACCAAATATCTGTGGTTGCAACTGCAGCATAAATAATTTTATGGCCTATCAATTAATTGCGGATATTTTGGATAAGTTTGGTGCTCTTTATTCCCTTTCACATTTCTACTATAATTTCGTTCCTTACAATATGGCCTTACATGATCACTGTGTGGTCACTGGAGGATCTTGGGACCGAATATTTTGAAAACCGTACTGAAATTTCGGATTTCATAAAACAGGGCGTCGTGGACCAGCAGAGGGCCCGCAGTATTTTAATGAAGAAGTGCCCTCAGTATATTATGTAAAGTTCTTTAAATATTTAACATATTGAAAAATCGAGAGAGCTGAATAAAGCTGTAAACCTTTTGATATATTCTGTAATTGCGGGGATTTTACTTTAAATTAAGTCGCGACCGCTTACTACCGGATTCTTCTTGACTGCGAATTAACTCCGACATATTATAATTCACGTTTCTACTATAATTTCGCCTTACAATATGGCCTTACATGATCACTGTGTGGTCACTGGAGGATCTTGGGACGGAATATTTTGGAAACCGTACTGAACTTTCGGATTTCATAAAACAGGGCGTCGTGGACCAGCAGAGGGCCCGCAGTATTTTAATGAAGAAGTGCCCTCAGTATATTATGTAAAGTTCTTTAAATATTTAACATATTGAAGAATCGAGAGAGCTGAATAAAGCTGTAAACCTTTTGATATATTCTGCAAGTGCGGGGATTTTACTTTAAATTAAGTCGCGACCGCTTACTACCGGATTCTTCTTGACTGCGAATTAACTCCGACATATTATAATTGTAATTGTGTTCTTGTTTTTATCGCGCCCTGATGATGGCCACATACGTGGCCGAAACATGTCAGTGGTTGCTGTGTAATAAAATTACATTAGTACACTCAAGTGCATTTGTTGGTCTTTTTTAAAAAAAAATATACGTCTGATTAATGCACGGAATATGGAACATATAAAACTCTTTCTAACTTATTTTCGCAATCATTAAAAATTCGGCGCTATATAATGCGAGTTAACTACAGCGTCGTTAAATATATTACAGATTATATACAGGGTATACACAAAAGAATGGTGCGGTTTTAATAGTATTCACTATTAAAACCGCACCATTCTTTTGTGTATGCCCTGTATATATAAACACCACATCAAAAATATCTCAAAGCTTACATTGCAAACCATCAGAAAATTTATTTTTTTTCATACTATTTTTGCGATAAGCTCTTTCACATTAATGCTTGAATTTTATAATTTTGGACAAAAGGGGTATGTAATGTAGCGGTTGTTATTGGTTCCTATTACTGGAAAGACAAATTCTCCCAAAAGTTTTAGCGTAGAAATTTTAAAGCAGATTTAATCGAAAGCCACTCACTGATGGATAAGTTTCACTTATTACGATTTTAGTTTATAAATTGGTTTCACACGTTGCGTAACTTTCTAATTGAAGTAAAATTTCCGTTTCTTCTTTTTTGTTATGGCTTAACCTAGGAATAGCAACATTTTTATAGACACTGGGGAACGTGTTGAAGTCTAAAGCCTCCAGTAGACGGCGCGTGGCTCGGCTCGTTTTACGTCATAACTGACGTCATTGACAAAGAATCGTATTCAAACGCGCCATGTATCCGGCCTGGCGCGGCGCAGCTTGTGATTGGGCGAGTGAGGCTCGTTTGATCGCCGCAGAAGCGGTTTTTTCACGATCCTCAAAGGGACTGGCGCGGGCAGCTGTTGCGGCTACACGGGGCTTGCAGTCTACGCGCCAAGCCAGTCGCAGGAGAAAAAAACGACGCGTTATTCCACAAGCCGAGCCGAACCTACCCGAGCAAGGCCGCTGGTCCGCCATTTGCCGAGCTGCGCCGCGTCGTGTAGCCAGATTGTCTTTTCTGTTCCGATCTGTTGACCGAGCAAGTGACGTCACGTCACTCGACGAGCCGCGCGCCGTCTAATCCCGGCTTAAGAGGAACCTAAACTGCGACAAGCCTTTAGATGTTGTGAAGTAGTGTGGCTGGAAGGAATGTTACTGTATTTGAACTGGGCGTAGGGATACTCCTGTAAATCTTCTGGCTCTGACGCGGCCGAAAGGCTGTAAGTTGAATAGTAGAGTTTGTAGAGCAGGCCTGCATTCATAACCCAAAGACAGCAGTAGGCAGTGAAAAAGAAATCGTTGACACTAGTCTGAAATTGCCAGGAAGGACTGCTTTCGTTATTTGTTTTAGGGAGGAAGTTTTTATTTTGTCGTTCGTACATCTATGAATTTAGCATTTCATAAAAAAAAATAACTCTGCAATGTAAAACTTTATATTATGTATTATTACGAAGTACTTTAATCTGTGTTCTTAATAATTTAATTTATATTTATTATCCTGTGTTCAGACACTGTAAGGCTAAGTTAGAAATAATACTCTCATGACTGCCGATAGATTCACGTATTTTTGTGCAACGAAAGAAGTGACACAAAGTCTGTTAATACGAATTAATATCGCCTTGGTCGAGTGGCCGACCTCAAGTTTCTAACCATATCTTTTACTTACATTCATAAATTATTGTCAAATAACTTTTTGCTTAGTAACACATTTCTCAATGCTCCAATGCTCTCAATCCTCTTCTTCTAGGACTACTATCTACTACTACTACTACTACTACTACTAAACTACTACTAAACTACTACTATCTACTAACTACTACTACTATACTACTACATTACTACTACACTACTACTACTACTACTACTACTACTACTACTACTACTACTACTACTACTACTACTACTACTACTTACTACTACTACTACTACTACTATACTACTACTAACTACTACTACTACTACTACTACTACTACTACTACTACTACTACTATACTACTACTACTACTACTACTACTACTACTACTTACTACTACTTACTACTACTACTACTACTATACTACTACTATTTACTACTACTACTATACTACTAACTACTACTACTACTACTAACTACTACTTAACTACTACTACTACTACTACTACTACTATCTACTACTACTATACTACTACTACTACTACTACTACTACTACTAACTACTACTACTACTACTACTACTATACTACTATACTACTACTACTTACTACTACTATACTACTACTACTCACTACTCTACTACTACTACATACTACTACTACTACTACTACTACTACTACTCTACTACTACTACTACTACTACTACTACTAACTACTACTACTACTACTACTACTACTACTACTACTACTACTACTACTACTATCTACTACTACTACTACTACTACTACTATTTACTACTACTACTACTACTACTACTACTACTACTACTACTACTACTACTATACTACTACTACTACTACTACTACTAACTCACTACTACTACTACTACTACTACTACTACTACTACTATACTACTACTACTACTACTACTACTACTACTACTACTATCTACTACTACTACTACTACTACTACTACTACTACTACTACTACTACTACTACTACTACTACTACTACTACTACTACTACTACTACTACTACTACTACTACTACTACTACTACTACTATACTACTACTACTACTACTACTACTACTACTACTACTAACTACTACTACTACTACTACTACTACTACTACTACTACTACTACTACTACTACTACTACTACTACTACTACTACTACTACTACTACTACTACTACTACTACATACTACTACTATACTACTACTACTACTACTACTACTATACTACTACTAACTACTACTACTACTACTACTACTACTACTACTACTACTATACTACTACTACTACTACTACTACTACTACTACTACTACTACTACTACTACTACTACTACTACTACTACTACTACTACTACTACTACTACTACTACTACTACTACTACTACTACTACTACATACTACTATACTATACTACTATACTACTACTACTACTACTACTACTACATACTACTACTACTACTACTATACTACTACTACTACTACTACTACTATACTACTACTACTACTACTACTACTACTACTACTACTACTACTACTACTACTACTACTACTACTACTACTACTACTACTACTACTACTACTACTACTACTACTACTACTACTACTACTACTACTACTACTACTACTACTACTACTACTACTACTATACATAGTACTACTACTACTATTACAAGTACTACTACTACTATTACAAGTACTACTACTACTATTAATAATACTAAGACTTATTATTATTATTATTTATTTGTATTACATTTATACCGGGTATTTACAATTATATATCTGAAACAGACCATGTGTCAAAGTATGATATTGCAGCTATCCTGTAGTTACAATATGCAGTACATATAATGTTTTTTCGCGTGATAAACCTTTTGTACTCTTACATTGGTACTTTTCAAGCCAAGTAAATGCGCGGCGCCCAGTGTGGCTGTTTGCTGTAATTCCGTGACGTCGTGCTTTACAGTATGTTTTTCAGATACTTTCTGAACGATTTTGAGGTGATTCCTGTCGTCCGCGACTCGCTACGGGCTGGAGGGTCCGGGGATCGAATCCCGGTGGGGGCGAGATTTTTCGCACCCGTCCACACCGGCTCTGGGGCCTACCCAGCTTCCTGTACAATGGGTACCGGGTCATTCCCGGGGGTAAAGCGGCCGGGGCGTGGCTTTGACCACCCACCCCCATCTAGCGCCGAGGTTAAAGAAAGATTACAGCTATACCTCTACTCCCCCTCTGGGCCTTCATGGCCTGTTCTAGGGTCAGCTTTACCTTTACCTTTACCACCTTTGTTTTTATATTCCAAATGCGCAGCATTTCTGTTGTAAGGTCTTTGTATTTTAACATTTTTCAGCTTCTTCCTTTTTCACTTTTCTATTTTTTTTAAATTTCCTTATCAATTAACAAATATGTCTCTTTTTCATTATCACGGATTATGATTTCCGGTTTATTGTGTAGGGATGGCCATGAAAGTTTTCACTTTTTGATCCCATAATATTGTTACCTTACTTTCGTGACTTGTTTCTACAGATTTTAGTGCTCATACCGTTGTTTATTGTCTAATGTGACTGCCATTTCCTTGCGTATGCTAAAGTGTTGTGTAGCACGCACTCTATCATGTCGCTTTATGTATTGTTCTTTTTCCAATACAGGCCATGCTGATGTAAAGTATTTCTATTGTCTCGTCACATTTTTGACATAGTCTGAATTTGATAACTCTTTCTGTTTGTAATATTTTCATTGCATGATATTTGGTTTTTAACGTCCGATATAGTGCTGCTGTTACTTCACTGTCAGTTTCTGCTTTCAGATACCCCTCGACAGCCACAAGAGCGTGTCTTCTTCACTAATAAGCTGTAAATCTATATTTCTAATACACTGTCCAGGCATTACTTTTCTTTTCCATGTTTCTTTAATAAATCTCCTAATCTTACTTTTTATGTTATGTGTCTTCCTTTTTGTGTCACTGCTTTAATTTGTTTGGTTTAATTCTTCTACAACGTTTGCTGCTATTTTAACTGTCTAATTCATATTTTGTTGATTTATTTTGTGGATTTTAAGAATATTTGAAAACTCGTCTTCTTTATTATTGTATTCAAATATTATTCTATATTGATTATCTAAGCTTTGTTTGTCACTTCAGTTTGTAACAAGCCCCTCCTCCTCCTACTCATTATTATTTTAGCAAAATACTAATACTAATAATAATAATTATTATTATTATTATTACTTTCAGGACCTAGGAATCAGGACTGGTTTATTATAGAAAAATAACTGTGCTGTAGGAGACGGGTGTATGATGAACCCGCCCTGAAGCTTAGGTGCTCCAAGGTGTCGTTGAGCAACAGAGAAGGATGCGGACAAATATGGCGACCGTATGCATAATTTTAATTCATAATCCTAATGTTGAGCCCAAAAGACCAGGCCCGGCCACTTGGGTCGTCACACTGACTCCTATCCATATATATACGCATATGATTTAGATTTTATCGGTCTGTGCATTCCACGTTATTAGATGTCGTCGGTCTGTGCGCTACACCGTGTTAGATGTCATCTGTCTGTTCGCTACACCGTGTTAGATGTCATCTGTCTGTTCGCTACACCGTGTTAGATGTCATCTGTCTGTGGGCTACATCGTATTAAATGTCATCTTCTTGTACGCTACACCGTATTAGATGTCATCTGTCTGTGCGCTACACCGTATTAGATGTCATCTGTCTGTGCGCTACACCGTGTTAGATGTCATCTTTATGTGCGCTACACCGTGTTAGATGTCATCTGTCTGTGCGCTACACTGTGTTAGATGTCATCTGTCTGTGCGCTGCACCGTGTTAGATTTCATCTGTCTGTGCGCTACACCGTGTTAGATGTCATCTGTCTGTGCGATACACCGTGTTAGATGTCATCTGTCTGTGCGATACACCGTGTTAGATGTCATCTGTCTGTGCGATACACCGTGTTAGATGTCATCTGTCTGTGCGCTACACCGTGTTAGATGTCATCTGTCTGTGCGCTACACCGTGTTAGATGTCATCTGTCTGTGCGATACACCGTGTTAGATGTCATCTGTCTGTGCGATACACCGTGTTAGATGTCATCTGTCTGTGCGATACACCGTGTTAGATGTCATCTGTCTGTGCGATACACCGTGTTAGATGTCATCTGTCTGTGCGATACACCGTGTTAGATGTCATCTGTCTGTGCGCTACACCGTGTTAGATGTAATCTGTCTGTGCGCTACATCGTATTAGATGTCATCTGTCTGTGCGCTACATCGTATTAGATGTCATCTGTCTGTGCGCTACATCGTATTAGATGTCATCTGTCTGTGCGCTACATCGTATTAGATGTCATCTGTCTGTGCGCTACATCGTATTAGATGTCATCTGTCTGTGCGCTACATTTCAGTACGTACCAATTCCGGAATTTCCTCAATACAAGAAATCGTCTTACAACTTACTGAGCATTGAGTTAAGTTCGTGATTCACAGAAAACAACCCGCTGCTTCTTCCGTACAAAGACCAACCTTTTGACGCTGTAGAAGGACGTAACCGCCGCTTGTTTGAGGATAGTATACAAAAATAAACAGACTACGTGGGATAACTGTAGAGCGTGTTACAACAAGTGGCATGTATATTCACTACTGTGCATTGCAGTGTTAATACCACCGTATCAACTGCAGATGTGAAGTTGGATTGGATAAGAATAAGGAAGGGAATTATGCCATGGTCACTGCAGAGACTGAGGAAGACCATATATATATTTCACCCCAGATAAACAGCAACCTCACCGATTTTCGAATTGCCTTGTGCGTACCTTGTCTCTTTGAGAGGTTAATATTTTCATGACGGTAGTATGCACCACGTGGACAGAGGAAAGAATTGTGAAAGGCGATGACAGTGAGACTGTAACATGTTATGGCATTCAAGTTAAAACCCTGACTCTAATGTGGTGTCAACAGAATTATTCGGAGTTCCATTACATTTACATATAAACGTGTTCTCTCCTCTTTGTCTGGCTTGACCATGCTGACCTCTATACCATGTCAAACACGATCCAGTCGGCCTGCAGTCCTGTATAGGTAGAAGCGAACGATATCTCTTAAGTTGTAATTATAGTTTGTGGTGAGTATGTTCAGTTGGTGGAGAAAATGCGTTAATTTTGTTGAATGGAATGATGTTTATAGGTAATTATGTTAACAGGCTCAGATAGTAGAGATGTTTCCTTTGTTGAAACTGGTCCTTAAGATCCAACATGAAAAAAACTTAAGAATGCAGTAGAATAAAAATGTCATTCCTAATTCTAAAAGGAACATAAAAGAACGAAGTAGAGTTTTCAAATAAATTTTTACAGCTCACTAGTTTCAAACAGGTGCGACATGAGGGAAGGAAAGAGTGGATATGAAAGAATATATTGTGAACAAGGTATAACATATAATATTTACAGTTATTTGGCAATATTACGAGCAGTAGACCATAAAGAAGCAACTAATTTGCAGGTTACCCACTGGCAAAATGTCGGAGACGTTATGATATTCAAATAATTGCGTTAGGTACATGAATACAAAAAAAAAAAAGGAGAGAATTTGAATTGCAATTACAAACCATTACAGGCCATAGAGACACGTGTCGCATTGCGGAAGTGAAGAGAGAAACAGGAGATGAAGTAAGGAAGTAAAAGAGACTCACATACACGTGAGCATGAAATTAGAACACAAGCGGAAGGGCACGTCCTTCTGTTCGTGCATCCGCATATTTTAATTTGCGACAGGGGCGTAATTTTTGTGAGGTAGTAACTTTGAGGAAACTGGTAAGTTGTATAGGAAGTTTTCAAATTTCATAAAATCACCACTAACAGAAGAGGCTGAAGTTTCAACAGAGAATGCTCGTTTATTAGCGTGAAAGCATTAGAAATTTATTATCAATGCCATCTGCTTCAATGTTTGTAGGTTTGCTTTGTCTTACAGCGCGGTCAGTTGGTAAGATTGTAGTATGGCGTCGGTGATGGCTGAGGGGATGAGAATGTCACGGGCCAGGAAGACCAAAGTACTCGGACAAAATCGCGTCATATTGCCTCTACCTCTGCCAAAAATCCCACATGGATTATCCTGGGATTTAACCCATGTCTCCGTGGTGAGAATCTAGACAATGTAGCTATAAATATTTGGTTTGTTTTTGGAAGGCGTCTGTCTCGAATATCGTAGAGTTTCCAGCAATTTTTCTGTTTGTTTCTCGCATTGCTGAAGGCGAATATCACTTTCATATCCTCTTCTACATTCCGTTGCTAATCACTCAACTTTATTAGGCCTAACGTCTGCACTGCAAATAGCGTCCTTAAATATTAAATCAACTTAAAGTTGTGTAATTAAACTTCAGTGTTATAAAAGCCTTTGAACTTGATGGCCAGCTGTAGGACTACCAACCTGTCAACAAGAAGTGACTATACTGACAGTAGAGTGGGTGGCACTACTGCTACGTATTCGGAAGCTCCTGGTTTCAGTTTTCGACACGGTGACCTAAGTGAAAACCTTCGACGTCTTTGATTTCAGGCTTCCGCCGCGATGTTGATGAAATCTGCGGTCTTCTGGGGTATTACGCGGCGTCGTGTGGTAACTGTTTACCGACGTTTCGGGACAACGTATCGGTCCCATCCTTACGGGTCAAGAGTCCGAGTCCGCTTTCCCACTCGGACTCTTGACCCGTAAGGATGGGACCGATACGTTGTCCCGAAACGTCGGTAAACAGTTAGCACACGACGCCGCTTAATACCCCAGAAGACCGCAGATTTTTTCTAGGTCTTCTTTAGCCACTCCCGACGAATGTCGGCATAATACTTTAAATGGATCACGACCGCTTCATGCTACTAACTAGCTTCATGAGGCAGAGTCCTTTTTGAGAAGAAAATAGTTCCTTATCTAATCAAGAAATTCCACGCAGTTTATGGAATCCGACGCCTTTTTACCGTTTATAATAAGTCGCTACTTGTTACCATCCTGAGCCAGACGAGTACGGTCCACATCCTCCCATATTACGTTTAAAACCCACTTTAAATTTATCCTCCCATCTATGCCTAGGTCTTCCAAGTGATCTCTTTCCCTCAGGTTCCCCAACTAAAATCCTGTATGTATTTCCTTCTCCCCTTTCACGCCAATTATCCTCCATGGTGAAATGGGCGAGATACGTTGCGTTGTCATCACGTCCAACCCATTAGTCTACCACTCGACATTACCTGCAATCTGGGCTGCTGTCGGCGTCGCTAACAATCAACAAATACAACAATATAAACGATGAAGTCAGAGTCATGGAGTTGTTGATTTCTGTCAGATCGACGGAAAAACGTTAGTCTGTCTAAAATAGTTATGAAATTCGAAATGTGTTACGTTGCCAGACGATAAAGATGCTCGAAATGTGTTACGTTGCCAGACGATAAAGATGCTCGAACTGTGTTACATTGCCAGACGATAAAGATGCTCGAACTGTGTTACATTGCCAGACGTAAAGAT
The DNA here is from genome assembly GCA_021186555.1 of Reticulitermes speratus. Lineage (NCBI taxonomy): Eukaryota > Metazoa > Arthropoda > Insecta > Blattodea > Rhinotermitidae > Reticulitermes > Reticulitermes speratus. Next base: position 8,559,398 of record JAJKFL010000237.1, read on the forward strand.
GCTCGAACTGTGTTACGTTGCCAGACGTAAAGATGCTCGAACTGTGTTACGTTGCCAGACGATAAAGACGCTCGAACTGTGTTACGTTGCCAGACGATAAAGATGCTCGAACTGTGTTACGTTGCCAGACGATAAAGATGCTCGAACTGTGTTACATTGCCAGACGTAAAGATGCTCGAACTGTGTTACATTGCCAGACGATAAAGATGCTCGAACTGTGTTACGTTGCCAGACGATAAAGATGCTCGAACTGTGTTACGTTGCCAGACGATAAAGATGCTCGAACTGTGTTACATTGCCAGACGATAAAGATGCTCGAACTGTGTTACATTGCCAGACGATAAAGATGCTCGAACTGTGTTACGTTGCCAGACGATAAAGATGCTCGAACTGTGTTACGTTGCCAGACGATAAAGATGCTCGAACTGTGTTACGTTGCCAGACGATAAAGATGCCCAGAAAGAATCACAGTTTCATATTGAATTACTATAAAGCAGCGGGGACGTTCAAATTTAAACGAGAATTCGTTTCTAAAAGATTTATTCACAATAAAATGGAATAGTCTTACACACTACTTTTCAATATAGTCCCTGTTGACTGCCATGCACTTGTGCCAACGTTCTGGAAGTTTCTTAATTCCAGTTTCAAAGAATGTTTTCGGTTGCTTGTGTATCCAACTTTGCACAGCTGCAATGACCTCATCATTATTCCGGAATCTCTTGCCCCCTGAAAACCCCTTCGTTGGTCCAAACAAATGATAATCAGAGGCAGCTAAGTCTGTACTGTACGGTGGATGAGGCAGGACATCCCACTTCAGTTTCAGTAGAGTTGCCATCGTTAAAGCCGCAGTGTGAGGACGAGCGTTGTCTTGGAGGAAGAAAACCGAATCGTACCTTTTTCTTCGCTTTGAGCGGATTACCTACTTCACTTTTTCATTCAGGAGAGTTGAATAGTACTGCGAATTGATGATTTTTTGACCAGTTAGAAAGTCCAGGTGAATGATACCCTTTGAATCCCAGAACACAGTAGCCATGATCTTCCCCGCTAAAAAAATTGCTTTCGCTTTTTTTAGGGGGGGGGGGGGGGTGGAGAATGGGTGTGTTTGCACTGCTTGCTTGCTCTTTTTGATTCAGGAGTGAAGTAGTGGACTCAGGTCTCATCACAGGTCACAATTGAGTCCAAAAATTCGGCTCCTTCTCTCTCGTATCGTTGTAAAAGTTGAGTAACGGCCACTAAACGTCTTTCCCTGTGCTCCGGTGACAGGAGCCGCGGGACCCACCTTGCGCTCACTTTACTGACTTTCAACTCGTTGTGCAGAATTTCTTCAACACTCCCTACACTAATTCCTACTTCCTGTAACAGTTCAAGAACAGTTATGCGACGATTAGCCCGAATAAGTTCACCAATTTTCAAAACGTTGTCTGGATTGACAGGAGTTCTTGTTCGCCGAGCGTGAGGTTCATTTTCAACACGGTCTCGTCCCTCTCGAAATGATTTCGCCCAACTAAACACCCTTGGCTGTGACAAACATTCATCCCCAAAATGTTTTTGAAACCTGGTAAAGATTTCAAAAGGAATGACACCTTCCTTCGTGAGAAATTTGATAATTATACGCTGCGCAACACTGCTGGGTACTTCTTGCACTGCCATCTTGATTGCACCTGATGTTTGAGGCGGAGAGGGACCCGACTAGTGCGGGTTGCAAGTTTAAACATGTCATAACTTGTTAGCGCAAGGACGTTCATACAAGTTGATTTGTGCTCGAGAGGGAATTAAATTCTCGTTTAAATTTGAACGACCTTAGTATAATGGTTCTGTTTGCTGTTTTCTGTTCAGCAGTCCGTTTGTCGTGTCAAGCCATTCCTCTTTATGAGAAAATAACAAGTTTGTCCATGTGAAGGTATTAAATTATTATGAAAAAAATTCGTAATTGTCCTTCAGGCCCATTCATGTTCATAACCTGTTTTGTGTGTGTTGATCACCACGACACATCACTTCCTTGCAGTAAACCTGACAATTTATGAACAAATATCTACGTGCAAAATTAGTCACGAGATACAATCATCACGTGAGCCGATTATGTGGCGTCAACTGCAATTGTGTACTCTTGAGTCGGAACCGGTTCTATCGCACGTGTAAAAATTAAACGACTTCGCAGTTCAATTAGATAAATTTTACAATTAGCTGAGAAGCGTGCGTCTATGAATTGTGGGTTTGAATCCCACTGGAGACATGATAGTGTGTCTGTGTTCTTCTGTGTCTGTATTGTCTTCTGTAACTAGACGCCTTGCGACAGGCAAATCCTTCGTCTGAGCAGTATTGACAAGCGCCCCCCAAAGAAGACTGAGAAGGCAGGGTACTGAGCACTGTGAGGCCTTTGCCTGTAGATTGTACCAATACTTTGAACCTACATAATTATTAATATGGGAGAGTAAAATGTGCAACGCCGATCCCAGTGGCCGTGCGGTCTAAGGCGTGGGTCTTCGGCCGCTCGCTTACTGGGATTGTGGGTGGCGGCCAATGGGATCGGCTTCCAGTACACTCCACAACACCAAACCTCCACACCAAACGTTTTCTTCTTCAGTAACTGTTCTCTTACGAAAACTACCGGGCCAAGTCCGTGAATTCTAAAAGCTGTTTCAATATGCTGCAAACATTTTTAAATTATAGAACTGCGAAGAATAAGGAAGAAGGTTAAAATTGTATTTTGTAATGGCCCAAGTGGTACGACAAAGCATGATATTTGTTACGGAAAAAAAATTCGTGGCTTGTGTACGGACACAACCACAATCGTTTAAGGCGTGAATCCGTCTTTGTGTTATTAGAGGAAGGGTAAGATGTAAATGAATAAAGTCTTGGTGGTTATAAGTGAAGTATAATTGTATTTATGAAAGGCCGATGATAGGAGAAGTAAGACACATATGGCATAGTAGCGGCGCACTCGAAGTACTCGCGCCGGCGTTGACGCGCTCGGCTTTCTTACGCTCTCTAAACAATCTGCATCGTTCGGCATTAGTAAATTTGGGCTTTTCTGATTCCTTTTGAATTTTCCTTTCCAATTATGTACGTTTCTTACATTTCTGTTCATATTTCCTTTGCAATTTTTCGACATTATGAACATTTTCTTCAACTCAGCACACTTATCGGCTTATAACTTTACAATTTTATTCTATCGGTTATTATTGCTAAATAATATTGTAGATCCTGTTATTTTCTACACATCGATACCAATTTCAACGTCCAATCTCTTCGCAATCCAAAGTTACACTGCCCAAAATCCGCGCGGCGTCGCCATTCACAGTGTTCACGCGCAGGCGCTACCCCTCCCCCCCTCACCGCTGCACACCCCCATTACCCACCATTGTAGACACGGACATCAACCCTCTATCCAACAAAATTTAAATCATTACATTATCATTTATAGTTTACGAGATATAAGCGTGACAAATCTTGCCATTTTTTTAGTCTCTAGAGTTTTCGTAGAGACCCCCCTACACCGGACCGAATTTGAAGACGTATTCACGTCAAAATTTCCAGGTGGCTAAATTTCACGAATTGGTGACCTTCCTCGACCAGCAGGTTCCCTGGACTTGACAGACCCGGACTTTGTGTTTTGGGTTATCTGAGGTTTAAAGTGTATGGTACTCGGCCCTTCTCCCCCCAGCAGAGAAGAAATGAAATGTCCACAATATGGACGGAACGGAACTAGGACAATGAATTGTGCTTTATTGCAGTGAATCGTGCAGAACTTCGGACAGCCGTTACGGCAATATACAGAATGCCCTGCAGGTGGTGTGGAAAAAGTAATCCTAAAAAAGTAAGCAATGGATACTAAGCAGAAAGTATTTTTTTCTTTATGGCTCGACAGCCCTATATGGGCCTGGGCCTCCTCGTTTCGTCGAGGTTTCACGATCACACACATTAGACACACCACAGTCGGTAGGACTCCTCTGGACGAGGGACCAGCTCGTCGCAGAGACATCTACCTGGCAACACACAACACTCACAAGAGACAGACATCAATTCCCCCGGTGGGATTCGAACCCACGATCCTAGCAAGCGAGCGGCCGCAGACCCACGCCTTAGACCGCACGGCCACTGGGATCGGCATTGAAATGTATTACTGTAGATATTTATGAAAATGTTCTGCTTCATTATTTCTCCTGTCTGTCACCATTTTCTGCGGAAACACGTAACCACGCTTGCTACAAGCCCCGCCTATCTTATTCAAAATTTTAACGCTTTAATCAGGCAAGGGTTAACAATACTGAAGATTCTCTTTATATAATTGTTTCGTCAACCTGTTGCTCCCTCCCTAGTAGGTGCAAACATATTTAGTTTGGGATCCTTTTTCTCAAATGTATGCTCTTTCTTAGCTTTAGAAACCAAGTTCCATACACACATTTAAACAAGACTGGCAAAGGCGAGTTCCGTAATGCAGTAACTAGAGCTAGCATGACGTTCTTTGCAGTTTATTGAGCTTACTTGCAGCCTGTATTTTGTAAAATGGATTTTAATTTGTGTTAATGTGACTGAAAATTGGAATTGGTACAAAAATATGGCGAAAGTTTAAAGAATTTTAAAGAATATTTGCCCAGCCGTCTTAGACACTGATACTAGGTCGCAGACAGACAGGCGAACATACAGACATGACCTCCATATAAGGTTTTTTTTTTTACTTTTACACGCTTAATAACAAATAAAATTATGGTTTGTTTATTTTATCTTTGCATTTTTGAATAGGGGGAGACAAAATATTCTGAACTGAATGTTAGGAAGCTTATATTATCACATAGGCACCCACAATACTTCTGGTAGTTACTGTTATTTTTTTTTTCTTAGTCGTCCTCTTCTACCTACTCCGGATTTCCCGTTTCAGTGTCGAGGTTTGTAATTTATTTTGATCACACTGAGAGACACACCACAGTCGGTAGGACTCCACTGGACGAGGGATCGGCTCGTCGCAGAGGCCTCTACCTGACAACAACACACAAACACTCACAAGAGACAAACATCCATGCCCCCGGTGGGATTTTTTTTTTTTTTTGCTTGTCCGGGGTTTTCCCTCTTTGATCCATTTTTTTTGTACTGTTTTAAATCCTTTCGTCCTTCTTGTCACTTTTTACGTTCCATGCTACCGTCCTTTCAACAAACACAACACAAACATCCATGCCCCAGGTGGGATTCGAACCCACGATCCTAGTAAGCGAGCGGCCGAAGACCCACGCCTTAGACCGCACGGCTACTGGGATCGGCACTGTTATTAATCCTGTACGAAATTCAGAGAATGAAATCCTTTGGCTCTTAACCAACCACGGGATATTGATAAAGCCGTAACCTTCAGCGCTTGACATTATGCAGACGATTGTCTTGCCCAGTTAACTGTTTTCTTTCACGCTAATTGAAATTCAACCCTTTCTGCTTTTGACTAGCCATAACATAGGGCACACAGACAAAACATTGTTCAGGTTTCACCCCCCATATCGGAAGAGAACAAGCTGACTATTTATTCGTTAAGGGTTGGAATCAGACATTTTGATAGCTCGCTGTGTTGCCACTACAAGCACACAGTGACTGTCTCTCTTTTTCTCAAGAGCTTTCATATATTTCAAATATCTCTTCATCTGTTCGTTACTTCTCAGTATGAATAGATTTAAATTTAAAACTTTAAACTCAGTCAATATGCAGATCTTGATCAGAGTGCAGACTAACTCCATGGAACAGATTCCTTCTTGAGAACACAAAAGGTCCACAGATAGTCAAGAAACTCCCCGCATTTCACAGAACCGGAAAGTTCATTAAACTCTTCACAACAAACCGACAATTTTCTTTATTCTGAACTAGACGAATTCAGTCTATGCCCGCCTATATTATTTTTATAGATCCATTTTAATATTATCTTTCTTAAAAAATGTTTCTCCGACGTCCTTTTTATGTCACACGTATCGGTTTGAAGTGCTTGAGCAGTTTCAGACTTTCTTTGCAAATCTTCCTTAAATTTATCACGATATTTTTAGGCGCGTTCGCATAAGTCGCGAAAAGCGCCTGTTAGCTTCGTCATGTCAATCTGCCCGCGTAAAATTTTATATCGAGGGGTTTTCACGAAAATCTGTCCTGAAGCTCCAAATTTTGTTGAAATCGGACACAAATACCGCCAACTTTACATGAAGACCGAAGTACGTTTGTATTGTTAAAAGCAGTAGGAAATATTTTTTTTTAGCTCGACAACAGTGCGAAGGGAATCTGTTGTTTCGTTTCCATGGCAACACTGAAGTTTACAGCTATTTGTAGGTCAATAACAATACAAAGGGAAGTATTGTTGTGTTTCCGTTGCCACAATCTTTACGAGAACGCGCCACAATGTTATGTTATACGTACATTGCGTATATAGTTATATATTTATATGTGTTATCCTCAGTTCTTATGTAAGACTCCTAACCTTCTTATGTTTGTGACTTCCGTCTTTATCATTTGTCTGCTCTGAGGAAATGCAATTCGGTATTCTGCATTGTTCTCATTTGGCTTCATTTAACGTGCAAATTTCGGATTCATACTAAAACACAAATATGGTGGTTATTTTTCAGACTTCAAGTGAGGTATGCTCTAGCACAGCGGTAGCCAGCCATTCGGACCTCACGGACCACTAAAGTCACAATTTTGAATCCCGCGGACCACTAACATGATTTTTTTTTTTAAAAAGATACAAACATCTATAAAATAATGATCATAAAAGTTCCATTTTATTAATATTAAATGCACTTGTTTAATTATAACAAAATTATTAGTGTGATATTTGTTGCTGCTTTTTTGAAATAAGACACGAAGACGAATCAGAATATAATGAAACAGTATAATAAATATAAAAATTGCAAATAATGTCCAAATTTCTCCACGGACCACCAAAATTTTCTCGCGGACCATCAGTGGTCCGCGGACCACCGGTTCACGACCGCTGCTCTAGCATGTCCTCAGTAATATGCGTCTTTCAGATACAAATTATTGTTTACTTGTTTTAAGTTCCATTTTAACATCAAATTTTCTTTTACATCTTACACTGCAGTTTAAATAATAGAAATTCATCACTTTAGGCACATTCGCAAAGACTGCAATGGAAAATGTTATCTTCTTTATATTTGTTTATCCTCCCTCTGTGTCGATGGAACAACTCTGCTCTTATTAAACGGACTTCCGTGAAATTTTATTTAGGTAATTTTACTAAAATTTGTCCATGAAATGCAATTAATGAAAACCTGCATAAATCTATGAAAATATCTCACGAAATTCTTCTTGTTTTAAACAAAATTAAGAAATAGCTTTTACAGGAAATCACAGCAACCTTTTCATGTCAAGTACATTTATCCGAAAATCGTACCGTTTTCAAAACAATTACAATAAATACGGTAGAACCAGAGAGAGCAAATACACAGTTAAATATCTTAATATGGCACCACATATATGCTATTTGCATGGCAGTAATGAAAGTGAAAATACCAACACACAGCCTTGCATGTAATCAGAAGTACGACAAAAGAGAAATTTCGCGGCGAATGTACTGTTATTGCGATATTTCGTAGCGCATGTACTGTTATTGCAATATTTCGCAGCGCATGTACTGTCATTGCGATATTTCGCAGTGCATGTACTGTTATTGCGATATTTCGCGGCGAATGTACTGTTATTGCGATATTTCGCGGCGAATGTACTGTTATTGCGATATTTCGTAGCGCATGTACTGTCATTGCGATATTTCGTAGCGCATGTACTGTTATTGCAATATTTCGCAGCGCATGTACTGTCATTGCGATATTTCGCAGCGCATGTACTGTCATTGCGATATTTCGCAGCGCATGTACTGTCATTGCGATATTTCGCAGCGCATGTACTGTCATTGCGATATTTCGCAGCGCATGTACTGTTATTGCGATATTGACAATCACTGACACCTGGCGTGTGTGTCCGTAACTATATTTATTACTTTGTTACATGGGCGCGATATAACAACACAGTTTCAAATGTTATGCTTGTATGCATATGGATGTTATACAAAAAGCACAATATATGGAGACGAAATGAGAAATACCGAAAGTAGTGATTTGGAAACATCACAATATATAATAGGAATGCAAACGAGGTATTAATTTTTTTCGCGGTGGTGAGTATTCATCTTATGATCTTCTAAGCTATGACATAGGTTCGAAAAGAATATAATTTTCATCTTCACGTTTAGACTTCTTCTCTGAAGATGAATGCAATGTGTTTGCTCTGAAAAGCTGCTAACCACTAACCAGGTGTCACAAGCCAGAAGGCAACACTACGAGGGTCGTGATCTGCATTCATCGCTGTTAGTGGCAGACTCTGAAGACTCCAGAATATTAAAGAATTTTCATTAAATATTACTGATAATTTTTAACTCAATATATGACGGAAGTATAGCGTAACCACAATTACCTTTCTGTTATAAAGCAGTATCTGTTTTTACAGATCCCTGCATGTTTCAACACAAGAGGTCAGGCGAAAATGATGTGGTATATAAAAGGTAGGTAAATGGGCGTTTGTTTCATGAAAGAAACCTTTTCTTAAAAAACAATAATCTGTTATTACAATTTGTAATGCTGTATAAAAATTAATTTAACATGGACTGAATTATATACACTATAAACATAAATTAATTATGTTTTTGTGTTATTATAAAACCATTTCAATCAAAAGATTTCTGATTTTGTATAATTAAAAAATGGTAGGTAATAAAATGTTTATATATCAAATTTATAGTATTAAAACGAACCTTGTCTGTCATATTTGTATGACATTTCTTAAAGTGTAAGAAGTGGGTATGTTGACTTAGGTTCGTATACAGGTAATCACCCCATAACATGCCTATGTAGACACAGAAAGGAGGCAGTGGTATTGTTCCAACCCATTCGCAACCCGGCACTGTAACAAGGTTGGCCGTCAGCATCACGCTTCGGCCGCTTTTCCCCCGGGGAAAAAAACGGCGCCCCTTTACAAACATGTAGAGTATTGTAAAAATAGGTATGGTTTTTTATAATAGGAAGACAGTTGTGTTGAGTAAATTATTATTTCATATATTGAGTCATAGAGACAACCTTTTGCATTGTGTTAAAATTTATGTTTTTTAAATTTGCATTTCAACTGCATTTCTTGAAATTCATTTCTCTAGGAAGTAAAGGTTTGTTTTTCGCAAGTATAACGCACCACAAGTTTATATTTCCGGCCAATGCTGGCGCAGTTCTCCTGAACCACTTGAGGACTGTTGCGTGTTTCGGATACGTCAAAAAATAGATCAATTCTATAGACAGTGACACTTAATAAATTGTAACCCCTTCGCTAGGAAAAGTTGTATAAATACGCCTGTTAACTTTACCATATTTAGCAATAAGTCACCAACAAATGCACAAAACTGTCAATAAAGGTATAAATTAACCTTTTATCATTAATAAATTACCCTACACACGTTTCGGCTTGCGAGAAGCCATCATCGGGGGTTTACAGTTGTACTTATCAAATGCTGTGCTACGGTCTGTCATCGACACTCGCAATATAACTTCACTGTTCGTTTCAGGTGGTTGTAAAATAGTAGTTAAAACATAGACGATAAAAGTGTAGAATTAAAAAGTGTAGTAAAAATTACATATTTTACTGTTTTTTCAGACGTTCGAGGTTTTTCACTGCACTTCTAGGTGTTTTACTGGATTGTTACACTGCACTATGTAAGAACTGCAGTGAAAAACTTCGAACGTCTGAAAAAACAGTAAAATATGTAATTTTTACTACACTTTTTAATTCTACACTTTTATCGTCTATGTTTTAACTACTATTTTACAACCACCTGAAAAGAACAGTGAAGTTATATTGTGAGTGTCGATGAAAGACCGTAGCACAGCATTTGATAAGTACAACTGTAAACCCCGATGATGGCTTCTCGCAAGCCGAAACGTATGTAGGGTAATTTATTAATGATAAAATGTTAATTTAATACCTTTATTGACGGTTTTGTGCATTTGTTGGTGACTTATTGCTGATTATAGAAATGCACGGTCATTTAAGATTAAAGTTTACCATATTTGTTTGACTACCACTCTCTCCGCTTGCGACAAGGATCCGAATTCCGCTCAGCGTCTTTATGTGAAATTTGATTTAGGGAAGTTTTACTACAAGCTGTTGGTATGTTACATTGCCGGTTAAAATTCGACAACAATAAAATAATTCACCTAAAAGTACGGCTACTTTTTTTGAAATCATGTAGATTATGACACGCTAGACATTAGTCTGTCAGAGTGAAGAATATTTCTGAAAGCATCTGTAGAGGAACATGAAGCACATTTGATGTCCAGTAAGCCTACACTGTTTTCCGCAATAATTACTTTTAATATGAATATTTCAGACCAATTGCATGTCATTTATTATTAATGCAATTCTTTCAGTCGTTTCTGAATTCGTTAACTAACATACAACATACGAAAACGCACGTACTAGAACTCCTTTACACAAAATGACTTACTTCTTAAGCACTACCCCATAAAGTTTGATGAGGGTAAAAAGGTTTATTTCAACGTATCTTAACCCCTTCATTAAATAGAGATGAGTGGTTAAATTAAAGCTCTGGACACTTTAACGTGGTAGAAGGAGCGAGCAGCCTGCTTGGGCACGTCGCAGAGCCAGTGTGGACGTGGTGACAAACAGACATATCCCTACCCGTAGCGGGAGTAGAACCTCGGTGTTGTAGTCCGTAGTCAGCCACTAAACGAACCAAGGGACTCCCGGCGTTTGTTGTCTTGTAGTATGGTCTTGTGTAGTTTGACGGATTCCTCCAAACCTTGGTAACTACCAAATTAGACGGCGTCACATTCTAGTTACCGCTTTGGGAATCTTAAATCTCAAGCAGATATTTCTACTTTGCGAGTTTTTAAGTTCTCACAGCGATGCTACTGAAGATCGTAGTCTTCTTGGAAATGACACTTTGCAGATTGATGTATCACGACGTTATATCTTAGAAGACAGGAACCCTCTGCGTATTCATGCTTCTGTGAGTGAGTTAGTGAGTGTGTGTTAGTGTGTGAGAGTGTGTGTGAGTGTGTGTGTGAGTAAGTAAGTGAGTGAGTGTGAGAGTGAGTGTGTAAGTAAGTACGTAACTAAGTCAGTAAGTTGGGCCGTGCCATGGCTCAGGCGGTTAGTCGCCGGGCTCTCACTGCGGAGGCCCGGGTTCAATCCCGGGTCAGTCCATGTGGGGTTTGTGGTGGACAAAGTGGCACTGGGACAGGTTTTCGCTCCGAGTACTTCGGTTTTCCCCTGTCAATTTCATTCCACTGGTGCTCCATTACTTGTAAAACTTTGTAAAAAACTGCTCATCTTCATCACAGGGTTGCACAAAAAGCCTTAAGGCTGTGGTGCGTCCATAGCATCTGCTGCGGGGCCCTTCACCATGTAAAAAAAAAGTCAGTAAGTCAGTAAGTAGGTAAGTAAGTAATTAAATAAGTAAGTAAGTAGGGCAGTGCCATGTCTCAGGCGGTTAGTCGCCGACCTCTCATCGCGGAGGCCCGGGTTCGATCCCAGGTCAATTCATGTGGGATTTGTAGTGAACAAAGTGCAACTGGGACAGGTTTTTCCCCGAGTACTTCGGGTTTCCCCTATCAATTTCATTCCACCGGTGCTCTGTTATACGGAAAAAAACGAATCATCTTCATCACAGGGTTGCACAATAAGCTTCAAGGCTGCGGTGCGTCCGTAGCATCTGCTGCGGGGCCCTTCACCACAATAAAGCGAGCGAATAAATAAATAAGTGCTTTAGTGTGAAGGAAACGTTTTTTGTTGAAGAATATGGGGGTGGGAATTTTCTAATTTTAGAGGGGCAAGTGAGATGAAAAGTGCTAGGAAACCCTTCCATATACCGCTTGCCGCCCGAGACGTACAAAGTGTTTGGTAGTCGTTTCAAAAAGAATGCGCGGGTTAAAATATGAAGGCCCTAGTGCTAAGATACTTGCAGTGACCACGCTTCGTGCTGTAGCAGTGCATTCGGTCAGTGCCAAGCTGTAACGAGAGAAAAAGAACAGAAAAGCTCCGAAAGAACCCGGCAGGTCAGGTTCGCTAGACTGTGACGTCAGAATCCTCCATGGGCTCCTCGGGCCTCGTCACGTAGTCGCAGTCTCGGCATGTCTGGGGTAGAGAGAATGTCCATCCGTTCGCTGAAGTGCTGATACTTGTGGGAACTTGGCATAAATCAAGGGTCATTGGTCATTACTGCAGTTAGCAAGACGCTTGAATTATGACAGCGTTCATATGGAGCAATGACATCGAAATTCACAGAATACCGCACGAAATTCGGAGCACAGCTGTGATGAATTATATTGAGGTTAATGTTATTTGGTAAGGGGGCAAGGACCAATGGCGGGCCCTGGCAAATGCGGTAATGAAACGTTGGTGTCCATAAGAGATGGAGAATTACTTGACTAGCTGAGCGATCATTAGCGTCTCATAAACTGACTCTGATCCTTTCGCTAGCAATTAATGATTACACGAAGATTAATCTTAAAAATACAGACCGAGCGGCCTGGAGTAATAATATTTCACAGCTGTATTCTAGGTGTGCCCAATTCGTGTCTTGGCCGGAACACAAGCTATCATGACTGAGGTCTCTCATGGTTTTCCTCAGTAATTCCAGAAAATTCCAGGCTAATCCACTACCTTGTCTTTCCAAATCCTTTAAAATTTTACATTCACCATTCACCTTACCATTCGATAATGAATAGAGGGAGATACTGGCATTGTCGTCGAATAAGCCACGGAGTGAGACAGGTGCGATAGCGCAAGACCGGCGTGCGGAAGAGCGTCATGCCAAAGACGTCTTCACTGGCACAAGTGCTCACCCCTCGCAGAATATTTTAGCGTAGCCATACGAGTTACTGAGGACGCCAATCAATGTCGGAAACAGCATAGTCGTCGACGTCTGAACTGACGCCGAAATCTTATTTAGTGCGTAAGACGACACTAACCTACAGAATAGTTGGAGGACTGTAACCCCAAAATTGCTGAAAGCCCATGCGTAAAAAAGAAAACTTTAGATTTTTTGTTACATGTATTTTATATTGCGTCACACTTCCGTTTGTACGACAAACAATTTTTTAAGAAAGTCATGTAGTTCAAATTTGGATGGGCGTAAAGCAGGCCGAAACGAAATGTAATTGGTGAGATTCGACTTTCTGACAGCGACGGTTGCGAAGAATCAGCTGCGTCCATCTTGATCGTGGACCTTAAAAATTCATCAGACCTCACGAAAACTTAGAAAACATTAATCTTCCAACCAAAAATTAAATTTCATCGACATCTAATAATGTAGACCACGATTATCAGATTTAATTGAAGTCCGTTATGAAGTTTTGGAGGAAAAACTGCTAGACATAAAAATAAAAATGACTTCTCCTTAACAGTTGTATTCAATTAATACACAATAATGTATGAAGTAAATTATGTGGTGGATGACAATACAATTTACGTTTGCCTAAAGTACTTTCCGAAATTTCATCCTTTACAAGCACATTAAAACAATGTTTTTGTAAAGTCATGTGAAACGACTTGCTGCCACGTCTGTGTGATCTTCCAAGGAAATACCATTGCGACAGTGATGTCATTAGAGCACATATTGATGGTTTATTTAACGATGCCGTCGGTAGCTCAGGCTATGTAGTGTGGAATTTTAGGGTGAAGAGTGAATACTGAATTGAGACGAATAGAATCAACGATGACCTAATCTGACTTACTATCTAGGAATTTGCTTGGACGGACTAAGAGAATTCAAGAAAAACCTGTCAGAAGAGACGCCTTCGAGTTTGGACCGAGGGCCTTCCTATTACAATGCAGGAGTACTGGAGTGTGATGAAGGACGATATCACAGTAACCGCAAATTTTCAGGCCGTGTAATGAAACGGTATCGGTTTTAAGATAACGAAACACGATTGTGCCGAAATTGAATTATCCGAAGCTTCGGTGTTTTAAAGCAGTGGTATTCAACCTGGGGTACGCGTACCCCCGGGGGTAAGCGAAGACATCTTAGAGGGTACGTAAAATTAAAATAAAATAAATATATTATTTCATGATAAACACTGAAGAATCAGGGCGAGATTTAGGTTTAGCCACAAGAGACCCGGACGTAAGGACTTGCGATATGGGAGCGCCATTTATCTCTCTCTCTCTCTCTCTCTCTCTGCTTTATGCGATTCTAATCTGGGCGGCTAGTTTCATTTTATTCCACATATTGCATATAATTTTACTTTGCTAAAATACCTTTGTTCCTTTATTAATTTTTATATGATAGACAATAATATATTTGTTATTTAATAGACTGACTCTCCTTTTTCTCATTTAAAACTTATTTAATACATTATTTTGGATGTAATTTATTTAACTTATTTTAGATGTAGATTATAAAATATGTATAACTTGAATTATGCACCAACAACTTTGGGGGTACAAAGTCGAAGAGAAATTATATCTGGGGGTACACGAACAAAAAAGTTTGAATACCACTGTTTTAAAGGAACTTAGTTATCAAGTTGTCATGAGACATTACTCTTCATGGGCTACGCCTACCCGGCCTGTTCAATTTTGACAGTAATTATGAAACCACACTTTCTTAGATATTTGGTGTAAATTCTTGAAAGGCGTCTCTGCCCATCGCAGTGCTTACACGCATGCCGACAATATTAATGTAACTGTGAAATTGTGGTGTTTATTGAAACGTCGTGCTGTGAAGGCATCGTGCAATTGGTTTTTAGCGTAATGAACCTTGGTTTACCATAAAAGGCGGGCTAATTCAAGAGTATCTGAATGGCTGTTAGCTTATCAACAAAGACTGTGCTTCACGTAATCTTTTAATTTGTTAGTTAGTTAGGAGGTTTAGCTCCAAGCATTCTTAGTGTCAACAGTAGGCGGAAATGGATGTTCATTTCCATTCCTCTATAATTCCATCACTGGCGGTGGGGCTACGCACACCGATTGATCGATTTTTCCTGCAACTCTGTGTAAAAATTATGCCATTGGCAAAAAAATCGGTTTTTATAATTTTAATTAACAGAGCCACTATTAAAACTTCTGAGGTGGGAACAAAATTGAAGCAATTCAGTATAAAAAAAGTAATCCCATTACAGGCCTTGACAGGCCCTTAGGGCTCCAGGAGGTTGAGGCTCCCAGGATTTTAGACAATCGGCACATGAAGGTGGTAAGGTTGTCAGCCCTACGCACCGGCCGCCTTTACCCCCCAGGAAAGATTTCTGGTACTCATTTCTGTTAGAGGCTGAGTCGACCCCAGGGCCATAGTGCGACCGAAACGTTTATGTCAGTGAAAAATTCCAGTGACACCATCGGTAATCGAACCCGCGACGTTCCGGTTTGTAGCGCAGTGCCTCAACCAACTGCGCCACCGCGCGCCCCGCAATTCAGTATAGTGTCCGGGAAATATAATTGGGGGGGGGGGAATACGAGTATTTTGAAGAAGATTAAACTTTCATTAAAAAAGGAAACTTGAAAATATTAATATGGCGACCGCGCACAGAGGTAGCTGATGAAACTTCTACGAAAACTGTGTGGTGGCTGTTACCACTACGCCTGTCAGTTCAGTTTCAATTTCAATTTCAATTTGCTGACTTGTACTCGCTTGCACTTAGAACTGTGTCCATGTAGCCGAGACTCAACGTACTAATGTTGTAATGTACTACTAGATCTGATCTCTCGGAACCACGGGAAATATCATGACCCTTAAGAGGGACAAAGGGACGCTATACGATATGTCCTTATTCAGTTCATACTTCGAAAGTTTATGACTCGACACTCAACCTCTTCTTGTTGTGACATGCGTAATGGAAAAAGAGGTTATAGGAATGATAAGATAATACGGAGACACAAAACGTTTGAACACAGACCGATCGGCAAAGAACATGTATTAAAAAACTGTCAGGCGGTCATGGTCGGTCATGTGCACCACCTTTTTGTCGCACTTCTCACTGCATTCCTTTTCCAGCCACTGGAGCGTGCAGCGGACAAAGCTGGACTACAATTAACTTTCGTATTTAGCGATATGTCTAGATGATACAATCTTATTTCATTCCTCACAGTCATAAAGAGTAGTTCTGGCCTTCCGTATGTAAACGGGAAGTCCGACATTATTTGGAAAGAATGTTTTGGGCTCATAAATGTGAATTTATACCTTCTCTCTATTTTTTGACGTAAAACGTCTTACATTTCGGTACACATATGTGGGTCGCGGTTTCAGACTTTCGCGTTACCTACGTTTGTTCACAGTGTTCCGCGCCTACTTCGACTACAGCAGTGAACGATACACAGTTTGAAAGGTAAGGAATATGCCTACACGATAAAAAAGAATCATCGAAAAATCTTGAAATCTGCCAAAATGGCGGCCATGTCAAAATCACCTACGATTTTCACACTCTCACCATCTAACGTCTTACATTTCGGTACACACAGGTGGGTCACCTCGGCGCTGTTTTTTACAGGTTCACGATGCCGAGGCTGACTAACGCACAAAAGCAAGAAAACACCTACCCGCAAAAAAAGATCGCCAACATTCAACTTGTCGGCGTGACGTTTTACGTACAATTTGCGGTTCAGTCGTAACTTGAAACACCGAAGTTCTTTTTTTTTTCCTATGGCTCGACAGCCCCTTGGGGGCCTAGGCCTCCTCGTTTTTCGAGGCTTCACGATCACACACATCTTAGACACACCACAGTCGGTAGGACTCCTCCGGACGAGGGACCAGCCCGTCGCAGAGACCTCTACCTGACAACACACAACGCTCACAAGAGACAGACATCCATTCCCCGGTGAGATTCGAACCCACAATCCCAGTAAGCGAGAGGCCGCAGACCCACGCCCTAGATCGCGCGGCCACTGGGATCGGCACCTTCTCTCTATGCAAATATTTATCTTTGACACAGTTTCCAATCCGCTGTTCTGTTGCTTTAAAGGGTCAAGGTAGTGTGTTACTGAGACACGTGGGCACTGCGATCGGCAACGAATTACTTAGTAGCGTAAGAATATGGGCCTATGAATATTACGCTTTTGCGGATTGGCGACGGAACTTTGCTAGAGCGTGCCTATTTGCTTCGTAATATTTGTCTTTCTCTGTGTCTGTCTGTCTGTATCTATGTCTGTCCGTATGAAACTACTCGAGAATTAATGAATTAAATTTAATTAAACGTGTTATTGGGAAGTTCTACTGAAAGACGTCGCCGCTCTCTAAGATTTTATTAAAATAAGACAAACGTAAGGAACACTTCACAAGAAGAGCTATAGGCATTAGAAACGACACGTCGAGCAAATAGCGTATTAGACACTAAAACTCGTATTTATGGAGCGAATAATTTTTTTAAATGTCTTAATATATTTTCAGAAAATATTTCGGTTTTATAAAGAGATTTGATGTAGTGTAAACTGGTATCTCGAGAAACAGCGTGTATAGAAAATGACAGTGTGATTGTGCCACTCATTATGACATGTTTCTATTTTCTATCTTGTTTACGTATCTTCTACGTTTTGTCCTCATTTATGATTCATTACTCTAGTATTATTTAGCACCATTCGTTACAATAAAATAGCATTGGGAAGAGTCTAGAATGATTAAAGGCAATAATCCACATGTGTTCAAATCCATAATGAGCTGCTAGCAAGACAGCACACCTTACATAATATAGAGACACACACAGAATTTACTCCTTAATTTACGGCTCGTCAAATAGACACTACATAAGAAAATATTCAAATAAATCTGAACTTCCATATGGGAACACATATACTGGGTTACGTATTACCAAGTTTTAATAGGACATGTTTTTAAACAAGTTTGAAAAAAATAAATTTCACCCTACAACAGGCCATGAAGGCCCAGAGGGGGAGTAGAGTTATAGCTCTACTTTTTCTTTAACCCTGTCACTAGATGAGGGTGGGTGGTCAACTTCACGCCCCGGCCGCTTTACCCCCGGGAAAGAGACCCGGTACCCATTGTACAGGAGGCTGGGTAGGCCCCAGGGCCGGTCTGGACGGGTGCTGAAAATCTCTCCCCCACCGGGATTCGATCCCCGGACCGTCCAGTCCGTAGCTATTCTGGCCCGCTATTAACAGACGCAAAGCAATTTCAAATTTCAAATACTTTGTTGTAAGAGGTCCGTTCAAGTTTCATAAAAATACTCGTACGTTGAATATTTTTGGAGATTAAAAGATATAAAGAGTTGCTGACAGATGCTTATGGCTAGAGCATTGCTTCGTTTTATGCACTTATTTCTGTGTGTGCATAAATTGTTACTCACTGATGGTATATGCCAGAACAGGGCGCTTCCTCACACATTGCGATCTTTCATCTGGAATGTGTTTTTAGCTCGAGGACAAAACAACGTTTCACGTTTTTGTTACTCGCTTCCATTAGTGAAGATGAGGGCATTGTATGCTGCTACAGGGCGACAGAAATAAGATGAAACACGTTTTATGGCGCGAAGAGTTGACAGAAATAAGAAGAAACATGTTGTATTATACCAGAGTGACAGCATTAGGACAGAACACGTTGTATGCTACTACAGGGCGATAGAGAAAGGACGAAACCCTTTTATGCTACTACAGGGCGATAGAAAAAAGACGAAACCCTTGAATGCTACTACAAGGCGATAGAAAAAAGACGAAACCCTTGAATGCTACTACAGGGCGATAGAAAAAAGACGAAACCCTTGAATGCTACTACAAGGCGATAGAAAAAAGACGAAACCCTTGAATGCTACTACAGGGCGATAGAAAAAAGACGAACACCTTGTATGCTAATACAAGGCGATAGAGAAAAGACGAAACCCTTGAATGCTACTACAAGGCGATAGAAAAAAGACGAAACCCTTGTATGCTACTACAGGGCGATAGAAAAAAGACTAAACCCTTGAATGCTACTACAGGGCGATAGAAAAAAGACGAACCCCTTGTATGCTAATACAGGGCGATAGAAAAAAGACGATCCCCTTGTATGCTAATACAGGGCGATAGAAAACAGATGAAACCCTTGTATGCTACTACAGGGCGATAGAAAAAAGACGAAACCCTTCTATGCTACTACAGGGCGATAGAAAAAAGAGGAAACCCTTGTATGCTAATACAGGGCGATAGAAAAAAGACAAAACCCTTATATACTACTACAGGGTGATAGAAAAAATACGAAACCCTTAAATGCTACTACAGGGCGATAAAAAAAGACGACACCCTTTTATGCTACTAGAGGGCGATAGAAAAAAGACGAAACCCTTTTATGCTACTACAAACCCTTCAATGCTACTACAGAGTGTCAGATATTAGACAGAACACACTAGTAATTACTACAGAGTGATGGAAATTAGAGGGAACACGCTGAATGCTACTAATATGGATGAAATTACGAAACATATTTTATGCTACGAAAGGGAAGTAGAAATAAGACGAAACACGCTATGTGCTACTAAAGAGAGATAGACGAATTCGCTTTACGCTACTACAGGGTGATATATAAGAGGGAACAGTTGCTCTATTATGCTACTACACATTGACAGAATTAAGACAAACATGTGTGCTAAAACAGGGTAAGGGAAGTTACACAGAACGAATTGTGTGCTGCTACATTTGAAGAGAAATAAGAGGAAACGTATCTTATGTTACTATAGGTTGCGAGAAGTAAGACATTTCGGTCCGTCGGTATATTTTATCTACCAAAGTAGTCAGTTTACTTCGAAAAATTTGGTGTTAGGGGAATATCCTGTACAATTTCTTGAGAAAATGTCTTTGTTTTGGACTACCTACATTTGAAATTTATCCATACTTTGTTCTAAAGGTAAAGCAATCCCATTACAGGCCTAGACAGGCCCTTAGGGTTCCAGGAGGTTGAGGCTCCCAGATTTGTAGACAATCGGCACATGAATGTGGTAAGATTGTCAGCCCTACGCACCGGCCGCCTTACCCCCCAGGAAATATTCCTGGTACTCATTTCTGTTAGAGGCTGAGTCGACCCCAGGACCATAGTGTGACTGAAACGATTATGTCAATGAAAAATTCCAGTGACCCCATCGGGAATCGAACACGCTACGTTACGCTAAATTACGGACAATAAATGCGTCACTTACTTACAGTTTTGTATGTTTGCTAAGTAGTCCAGAATATATAGTTACAGTAATACACGTTTCTACTTTAGGTAGGGAGGAAATCGAATTTATAAAGAAGAACGTTACTTCACAGAAGTAACTGCATGACAATAAATGAAGATTGGGACGATTTAGAACTGTTTTCAGAGCAATTATTAATTATGATAAGTCTCTTACAAACAGGATAAATGCGTAAACAGACGTAAAATACCTGTATATATATTCTTCTGCTAGTGAACAGCAATTCTGTGTTTGCGGTACTTGGATGTGGCGAATTACGGGTTATTAAGAGCTGATAGGGAAGGTCAGTGGCGGACTGGATCTAAAAATATTGGTTGCCAGGAGACAAAGGGGGCCCACCCACAACTATTAGGCTATAATTGAATTTTTATAAGAAATAAATAAAATTTTCAAAAAATACATAAGTGGAAAAAATGTACAATTAAAATTTTTGCAAAAGAAATGTATATTTTTTAGTAATTACAGTGTACATATATTGCACATATTACTGGCAGTATACAGTAGATACTAAATGTAAATACAGATTGTTATAATTGAATTTTTAAATTATTTTTTTAATTTTAAATAAATGGTGGATTTTATTAAAATAGTAATACAACGTAAATTTTAGTTGCATACAGTAATACTATTGGAACTTCTATTATGTTTTCAAGCTACTAAAAGGTCATTAACATTTTTAACATATTGTCTAATGTTTAAGGGGGCCCACTTGCCATCGGGCAAGCTGAAACCCTGGCACAGTCCGCCACTGGGGAAGGTGTTGACACCACTTTGTGTGTCTACATCACAATGCAATAAAACTTACACCATTGTTGATCTCACTAATGTTCTGTGGGCCTTCGCACAGAACGATCTAATTTTTATGTGTAGTACAGACATCATACTTTCTTGCTACAAAAACCATTTGCACAGGCATATCTGACAGCGCAATGACGATTAGGTTTTTAAAATCATTGTTCTTGCCTCAGGAAAATAGAAAGATAATTACTCACGTATGTGAGAGTATAATTTTTCTTCTCATATAAAAATGAGGAGAGAATTAGTTTGAGGCACACATACGCCTCAAATAAATTTTAGGCACGGTCGCAACAAGAATTAAAAAATTTTCATCTTATCGCTTTTAACTTCATACCGTACATACGTATTGAAGCTCGATTTTTGTGACAATGCATTTGTTATAACTTGATGGATATTATTATTATTATTATTTTCGTTATTATTAAAGCCGATCCCAGTGGCCGCACCGTCTAAGGCGTGGGTCTGAGGCCGCTCGTTTGCTGGAATTGAGGGTTCGAATCACGTCGGGGGCATGGATGTCTGTCACTTGTGCTTGTTGTTTGTTTTCAGTTATAGTTCTCTGCGTCGGGCTGATCACTCGTCCAGAGGAGACCTACCGAATATAACGTTTCTATCAGTTTCGCCATGTCAGTTTTTCTCTATCTATCCTCATGCAACAACTCGATAAAATATTTGTTGCCATCCTGAAGCTTTGGAGAAACCAAGTCTCTTATCCTGTCTGGAAACGAACAGTGATTTTGTGGTTTGCAGGCCGTGTTATAGTCAGCATACGGACTGCGACATCTCGGTTCTTTTTTTGAACAAGAATTATGGAGATAAATAAAATATGGTGTATTTAAATACAAAATTTCCCTCAAGTCTTGCGATTTTAGTGAGAGAAACCACGCCAGAAATGTTTGTTTCAGTACTTGATTTTTTAAATGAATTGATAACAGGTTATCTATAAAAATCCCGGTGACGGAGTTACGTAATTTTTGCATAAGAAACAGCTCGAATTGAAATGAATAAGGAAAGCGAAAGTGCTGCTATCTGTTGATGAATAGTGTAGAAATGTAGAAGCAGTGCAGTTTAGAAGTACAGAAATTAAACTGAAATCTTCCAATAAAGAGAAGAATGGGGGGGCAGTCTGCTTGTGATTGACTGCCCCCCATTTCTTTCTTTATCTGTATATCACAACGGGATGTCACACATAAAGATGAAATTATCCAAGCTGCGCAATAAATGCAGTTAGACTGGCTGGCATATGGCGTGAAGTTTTTATTGCATGGAACATCATCAAATGTTGCTGACAGCGTACGTTGCATATGGACTTCACTTTTTGAGACTTGTCACCCGCTGAATTGCGTTATTTTTTTTGTCTCTTGGCAATAAAGTATTTTTTCTCTATGATATTTATGGCGCACAGAATGTGTAAGACGACAGATATTGGAGACAGAATGAACTTACAGAAATCTGTAATACGGCTGTCGATCGGAGTGATAACGCGCTTCTTAGTTTGTTTCTACCGCTTTTATATCCTTGAATGGTTTTTATGTTCTCCTCGTCTGTTGTCCGTTTATTGTTAACATCTAACGTCGCAGAACAAAGAGCAATGCTGTCTGTGCGGTGTTTCACGTTGTCACTGGCGGCTTTGATGAAGATCCAAGCCTTTTGAGATACATCGCTGTGTTGATTTGTAAATAATTACGGACGTTTCGAGGATCTTGCTGGCTTTATATTCAGTGTAGGAGTTGTCTGCTTTAAAAAGTTACATTTGTACAGAAAAATCAGCGTAACGTACACCACGTAAACAAATAACGTAATAAGAGACTTGTAACTGCTAAACTTTCAGTTCATGTAGATTTTTAGTAGCTGGTAACTCTTCAATACACGGTGGAAGTTACTGTACTCGTTGTTTTTATACGTTTCGACACAGAGTAACTAACTGTAAATAGAGCGAGGTCGGGATTTGTGTCGTCTTGTTTTGCTCGATTTCAAAATAACTCGCCCGTATTACACACGTAATTCAATTCAATTCAATTCAATTCAATGTGTATTTATTAACGTGCAGGCTTAACAGCACAAGTGCCAATTACAAAGCCAGCACAAAAGCACAAATAAAATACAAAACAGTACAAATACACAAGACAAAACACTAAAGAAACAAAACAAAAACAAATATGCAGTAAAACAATATAAAGAAGTACTGGAGCAGAAATCCAATACCTGACAGAACATAGATGACTTGTTTTAAAAATGTCGCAGTGACCGAACTACAGCGTCGAGTTCAATATTTACGTTAATAAGAAGTTATTAAACAAAACAGACCTACCATTCAATATACAAGTATCCTACTGATGGCATTAGGCGCGGAAGGGCAGTTGCGACGGTTTAAATTAACATGAAACAGTTTAAAATCTCTGAAATTTCGATTCAGCACACGAAGGCCGACAGTTTCCAAAAGAGTAGGGTAAATTTTTAAACCATTGTAAACATTAAGTAAAAAAAAAAAGGGCGTCTAAGTGGCACCTACGATCACTTAAAGTATGTAATTTCAAGTAATTTAAAACATTAGCATAACTGTACGGTAAGTGACTGAATAAAACGACGATGACAAAGAGATACAAACTTCCGCTGAATGCGCTCAAGCTTACTGGCATCAGTAGAAGTAATGGAATTCCACGCAACAGAGGCATATTCTAACTTAGGCGTAACTAATGTGCAATATAGCATCAGAAGGCTCTGCAGAGAGGAAAAGGAAACAGTTACTGACCTAATTAACCCCAGCAACCTAATTGTTTGAGAGAAAATATAATCCACATGATTGTGAAAATGCAGCTTGGAGTCAATTTGCACTCCCAGATCTTTGATGCATTCAGTTCGAGTAATCAAGGATTCACATAATTTGTAATCAAAAGGGAGCAAGTTAGTTTTCCTAAAACATGAGATAACTCTAGTATTGTTGATGTTGAGCTTCATAAAATTAGAGATGCATCATCCACGAATATAATAATAATAATAACAATAATAAACCTCATTCTAGTGTAACAGTTAAAATAACGCCCTAAACATTCTCTCAGAATCAAAAAGGCTTACCTTATTTCACTGCATTTCCATGGGATAATTTGTAGTAATTTGGGCGAAGCATTATTTCAGCGCACGCTCGAGGAACGTAACCCACGTGTAAATCACGACAGCGCTGTAACTACTACGCTATTAATTCAGTCCTTATAGCTATATTCTTTTGTAGACGCTGATAATCTCTTAACTAGTCAAAGTTTTTCCCTGGCTTTTCTTGGAGTAAGGAGATTTCTTGCTATTTTTACAAGAGATTAGAACAAATTATTATCAGAATAATAATAATAATAATAATAATAAGTGAAAACGTTGCTCCAGTGATATTCCTATGTACTTGTAAGCACTAACCACTAGGCCTACCCGTGTAGGTCCCTTTAAACTGACCGCAATAAATTTGTTATGCTTTGTGAGATGTACCGAACATCCATTAGTGTCTGTCTGCAAATAAAACCCAAGAGTTTTTCATCCTAAAGACCCGTGCTGTCATTTGTGCCATCCAATATGTAAGATGAGTAAAATCAAAGCCCAAAAATTTCTCACAAATTTAAATTATGTCTTTTTTGTGGTGAAGGGCCCCGCAGCAGAAGCTACGGACGCACCGCAGTCTTAAGGCTTATTGTGCAACCTTGTGATGAAGATGATAAGTTTTTCCGTTTTTCAAAGTAATGGATCACCGGTGGAATGAAAATTACAGGAGGAAACCGAAGTACTCGGGGAAAAACCCGTCCCAATGCTACTTTATCCCCAACAAATCCCACATGGACTGATGCGGGATCGAACCCGGGCCTCCGCGGTGAGAGGCCGGCGACAAAACCGCCTGAGCCATGGCACGGCCCTAAAATTATGGTTGCTGCAATAATGGTAATATATTAATATCTGGGCATAGTGGTGACTATTTATACTTCTGCTTGAAAGGTACCTGGCATTAATGTCGGTCAAATTATTTATCGGATCTTTACACTAATGTTTTCCTTTGTTTTACTCAGTCCATCCAGACAAATTCATGATCTTACCTTCACGTAGGCCACAATTTTCCCCATCACGTGTAATGTTGTTGTTAAAGCGTCGATAAATAAACTAAGAACCATTCATTATATCTATTGCTGTATTTTTTCCCTTAATAATTCCTCTTTTCAAAAGACCGAATTGTTTATTCAACTTTAACTGTGTGAGATGTCACAGAACTCTTTCTTTGCTGAAAATAGTATCTTGTCCTACGCGTGTAGAACACGCGGCACGCAGTATGTAATGGATATAGAGCTACAAAAGGATGGAAGCCGCCATGTGGACTGGTCGTCGCTAAGCTACGTTTCTTACACTTCTCTTATTCCTAAGAATTGGGAATGTGTGACGTCACTCCACGGAGCAGAGTCCCACAGAGAGGCTGTTAGCAGCTCAGCTGGCTAGGAATTTAGCAGCTTTTTATAGAGAGCGAAGTTTTATACAGTGGTCCTTATTCTGTTCCGTGTGAATGCAGTCCAAAATCTCAAACCTATATTTGTGACATTCATTATAATATTATCTTTATATTTTCGGATAGTTTTCCCAAGCAGTCTCTTTGCTTCAGCTTTCTCGACTAAGATTTTCTGAGTAAATTCTTCTGGGATGTTACGCTATATCGGCTGGTAATTAGTGGTGCCTCCACCTTCAGAGGCAAGGATTCTCCTTGATTAATTGAACGTGAATATAAACGCACTAAGCTTCTCCGAAACGTCCATAAAAATTTAATGTTCGACACGGCGTAACATTCCAGAAGATTTGAATCTTCAAAAAGACAACAGTGAGAATTCAAATCTCGCATAAATTTTCGTACATGTCAGTATTTCTACTTCTCACATGCATATGTGGGAAAAACTGTTTCTGCCCCTTTGTTTATTTAATGATTCTTCCTCAGCTACCTAGATCATATAGCACCTGTATTAGGTATGTTATTAGACTTTCGCATATTTTAAGCAACTACTCGAGAATTAAGCTAGAGTTACAGAAGAAAATCACGAATCTCCTTCCCCATGACTTCCAGTTTCAAGGCCCACGTTATAGAATATTGTCTTCGGAATGCGAAACAGACCTTCCAACCACTACGCTCCTCTACAAGCTACCCGTTCTAAAGCGGCCATAAAGATAGAACTCAAGTATTCTATGCCTTTGAACTTTTGCTATATATTCAACAGATTTGAACTGCGGGTTTGTTAATTCTCTTAACTTCTGTCGCTGTATTAGTCTAGTTGTGTTTGATTTCAAATCTGAACTTTTGGTTAACCCCGTGAAAAGAGTTGTTAACCTTAAAAAATGCAACAATTGAGCTAGTTTTTATCAACACAACCATCATTTATCATAAAAATAATTGTTTTTATAAATTGCTGCATGTTTCGACTCTTGAGGGCCATCGTCAAACGCAAATATAAAAAGGATGACAGTCAAATACCATAATTGTCATCCGTACGAAATAGATAGCTTTCTTAAAATTCATCTACTACGATCATGCTTTATATAAAAAATCAGCTCGACAGACATTAATTACGTTAGGTGAAAGTTATTTTTATAGAGTTTAATTATTACGATAGTATTATGTTATAGCATTAAAAGTTTACTGAGGCTGCCAAGTTTCGGATAATTATAAAATAAATAAAAATATCGTATTTTTATTTTATTACAATAAGAATTATCTAACCTCCTGTTTTATATTATTTGTTGTTGCTGCTGATATTTAAGAGTTCGTTTCGTTTTACATGTAAAATTGGTACGTTGATCTTGCGTTGACAGCCGGAGAAAATGTCACTAACAGGATGGTGGGGGAAAAAATGAAGTGTATAATAGGGGGCATATCCCAGTGGCCGCGCGGTCTAAGGCGTGGGTCTGCGGCCGCTCGCTTACTGGGATTGTGGGTTCGAATCCCACCGGGGGCATGGATGTCTGTCTCTTGTGAGTGTTGTGTGTTGTCAGGTAGAGGTCTCTGCGACGAGCTGGTCCCTCGTCCAGAGGAGTCCTACCGAGTGTGGTGTGTGTAAAGTGTGTGATCGTGAAGCCTCGAAAAATGAAACTTGCTGAGTGCTCTGTAGGTCTTCCATCGTGGTTAATATTAAGAAGAAACTGGGCAGCGATTCCGGTAGAATCTGTGTTCAGGAAAGTTTCCTTGGGTATTAATGACCCTCTGCGTTAATTTCAAATTATTTGGGTCGATGTGCATTATAGGGCTTTGTACAGGGGCGATGTGCATTATAGGGCTTTGTATAGTGGCGATGTGCATTATAGGGCTTTGTATAGTGGCGATGTGCATTATAGGGCTTTGTACAGGGGCGATGTGCATTATAGGGCTTTGTATAGTGGCGATGTGCATTATAGGGCTTTGTACAGGGGCGATGTGCATTATAGGGCTTTGTATAGTGGCGATGTGCATTATAGGGCTTTGTATAGTGGCGATGTGCATTATAGGGCTTTGTACAGGGGCGATGTGCATTATAGGGCTTTGTATAGTGGCGATGTGCATTATAGGGCTTTGTACAGGGGCGATGTGCATTATAGGGCTTTGTGTAGTGGCGATGTGCATTATAGGGCTTTGTACAGGGGCGATGTGCATTATAGGGCTTTGTATAGTGGCGATGTGCATTATAGGGCTTTGTACAGGGGCGATGTGCATTATAGGGCTTTGTGTAGTGGCGATGTGCATTATAGGGCTTTGTACAGGGGCGATGTGCATTATAGGGCTTTGTATAGTGGCGATGTGCATTATAGGGCTTTGTACAGGGGCGATGTGCATTATAGGGCTTTGTATAGTGGCGATGTGCATTATAGGGCTTTGTACAGGGGCGATGTGCATTATAGGGCTTTGTGTAGTGGCGATGTGCATTATAGGGCTTTGTATAGTGACGATGTGCATTATAGGGCTTTGTACAGGGGCGATGTGCATTATAGGGCTTTGTACAGGGGCGATGTGCATTATAGGGCTTTGTATAGTGGCGATGTGCATTATAGGGCTTTGTATAGTGACGATGTGCATTATAGGGCTTTGTATAGTGGCGATGTGCATTATAGGGCTTTGTACAGGGGCGATGTGCATTATAGGGCTTTGTATAGTGGCGATGTGCATTATAGGGCTTTGTACAGGGGCGATGTGCATTATAGGGCTTTGTATAGTGACGATGTGCATTATAGGGCTTTGTATAGTGGCGATGTGCATTATAGGGCTTTGTACATGGGCGATGTGCATTATAGGGCTTTGTACAGGGGCGATGTGCATTATAGGGCTTTGTATAGTGACGATGTGCATTATAGGGCTTTGTATAGTGACGATGTGCATTATAGGGCTTTGTATAGTGGCGATGTGCATTATAGGGCTTTGTACAGTTTAAGACATTTCCTCGCTCGACCATAATCAACAGAGCTGGACGCGAAGCTTGGCCGACAACAAGCCGTATGTGTACTTATTGTAAACGTCGCGGCAGCACGAGCAGACAGTAAGTACATTCAGAGCAAAGTGTGCTGTCGGTCGAGCTTCCGGCACGTTTTACACAATCACAGCCACAGCTCGATGCCTTCCTAATATATTACCTGTAATCAAAAGTCGCACCAAGCAGAACAGGACGCAATTTGCAGATATAACCTACCTAGTCTGCATGCACTGCTCCTCATGGGTAAACTTGCAGTAAATTAAGTGTGAGGTTAGAACTAAGTAGATGTATGTATAGCAGCTATATTAATTTGGCAGCAGACTGTAGGGCGACGACCCCACACAGTCTGTTCCGGGGTGCTGACGATGGAAGGGGATCATAATTGGACTAGGACAGGAACTGCTGCACCAAACATTTCATTACAATGAAAGGAAAAGTGAGACATAGCTCAGTTTGCTTCACTTTGGTATGGGGATTAGTAAGGAATATAAATTTCACGGTCTGCTAAGGAGTCGCGAGTGTGCAAGCGTGAGGCGGAACACAGAATTGGTTAAATGAACGCAGTACACACATGGCAAAGTATACTTGAGCAGCTGGCATTCAAAACTTGATGTTTTCACAGTAGTGACAATTAAATTACGTTGCTGTAAGATGTAATCTTGCTTAGCCTTACGCGATTGGTGGTTACAAAGCTTTTAGAAGAATCTGCTTTCCGCATCTTCATTAAGATGGAGACAACACGTTTCTCCAAACCGTTCGTAACCCTTTTAAGACTCTGTAACTACATATTTCCCCCTCCCCCCCCAATTGCTCGACAGCCCCGTGAGGGCCTAGGCCGCCTCATTTTTCGAAGCTTCACGATCACACACACTTTAGACACACCACACTCGGTAGGACTCCTCTGGACGAGGGACCAGCCAGTCGCAGAGACCTCTACCTGACAACACACGACACTCACAAGAGACAGGCATCCATGCCTCCGGCGGTTTTCGAACCCACAATCCCAGTAAGCTAGCGGCCGAAGACCCACGCCTTAGACCGCACGGCCACTGGGATCGGCGCTGTATCTATATGGCCCAGAAAAATGTAATTAATTGACATTTATCTGTTTAGTCAGGGAATTCCCTCCACTTACTGACCCTGAAAAGTTTCACTTTTCTCTGTGACTTCAGCAGATCTCCGAGGTGCTCCCAGTCATCTGTTCAGTCGATGCTGAGGGCTTCTCTTCTCGGAACTAAAGAAGCCGGAGCGTGAAAATGACGGCTTACCTCCATGCAGTGATATGAATAATGCGCGTAATATCTCTCATACATTCATTCACTCATAGCCAGGTGCTTGCTTAAAAGGAGATAAAATTTGTCATATTCTATATCAAATGGCGTTAAATTTTATATAACTTGCGGGGACTCAATTTCTTCTTGTTCCGAGGTTAAGAATGTGTGGAGATACACATCCACTCTGCCATATAGCTTTGTGGTGTGGTATTGATTTAAGCTTAGATACATTATTATCTTCGTAAAAAGTCTATTATGAAATATGTGTTAACATTCCATCCAGTATATGTTCTCCTATTAAATACATAATTCCTAACTAATATTGTAATTAAAATCGATATTTCTTGATAGTTTATCAGAATCACTATTTTCATCGCCGCCGTCATCACCACCACCACCACCAAAACCAGCACCACCACCACCACTACCGTCATCATCATTATTATCCCCTGTAATTGCCAACCTATTATATTTGTAATGAATTCCGTGTTTTCCTTAAACTTGGTTACGAAAACTTTCAAATAATTTATTGGTTAAGTAATAATTAACTTTTGTATAAAACAAAATAATAAAAACACGTTTTATGACGTCCTGTCAGACAACAAACACGGGGGAGCTTATACAAATATCCAAGAGCTAAGAAGAGTTACTATGAATGCCAACAGAACATGCACAAACAATGAACACCGGAGTATATTATTATTATTATTATTATTATTATTATTATTATTATTATTATTACCCACTTTCCTTACGTCACAGCAGTTCAGCTGGTTCTCAGAAGAATACGGGTCTTACTTACCAAGAACTTCTTATTCACAGTTCTGCCAAAAACTTTCTGACTATACGGCATGTATTGAGTATTACAGCTTCCTGCTTTAGAATATATAGAGCAGGGCGGAGATTTAAGGCATTTAAAATCGTTCGTGTAATTTGTTTGCGCTAATACCCGCTGTCGATAGTACTAGTTGTATTATACAGGCCGTTCTCTGCTGCGTTATTCTCATCAGCTCTTCTTTGAAGTCTGTATACTTCTGGAGGCCGATCCCAGTGGCCGCGCGGTCTAAGGCGTGGGTCTACGGCCCCTCGCTTACTAGGATCGTGGGTTCGAATCCCACAGGGGGCATGGATGTCTGTCTCTTGTGAGTGTTGTGTGTTGTCAGGTAGAGGTCTCTGCGACGGGCTGGTCCCTCGTCCAGAGGAGTCCTACCGAGTGTGGTGTGTCTGAGTGTGATCGTGAAGCGTCGTACAATGACGAGGCCTAGGCCCCCTAATGGCTATCGAGCCATAGGGAAAAAAAAGATACTTCTGGAGCTTCTCGGTGATGGTGCTGTGAAGGTTGTGACTATAATTGCTACATGTATTGAGTATGCTTCTTTGAAGACTTTGTCAAGCATAACTCTATCTGGCTTGTTGTTGGGGTAGTTCGATCAGTTATTATGGACCTGTCATAGTATAGTTTATGATTGGAATTATGTAACACGAATTGCGGCTCATATTTACAATACGGTAGTGATATTCGATATGAGATAGCCAATTCTTGATGGACACTTTTGGCTACTTGATTTTGACGATAGATGTAATCGCCTTGACCTAGCATAGACTATGTTGAGTGCTTTCTGATTTCTCTCGGCATTTTCTACAAATATTCTTTCATTATTATTATTATTATTATTATTTACCATCGTCACGGTTTAACTTGCAGTCGTGTTCCGCTTACAATGTTTACCTGACATCTCAGTTTATACTAATACAGCAACTTAGGGTTTCGGCCTGTTGACACAGTTCCAAGTATTGAACTCTTGTTGTTGGCATATTTGTTTTTATACGCACTACATTCAGGACTGACACTGAATTTTTGTACTGATATAAGAGTAATTGCTCAATATGCCGATCCCGGTGGCCGCGCTGTCTAAGGCGTGGGTCTGCGTCCGCTTGCTTGATGGGATTACGGGTTTGAATCCCGCCGGAGCGGCATGCATGTCTGTCTCCTGTGAGTGTTGTGTGTTGTCAGGTAGAGGTCTCTGCGACGGACTGGTCCCTCGTCCAGAGAAGTCCTACCGAGTGTGGTGTGTCTGAATGTAAAAGTGAAGCCTCAACATTGAGGAGGCCCTGGCCCACTAGGGACTGTCCCACCGTGAAACAGTTGCCCAATATGTAGGTGTTGCTGTTCCTAACTAAACACAGCACCATGACGACATGGAAACTGGACGTGTATGTTTAACTGCAGCGCTAGATGTTATGAGCTGTCAGATACATCTGCTGAACCACCGGAAGAAGAGCTCCATGCAGCCATTGGTTAGATTGGTGGGCACCAGAGCAGCTCTGGGTTTTATGGAGAAGAGAAAAATCTTTTGACCCGGCCGGCAATGGAGCTCCGATTCTCTTATGGCCAAGCCCGCAGGCTAGCCAATTTACAGAATAAGCTGTCCCGCGTAATAAAATAATCAATTAAAAATATTGTCTATTTAAGTAAAATAAAATATTCTGATTAATTACTTATTAATCGCTATTTTATTAATAATGGAATTTATTGTTACTGTACCCTATAGACGAGACGGCTGATGTTCGAAATACATATATGAATTGTAAGGGGTTGTAGGGGAAGGAAATGTGTGTCTTAAATGGGGAATTGTTCTGAATATGTTTCTTGTAGCTTATAAAAATTGTAACAGAATTCTCACTACGATTATATTTATTATACTTGTTTATGAATTTGCGATTTCTCTTGTAAAGCTTACAGTGGAAACGTAGCTTCTGGATACGATTTATCGTACACGTTAGTTTAAAATCTGTTATGAGCGTTGAATTGAGTGTTATAATGAAGGACAAAACCATGGATCTAGTTGTTAGTCACCGCCTTATATCCCGAATCAGTCCTTGTGGGATTTGTGGCGGACAAAGCAGCAATCGGACAGGTACTTCAGTTTACTCCTGTCAGTATCATTGTACCGATGCTCCATAGTCATTCGCTCATCTGTCACTGACTTATTATGGCCTTAGTAATATACATAATTAAATATCAAGCATAAAATACAGTAATAATGCTTCTTATACACATTTTGATGAAGTGGGATGTACTTTAAAATTGTTATTAAGAAGAACTGAGGGTAGTGCATTCGTTATGACACCTA
This sequence comes from Reticulitermes speratus, assembly GCA_021186555.1. Classification (NCBI taxonomy): domain Eukaryota; kingdom Metazoa; phylum Arthropoda; class Insecta; order Blattodea; family Rhinotermitidae; genus Reticulitermes; species Reticulitermes speratus. Next base: position 8,592,238 of record JAJKFL010000237.1, read on the forward strand.
GCCATAGACAGGGGCACATTGAATATACCTAATATAAATGGGATATAGTGGTGTGGTTTGTGTTTAACTGGTTCAGGATAGGACAGGTTAGTGAGATTTTGTCAAAGTAACAAATATTCGGTGTGCATAAGTAGCAACAAAATTATTAAGCAGATAAACAAATGTGAGCTCTTAAGAAGGATTGTCTTCCCTGCTTTAGTTACTTTGTTAGGTAAAGGTAAAGTACCCCATTACAGGCCTTGGCAGGCCCTTAGGGATCCAGATTTTTTAGACAATCGGCACATGAAGGTGGTAAGGTTGTCAGCCCTACGCACCGGCCGCCTTTACCCCCCAGGAAAGATTCCTGGTACTCGTTTCTGTTAGAGACTGAGTCGACCCCAGGGCCATAGTGCGACCGGAACGATTATGTCAATGAAAAATTCCAGTGACATCATCGGTAATCGAACCCGCGACGTTCCGGCTTGTAGCGCAGTGCCTCAACCAACCGCGCCACCGCGTGCCCCGTTTAGTTAGGTAGGAAAGGAATATTTCCGTGTGTTGAATGTTTAGAGTTGGCAGCACTGAGACTGATGACCACTGTGATTTATATTCTTGCCTGCAGGGTCTGCTCATTATGGGGTTTCTGTTAGTTTCTCCCCATAAAGTTTGGGCTAACGATATAAGGTAATAAACAATAATGCCAGTACGCATGTACTCGGGATTAAAATTAAGCTGGGGGATGTCAAACCAGGGTTGAATTATTTAGGAATTTTTAAAATCTGGTTGCAGTTGACAAATTTACTACAGGTACGTGACTAGAACGCGCAGATGGAGATGCAACTGTTAGAAATACTTCATGTTGGAGCGCGCATTATTAAACACATAATGTTGCAGTAGAATCATGCCGGAGTGACCACAGAAATTCTCTGTGAGATGATTAACTTACCGCTGATAAATGTGTAGTTCATCTTCACAATCCTATTCATGAGATATCCAGAGTTTTTTTCAGCCATGAATGTTAACATTTTTTTTTCCATGGCGCAACAGTCCCCAGTGGGCCAGGGCCTCCTCATTAGCGAGGCTTCACGATCACACTCAGACACACCACACTCGGTAGGACTCCTCTGGACAAGTGATCAGCCCGACTCAGAGACCTCTACCTGACAACACACAACACTCACAGGAGACAGACATCCATGCCCTAGGCGGGATTCGAACCCACAATCCCAGCAAGCGAACGGCCACAGAGCCACGCCTTAGACCGCGCGGTCACTGGGATCGGCAAATGTTAACATTACTAGCTTTTATTAAGTGGTTTTCATAAAACACACTTTGAAGAGAAGATCTTCTTGTTAATGTTTACAAAAATGATATTCTGAAAAGTAACACCGTGTTGTCTGGTAGCTGCTTGTCATTATTTAGGAGAAACCTGTTGTTTAATCTTCGGGGTATAAGGATGAAGATGGGCCGCGATAGCTCAGTCGATATAGCGACTTTGCTACGGGCTGGACGGTCCGGGGATCGAATCCCGTTGGGGGAGAGTTTTTCAGCACCCGTCCAGAGCGGCCCTGGGGCCTACCCAACGGCCTATACAATGGGTACCGGGTCATTCCTGGGGGTAAAGCGGCCGGGCCGTGGCGTTGACCACCCACTCCCATCTAGCGCCGAGGTTAAGGAAAGAGTATAGCTATAACTCTACTCCCCCTATGGGCCTTCATGGCCTGTTCTAGGGAGAACTTTACCTATAAGGATGAAGTGTTTATAAATGCCACAGGACAGTCGTGCTTATAGTTACTGCCAAAGACACGACTTCTCTTCCAGCGCACTAGTGGCGTTGGAACAGGTTTTCCTGTGAGTATTTCGTCTTATGCTGTGAATTATTATTTTAGCACACCGAGGGTTATGGTGTAAGTACTGACAACATTATTAAATAAACTTCCACAACAAAAGTTATGTCTTCTACAGCACCGACAGACAGGATGGGCGAATTTGTGTGGTGAGAAAGACCTTTAAAGTAGGAGCCAAAGAACTCGTAGGGAGAATTACAAGAAATTAGTCTGAAACCTGAAGGGATGATAGCCCACACTTTGAAGACGTAGTTGTAAATGGGAGAATTATATTAAAACGGATCTAAAAAAAAAGTAGAGTCTTATTTTGTGGACAGGAATCAGATGTTTCAGAACAGTGACCAGAGTTTGGAAATTGTGAACGTGATGGTGAACAGGGGAAGACAAAGAAACCATCAAGTAAAGGCAATTAGTTAGAATTTGTTTAATATTGTATTCACCGTGCATCTTGTATAAATTAAAATTGAAATTAAAACCAACTTGATGCACCCTCACTATTAAAAAACTTTAATAGTAGATTAATTAACACTTAATTAACCCGACATGTTTCGGTCAGGTACCTGACCATCTTCAGGGGTTTACTACATTTAGTTACGTAGTCCATATGTTAAACATACACAAGATATGATCCCACAAGGTCTCGTCGCATATAAAGTTTTCACAAATCACTAAAAATCACTAAACCTCGTTTAAAAAAACTCTTAAAAACAGTCCACACCTGCAGTCCTGCAATAGTTCCACCTTTACAAAACTTATAGCACTGTTATTGCACAATATTTTGTCATATCCACCCACGCGTCCTGCATTTCATATCGCAGTATATCTCTTAGAGAAGCTGTGTAGTGTACCTTCCACTGTAGATCTGCTATGATCTGATATTATATCTGCGCGTTATTATTGGCATATTGTTATTTTCATATGCATGGTTTTGCATTGCCGTTTTTTGTGTTTCCTGTTACGTGGACTGTGTTTTATGCGTGTTTGAGGTGTATCGGTTGCTTGCGGTCGGTTGACCGACAGCAAGCAACCAATACACCCATACCTCTTAGCGAATATGTCAGTACTCTAAATTTTATACAGTGAAATCTCTTTAAATTTTACACAAATTCTTATAGAATAGTTCCACCTGTTCATTTTAAGGAGTTTTCGTAACATAATAAAGTTAAAACCAATTCTATTTATTGTTTGTGGGCCGGGATAGCTCAGTCGGTATAGCGACTCGATACGGGCTGGACGGTCCGGGGATCGAATCCCGGTGGGGGCGATATTTTCCTCACCCGTCCAGACTGGTCCTGGGTCCCACCCAACCTCCTAGACAATGGGTACCGGGTCTCTTTCCCGGGGTAAAGCGGCCGGGGCGTTGAGTTGACCACCCACCCTCATCTAGTGACAGGATTAAAGAAAGAGTAGTGCTGTACCTCTACTCCCCCTCTGGGCCTTCATGGCCTGTTCTAGGGAGAACTTTACCGTTACCTTACTTATTGTTATTTTAGTTTATTGTACGAAATGTAGACTTTACTAGTGAAACGTATTGTAGCTCATTGCCTGTTATCACGTGCTATTGTCTGTTATCTAAGTAGCAGCATGTAATAAAAGGCAATGAACTACAATACTTTTCACTAGTAATGTCTACAGTTCTTGCAAGAAAGCAAAACAATAAGAAGAATTGGTTTGCTTTCTTCACACGGTGCCGGCCTCGGTGCTTCAGGTAATGAAGACATTTAAGGGTATTAAGAATTACAAACCTCTCTGTGTTGAGCAGTATTTGAAATTTAAACTACAGCGTAATTTAGTGGTTAAAAATATTTTATTGCACGACTTTTATAGAAACGATATTTCATGTAATATATTGCTTAAAATTGGCATTTGTATTAGCTAATGATTTCTACATGACGATAATACAGTAGGATCGATATATGTAGGAAGTATCAAGCAACAAATCCAAGAACTAAGTAACTGTGTGTGGCGTGCTGGTCTGTTTTTGCTGCTGTTGATATTGAAGGTGCATTGAGACTGACACATTCAAAATGACACTAGATGGGCGAATGTCAGCTTCTCAAGAAGTTTGCACTGTGGCACGGAGAACAATTCAGCGAACTCAGTAGTGTAGGCGCTGAGAGTAGTGTACATTTCACTAAACAGATGTCGCTACTATGTCAGTCAGGTATGCTGTTGTGTGTGTGTGTGTGTGTGTGTCTCGCCTACCACCTGACTATGTATTCATTGACAAAAACCCTGCTGCGAATTACTTGGTTATACTAGCTCTGTTTTCCAACTCTGTGGTGACTTCATAAACATTTTGACAAGGGCATTATTCTGACAGCCACATAACTTGTTCTCAGGACCCCCCGCCTACATTACCAGGTACAGTGCAGAACTCAGTCTAAATAAAACACTGTCTGGAATTTCCGTGTTTAAATAAAGATATACTTATGGTGAGTTTTCTGTTTCCGCTCCACACCCAGAGACATATCACCCATTTGTATTCTACCGGTGTCTGATGGCGGTCACCTTGCAGCTGACGATACCGACACTGTCTATGGCGCAAGCCAACGGCAGTTGCGTATTCTGTTTCCTGCTATTCTACACATGTCACTGTTTGCGGTAGACACAAATGTAATGCATACGAACCTGATCGCAGTGTCGCGTAGCACTGCCTATAGGAACACACGTGTTTCTTTATGTTTTATTAAATATACACCACACAAACCTTGCAATAAATGTTGCAGATATTAACAGCATTTTGTGCGAGAGGAACGTTATAGTAAAACAAAGTAAAGTGAAGTTGTCCCCTGCGCATGGCATGAAGACATACGAGGGAGTGAAGCTATAGCTCCACTTATTCTTAACTTTGGTACTAGATGGAAGTGAGGGTGAGCTTCACGTCCCTGTCGCTGTATACCCGAGAAAGACAATGAATAAGACACGCGATGATCTCCAGTGGCGGTCTGGGCACTTTGAAGATGAGATAAAAATTTGTCCCTGCTGGGAGTCAAACTACGATTCCTCTTTCGTCCAGCTCGACGCCTAGTCACTATGCCGACTGAGATATCTTGGTTTTAGTAATTTAACAGGCTTTAATATATGTGTTAAAAGATCAGAAGAAACCACATGCTTAGTTGGCTGATAAGTTTTGATTTCTGGTATGGTTTTAAAGCACGTGTGTAGCTAGGGTGGGGCGCGCTTCCCCGGGCAGCAGAATCCAAGGGGAGGCAAAACAAATGTTTTAAATAGAAATATTTGATTTTGTGCCCTCAACAAATTTTAAATTATTGAGACAAATGAAAGGAAATTCAGTAAATAATTGTGCATTTTTTAAAGTTAGTAATTTGCTTGCAGTGTTGGCCATTGTTAATGCTTGCCCCAGGCATATAAAACCAGTTACATCGCTACTTTACAAAACAAATTATTTAAGCAACATGTTGCAGCTTATTTTTCATGCCATCATCAGGCCTTAATATAAGAAATTTAATGAATATTCACAACTATTATTAAGGCCTGATGATGGATTTACAAATAAGCCGAAACTTGTTGTCTAATAACCTTTCTTGTAATATTGTGTATGACGGTATATTGAATATATATGTAACTGATGACGCAACGGGTATATGTCATCTTAAAATTAGCTACGCCACTGTTTTATTCTTTAGGATAGTCATCAAAGTTTTGAAAGTTTTTCTTCTTTATTAGATAATGCGACAGTTTTGTGTGTAATGTTTTGTACGTTAATTTTAACTATTTGTACAACTTAGACGTCATCAAATACGTAAGAATTATATTAAAAACAATTTTTTGGTTCCGTGAAAGCAAGCAAATTTTGATTAACTGCTGATCATTGCTTCTGCTTTATAGAAACTTCATTTGAATTTTTAAGCGCGTTCACAAAATTACGAAAAGCGACTATTAGCTCCTTCATGTCTTTCTGTCCGCCTGTGTCTGTCCGCATGGAACATCTCGGCTCCCACTGGATGAATTTTCGTAAGACTTGATATTTGAGTATTTTTTTCCAAAATCCGTTGGGGAAATTTAATTTTCATTAAAATCTGACAAAAATAACAGGTACTTTACATGAAGACATATGTACATTTATGATATTATTGCGCTCAGTTCTTCTTAGAATGAGAAATGTTTCAGATAAAAGTTGTAGAGAAAATCAAAACGCACATTTTGTTTTCAATAACCTTTTTCTTTCCAAAAATAGTGACCTTTATGAGATAATGTGGAAAAAATATGGTAGAGCCGGACAGGCCACAGATGACAATATAACACGGCGCGTGCGCTTTGCATGCTGGATAACTAAGGCTACAGACACACACTCAGAATATGTAATACTTATTGCTTTTCCACGGCAACAATGGTTACGCGAACGAGCCTCAATGTTACGTTATATGTACATTGCTTCTCTTGTTATTATGAGGATTATTTTATATTCTGTTTAAAAGTGCTCCAATGATGGCATAAACTGTGTAACATCAAAATATTTTAATGGCTTGTAAACCCTAGAGAATGCTGCTGAAAATTACGCATTGCCTATATTAAAGTACTGCTATATTTCTTTGGAGAAACAGGATAAATATGAAAAATCTCGGTATTAGGAGATCTTCTTTTCTCAATATTCGAAACCAGGTCCTCGAGACCATGAAGCAGGATTTATTATCACTCTACTGTGACATTCAGTAGTTTAAGTAGTTGTGCGAAAATTTGGTCGATCGTTACAAGTTTGATTGTTGTAATTAGAGTGCATGACACTCAAGTTGTGAGGACATTCTCGCAAGACACTAACAGCTCTCTGCCTCGGCGAAATAGAACGTGATACATCGGCTGGCACACCTGCATCGCACTAGATCGGTAGCTGCCCTTGCATATCGTTTGTCCTCTGTTTTTCAGTAAAGTGTAACATTATGACTGAATATGATATATCGTCGTGTTTGTCATGGTGGCTCATTCATTCTGTAGTCTGTCTTACGACAGGTCCGTAGCCGCTTAATTCTGCAGTCTGTCTTACGACAGGTCCGTAGCCTCTTCATTCTGCAGTCTGTCTTACGACAGGTCCGTAGCCTCTTCATTCTGTAGTCTGTCTTACGACAGGTCCCTAGCCTCTTCATTCTGTAGTCTGTCTTACGACAGGTCCGTAGCCTCTTCATTCTGCAGTCTGTCTTACGACAGGTCCGTAGCCTCTTCCAAAGCGAGTTCTCCACAGGGTGCGATCTAGTGCTTCCTCTTTCAATTTCCAGTATCTTCTCTTTCCCTTAAGGTCATCCAGTAACTGCTTACGCCTTCTTCCTCGTCTTCCCGTCATTTATATCCTTCCCTCTAACTTTCTTTCAGTCACATGTTTTAGAAGGCAATTCTTGAAGAGCCTATCTACAAAAAGTAATAGTGTGGTAGTTTTTCCATTTGCTTTCCACATCGCACTACAGCAGCCGTTCAGACCACTCTGGTCACGCCTGTTGCTACACGATCATGAACCATCTCGAGCATCATTTGCTCTGTGCTTCAAGTCGCTACTGATGTCGCTGCTTCCGGCATCAGGGGAGTTTTTGTTGTATTTCCCATCTCCTAGACATCTCTCTTCGTCTGGTTCCTACCCTCTTGATCTGTCCGGCTTGGGAGACCCTACTGGTAGCAATGCTACCGCCGGCTTAGCTCTCAGGGTCACTGGAACTCACAAGCCCCTGTACCACGGCAAGGTGGAGATACAAATAAAGGAGATTCAATTATGTTACCCCGACAGTTCCTATTTCGCGTGTGTCCGTGAAGCTCGATTAAGGTATCTCCCTGTGACGTAGTGCAAACAACCCTTTTAAGGATCCTGTTCTTCTTTCTGTAGAAAGAAATAGTTATGAAGACGAATATCAAGCTGACTGCTGCCACGTCTTCCTTGTCAGCGTCTGAATGACAAAAAAAAAGGTGCTAAATAAAAGGGAAGTCATTTTAGGGAGGTGCAGGATTTTTGTATAGAATTTACGGAAGCCTTATTGTGGTCAGATTTGCAGTTTGATTTTACTGGCTGCTGAAGGAGTGACTTAAGCAGATATATTTGTCAAAGTGGAGTTGTGTGTTATTTAAGAGGCCATGTGTAAAACTCATTACCTTAAAGTTAAAAAATTTGCCTAAAAGAATACAAAGGATTTAAGCAACAATTTGATTAGCAGTGAAAGTCTAGACTTGCGTCTTGGTTGTACCCGGAGCAAATCTCAGCCCTACTTTCGGTTGTTCTGGCAGGATATTTCGCGTAAGTTTCTTCAGTCAGATTCCGGGAGAGTATTTTAATTTTGACGACGACTGGCGCCTTCGCAGTTTATATCTTACGCCATTCATAACCATCTTCCTATCTCATAACCTCTACAAAGCAGTGTGAGTAGCCAAAGGACAAGTAAAGATTGGAAGAGTGTGTTTTAGTTTGTCATACACAAATGTTTATATCCTTTATTAAACAACATATTTATTTATTGCAGTTAGAAATGTACTGATACAGACCTAACCAACGTCATCCATAGGTCACAAATAGGTCTTGATCCTGAAGATAGAACCAACAGGTTTGCCGAAACATTGTTACTCATTTACAAGACCACACGGATGACATTCCAAGAGACCGCAGTTTTGGTATTCACCATCATGAGTGTCTCACACCTCGTAACTAAATAAAATGACGTACAGACGTGCGTATGGAATTTACAGGCCTTACGAAATGTAAATAGTTTGTTGCAGTGCGTTTATATTAGACTGTCTATGTGATAATTTTCAGAGAAACGTAACAAGGAAAATGTCTCTGCATTGCTTCACATCCCGGAAGAGATAGTTTCGTTTTACCTGATGTTAGAAGCAGGTGGTTCCCTTGAAAATATGGTGTATTTACAAGACTAGATTACATCACACACAGTAGACAGTTACCTTCATAGTCACTGCTACGAGAACCTCAAATTTTAAAATGCACGTATAATGTCCGATTTGAAATTGCCGAAGTCTGTACGAGATTAAAATAAGGTTCGTCCATAAATGCTGGTGCCTGTTTCTTAGAATATCTCAGTCAGTAGTTGTTAACATTTTTAGTTTCTGAACACAAATTTTAAGTGTGTTGGTCAGGAAAATGGAGACGAAGATGGGAAATAGTAAAACGAAAGAAAGAAAGAAAGAAGGAAATATAAAATAATAGGCAAAGTGAAATATTAGTAGAAAAATGAGAAAATGGTTAAGAAACGAAAAACGATAAGGGCAGTAAAGAAGATGGAAGGAAGTATGTAAGAAAGGAGAATGATATGAAGAAGAATGTTAAACAGAAGTAATCTGAGGTGGGAAAACCCATACGATACTCTTTCGGAAACCGCGGGTTTTACGTTGTAGAAATGCGGTTTGGAAATCGGCGGATCTTTAATATTATAGGCTATGAGAAACAGAGGCTGCAACTGTGCACGTCCGAGTTTATCCATAACACGTTTCTTTAGATAAAAGGAAGAAATTTATGGTAATAGAAGACAACGCAAATACAGTTACGTACTGAGCAATTTAACGTGCGATTATAAAGTAATGGCTATTAACATATACTTCAATTACCTTAAATCGTGAGAGGTAAAGGTCGGTGCTGATGACTGGTGTCCTGTAATCAGTTGTAATGATAATGATGGAAAGAGGGAGGGAAATTTGTAAGTTGTTGGAGGGGAATGAGGAAGCGAAAGACTGAACAAAGAAACTGTTATGCCGCGTATGAAATGCTCGTACGTGCAGAAGGGAACGGATACCGTCAAGCATTACGTGCAGAAGGGAACGGATACCGTCAAGCATTACGTGCAGAAGGGAACGGGTACTGTCAAGCATTACGTGCAGAAGGGAACGGGTACTGTCAAGCATTACGTGCAGAAGGAAACGGATACTGTCAAGCATTACGTGCAGAAGGAAACGGATACTGTCAAGCATTACGTGCAAAAGGAAACGGGTACTGTCAAGCATTACGTGCAGAAGGAAACGGGTACTGTCAAGCATTACGTGCAGAAGGGAACGGGTACTGTCAAGCATTACGTGCAGAAGGAAACGGATACTGTCAAGCATTACGTGCAGAAGGAAACGGATACTGTCAAGCATTACGTGCAGAAGGAAACGGGTACTGTCAAGCATTACGTGCAGAAGGAAACGGATACTGTCAAGCATTACGTGCAGAAGGAAACGGATACTGTCAAGCATTACGTGCAAAAGGAAACGGGTACTGTCAAGCATTACGTGCAGAAGGAAACGGGTACTGTCAAGCATTACGTGAAGAAGGTAACGGGTACTGTCAAGCATTACGTGCAGAAGGTAACGGGTACTGTCAAGCATTACGTGCAGAAGGAAACGGGTACTGTCAAGCATTACGTGAAGAAGGTAACGGGTACTGTCAAGCATTCCGCGTCGGGGAAATACCGCGATTGGCGGAACTTTGCTCTGTAACTTTTATTTTGGGCCGTGCCATGACTCAGCCGGTTAGTCGCCGGCCTCTCACCGCGGAGACCCGGGTTCGATCCCGGGTCGGTCCGTGTGGGATTTGTGGTGGACAAAGTGGCAGTGGGACAGGTTTTTCACGGAGTACTTCGGTTTTCCCCTGTCAATTTCATTCCACCGGTGCTCCATTAAAATGGAAAAGCAGAAAAAACCTCATCATCTTCATCACAGGGTTGCACAATAAGCCTTAGGCTGCGGTGCGTCCGTAGTATCTGCTGCGGGGCCCTTCAATAAAAAATAAATAAGTAACTTTTATTTTATTTTGTATTAAGTCACTTTGGAAGACTTCCTGTGAAAAGGAATGGGAGGACGAAGATAAATGCAATTTTTCGTGAAAAAAAAACCCACATTACAAAAACTGGCTTCCTGTAGGTGACTGGTCTCTAGGCTCTCCTATACTCGTAAATATCTGAAAGTAATTTTGGGTGCTACGATGTTTTGAGCTGAACAGAACGTACCACTTACAGTATCGCGAAGCCTTATAGGAAAATGTAATTTGGTGAAATTTCTTGAGTTTATTAAATTTATAAGCCATTATTTTGTTTAAATAAACAGCATATCATAATTTACAGGAAAAATGTCAGTAAGCTATGAAAAACTATTTCTGTAATATTACTTAATTTTGTGGAACTTACAGATCATTATGCCGTTGAAGTAAAGTGCAAATCTTAATACATAAGGAAAAGTTTATGAAACTATGTTTCACCGGAAAGACTCAAAACTTATTGCGCTGGGAATAAACCAAGGACACAATAAAAACATACCCGAAATAAAAAAAGAGCAAATTTGTATTCCGTGATTACGTATCGCACAAAAGCTATGCTAATCTTCAGCAAATGTTAAAGATTGCGTTATACATGAATACATGCAATGTATTTGTATCTACAAAAGAAGGTTTCATAAACTTAATTGAAACCGAAGAAGAAGTGTGGGGATTGGCCGAAGAAAAAATAAATAAGCTTCAAAACGATGGGATTGAACTCCCAAATGTGAGATGCTGAGAATGTTATAATGTAGAGAATATTTCAAGCACGTATAAAGGCATCAAATACGTCATTATGCAAGAAAAGAATATGAAAATATTTACCGCCTTCTGCTCATATTCTCAACTTGTTTGCAGTATATGCATCTTCTCTCGATTCTGCTTTGGTTTTATTGGTACTTTTTGGCAAAGTACAATGCATTAATGAATGATAATGTATTAGTTATTGAGAACGATACTATCTGCGGTATCGATTATTTACAACAACAAACTTCACGTTATATTTACCGTGCCACAAGCCACGCAGACACGAAAGAAGGACGTTCTACCATACAGCAATACACACAGATAGACAGCATAAAACAGCACACCGTGCCACGCTGCCAATAATTTATGAATTATATCACAGCATGTAGTTTAATATAATATACCACACTGCTTTACCATTAATTTTAGCAATTTAACAATACTACTATTATACAATTTTATACAATTTTATACAAAGTGGTAATAACGAATACTGACTCAACTGTTCTGACGTAACAAAGAACATCGGTCTGTGTACAAACTTCAACGATCCCCCTGATGATGGCAATATAGAAATGCCGAAATGAGTATTGGGGTAAAAATTTTAATAAAGAAATCAGTGAAAAACTTGTTTTGGTGCATTTGTTGGTGTGAGTTGATCAATTACAACAACAAATTTCACCAATAAAGTAAAAGAAAAAGGGCGCCAACGGGAAAGATATTATATCTATAAAAAAAAACATTTTAATCAATATAAATGGATGATAAGTCATAAGAAAAAATCTGTACGCAACAAATACAGGGCATGCACAAAAGAATGGTGCGGTTTCAATGTGAATATCAATTGAAACCGCACCATTCTTTTGTGTATGCCCTGTATAGAAGTAAGTTTAAGGCAATCTGTAACATAATATCTTTGTAAGGAATGAAATGTCAGTCAAAAAACCGGACACATGATATCTCACATTTCATACGGATACAGTTCCAAATTCTTACATTTATATAGATAACACTACGTATTCCGTCTGACAAAACCTCTATTTCTTATTATTTTTTAAAAACTACAATTTTCGATCAAGCCGATTATCCATCAGGTGTTTATTTATAAAAAAAATGTAACACTTGTAAGGTCTGATCTCTCGCAGTACCTGCATTGTTCATTTACACATACGCGAGATGGCAGCACGCTAAACGATCGGGTTCCCGGACTCAGATTTCGAGAGCTTGATTTATCGCTATAGTGACGCAAAATTGGATGTTCCAGAACTAGCACATACTGCTGGAAGCTTGGACCCATTGCATCACAACAACAATTTTTAATTTTTTTTTATAAATAAACACATGATAATGATCGGCTTGATCGAAACATGTAGCGTGTGGAAAATAATACTAAATAAAGTTGTGTCAGACGAAATACTTAGTGTTATTTATGTAATTATATATACACAACGATATGAATAGCGTAAAAATTACTTTTTTTATACCTTTAGATTAGGATGAAAATGAAGAAACGAAGCCGAATTGCCAGAGTAATTGACAAGTTATTTTATTACTAATGAAAGTTGTGTTGACGTTTATTAAGAATTGTTTTTATTGTTACGTGCATCAATATTTTTAACAGCCTGTAGAAGAAAGATAAAAAGTAATTTTGTGAAAGTTATACCTATGGAATAATATCCTAATTTCTACTGCCGGAGTGAATTGAACCCTACAAGCAGAGGGTACTGATATTCCTAAGGCTTTCAAGATGATCAACGGATCACGAAATAGTTTGCCAAAAAATGGGCGGAAGCGATGGCGAAAGGATACACATTTTTAGTGATCGTAAAAGGCCGAAAGTATAGAAATATCAGCAGGAACTGTATCCAGAAAGCAAACGTAAATGATAGGAGATTTATGTGTCAGAATGTGAAAGTTGTAGCTTATCAACTGGAGAGTCTTTCAAAATACAAATAAAAGACTTTTCTTTGAAGGCATAGTGTTTGACTCATCTCGAGATATGAAGTTTTAGACGAGATATCTTCTGAATTTTATTTTCTTTCGAGTGATTAATCTGTTGAAGTAGATGCTGATAATCTTCATAAAACAGAAGTTGATTTCAGTCCTAAACAGGACAATGATCTGAACACCGCGGAAATGTCATAAATTCAGAGTCTTAAATATCATAGCTCAGAGTTGTTTCCAGGCGTTTCATCTGCAGCGAGTTTGGAATTTATCCAGTTAATTCATGAACACATGTGACTGGATTTTATCTATTTTCAGAAGCTACGTTTAGAACTTTCTACTTTTTTCCAGCTAAAGTATTTCGTTGCGAAAGAAATTTCACTAAGCTTAAGATAAATAAAAAAAAAATATGTTCGAATATCCACATGTGTTAGGGGATTATAAAAAAAAATACCCACCTTATAAACAGAGAAAGTGCTGGCGTATATTATACATTTTTATACATTTACTTATGAACTTGCCTCATCGAAAGCACAAAAACTGCAATTTTAAATTTCACACTGTTGACACCGTGCATCTTCGTCATATTAAATTAAGTTACAGACCAACTGATGCACACTAAAACCACTTTTTAAGTAGCTTTATTATTAAAATTGTTAAAATTGTACCCCTACACGTGTTTCGATCCTAGGATCATCGTCAGGGGTTTTTTTTTTTTGCTAAAAGCTACAGTCACTTCAAACACATGATAGAATATTTAAAATCATGTGTTTGAAGTGACTGTAGCTTTTAGCAAAAAAAAACCCCTGACGATGATCCTAGGATCGAAACACGTGTAGGGGTACAATTTTAATAATAAAGCTACTTAAAAAGTGGTTTTAGTGTGCATCAGTTGGTTTATAACTTAATGCAATTTTAAGAGAGTGTTGCACCTGATGTAGAATAAATTCTTTAACATTATTTTAAACTTTCACGTACCTAGGCGTCTCTTGATTGTGTAAGCAGATCTCATGACTAAAATAAACTTTGTTTGTTATTATTCTTGTTTTTTATTTACGTATGTACTCTTTTACTAAAATAACTACAGTGAAAGTATGAGGTGGGGGGAGGGGGAGGACGCAAAATTTCATATTCTTACCTCAGGCGCAAAGTCAGTCACGACTCTGTTCGCTACAGCAAGTGTTTATAGTCCTTCAGGAAGTCAGTGCTCAGGCGTGACACAATCCGCCCGAAGTTACGGCAGGTCGGCAACACACGATGTGTGCTGCTTATCTGTGCAAACTGAGGTCACGTACATCATAGTAATCTACGGACACTAACAGAACGAGAGCTTCAGAAGTGTTAGGCTCTGTGGATATTTCCTAAATTTACTCTTTGTTCACCGTGCATTGTTGTATTAATAAACACTTATTAACCAACAGTTGCACTATTAAAGTAGATTGTCACTTAAAATCACTTGAAATACCCTACGTATGTAGGGTATTTCAAGTGATTTTAAGTGACAATCTACTTTAATAGTGCAACTGTTGTTTAATAAGTGTTTATTATTTCCTAACTTGTTTAATGTTACAGTAGGTGGTGCATCTAAGTACCACTGGACACTGAACTTTTAAGATTACTTTTCGGGCAATATTTAGCACTGAATTCATTTTAGTGATTAAAAGTCACAGATGGTAGGACTGATTTTCTGCAGATTTTTCAAGACAGTTAACTGGCGCTGTGTATTGTTGGAAACGTTTTGCACTTTCTGTGCTCAAAGAGAGATAAGTACAAATAATTTGGACATTTTTGTCATTTATTGTTTTTTTAACCTGTTAAGTATTGCCATGGCAAAAGCAGCATTCAACAAGAAGAAAAATCTTTTCACCAGCAAACTGGACTTAAATTTAAGGAAGAAACTAGTAAAGTGCTACATTTGGAGCATAGCTTTGTATGGTGCTGAAACGTGGACACTTCGGAAAGTAGATCAGAAGTATCTGGAAAGTTTTGAAATGTGGTGCTGGAGAAGAATGGAGAAGATCAGTTGGACCGATCGTGTGAGAAATGAAGAAGTATTACACAGAGTCAAGGAGGAGAGGAATATCGTACATACAATAAAAAGAAGAAAGGCTAACTGGATTGGTCACATCTTGCGTAGAAACTGCCTTCTGAAACACGTGATTGAAGGAAAGTTAGAAGGAAGGATAGAAATGACGGGACGACGAGGGAGAAGACGTAAGCAGCTACTGGATGACCTTAAGGAAAAGAAAAGATACTGGAAATTGAAAGAGGAAGCACTAGATCGCACCGTGTGGAGAACTCGCTTTGGAAGAGGCTACGGACCTGTCGTAAGACAGACTACAGAATGAATGAATGAAGTATTTTTTCACTCTTAATACAGCGAGTACCTTACCAAGGAAGCTCTTGAAGGGTTTGGAGACTTCAAAATATGACAAGTAATTCGCACTGTGAAATATGCAGATGACCTTGTGCTACTGGCTAGGGAAGGAAAGGTGCTATAGGGCATGGTTGATAGACTAATTGAAATTGGAGGACGCTATGGAATGGAAATGAATGTGGAACAAACTAAGGTAATGAGAATTTCAAGGCAACCATCCCAAATGAAAATTATGATAGATCAAAAGCAATTGGAGAATGTGGAATATTTCAATTATTTGGGTAGCATGATAACAAATGACGCAAGGTGTACACGTGAAATTAAATCCAGAATTGCCATGGCAAAAGCAGCATTCAACAAGAAGAAGACTCTTTTCACCAACAAACTGTACTCAAATTTAAGGAAGAAATTAGTAAAGTACTACATTTGGAGCATAGCTTTGTATGGTGCTGAAACGTGGACACTTCGGAAAGTAGATCAGAAGTATCTGGAAAGTTTTGAAATGTGGTGCTGGAGAAGAATGGAGAAGATCAGTTAAGATCATTACTTGAAAAAATGAAAACAAACTGATCGTTTTTCATCTTCATCACAGGGTTGCGTCCTTAGCTTCTGCTGCGGGGCCCTTCTCCACCAAAGAAAAAAGTATAAATGTCCCCATAAAGTTAAGCCCTTGGTTCAGAAGGGAAGTCTAACAAAACAAACCATAAGTAGTTATTGCAAACACCGGCATTCTTATCCTCACTGTGTCCATATTCCTAATGCGCACAGCGGGTAACTGCGCTGTTTTGTTGCTTTTTTTCCTTATCAAATAGTGACGAAAGAATTTTCTAAAATTACTCTGTTTTCGCAATTAAGAGTGTAATACCTGACTTTCAACACTTCTGTGCAAATTGTTAGCCCTGTTAAGTATATATATAGAAAGTGCGCTTTCTTGCCAAACTTATTCTTTACATCTTCCGTGCTAATTCACTATTAATGATCACTCATTACAGTAAATTTCCCCATCTGACGTAGCATCGTCAAATGATATACAAAAGCAATTACCGACCTTGTATCCATGAACAAGAAGAACGGCAGACTCTTGTCCTGCTTTCATTGCGTGTGTTCTTTAAACAATGGTCTTCTGGTTTTTTTTTCACAACTTGTACGATGACAAATTTGTTACGACGTTTCGGAAGAATGTCCAACCAAAACGTATCATTCTACATTATGTGAAAACTTGGGAGACCACTATTTGATGTGGAAAAGTTTGGAAACACTCATGCCAAGGCTTGAATTCTGATATCAGCGGATGTGTCGTTACGTGCAAATTGCTGGAAGGTAATTGCTGTTTACATATTACGAACACTGTTAAAAATGTAACGCGATATCAGCGAGGCCGTTCCGTATTTTTACAGAGCGTATCTCAGAATTGTGATTAAGGAAGATGTTCCATGGAGCCGTGCAAATAAAATACCGCACGATCATTTCTGTATACATGATTTGTCCTTACTTTCTGAATTTTCTGAGAATATTTTCTATAATTTTTTTCTGATGTCTTGTGTTGACAAGTACATTACTCTCTAATCATAAATTCAGCAATCCTACCTGAATACATTCTTATCGCCAAGAGGATGAAGAAGAACAAAAAAAAGAGAAAGAAAGAAGAGAAGCAAAAAAAGTAATTTTCCTTTACTACACTAACAGCCGAGAATTTACAAGCCAGGTTAATCCTATGGACCTAGACGGTATAGACAAACTAACACTAACGTTTCTGATAGAGAATATAATCCTTTGTATTAAAAAGTGTCAGAGGCATTTTCTTTAATATGAAGAATCCCATTTTGTTTTTTTTTTGTACGAAATTAAATGTTAAAGACCCATCAAAACTATTAACTAAAAAAAATATTACTTGTTGTCAAAAGGATGAGAGCTATAGGTTTCGGCTTGATCCTTATTTAAGTTATTATCAGGCTGTAGTAACAATTAAGTTATAGACAGAGGAAATCCGTGTAATGCTATATGAACTGAAGTTAAAATATATTTTTTATGTCAAAAGTATTTTTTTTTTGTTAATGAAAGTTATTCTGTAATTTGCGAAAGTCTCAGTGGCTAAATTCAAGTACCTATCTTTTTAAAAATACTAAATATTAAAGTACTTGGGATTTGCTGTAATCTCGTGAATTTTATATCAGTAAATATGTGAAACTTTATGTTAATAATGGAAGATAAGAATTAAAATAGAATTACGCAGGTTTGATTATCAAGAGCAGTGAGATTACAAAGTCGCAAGGAATTAAACTACAATAAAGCAGCGTAAAATTTTTAGTCTTATATTGTATTCCTTGGTTCCATCGTCACTACACGGTCTGGAAAGTTATGACATCATAGGCTTCACACGATCACTTACAGACATACAGTTGGCTTGAGTACCTCCTTAAAAATAAGGGCGTTGTCTCGAATCACAAGGCGTCATCGAAAAATCAGTGACACAGCTCGGTCTCATCACGTACACATATCCTCTTCAGAAAATCTTCAAGTGGTCTTCAATCTGCGTGCTGGATCACGTTAGAACACTTTAGTGGAGGCAACCGGTGGAGGCCACTGGACTTTCCGCCGAATGTCCTAGTGTGTTTGCAGAAGTTTCTGTTCAATCAGGTACGTGAGCAAGCATCTCTGTCGCAGGCACAAAATTTGGGGGCCAGTTAAAAGGAAGTTGGCCAACTGAAGTAATAAGTATGCCCTGTGACTGAGTACTCTCTTTATTTCCCTGCCATTTGCTGTATGGATAAATGTCAGAAATGTATTTTCAAATACCGAAACGTCCGAGTGGAACTGTGAAAATATTAGTAAAAGTACTGTCGAGCGTAGATCAAGTCCTACCTGCCTGATGGACGGAACCGACAGTGACGTTGTGGTATCTGCCGAGATTAAAGTTTATTGACTACCACTCCTTGCTGGCCAGCACTTAGGCCCTTAATTCCCATACTGAACACCCACCCGAAACGGAGGTTAGAAAGACGCTTCTAAACCTGACTCAGGGGTAGCGACTTTGGCAGGATGCGTGCCCCTGATCACAGAAGAACCTCTTGACAGCAGATGGGTGATGAGTGCATGGATGGGATATTGTGTCATTACTATCCAAAATAATAAACACATCAATCTACACTCGACATGAATACTTTATGCACAATTTAGGAGAGGAATATCCTACATACAATAAAAAGAAGAAAGGCTAACTGGATTGGTCACATCTTGCGCAGAAACTGCCTTCTGAAACACGTGATTGAAGGAAAGTTAGAAGGAAGGATAGAAATGACGGGACGACGAGGGAGAAGACGTAAGCAGCTACTGGATGACCTTAAGGAAAAGAGAAGATACTGGAAATTGAAAGAGGAAGCACTAGATCGCACCTTGTGGAGAACTCGCTTTGGAAGAGGCTACGGACCTGTCGTAAGACAGACTGCAGAATGAATGAATGGATTTAAATAATAAACGTCTGCCATACTGATGTGTTATTATCGAATTTTCTCTATACTTCACAAAATTAATTGCCAACCTCTCGACTCAGAGATGTTAAATGAAATCTTAGACCCTTTGATCAGCACCAAAATTATTTTGGCTGAACTACAAATCATCGGCCAATTTAAAAAGATTTCAGAGTCTTGACCCACATATTTTGATGAATATTAGGGGTAGAAGTCAAAATTGGCACTTCGGTTTGCTAATTCGATTTATTGTCGAATACAAGAATGGTGTCTTTTATGAAGAAGAATGAAAACATCCAGAACTTTGTGTCTTTGATTTCTGGAGAGAGACTCGCGCATTTCACAAGCGATATGCTAAGGAAAAGAATTTAAAAAAGCAAAAGTATCGGAGTTAATGAAAGTAAATATGAGAAATGTGGAGCTTTAACTGAAGAAATTTACAAACTAGAAAACACAGAGTTTAAGAGAGCAGCAGCACACCACACATCAACATGAACAACAATTCTTGGGTAGGGATCCCATTTGAACCGATTGTCTCGGGACATTTCCGGTTTTATCGGTTTTAAAGAGCCCCGTCTCAGTGTCCCTTAAAATTTGCTTCCAGACCTCAAATGTCCCAGGTTTTTCCAAGATTTAGAAATAAGACGTTTCTGAAAATTCCTACGAAGGTATTGGATTTCTTTCAGTGCGATAAAACATTTATGGGAGCCATCAGCCAGACACTAAGGGCAAGGAATAGGAGAGGAAGAGGAAGATTTGTAGATTAGTGATTGTAAAGTTTAGATTAACACTGCGAAGGATGAGGAAAGGACATGTAAAAAGAATCAGTAAATGAACTAAGTGTCTGATTTGGATTATTATTATTATTATTCGCGGGTTCGATTCCCGATGGTGTCACTGGAAATTTTCATTGACATAAACGTTTCGGTCGCACTATGGCCCTGGGGTTGACTCAGCCTCTAACAGAAATGAGTACCAGGAATCTTTCCTGGGGGGTAAAGGCGGCCGGTGCGTAGGGCTGACAACCTTACCACCTTCATGTGCCGATTGTCTAAAAATCTGGGAGCCTTAACTTTCTGGGACCCTAAGGGCCGTCAAGGCCTGTAATGGGATTGCTTTACCTTTTATTATTATTATTATTATTATTATTATTATTATTATTAATTTGTGGTATGTCTATGTAACACTTTTGTTTCCTGAGAAACCTTGTTGTAGCAGTATCAAAAATTACTCTGTTTTTTTCTTTTTCATGACAGGTTAAAACTTTATCTTCTACAGCTTCCCCCCTCCCCCCCACATACATTATTAAGATTCCCGGTTTTTTGGTTTTTAGAAATGGGATCCCTACTCTTGGGGCCGTTTCAATCGCAACTTTTCGGTCACACTTGATTCCACAACTTTCGTATTGTGACCAACAAGTTAAAGGCACGTTCAGTGGAATCCACCGATTGACTCCAATAAAATATCCTAATGTGACCCAGTCTGTAGCATCTCACAAGTCTACATAACCGCCTAAGACAGAGAGCATACAACAGAAGACTGGAAAAAATTGTATAATGAAAAGCTTCATAAATTGTAACCCTAATCAAATACTCGTATAATTACGGCGATCAAATCAAGAAGGACAATATTGACGAGTAGTGGTTCAAGGAGGATGCATATGAGAAACACATGCATCGGAAAATCTGATGAGAAAACTTTACTTGAGAGATCTAGAAGTAGACGGGGAATATATTAAAATAGATGCTAAGAAAATACGTCGTCAGGATGTAGAACTGGATTAAAATATTTAAGATAGACTTCAGTGACCTGCTGTTATGAATATGGTGAAGAATTTTCAGTTTGTTCCTTTAAAGTCGGAGAATTTCTTGACCAGATGAAAGACTATCACTCTCGAAAGAAGGACTGTCCGCCATGAAGGAAGTCTGCTCTTCGCAATGTACCTGTTTCTGCTGTGGACCAGAAGAGAAGATCTCAGATTTTACTTCGAATGTCATGTAAAAATTTAGCATACTTTATTTTCAAGACTGCCAACACAGTAAACTCTGAATCACTGGAAGTTGTTTTTTTGGTACTTGATGTTATTATCGTGCCACTGGAAGTCACTGCGCCTCTACAATTTTTATTTTTCTACCATAAGTACTTCCATTATATCGGCCTTGCTAACTTATGAGGTGAGAGAGAATCTAACGTCACTTAGTACACGAATATGAAATTTTGTATGGTAATACACTTAGGAAAAATATTACGCGTTTCTTGACGAAATACTGTTGTAGAATGCAGAGTAACAAAATCGCTTCCGTAAAAAAAATTATGAAATTTTAAATTCGTACTTCAGGTAACGCAAGTGTCGCTCCCTCGCCAGAACTTGGTGCGGTCTGCAGATTGGTGTAGTTAGTTGACAGAGGTGAAGGAGACATGAGACACATTATCTTCGTCTGTAACATGCTATGTTAAAAGGCGACAGTAGGTTGCAGTGTCCAACAAAATATCGCTAAATTTGTACTAAGTTACACGGCGTCACTTCTCATTGTACAACATTCTTCAGTCATTGCCGTGACAAACTAAAGTCTCATAAGAGTATCAGGAAAGTTGTAAGACTTTCAGCGGCAAGACCTTGTAAACATCTCATGAGAATTAACGAGGTTTGATGTGTTCACTGCTTTGACTGTGAAGATGTGACGCCGTGTAGTGTAGTAGAAATTTACCGGCGATCGAAAGGCAACTTCTGATTTCTTTTTTTTTTTTACCTTGAAGAAAGTGCTAGCGGATTTTTCTGAAACGTCAGCGAATTTTTATCACACTATATCGCGTCATATTTTGTAAGACTAATCTTCTGGAAAATGTGTGAACTTATAGAAAACTTTGATTTCAGGCTTCCGCCGCGATGTTGATGAAATCTGTGGTCTTCTGGGTAATTACACGGCGTCGTGTGGTAATTATTTACCAAAACACTTTAAAACACAACGGACTTTCATATATTTGGATACATCACGGTGAGCCATTTTGTCATGCGTTAAGGAAAATAGATGTCGAACAGGGGGTAAATTGCTGTTGCTAGAAGTCTGAGTTCCAACGTCACTAACAACGGTGCCCATTGTGACTGAACAAAATCCAGATGTCAATTCCTTCCAGCTCTTTTTCACAAACCGTTTTCCTATTTTCCGGCTTCATATTATCCTTCATTACATCCTCTCTTTTACATGTAGCCGGCCATGCCACACCTCAGGCGGTTAGTCGCAGGCTTTTCACGGCGAATGCCCAGTTTCGACCCCAGATAAGTCCATGTGGGATTGGTGATAAAAAAGTGGTCCTGGGAAAGATTTTTTTCCGAGATCTTCAGTGCTCACCTGTCAGTAGTATTACATTAATGCTCCGCATTCGTATTATATTCGTTTACCAATGTCGGTAGAGGGGCTATAATCTTAAAAACTCACGGTGTCATTAAAACCACTTCACAAATAGACGTTTTCAGAGAGCGTAAATAAGTAACTCCAGGGAGCAGAGTCCATCTCGAAATGCTAATTTTCTCTCGGCTCCTTAAAAAATTTCCCGTTCTTTGTTGGACCATTAGGTTTTATTAACTTAGTGAAAATAACCCGCCACTGATCAGCACCCCGAGGCACGTAAATCCTGTCCACGCTCCCTTAACACATTCCTTTAAATTCCAATTTAAAACATTTCTCCTAAGGCTTCAAAGTTATTTCTTTCCTTCCGATTTTCCTGAGAGCAATTTTATTTGTCTCTCTTGTTTGTCTGGTTGTCCTTTTTATCACATTTTATTTCACTTCGCTATCCTGACACTAATAGGTGACCTATGTACACAGTTACAAAGTTATTAATGATGTAATTTACTAAGTTAGGCCGTGCCATGGCTCAGGCGGTTAGTCGCCGACCTCTCACCGCTGAGGCTCGGGTTTGATCCAGGGTCAGTCAATGTGGGATTTATGGTGGACAAAGTGGCATTGGGACAGGTTTTTCCTCGAGTAACTCGGTTTTGCCCTGTCAATTTCATTCCACCGGTGCTGCATTAAACGAAAAACACTAATCATCTTTATCACAGTGTTGCACAATAAGCCTCAAGGCTGCGTTGCGTCCGTAGCTTCTTCTACGGGACCCTTTACCAAAAAAAGTTAAACGTTTTTATCCCTCCTAGGTCCCAAAAATGCAAATTCGGAATTTCTTCTCATTTTTTTTATACATGACACTGAAAAAAGGAGTGAACTCGCGAAATTGTCGCAATAATATGTCGTTGACACGAAGTAATCTCAGTTCTGAGAAACTTAAATACAAAGTACACGCTATTAATTATTCTGCCGGAGATAGTATGAAATTATATGAATAGTCTCGGTAATTTGTAAATCTTGAATGCTTCATTCAGTAGTTGGCCGACATATCTATTCCAAGGATAATAAAACTGTCGAGCTCGTCAGAACCATGACCACCTCCAGTATGAATGGATTGTGCACTGAAAGCTCACTTATACGCTGTAATGAATTACTGCTGACTTCCGCTGTTTCCGTTTGCCCTGATCGAAAAAAGTTTGATCTATCTTACGAATTTCTCTACAGTACATAAGGCGGTTGTAGAACGGTATTTTACTGTGCGTAGCTTCCATTAAGTCAGTCATTAATGGGGACTCTGATTGATCTCCACAGCCACTTCCATAAAGTCAGTCATTAATGGGGACATCTGATGATCGTCCACAGCCACTTCCATAAAGTCAGTCATTAATGGGGACAGTCTGATGATCGTCCACAGCCACTTCCATAAAGTCAGTCATTAATGGGACATCTGATGATCGTCCACAGCCACTTCCATTAAGTCAGTCATTAATGGGGACGTCTGTTTGATCGCCCACAGCCACTTCCATAAATCAGTCATTAATGGGGAATCTGATGATCGTCACAGCAGCCAACGTCTTCCTATTAAAATCCAGTCATTAATGGGGACATCTGATGATCGTCCACAGCCACTTCCATAAAGTCAGTCATTAATGGGGACATCTGATGATCGTCCACAGCCATCCATTAGCATCATAATGGAGTGATGTCGCCACGCCTTTCCATAGAATCATTTTATGGGGATATCTGATGATCGTCCACAGCCACTTCCATTAAGTCAGTCATTAATGGGGACTCTGATTGATCGCCCACAGCCACTTCCATAAAGTCAGTCATTAATGGGGACATCTGATGATCGTCCGCAGCCACTTTCAATGAACGACCTACCTACTAACGAAATCCTTTCCGCTTTCTGATTAACATGTTCATTACCGTAGACAAAACACGCCACTTATCCCTATTTTCGTACAGTATTTATTAAAGAAATAACCATATTAAATAATGCTTAAAACCTCCACCATATTCTCTTGGGCAAATATTATTTAAGCAGGAAGTAGCTATAATAATTTTTCGAAATTTATAGTCGCATATAAGAATGTTATGACCACTTTGATAAAATGCTGTAATAATTCACTGCATGAGTAAAAACCGTTAAAGTTCTGTAATATTGCTTTTTGTGTTTATTTACATTAAGAGCTTCAAGTTTCCAAAAAGGCCTTCAATAATGAGAATATTTCTGATACAAAATTATTTGTGTATTTTCAATTTTAATATCTTCTTGTCCGGGGATCGAATCCCGGTGGGGGCGAGATTTTTCGCAGCAGTCCAGACCGGCCCTGGGGCCCATCCAGCCTCCTATACAATGGGTACCGGGTCTATTTCCCGGGGGGTAAAGCGGCCGGGGCGTGGAGTTGACCACCCACCCCCATCTAGCGCCGAGGTTAAAGAAAGAGTATAGCTATACGTCTACTCCCCTCTGGTCCTTCATGGCCTGTTCTAGCGAGAACATTACCTTTAATATCCTCCTTGAACGTAAATAAACAATCGAACTACCGTCACGTGACATTCTCAACATTTTTTTAAAGAAAAACTCGGTCTAGGATCAGGTCGTACATAGAATATTAGCTGCTGTTTTGTCTTATTTTTCCAAGCAATATCATTATTAAACACACAATATTTCATACTATTTGTAACCGACATATAAACAGGCTCCTCAGCATGTCAATGAGTCATTGAACTGTAAAACCAGTTCGTTCATGTCATTTTTAACTCCTTCATAGCAAAATAACCCGGGAACGACAAGAATACGACATTTCTTATCACATGAACTCTGAGTTGTATTTGGTACAGGGCGACAGTATGTTTTCTACATAGATAAACGCCGTTAATAACGACAGAATAGAGTACATATTGCAAAACATTGTCAGATGTAAATTTCGTGCCATGTTAAACGTCACCACGATTGTAGAGTGCTTAATAACTTGCATCTTTCTCAGAAGTACCCAGGTTCAAATCTCGCTCGGAAAGCTAGCACTGTGATCGAGGCTTTTCTTTGTGTTTTTCTGTTTTTAGAAAAAAAAAAAGCAGGCATAACAACGAAAAGTAGGTTATGGCCACTTTTCGTTGCAACACCTGTTATGGTTCTACTGAGTCCCTTCAGATTAATTGCAGTAGAGTTTAACATTGTATTTACCGTGCATTTTCAAATGAGATATGTTCAATAAACACCAACTAATGCACATAAACTTTTTCACAATAGTTTATTCTTAAAATTCCCCTATACGTATTTCGGTGGTTTAAACCACCATCTTCAGGGGGTCGTAGAGATTATTATGCATAGACCTTACAGTTATTACATATGTGGTTATATATATATATGTAGAATATGAATGGTCTGATATTGTCCACTTCGTACAATATTTAAAGTAAATTACTATAAAATGGAGTAAAAAGTTGCTAAAATGATTACATTATTTGTAGTTTTATAGTAATTTATTTTAAATACTGTACAAAGTGGACAATATCAGACCACTCATATTCTACATATATATATATATAACCACATATGTAATAACTATAAGTCTATGCATAATAATCTCTACGACCCCCTGAAGATGGTGGTTTAAACCACCGAAATACGTATAGGGGAATTTTAAGAATAAACTATTGTGAAAAAGTTTATATGCTTTTAGTTGGTGTTTATTGAACATATCTGCAGTAGAGTGTCTTGCCGGTGCAGACTATCGCTTACACCTGCATCACTACAAAACAGTTATTAAAAAATCATACTTCTGATACACAGTGGACCCACAAATAACAACTGAGAAAACCTACGTTTTACATATTGACCTTCTAATATGTACCATTATTTGTTGATTTGTGATTTTGTGTAATGCACGATACGGATCCCGATGATGGTCCCAAAAATAGAGATTCGAAACATGTTGGACTGATTTTACTGTAAAAAAAAATTGTATTTTATAATAAATAAAAGGTGCATTTGTTGGTTTAAGAAATGTGTGATATTAAATGTTGTTTGTATTGCCGTGGGATATTATATTGTTGCTTGTTGTTGAAAGTTTTGAGATTCTTACAGCAGTTTCTATCAATATTATCGCCTTCTGGTTTAAGACGTCACGTGTTTTGGTAGGAAATTAATTAAAAAAAAGAGCAAGGCCCAAGTTCCACGTTTTGATAACCGATCTGACGGCTGTTTGTGTATTCTAGACGCAACATGAAGTAGCTGTACGCACTTTTGCACCAGATGCGACCTGTTCGTTTGGTACTAAAACTGCCACGTCTGGACCAATAATGTGTCTGAGCATGAGAAGAAAGATGTAATCAGGAGGTGGGACCCCTGCCAACAAAACAAAAGAATAACAACAGCAACAAAGGGGTAGCAACAAAAAAATATTAGGGGTTGTATGACGATTGTAGTCCGGTCTGCTGATAACTTCAATCATGCACTACAGTATGTTTCACGGTTAGGTATACGACCTTTATTTTTTGTGCTAGACTTTAATATTTCAGTGCTCCCGAGTAATTTGAATATTTTGTTCACACAGTGACGTAATGTTCTTTTCTCGCGCCACTTCATTGAAATTTTCTTTATTTTTCGACGAATTTGACCATGTCATACTGCTAGACGAAAAATTGTATGGGGGATAATATTAAAATGAATATTGCCCTCTTCTGACATGTGGCTTCATACACTTTGTTAGTTAGACATCAACGTTTCGGAGGAAAGTGTTTACGTAGCCTTCGGATTAGAAGAAAAATCTCCATATTTACAGGCGTGAGAAGAGCAGATCTTATGCAAAATTAAAATATATATATGTTAGACAAATAGAATGCGAAGCTGTGGATAAGATTCTTCTTTTTCAGGATAAGGTCCAATGGCGTGAACTTAAGATATCTTATACTTGCATGTTTATAAACGAATTGAATACAAGTAAGATTAATTCACCTTTTTTAATATCAGATGTCATAGTGTCATGTTATGGTTCATATTGGTTATGAAGTTTATACATAAGATTAATTTAATGAGCATAGAAGTGTTCAGTAATGATGCGTGATACAAAATGAAGCAATTTAGTTACTTCAGTGTAATTCATTTTAACAACACGAGAGATAACTGAGCATTTAGGCTACATAAAAATAAGTGTCTATCAGCAAAATTGAAAATTGCATCTCAAGGAACACACTTAAAGCTCTTTCTACTCCAGATTGGAATTCCTGTTTCACTTTTAGAATTCACTATATGTTTTGAATTAACATCAAATGAAAACACTCGACGATGTTGATTTCGTGGAACTGGATGTGCTGCTATCTGGTCGCAGTACAGCGAAACATATTCTATTGTCTCTTCGGTTCTGGAGATAAGTAATTACTTGTACCTCTGGCCGCAATGTGAGATCCATTATAGACAAGCAGCCCTTGGTCACACGGTGTCATTCCTTTCATTAATAAAGTCAGAGACGAATATCTGAGGCGTGTCACGATGTCGCGTGCAGTTCATTAGTTGGGGCGTGTACCACGTCGTGCTGGACCGTCTGTCCGTCGGGCTTCTGTCATACGTTATTTAGAACGCCCATCCATCCATGCTAACAGCCCGTCACCTATACCCAAGAACCAACTCAGCTACCGATCCACCTACCCAAATACAACCTAGTGACCCAGCAATACACTTAACTACTCACCACTCACTGTTCAATAGAAGACATTCAAACATACCTACCCACCACCCTTAGCATTCTACCCAAACTTCGACACAAACAATTATCCTCTCAGGCAACCACGTCTATTCATCTAATCAACTATCCACCCACCTACGCATATCTTATCATCTGTCTATCCATCCATCCACTCTGCTCTAAAAGCATCGACTGACCTTCTGGTGCACATACCCCATCCGAGCCAGTCCCCATCTGAACACCCACCTATCCACAGACCCTCCCGTGCACATACCCCATCCGAGCCAGTCCCCATCTGAACACTCACCTATCCACATACCCTCCCGTGCACATACCCCATCCGAGCCAGTCCCCATCTGAACACTCCCCTATCCACAGTACCCTCCCGTGCACATACCCCATCCGAGCCAGTCCCCATCTGAACACCCACCTATCCACAGACCCTCCCGTGCACATACCCCATCCGAGCCATCCCCATCTGAACACTCACCTATCCACAGACCCTCCCGTGCACATACCCCATCCGAGCCAGTCCCCATCTGAACACTCACCTATCCACAGACCCTCCCGTGCACATACCCCATCCGAGCCAGTCCCCATCTGAACACTCACCTATCCACATACCCTCCCGTGCACATACCCCATCCGAGCCAATCCCCATCTGAACACTCACCTATCCACAGACCCTCCCGTGCACATACCCCATCCGAGCCAGTCCCCATCTGAACACCCACCTATCCACAGACCCTCCCGTGCACATACCCCATCCGAGCCAATCCCATCTGAACACTCCCCTATCCACAGACCCTCCCGCGCACATACCCCATCCGAGCCAGTCCCCATCTGAACACTCATCTATCCACAGACCCTCCCGTGCACATACCCCATCCGAGCCAGTCCCCATCTGAACACCCACCTATCCACAGACCCTCCCGTGCACATACCCCATCCGAGCCAATCCCCATCTGAACACTCCCCTATCCACAGACCCTCCCGTGCACATACCCATCCGAGCCAGTCCCCATCTGAACACTCACCTATCCACAGACCCTCCCGTGCACATACCCCATCCGAGCCAATCCCCATCTGAACACTCCCCTATCCACAGACCCTCCCGTGCACATACCCCATCCGAGCCAGTCCCCATCTGAACACTCACCTATCCACAGACCCTCCCGTGCACATACCCCATCCGAGCCAGTCCCCATCTGAACACCCACCTATCCACAGACCCTCCCGTGCACATACCCCATCCGAGCCAATCCCCATCTGAACACTCCCCTATCCACAGACCCTCCCGTGCACATACCCCATCCGAGCCAGTCCCCATCTGAACACTCACCTATCCACATACCCTCCCGTGCACATACCCCATCCGAGCCAATCCCCATCTGAACACTCCCCTATCCACAGACCCTCCCGTGCACATACCCCATCCGAGCCAGTCCCCATCTGAACACCCACCTATCCACAGACCCTCCCGTGCACATACCCCATCCGAGCCAATCCCCATCTGAACACTCCCCTATCCACAGACCCTCCCGTGCACATACCCCATCCGAGCCAGTCCCCATCTGAACACCCACCTATCCACAGACCCTCCCGTGCACATACCCCATCCGAGCCAATCCCCATCTGAACACTCCCCTATCCACAGACCCTCCCGTGCACATACCCCATCCGAGCCAGTCCCCATCTGAACACCCACCTATCCACAGACCCTCCCGTGCACATACCCCATCCGAGCCAATCCCCATCTGAACACTCCCCTATCCACAGACCCTCCCGTGCACATACCCCATCCGAGCCAGTCCCCATCTGAACACTCCCTATCCACAGACCCTCCCGTGCACATACCCCATCCGAGCCGGTCCCCATCTGAGCACTCACCTATCCACAGACCCTCCCGTGCACATACCCCATCCGAGCTAGTCCCCATTTGAACACAGACCCGTTAATATTAGCTTCAGGCCAAAGGCTGTAATCGGATTTCTGCAGTGCAAACAGTTATAATATCAAGTTATGGGCTACTAAATTATTATACCTCATTTATTTTGATGAATAACTATCGTCTTGAACTTTCTACATAGATACACAGGAATTGGCAGCTTTACAAATGGCAGTCTGCTCTACTCATTTGCCAGCTCGGGTTGCAATCGTTGACATTATCAGTTTTTTCATTTTTTTTTAAATGCATGATAAATTCTCAGTACTTTCTCCAGTCGCGGTTGTCAGAAGAATCCCTATATGATATGAGTAAGACCTATTTATACAACGCGTCTTGGCCATTAACCTTTTAAAGCCTAGCGGTTACTTTACGTACTACCAGGTTTAACATTGAAAAATTCTACATGACACGCACATTTCCTTTATGTGTTTTGTATTTATCTCAGAAAAAACAGCAATTATTGCCTTATACAATATTAACATATTAGTTTTTATAACCGGGGTGGAGAGTGTTTACTGCGCGGTACGCTCCGAATCCTTATATAAAACAAATTACGTTTCGTCTTTAAAGGGTTTTAATTGACTGAATAGAACAGAATCAGGCTTTAAACGATAATATTCTCCCAGCTATTCGGTAAATTCCGCACTTTTTTGTGGAACACGAAAGTCCATTACAGTGATAACTTAAATTCAGAAGAGTGTTAATTATTTCTTAATGATATTAACAAATACATAACACTTTTGGGAATTTATGTTAGCACTGTAATAAACCATTGTGTTTCATAAAAAGTGAGGAATTTACAGAATAGCTGGGTGACAATATTATTGTGCCGAAAATATTTGAGATACATATTACTGCTGTTATACGCTCTTTGCAAATTGAGCGCATAATGGGACAGTTGTGTCTTTTCGTCTGTAAAAGACTCACATGAATTGGATAGTCTAACCTAAAGTTTTCGGGCTAATTTTAATGTTGTCATATAAATTCTACTTCACACTAAGCTCAGTTGCAACTTCGTCCATTTTTCCACAACCATTTATGTCTTGCAAACGCTTACGACATAACAAATAGCTTTTCGGACTTAATGTGAAGCAGTTCACGTAATTCGTACTTCATGAAACGAAGAGCAGTTTAGATTACAACTTTGTGTAAAGTCATATTTAGCTATAGAAGTTTTTAGACTATTTTTTTGTGTGTGTGTGTGTTATTTTTCCAATGGCTCAACAGCCCCTTGGGGGCCTAGGCCGCCTCATTTGTCGAGGCTTCACGATCACACTTTTAGACACACCACACTTGGTAGGAATTCTCTGGACGAGGGACCATGCCGTCGCAGAGACCTCTACCTGACAACACACAACACTCACAAGAGACAGACAACCATGCCTCCGGTGGGATTCGAACCCACAATCCTAGCAAGCGAGCGGCCGTAGACCCACGCCTTAGACCGCGCGGCCACTGGGATCGGCAGTTTTTAGACTATACAACATGTAATTTTCACGATGTTGTTTCTAAAGTGTTGATTTCCTTCGGAATGCTGGAGTTTGTAATGCAGTAAATTAAAGTCATTTCCAGTGACAGTTCGATAATCCCACATAATGCAATTAGAATCCTTTTCAAACTAAATTAGATTATACTTTACACTCTTGTTGCAGTCGGCCTTTCCTCGGTCTGTCACTTTTAAAATTAATTTTACTCCAATTGTCTCTGTCACATGTCTTAGAATTTTGACATTTTTGAGACATTTTTACTTTCATTACAGTTTCTGAAGTTCTGCATGCCCCTTTGTTAATTGCACTTCTCAAACCTTTCTTCTTACCTATTCTGACGTTTGTCTACCTACTCTTTTTAGATGTAAAATGTTTTTATTGCACCTGATCACACTCAATGAAACACAAACACTCGGTTGGTCTCCTCTGGACAAGGGATCGGCCCGTAGCAGAGACATCTACCTGACAATACAAAACATTCACAAGAGACAGCCATACCCCCGGAGGGATTCAAATCCGCAATCCCAGCAATCGAGCGGCCGTAGACCCACGCCTTCGACCGCCCGGCCACCGGGATCGGCGATTATTAAATCTCCGAAAATAAATGTAGGCACGACATAAGTTTCCGTCTTCGCATTATCTGGTGAAACCAAGAACAAACACAAAATATTTGTGTGAGGATATCCGATATCAGGGCGAAAAGACAACGCTAAGTGTCCTAAGGGACAACGCTTGACTTGTGTACGGTAGACGACTGTTTGTTGTCTTGGCCGGGACACCACTTACCGTTATTGAGGTTCAGCGTGCATTTCTCAGCCCTTGCAGACTACTAGAGGGACAGCAGGCCGGTTGAATTTGCTCACTGCCTCTTCCTGCATATCTTTTCAAGTTCATTATCTAACCATCGTCCTCCCATTCGTTTAGCAGGGATAGCTCAGTCGGTGTAATGACTAGGCTAAGGTGTGGAAGTTTCGGGATTCGAATTCGGCAGGGAAAGAAATTTTTCTCCTCTCCAAAAGTACAGAGCGACCCTGGGTTAGGCCCAGCCTCCTCTACCATGCGTACCGGAGTACTTTCCCGAGAGCAAAATGCCGGGGCGCGGCGTTGACCATTCGCCTCAATCTAGCTCCAAAGTTAAGAATTAGTGGAGCTATAACTCTAGGCCCCATAGTGTCCTCATTGCGTGGACAGGGACAATTTTCATACTTTTTTACCTACCGTTTGATGGTATAAATATGCCTTGAATAGTTGGGCTGAAGTTCAGTCGCATTCGACCGTTTACAAGCTTAGAGTGTTACCTGCTGGTGTGAAACTGAGTCATGTAGGTGTGGGTTCTGTTCTAGTGGTCAGTTCAAGACATTTTGACCAGATGCACCGGGTTGAACGAACTGATGGGGACGGACTATTGTTAGACTCGCACACAGACAGGTAAGTTCAGCCAAGTCGCTTTGTGGGGCCGTTCGATGTCATCGCTTGCCAAAACTCTCAGGTTTAGCCCGTAAATGATGTAAGGCTCTTTCAAATTTTTTAAATTGTCTTTACTCTATATTATAAACAATAAAATTTATAAGAATTTTAGATTTTGACGGCCGTGGCATTGTAGGTTTTGTGCTTATTGGTCACTACAGAGTATAAGTTATACTGGTTACGTGGCTGTTATTGGTCAATACAGAGTGTAACTTATACATGGTTACGTGGCTCTTATTGGTCATTACAGAATGTAAGTTATACATGGTTACGTGGCTCTTATTGGTCACTACAGAGTGTAAGTTATACATGGTTACGTGGCTCTTATTGGTCACTACAGAGTGTAAGTTATACATGGTTACGTGGCTCTTATTGGTCACTACAGAGTGTAAGTTATACATGGTTACGTGGCTCTTATTGGTCAATACAGAGTGTAAGTTACACATGGTTACGTGGCTCTTATTGGTCACTACAGAGTGTAAGTTATACATGGTTATGTGGCTCTTATTGGTGTCTACAGAGTGTAAGTTATACATGGTTACGTGGATGTTATTGGTCACTACAGAATGTAAGTTATACATGGTTACGTTGCTCTTATTGGTCACTACAGAGTGTAAGTTATACATGGTTATGTGGCTCTTATTGGTTTCTACAGAATGTAAGTTATACATGGTTACGTGGCTCTTATTGGTCACTACAGAATGTAAGTTATACATGGTTACGTGGCTCTTATTGGTCACTGCAGAGTGTAAGTTATACATGGTTATGTGGCTCTTATTGGTCACTACAGAATGTAAGTTATACATGGTTACGTGGCTCTTATTGGTCACTACAGAGTGTAAGTTGTACATGGTTATGTGGCTCTTATTGGTTTCTACAGAGTGTAAGTTATACATGGTTACGTGGCTCTTATTGGTCACTACAGAGTGTAAGTTATACATGGTTATGTGGCTCTTATTGGTCAATACAGAGTGTAGGTTACACATGGTTACGTGGCTCTTATTGGTCAATACAGAGTGTAAGTAACACATGGTTACGTGGCTCTTATTGGTCACTACAGAGTGTAAGTTATACATGGTTATGTGGCTCTTATTGGTGTCTACAGAGTGTAAGTTATACATGGTTACGTGGATGTTATTGGTCACTACAGAATGTAAGTTATACATGGTTACGTTGCTCTTATTGGTCACTACAGAGTGTAAGTTATACATGGTTATGTGGCTCTTATTGGTTTCTACAGAGTGTAAGTTATACATGGTTACGTGGCTCTTATTGGTCACTACAGAATGTAAGTTATACATGGTTACGTGGCTCTTATTGGTCACTACAGAGTGCAAGTTATAATGGTTACGTGGGTTTTGAAGGGATCTGCTGCTTTCATCATCAGGTTAAGTGGAGACGGAGGCAGTAGGTTCCTACGAAACGTTGGTACCTTTGAGTACCCAAAGGTATTTTAGTTACATGTATATTCTCTATACGTCATACACAACTTTACAATACAATTTAATTAGTTACCTAATTAGTTACTTTAATGAAATTTGCCTTCTTTTATGAATTTATATGACTTAAAAGACTGGCAGTAGCCCAGATCTTATGATTTAGAATGGCAAGTTAATTAATGAATACTAATGGTAAAACACAATGTTATCCGTGCCCAAGTTAATCAATGAATACTAAAGGTAAGACACAATGTTACCATGCCCAAGTTAATCAATGAATACTAAAGGTAAGACACAATGTTATCCGTGCTCAAGTTAATCAATGAATACTAAAGGTAAGACACAATGTTATCCGTGCCCAAGTTAATCAATGAATACTAAAGGTAAGACACAATGTTATCCGTGCCCAAGCCATGAAGGCATACAAGGCCAGTTCAGATCTAGGTCCACTCATTCTTAACTTCGACGCGGCACTAAGTGGAGGTGAGTGGCCAAGATCACGCGCTACACGCGGTGGCTTAGTTGGTTGAGGCACTGCACTACAAGCCGCAAGGTCTCGGGTTCGATTCCCGATGGTGTCATTGGAATTTTTCATTGACATAATCCTTAAGGTCGCATTATGGTCCTGGGGTCGACTCAGCCTCCAACAGAAATGAGTACCAGGAATATTTCCTGGGGGATAAAGACGTCCGGTGCGTAAGGCTGACAAACTTACCACTTTCATGTGTCTAGAAATTCTGCGAACCTCAAACTCCTGGAGCCGTAAGGGCCTGTCCTGGCCTGTAATGGGATTGCTTTACCTTTGCCTTACATTGATCTTCCGAAGCAAATTAACTCGAGTAAACACCGGGGAAAGAGAGTTGAGACACTGAGTTCGAGAGTGAAGGCAGCTTATCGGAGCAATCTTCACTAGCACATAGCAACGTCAGGTGAGGAGCTGGGAAAGGGCAGAGTTGCCGTGACACGAAACGCAACACCACATTGGGGGAGCGACAAGTTGTGTTAATTTGTGAAGCCTAATGTGACGTATTCCCAGAATACTCTACTGTATATCTCGTTATTGGTAGGTCATATTTGGCGTCCTAACAGCCAACTACCGACACTTACATGTCCGTTCGGATATAATTATCACAAAACGTAGGAATGAAAGCCTAGAAATAAATGAAAGTGCAGAAACATAAGAATAAGAAAAAGGAAAAGAAAAAGAAAAATGAGATAATAATGTGGCGAAGTGAGAAAGGAAACAGCGAAAAGAAGAAGAGAAGAAGAAATCAGAAATAGATGGAAAGGAAGACAAATATTTAAACAAGAGAATAAGATGGAAAAGACGAGACGTAATTCGACAAATTACACGCATAACTTAATACTTTCCACGACAGCTGCCGAAATCCAAAAATTAATAATATAACATACGGTATATATATATATATGCTTAGTGACAAGACGAAATATCAGACATCCCTGAGGTATTTATATTTTGAAATTTATTGAAATCCAAAATAACATCCTTTTGCTAAACTTTGCAGGGACGCTTTTTCAGACATTTCTGTGTCAAATACTTGACGCCCTGTTACAGCAGAAACTCTTCTACGATTGTTGAAAATTGTCTCCCAATTCTGTCACGGCACGATTATCTCCATCTAAAAGGCGAGAAAGTATAAACCGAGCCAATGAGTGTTTATGTTTCTTAGTGAATTATAGACTCTATTCGTGTTTAGTTTCGCTTCCAGACCACCCATTGTTGAGGTTGCGGATGTCCAATATCAAACATTATAGCCTCACTCTGCATATCTTTAACGTTTGGAAGGATTAGAGCTATTGATTTCAGATCTTTTATAAATTTTTTACTTATTTATTTGCAGGGCTCCAAACAAACAAAATTCATTTTTTTAAATTATATTTTCGAGATGTGACTTACTCTTATTATACCTGTCTTTCGGCCTCCCTGTCTGCTAATACAAGTACAGGCAAGATATTATAAGATATTGTCTAATTGTCATGAAATTTGTTTTGAACAGCCTGTAGTTTGAGAACGACTTATTGGAACATTTTTTAGAAGTGTTTAAAGATTATGACTTTTTTTTTTAAATTATATGAATAATACTAGAAATATTTATATTAAATTTAAAATAAGTTTAGCAAATGGGAATCGCGACAAATATTTAAATGTGGCAATAACTCATAGATTATTGTAATCTGACATGCATAATTTAATGTGCGACCTGTTACAGGTACAAACATAAGTATAAACATTGGCAGAAACTTGAAAATTACGAATTTCGGGACAACGAATTTTACCAATTCTTACAAAGCCTATTTAATAGGAACTTGTGTTAGTTCAAAGAACTTCACAACCCGCGCTTGTCGAAACACTTAATTATAAAGATACTCATAAATTTGATGTCATTTTTTAATTAGATAATCAAATACTTACAACTACATTTTTTACAACAGACTTAATTCCTTCAGTTCAACTATCCCACTATATAACTATACAGTTGTTTGGTCACTCCTGACGACAACATTCGAGACTCCGAACTGCCTTCAGGCATGAAAAACATAGGAAGAGATTTATAGCAGCTACTTTTTAACTGCACCTAATTAGACCTACTTGCTTTATGCATTTTATAAGATGAACCTAGAAGCGTACTGCTTTTTCCGACAAATCCGACTTCTCTTATCTTAGTGAAACATACTTAAGACATGCCGAATGAACTACTGATTTTTTTTATTCAGTATTAATATCTGTTTTATGAGAATGTAGAGTTAAGTTCACCGACTCACGTTTTCTTCCTTAGAGTTTTAGTACTATCAGCGATGGACTTTCTGCTTGTGTTATTAGGAAACAGACTTGTTTATATATCGACGTCACATCGAACACAAAGTTTTGCTGCTTCCAGTGATTCGAAATAATGAATGCTTATGTTGAACTGAAAAGGCTCATGGGTATCATATATGAAAATACCGTTATCATATTTATCATATGCACTATGAGTGAGGAAATAGTTTAGTAGGTATAACGACTAGCTACCAGGTGGACGGACAGGGTTTCGAATCCCGGCAGCCGCAAGAGATTTTTTTCTTCTCCAAAGGAGTTGATATTCTCTCTAGAGCCCACCCAGACTCATATTAAATGGGAACCGCAGGTCCTTTCCCGAGGGAAAGACGTCGAGGCGTGAAGTTGACCACTCATCTTTATCTAGTGTCTAGGTAACAGATGAGTGGAGCTATACAGGGCATACACAAAAGAATGGTGCGGTTTAAATAGTATTCACTATTGAAACCGCACCATTCTTTTGTGTATACCCTGTACTTCTGCTCCCCCTCTTTGCCTTCATGGCCTGGACAGGGACAACTTTAACTTTTTGGACTGTGGAGAGTAGCTAAATTTTGTTGGTATCTTTTGGTGCCACGTCTTAGACACCAAAAGAACAGAAACCGGTCTTCTTTTTGTTGGTACTGTAACACACTCAGTAATATTTATTGTCTATCATCAGTGATCACGGATGAAAAATGATATTTAGACAGCAATAGAACAGTGCCAAGTATCCACCAGATATAACAGCACTTAGTACGAGCATTACACGTCCATATTCATACTATGTAGCATGAGGGACAATCAAAAGTAGGAAAGTATAAGCACCAGTTTTCAATCCTGAAGGCGGAGGTAGTAGTCTCCACCGAATCATCACTACATATCTACAAAACTATATGACGTCACGTGAGAGAAAGCAACAATTTTAATATGCCTGCCTTCTTTAAAATGTGGATCAGTGTCGTCTAAGTTGGACCGAAAATTTTCCACTTGATCTGAGTAATAAGTTGGTCTAAGAATTAGCTATACCCAACAGTGTCGGACAAAAATTAAATTCACCCAACCGTGTTTAGCGCAGACCCTCGACACAAAATTTATTTGGCTCAGCGACCCCAGAGACGAAACGTGCAGACTTAGGGACGAGAAAAACGTCCAGTGTATGAGGTTGCTTTGTGCCCTTTGGTCAGAGTACTCACAATAATACAAAACTAATACAGAGAGCAAAATATACATGCAGAAGGAGGTTGCCTAGTGTCGTGTGAAATTGCGTATTTTCTGAAAAACCACTTTGCCTTTTATTGTGTTTTCCGTTTCGTCCAAAGTACACAGGATTCCTTGGTAATTTTTCTGAGTACAATAAGAAGACTCTTTTCACCAGCAAACTGGACTTAAATTTAAGGAAGAAACTAGTAAAGTGCTACATTTGGAGCACAGCTTTTTATGGTGCTGAAACGTGGACACTTCGGAAAGTAGATCAGAAGTATCTGGAAAGTTTTGAAATGTGGTGCTGGAGAAGAATGGAGAAGATCAGTTGGACCGATCGTGTGAGAAATGAAGAAGTATTACACAGAGTCAAGGACGAGAGGAATATCCTACATACAATAAAAAGAAGGAAGGCTAACTGGATTGGTCACATCTTGCGTAGAAACTGCCTTCTGAAACACGTGATTGAAGAAAAGGTAGAAGGAAGGATAGAAATGACGGGACGACGAGGGAGAAGACGTAAGCAGCTACTGGATGACCTTAAAGAAAATAGAAGATACTGGAAATTGAAAGAGGAAGCACTAGATCGCACCCTGTGGAGAATTCGCTTTCGAGAGGCTAAGGACCTGTCGTAGACAGACTACAGAATGAGAGGCTACGGACCTGTGTAAGACAGACTACAGAATGAAGAGGCTAAGGACCTGTCGTAACACAGACTACAGAATAAAAATGACAATAATTTACACCACATGTTTTCAGGAAGTCCATAACTATTCGTAAATTTTAATTAAGTATTAATGACTTGTGGCGACTTTTACTGTTTGCTGCGCGTTTGTTGTTATCCAGATACTGCATGCCAGATGACTTCCTCAATCTCACAACTCGTTATTTGCATGGAGTGCATGAAGTAAACCAGGACATGTGATTCATATTAGAAAGTAAATTAATGGGCTGCAATGAAATTAAACCTGAACGTCCTACATTGAATATTTCCGTCAAATTCCACTTTGGGAGCCATATCATGTCACTGCAAGTTTTCATACGCTATAAGTATTTCCTTATATCAGCACTAAATAAATATGGAGACTAACGTGACATGAAAAGTCAAAAATTTTAAAAATAAAGCATTTTATTGTAGTGAAATTTTTCTCTGCCTTTATTACTCTGTGCTTCACTGTAATGGCTCCCTTCAAGGGTGTAAGTTATAGGACACTCCAAGTTAGATACAGTTGATCTGTCTAAATGAAGACGGGAAAGAAAAAGATGCGAAACTCAATACACAAACTGTCTGTGTGATGTCTTGCTGTCACTGTCTGTCTACAGAACAGCGTCATCGTCTGAGCCGCGGAGTGGAAGTGCGACGTATCCTGGTTCGATATACTTCTTCCCGAAAGGATACAGACCACTTCTGGGACCCCCCTCTCCACCCACTAGTAAATGGAAAACTGATGTTTCTTTCCCAGGAGTACAGCATCCGAGGCGTGAAGCTAAACACTCATCTCCATCTATAGCCGAAAGCTGGAAATGTTTGGAGCTGCACATCGGTTTCTTTCCGCCCTCCCCGTTGCGGTTCTTAAATAAGTATGTGGATGCTTTTACGTTGACTGCAGGTTTATCAAGCCAGGACCGTAGGATACGGTGAAATGTGGCAGTAGTTGTGGTTATACTCAAAGCAAAATTAGGTTCTTTATATCAGGTGCTGGGCAGTAGAGGTCTTATATAACTTTTAAAACTTTCGCGGCGACATGATAGTCTTCTCGGGCCATCGGCCGTGTTAACTGATTTAAATACAACGTTTCGGGGACTGGCTCCGTCCCCATCCTCAGGCAGAACTGATTTGCTTGAGGATGGGGACGGAGCCAGTCCCCGAAACGTTGTATTTAAATCAGTTAACACGGCTGATGGCCCGAGAAGACTATATTGAGTAGAGGTCTTCTGTCTTCTGGCATACTGCGCGGCGTAGGTTGCTAGTTTGTTACAAACATTTCGGCAAAAGGTAAAGGTTCCTTCTTCAAGGGTCAAGCATTCCTGCTTGACCCTTGAAGATGGGACCTAAATGTACTATTTTATTCCTGAAGGTGGGACCTACGTCTTGTCCCGGATTGTCGGTGGCAAGCTACAAACCTACGCCGTTCCTCATCCAAGAGCATCCGTTATATTAGTTTATAACTCCAGATGCTGATAGTGTCTCAGTTAGTTAATAACCCCCCCATTTTTTTACACAATCCATGGTGTCATTACCGTTTTCATAAGACCCAGCCAATGGTGCCTATCTTGATCCAAATGGGTCAATTTCACATCCTTATGCCCCATATCTGTAAGTGACGTTTTGGTATCACACTCCCGCCTAAGCCGACGTCTTCCATGTGAATTGTTCCCTTCAGTTTCCGACTAAATTTACTACGAATTTCACTTCTTACCCAAGATTTATATTACCCCATCCACCTCTTCCTCTTTATTTACCTTCCATACACTTAATATTTACTGAGGAATGTATCTATAAATTATTAAACTCATTATTATGTTTTTCCAGCTTTCTGTTATTTCCTCCCTCTTAGGCCTAAATACTGCTTTCAACAACCTTTTATTAAACATTCCTTATGCCCTTTCCCTAATGTGAAAAATCAATTTGTTAACCGGTAGCAAATTTCTTGTTAAAGTTACAAGTACCACCATGTTATCCTCCAGAAATTTGTATATATTTCACGGATTTTGAAAATATCACTGATAACGATAGATTTTCCCCGATATGAACGAGCAACACATATCCTAAATATCTGGACTTGGACATCAGACAGACAAGAAGTGTGAACGTAGTCCACCTCTATAATACCGAGTCGTTTATACTCATTTCTGAGTGTCGTGACCCTACTGGCACGAAGATTGTCAGCGGTGGTTTCCCGTTGCCTTCCGCCGTGTACGATTCTATTCATCCTGATAGGACCGCTAGAGCCCTCTAGCAGCCGATCAGGAGACTTGGGTGAGAAATGGCCGGCAAATTTGGCTTACGAACATCTCTATGCCCTTAAGGTTCTTTTACATGCCGTAAATCTACGACATGGGACCGACGGCTTTACTTCCCCTCCGAAAGAAGTGGTGCTACGGATTCTTATCACCCTTAAAAATCCATCTACCTCGGCCGGGATTGAACCCGCAACCTTGGGTCCAGTGGCGAGCACGCTAACCACTAGTCCATCAAGGCAGATAGTCCACCTCTATAAAAACACTGAAATGACTCAGTGGTCGTTTTA
This sequence comes from Reticulitermes speratus, assembly GCA_021186555.1. Classification (NCBI taxonomy): domain Eukaryota; kingdom Metazoa; phylum Arthropoda; class Insecta; order Blattodea; family Rhinotermitidae; genus Reticulitermes; species Reticulitermes speratus. Next base: position 8,633,980 of record JAJKFL010000237.1, read on the forward strand.
CTTCATGTGATGTAGCAAATACGAGTACATGTTCTATCATAATTAATTTTGTGGACTTTTATTTGTGCTGTAAATTGTGAGAGAGACAGAACAGGTACTCATTAAACCTGCTACAGATTTGCCATTTCGCGAATCAGAAAACATTAGGAGTCACTGAGTGATATATACATATATAAAATTTCTTCTCCACTTAGCCGGAGTGATAAATTGACTAGCTTTAAACCATAACATCTTTCAACAACAAGTCTCACTCTTTTGCATCTCCTGCGAGGCACTATAGAAAAAGAGATTGTAAAGATTTGCGGCTGTTTTTCACAAGAGGGTTACTGAAAAAAAACAAAAGCTAATATTTACTAAATCCCCGATTTCCACTTAATTCCAAGAGTTCCAATATGTTTGCAGTTTATAAAGATGTATAACCTATCCCAGTTTCATTTGAGAAGGTAAGAAGGAAGTTTAAGTGAGACGTGGCTGCTTTAAAAATAGATGCGGGAAGGAAGGCTTTTTTCCGAAGAGACATAAGCGTTTCAGATTGTTACACCAAACAAACTCGGAAATGGTGTTAGCGTTAGTGATTTTTATGTGGCTGTCTAGTTCGCTACCACTTTGCGACACACACCTGCTGACATTACTCACAAACCCGGAATGTCCAGAGGAAGCGACTTTTTGAAGGAGTTATTTTGAGTGTGTTTAATAATGCTTTATGAACTGCATAGTTCATGTAAAAAATATATAATTTCTACTATTCCCCAAACATTAATTAGCGTGATAAGTTCAAAGAAGATGAGTGGATGTGACATTCTACACACATGGCAGAAATAAGAGTAGATAAAACAGCGGTAGCCAGAAGACATGAATAAAAAAAGGGAACACTTCGAAAAAACTGACCTTAAAAGGAATAGGATATGGGGAGTGGAGTGGATTCATCTCGCTCAGAATAATGACCATTTACACATCCTGTGAACACGACAATGAAATTCATTCTCATAAAAGGAGAAGAATATCTTTATCAGCTGAATTACTTCGTTTTTCGACGAAGACCCTGCTTCCTGAGTTAAATAGTTAGACCCTGTAAGTTTTACAGCATCTAGTGTGAGAATGAATTAGAATGATGTGTGAAAATGTCTTTGTGATCTTCATTAAGGTAGTGTCTTAGAATGTTCTTGGGTGGTCTGAGTGGCATATGTGTGCGCCTTGAGACCTTTCGCTGTTAGACAGCGAAGCTCAGAGGTAAAGGTAAATTTCACCCTAGAACAGGCCATGAAAGCCCAGAGGGGGAGTAGAGGTATAGCTCTACTCTTTCTTTAACCTCGGCGCTAGATGGAGGTGGGTGGTCAACGCCACGCCCCGGCCGCTTTACCCCGGGAATGACCCGTTACCCATTGTACAGGAGGCTGGGTAGGCCTCAGGGCCGGTCTGGACGGGTGCGGAAAATCTCGCCTCCACCGGGACTCGATACCCGGACCGTCCAGCTCGTAGCGAGTCGCTATACCGGCTACGCTATCCCGGCCCACGCGAAGCTCAGAACTCATTGACAAACTGGTAACAGCAGAAGAAAGTAGCAAGGGCTGTGTGCACCAGCTGCTTTTCCGTAAGGGTATTAGGCGTGTCGGTCTCTGTGTGTCCATCTGCACGATTTGTCTTCCACGCAACCGATTTCGGTAAAATTTCTAACTGGAATTTACGTAATGTGTTAGCGAACAAGTTTTACTTGATTCGAATCAGTCGGATTTAACCGTCACTTTACTAAGTCCATAGAACAGTGTCCTTGAAAAAGTTGTAGTCGTGTAGACAGTTAAAACATTTTGGTAATCGACGGTTCATTACCGTTTCACAAATGCGACACATTGGTCAGTATGCTGAGGCGGCTGAATAAAATAAGGATCGTTTCCCCATGGAGCAGAGTCCTTCTTGAGAAGCTAACAGTTTCTCAGCTAGTCAAAATTTCCGCGCATTTCAATGGAAACCGAAGTTTCATTACCACACACACAAGCGACCGCCACCCGTTCCTACTCTGAGCCAGATCAATCCAGTCCGTGCCCCAATTCCATCTCTTGAAGATCCATTTTAATATTATCTTCCCATCTATGTCTAGGTCTTGCCAATGAGCATTTTTCCTTATGTTTGCCCACCAAAACCGCATCTCTCCTGTCCGAAAAGTCCGTACCATCTACCAAGCTACCCAGCGTCACATTCTATGAGACGCCTACATTCATAATCACTGCCTTGTGAATTTGAGTCTAGACGTAAAGGAAATGATTAAATTGTGTCTCAGAAATGAAACTCGGAATGTTGCTACAGACTTCGACACAGTGTAATCAGGTGCGCTGACACTGGTCCATTCACTGCAAGAAAATGAAACAAGGCAGTAAACCTGCTGCAGTGGAGGCACGCATTCCCGTTGTGTCGAGGCCACTTCTTGCACGCGTTTCCTACTTTGGCAAACTAAACTCTTTTTGTACGCCTTAGAGATGTATGGACCACTTCCCAGAAACAATTCCTTGAATTTCAAATAAAATTAGTAAAACTGTTAAGAAACACACGATTTGAAAACCTAATAGATCAATTTGATGTAAAAGAAGTTAATAAAATATTATCGTTATGCGAACTATAACTTAACCTCGCAGCATGACAGAAATGGCCACCCAAGTCTTTGTCTTCTGCCGCACGTCTAAGCTTGACCATCTGTATATGGCAGGTCGAAACAACTGCAGAAAAAACAATGGCACGAGGCAGCAGGACGAGATTCGAAAACCAAGCAGTAGCGTCTTGAAACTGGAAACACAGAGAACTATCTGATTTAGGACGCATGGCATTCCTGCGACGTTAGGTAACCAACGAAATAACAGGATCTTTCACTTCATCGCCGTCTGACTGACTAATTAATTCTTCACACACACTGACTGATTCACTCATTCATTAAATGAAGCATTTATTCCATAACTGAGAGATCGAAAACTCACTGAATGACTTATCGACACACTTCCCAATTTTTTGGTAAACAAATCCAAAGGACTAAGACTCTTATTATTATTATTTATTATTATTATTTACTGCAATTGGGGTTTCACCCGGTGGCAGTAGTCCTTACACTAGTACACACAATACAAATGTTTTCACCCGGTGGCAGTAGTCCTTACACTAGTACACACAATACAAATGTTTTCACCCGGTGGCAGTAGTCCTTACACTAGTACACACAATACAAATGTTTTCACCCGGTGGCAGTAGTCCTTACACTAGTACACACAATACAAATGTTTTCACCCGGTGGCAGTAGTCCTTACACTAGTACACACAATACAAATGTTTTCACCGGTGGCAGTAGTCCTTACACTAGTACACACAATACAAATGTTTTCACCCGGTGGCAGTAGTCCTTACACTAGTACACACAATACAAATGTTTTCACCTGGTGGCAGTAGTCCTTACACTAGTACACAAAATACAAATGTTTTCACCCGGTGGCAGTAGTCCTTACACTAGTACACACAATACAAATGTTTTCACCCGGTGGCAGTAGTCCTTACACTAGTACACACAATACAAATGTTTTCACCCGGTGGCAGTAGTCCTTACACTAGTACACACAATACAAATGTTTTCACCCTGTGGCAGTAGTCCTTACACTAGTACACACAATACAAATGTTTTCACCCTGTGGCAGTAGTCCTTACACTAGTACACACAATACAAATGTTTTCACCCTGTGGCAGTAGTCCTTACACTAGTACACACAATACAAACGTTTTCACCCTGTGGCAGTAGTCCTTACACTAGTACACACAATACAAATGTTTTCACCCGGTGGCAGTAGTCCTTACACTAGTACACACAATACAAACGTTTTCACCCGGTGGCAGTAGTCCTTACACTAGTACACACAATACAAATGTTTTCACCCGGTGGCAGTAGTCCTTACGCTAGTACACACAATACAAATATTTTCACCCGGTGGCAGTAGTCCTTACACTAGTACACACAATACAAATATTTTCACCCGGTGGCAGTAGTCCTTACACTAGTACACACAATACAGATGTTTTCACCCTGTGGCAGTAGTCCTTACACTAGTACACACAATACAAACGTTTTCACCCGGTGGCAATAGTCCTTACACTAGTACACACAATACAAATGTTTTCACCCGGTGGCAGTAGTCCTTACACTAGTACACACAATACAGATGTTTTCACCCTGTGGCAGTAGTCCTTACACTAGTACACACAATACAAACGTTTTCACCCGGTGGCAATAGTCCTTACACTAGTACACACAATACAAATGTTTTCACCCGGTGGCAGTAGTCCTTACACTAGTACACACAATACAAATGTTTTCACCCTGTGGCAGTAGTCCTTACACTAGTACACACAATACAAATGTTTTCACCCGGTGGCAGTAGTCCTTACACTAGTACACACAATACAAATGTTTTCACCCGTTGGCAGTAGTCCTTACACTAGTACACACAATACAAATGTTTTCACCCTGTGGCAGTAGTCCTTACACTAGTACACACAATACAAATGGACATATAAATATACATAAAAATAACAATACAAAACAAACTATACACAATTACAAAACAAAATACATACAGTAAATACAAGTACACACATTACAAAAACTTCCACACCTTACAAAAGCATTCACTCCTTACAAAAGCATCTACACCTTACAAAAGCATCCACACCTTACAAATACATCCACACCTTACAAAAACATCCACACCCTACAAAAACACCCATACACATACAAAACAAAATACATACAGTAAATACAAGTACATAAATTAGAACACCATACACACATTACAAAAACATCCACACCTTACAAAAGCATCCACACCTTACAAAAGCATCCACTCCTTACAAAAGCATCCACACCTTACAAATACATCCACACCTTACAAAAACACCCATACACATACAAAACAAAATACATACAGTAAATACAAGTACACACATTAGAACACCGTACACACATTACAAAAACATCCACACCTTACAAAAGCATCCACTCCTTACAAAAACATCCACACCTTACAAAAGCATCCACACCTTACAAATACATCCACACCTTACAAAAACATCCACACCTTACAAATACATCCACACCTTACAAAAACACCCATACACATACAAAACAAAATACATACAGTAAATACAAGTACACACATTGGAACACCATACACACATTACAAAAACATCCACACCTTACAAAAGCATCCACACCTTAAAAAAGCATCCACACCTTACTAAAGTTCAAGTCTGAACAGGATGCTGAGTCGTGTGGTCCATTTCACATTCTTAAACTACCATTTGTAAAATACATCTTAATATCATTCTTCTATACTTTTTTATTAATCTCACCGTGCATCTTGTTTAACAATTCACTGTCTAAGAACCAAATAAATGCACTTTTTCACTTCCACTTTTTATTTACAAGTTCACCCCTACATATGTTTCGGTCCTCTTAAAGACCATCATCAGGGGACCGAAACATATGTAGGGTGGAACTTGTAAATAAAAAGTGGAAGTGAAAAAGTGCATTTATTTGGTTCTTAGACAGTGAATCATTCTTCTAGTTCATTTTCGGCCTGGGCACTAAGACGATCGATATGCCAAAATAATTGGCAATAGAAGTAAATTTTTATTATTTATTTGTATGGATTTTATGCTTAAAATTCTTACGTATGTCCAAGTATTTCCTTGTCTCAATAGTAATAGTGTAAGTTAGATTACTTCTTGCGAAATATTATTAGGATGTTCAAATCAAGGCGGATGAGATGGGCGGGACGTGTGGCTCGAATGGGTAAGAACAGAAATGCATACAGAATTTTGAAGGCGAATTTGAAGGGAAGACACTACTTTGAAGATCTGGAAGTGAATGGGAGAATAATTTAATTAATTAAAGAAACACGACGAAATGTCCTGGACTGGATTTATATCTCTCAGCATAGGGACAAATATTCTGGATTTTCTGAATACAGCAATCAGTCTTCGGGTTTTTTTTAGAATGCAGGGAAATTCTTGAATAGCTGCTTGAGCCTTCTCTCCCTAAGATAGGCTTTGTTCCATATAGTTAGTTAAGCGGAAGTGTAATCACGATTATGCAAGTTATTGTGAACATTGTATAAAGTATTGGACCTGAACTTAGAAGGGTTCAGAAATATGAATTCCCTTGCATTGTAAGTCATGTCAGTTTAAGAAAATCAATCATCAGTAATATATCCAGATGCAAGAACTACCGTAATATGAAACTTTAATATTTGCTTATGCAGTAAGTTGCCCTGGACAGTGAAAAAAAAAACTGAAGCAATATTTTGTACTCTCACTGACTTACATACATTCATGTACATTTACGTCATAGGCCTACAGCAGCCAACTCCAACAACGCCTGGCTGAGCGTAGGTCAGATGTGCGAAAAAATGTAGGAGATAAAGGTAAGGAATTTATGATAGAAGCATAGAAATGACAATTGCAGTGGGTGTTGTCTGGCAAAGAGGATGAGAACAACTGAATGGTGGGAACAGCGACGTCATAATTTACTACCAGATATAGTCGATGGAAACGCTTTTTGTGCTGGAACCATAATGGGAGCGCAAACTTAAATGCAGGGTCAAAGGTTGGAGCAGCTAGACTAAACTAAACTTTGCGTGTAAAACAACGTTACTCCGGTCTCACTGGTCTTCCAGCTTATCTTCTTTTCCTGAATTTGTATCGCCATCGCCGTCTTCTGCGATGTACAGTCGCGCAGTCAGGTATGACGTCACCCTCTGCAGCTACCGTGCGGTGATACGTTCTGTCTTCAATTCAGTACATTAAAGATATTTGAAAGTTTGTTGTCGCAAGCATGGCAGGAGAGGTTAAAGATTTTGTGTCGAACAAACAGGAAGAAATAAAGGAAAAGGGAAAGAAAGAAAGAAAGAATGAGAAACATAATGCAAGTTTTATTTACAGTGACAGAACATTGTGCATTAGGCGACAATGAGACGGAGTCTCTTTATGACAATACCTTTAATATCGCAAAGCGCAACAGGTCGATTGGTATTGTTGTGTTTATTTAAAACCTTTTGTGGCTACAGCTCAAGTAATTTAACTGGAAAGCAGAGCAACGTTTGAAAAACAAGGTTTTCCTCTTTACCATTTCGATAAAATAAGCAACGCCTTACTGCCATCCAAACGTTTCTGTATAGCGCCAAATGACATTCGGCCCCGTGATGTGACACCGGTCAGTTACGGACATGTGTACAATAAATTTAATGTCACTAAATTCCTTGCCATGGATGTTGTAGAAGATATGGAAATTGGTAAAATTAATGAAAGGCTGTCAAAACTGTTCGATATACGAAACATCAATTACTGTGACCACAAGTAACTGCTCGAACTGGGCAGCTAGAAGTTTTAGATATTTGTGAGAATGCAGTATTGACTAAATGAAGTACTTCCCCACTAAACGAATTTATCTTCGCTGCGTAATTTATCACAAGTGGAGAACTATATAAAATTTTAATCTGAATTTCTGAAGGAAAGGAGATATTAAAATTCCATACAGAACTACTAGTTCTCACGAAGTACGGGATTTACAGGAAATGGAAAACATACATACTAAATGTTCTCAAAAATAAAATAATATAAAGTAATCGAAAATTTACATATCGCTTTTTGGGAAAATTGTCGTAATATTTGAGTAATTTAAGTGGAATTATTTAGCTGAAAGACAACTTTACAAGTGCAATTTTTACGGCGCACAGTTTTGTGAGCAGCACTATAGTTCTACACTCCTTTGTAGAGGACTACATGTTTATACAGAGCAGTACACTTTGTACACAAAGCTAAATATTTATACATAGCGCTACAGGTTTATATACAGCGCTACAGCTTTATGTACAACACTACAGGTTTATATAGAGCGCTACAGCTTTATGTACAACGCTACAGGTTTATATAGAGCAGTACACTTTGTACACAACGCTAAATATTTATATATAGCGCTACAGGTTTTATATACAGCGCTACAGCTTTATGTACAACACTAAAGGTTTATATACAGGCTACAAGTTTTATAGAGTGCTACATGTTTATATAAGGCGTCACAGCTTTATGTACAACACTACAGGTTTATATACAGCGCTACAAGTTATATAGAGTACTACATAATTATATAAGTCGTTACAGCTTTATGTACAACACTGCAGGTTTATATATAGATACAATTTATATATATAACAATTTTTATATAACGCTACACTTTTATACAGCAAATTATATACAGCACTACATATTTATATACAAATATCTACAGTTCATATGTAGTGCGCAGTTTATATAGAGCACTACAGGCTTATCTACAGCGCTGAAGATTTATTACAAATCTAGAATTTATATACAGCTAAAACAGCGCTGCAGCTTTCCAAGCAAAGGTAATTTTGTTTCAGTGCAAATAGAGAGAAGGCACAGATATATGATTTACCCCACAGATATGAAAAGAAGTTTGTGTGTCCTATAATTTTGTAATTTCTGTATAGATGGGGCCGGGATAGCTCAGTCGGTATGCGACTCGCTACGGGCTGACGTCCGGGGATCGAATCCGGTGGGGGCGAGATATTTCGCATAACGTCCAGACGGCCCTGGGGCCTACCCAGCCTCCTATAAATGGGTACGGGTCTTTCCCGGGTAAAGCGGCCGGGGCTGTGCTGACACCCACCCCCAACTATGCGCCGGGGTCAAGAATGAGTAAGCTATACTTCTACTCCCCTTTGGCCTTCATGGCCTGTTATAGGGAAAACTTACTTTACTTACTGTATAGATACTTTTGTCGTTGATTTAATATCGTCAAAACATTTGGAAATTTTCTTCAACTGCTAAATTTCTGTTTCTTCCTTTACGTTGACACTGCCCCAGATAATCTATACTTATGTCGAAACGAGTAGCATAACTGAAGGAAACATGTTGCATATCTTGGGACTCTTCAGTGCAAGAGGATGCAGCAATGCCAAGGAATTTCGAAGAAAAGTGATACGAATATTTGCTGCCAAACACACGTGTGAACAAAAAGTGCTTAAGGAAGTTACGCAAATCAAAGTCAAGGGGATTCACGACAGTTCTTCCCTTATCACCAATATATTTACATCGAATACTGATACAGTTGTTGTAGCACAGACATTTATATCAGTCTGAAGGTTTCTGGTAACAATAATGACTATTAACACTGTGCCGTGCCTAAATCTCGACATGCCACGGAGATCCACCAGCCTATACACTACACCCCTTACAAACATGAGTTGGTCTGTTCTGTCAGCTACCTTCCACCCCCCTAACTTTCACTTTTGTACCCGTCCATAGTTCACCTAGTAAGCTGCGTCTTTCTACTTGATCACTCTGCAACCCAGCTCTGAACTACGAGCAGCGAAATCCGGTTTCGGCTTTCATCACCAAAAGTTTGGTTTCGGCAAGGATTGTTTGAGTCCTTGGTAGGGCCGTCGTCTGAAGGAAGTTTTATCAGATCGGCGCTACCAAGTGTCCGAGAGGAGAAGGTTTCTCTGGTCTCAATCGACGAGTTTGTTAAATTACATTCCTTCTGTTGTATACTGCATGTACTGTAAGTACGGACAGTGTTACTCAATTTGTTATTAATAAATTATTTATGTTAAATTTGGTGTATTTGACGATATATGTGGGAGCTACCCACGCTAAAGAAATGATCCATGGTAGTAAGCACGTTACAACACTTTAAAACCTAGTGATAATTATATATACCACATACTACAACATTAAGAATTTCTGCAGGTTGCTCACACAGTTTATTCATGTGTTTCATGCATTTTTCAGAATAAGCACCGATTATATTTCCCTATAAAATATTAGCCGATTAATCTCGCTAATGAATATGAAGTGTGTTCTCTGTGGGGTATAGCTAAATCTGTGTTAATTCTTATAATGTAGATGGAAGTCAGTCTTCATTGAGTTAATATAGATAGCTTATATTTAATTACTCATTCAAAAACTTGCTCTGAAAGAGAAAGTGCTAATACGTTGGCATATCTTCTTTCACCGGCCCAGCAACACAATTGAAGCTGTAAATTCAGCTTTTCAGGGTAACATGTATGCCCACTTTCGACCCCCTGCAAAAACATGTTCCTTCTCCCATTGGTATCTCAGGGTTCCGTTCATAAGACCTCTTCAGTTTCTCAGTTCACCTGCTTCTAAATGACTGCTTCAGTAAAATAACCTCCTTACGTAATATACACAACTCAGCACATACATATAAGTTTTATATAGTTTCATCTTACTCGTTTTTGAATAATTTTCTCTAGTTAAAAACTTTATTAAATAAAATGGGCCTACTGTATACAAGTCACACTTGGAATGACATAATCATTGTCATATAATTCATAATTTAAGATGTCTGTCATTATCTTATTAAATAACACTATGTAACAATTTTTATTTATTTTTTGTTCCTGAGTATTAACTGTTATTTCCTAATTCCTTGTGCCTCAAAAGTACAGAAAATGGCCATTATTCCCCACAAACTTTACTTTTGTGACCAGGACAGTGATATTTTGAAATTGAAAGACCTCAACGACTTGATCAGAGATGTTGATCTCACCAAGTCCAATGCCGATCTTTTGACGTCTAGGCTCAAGCAGTGGAACTTGTTGGATGAAAGTGTGCAAGTCACAGATCAGAGGAAGCGTCACCAAGCTTTTTCCAGCTTCTTCACCCGTCAAGATGGGCTCTGCTTCTGCCACAATGTGACCGGTCTTTTCGAGGCAATTGGAATCGCCTGTAACCCGAATGAGTGGTGCCTCTTCATTGACAGCTCATCCAGGAGCAACAGAGCCGTGCTACTCCATAACGGGAACAAGTACCCGTCTCTTCCTCTGGCTCAATCGGTGCACTTCAAAGAGGATTACAACAGCATCAAGAGCTTGCTAGACGCCTTGAAGTATGATGAGTACGGTTGGGAGGTCATCGGAACCTTCAAAATGTTGGCATTCCTGATGGTCTCCAAGGCGGTTTTACCAAGTTTCCCTGCTGTCTGTGCCTTTGGGATTGCAGGGACACCAAGAAGCACTACCACTGGCGGGACTGGCCACAGCGGACCGAGTTCTCTGTGGGGAAGAACATCGTAAAGTAGGAGCCACTGGTGGACCCTCGGAATGTGCCGATGCCACCACTACACATCAAATTGGGACTTATGAAACAATTTGGCACAGCTTTAGATAAGGAGTCGGCAGCCTTCGAGTACCTGCGAGACTTCTTCCCGAAGCTGTCTGAGGCAAAGGTCAAAGCCGGTGTCTTCGTCGGACCACAGATAAAGAAGATCCTGGAGTGCAAGGAATTCCCCAAGATGCTCACTATAAAGGAGAAAGCGGCTTGGAACAGCTTTGTCGCAGTGGTTAGGGGCTTCCTAGGCAATCACAAAGGCCGAAAACTATGTGGAGCTGGTTTAGACTCTGGTGAAAAATGGGCTGCAGAATGTCCCTCAAGGTCCATATCCTTGATGCTCATCTTGATAAATTCAAGGAGGACACGGGAGCATATTCGGAAGAGCAAGGCGGGCGCTTCCACCAGGATATACTGGACTTTGAACGTCGCTACCAAGGACAGTATAACGAGAACATGATGGGAGACTACATTTGGGGGCTGATTCGTGGAAGTGATTTACAGTATAGTCGTAAATCTCGAAAAGCTACTCACTTATAAATGTTTTGTGGTCATTTTTGTATAACTGTAGTATAAATAAATGTTAATTTTGATTCCTATGTTGTTTTATTTCTGACTTTATGTGAAGGAAAAGACGCAAGTTCGCCCGTTTTCTCATTGGAAATAGGTGAATTTCAAAATATCACTGTCCTGGTCACAAAAGCAAAGTTTGAGAGGAATAATAGCCATTTTCTATACTTTTTAGATATAAGCAATCAGAAAATAACACTTACTACCCAGGAACAAAAATCGTGTTACATAGTGTAATCTATGTACTTGAAAGAGCATCGATAAATTACTTCAAAGATAACGTATCAATTATGTACTAATTATCTTAATTCATTCATTCATGAATAAAAAAAACCCTTTTGATTTAGCATCTTTAAATAACTATGAAACACTTCTCTAAAGATGCTGCTTCATATTTCGGAAAGGCCTGTTTGAAATCTCGTTTGGAAAATTGGCTAAGAGAGCTGAAGTTTTCATGGCTTTCTTAACCCTTTAAAGACGAAGCGTAAACTGTTTCATTTAAAGACCCAATTCGTACCGCGCAGTAAACACTTTTTATCTCGGTTAAAAAAATAAATTTATGTTATATAAGGCAAAGTCGCTGTTTGTTGTAATATAAATACAAAACACATAAATGCAGTGTGGGCAGAACGTAGAATTTTTGAATGTTAAAACTGTTGATTCAACCAGTAACCATTAGGCTTTAAAAGGTTAACCCGTTGAAGCAAATGTTGGAATAGTATTTAGGAATAGGTCACGATAGCTTCTTCACAACCTGTCCAATTCACATAATAGTAATAGAATTCATCCCGTTGTGTCTTCAGAAAATGTTCAAAACAGGTGTAAAGTAAACATAAAAATACGACGTTGAAGACCAACCTTACGTCAGACTACTCACTTCACACTTTATAAAATACACTTTTAAATTAATAAATATTGGTGAAATTTGGAAAACCAACAGAATACGAGCGACAAGAACATCTAAAGTCCAACATTCTGCTACATACATTCCAAACTCGGCGCGACTTGTACGAGAAATGAACCAATGTACATCTTACAACCAACACCTAAGACTCTACTCTATTTTAATATCTATAAATATTAATTACCCCCTTCACCCGTTTGTTATTAAGGGTTAATGAAAAATAATATTAATGTTATATTCCCACTACTACTCTTGAGCTACGATCGCCCATATATACTTTACAATTCTATTGCAAAACGAAAATTTTGTAAAACAGTTGTACCCCACATGAAACACGATTTTTTGTATATGGCATTTTTACCTGCCTTTTAGTGATTGTATTTTTTTTAGCCTGATGATGATGGTCGATATCTAGACTGAAAAAGGTAGCTTTTAAATAAAAACGCAGTTGTGTTAGACTGATTATTTAATATTGTTTTGAATATTTCACATCATAATCATACCATCCGACGCTACATAACCCAAACAGTTAAACAAGTGTCGCTAAACAACCTATACATAACCACATTTTATTGTTATTTAAAACAACTGGGCAATTGCTGAGATTAAATAGCGTTGGTTATAGATAAACGAATGAGTATGGGGCTTTGGTGGAATGATACTGACAGGGGAAAACCGAAGGAGTCAGTGAAGTGCCTGTCCTAGTGCCACTTTTTCACCAAAAGCCTCACATAAAATATCTTGGGATTGAATACGGGCCTCCGTGGTTCAAGGCCGGCGACTGACTGCCTGAGCCGTATATCGTCCCATAATCATATTAGTAGCTTAATGGTACAAAGATATAACAAATCCAACCTCCATTCATAACTTCGGCAGTCGGTCATCGTCTCGTAATAGTTAATGTGTCTAAGTTGATAGGAGCCGCCAGGTACAGCCCACCGATGACGGAGTGCGTCGTCCGTTTTCAGCGTCAGCCGAAGTCGCTCGCGCGGTGGAGGGGACAAGCAAGTAACGGTCCCACTACGATCAGAGCCAGTCACTGTGTGGCAAGCGAAGTGGTAGCACGCGGGAGAGTGCCTCATCATGTCGGCCGCGGTATGATAGTGCGTGTAGCGTGCGATGACACCCAGTCATGGTTAAGGTGTTTCTTCACCTGGGCTGGCTGGTAGCTTTTCTAGTGGCAGTTTCTGTAGCCAGACCCGTGCACCGGCAGGTGTACCACACCACCACAGTACAAACTTATCTTACCGGCTGGTGACCGGTCTTTACACAGCGGCACTGCTGCCCCCCCGGCGGATCAAGACGTCGCCGACGACGGGGCAGTTCGCAGTGAGAGAAGCACCAATCTGTCCCACATCACGGGCAGCGCGCGCAAGATTCAAATGCACATCAAGAACAGGTATCTGCAGATTCTCCCGGACGGAACCGTCAACGGAACCAGCAACGATGGCAGTGATTACAGTGAGTACAGCCCGTGACAAAGTAGTTTAGAGTTGCCGCGTTGAAGTACTGTTCCTACGAGAAGCGTGCACGCGAATTGTTTTGGAAACACACAACAAGGAAATGGTTTGTTTCCAAAATCGAAAAATCACATGAAATTGTCCTTTTTATGAAATTTTTAAAGTAAATTTGAAACCTAAGAGCATGAAAGCGGGTTCTTTCTATAATATACGTAATTAATAGAAATGTTGTTTCTGCGGTACATAACGCAAAAATGTTTTGCAGTAAAAAGGTAGAAACATTTTTGTTTGCCGGATTTCCAATAACGCAGGTTCGGTCTTTTTCCTACGATGAACGTACACTAAAATAGTTTTGTAACATAAATGCATGATTTATTTTGTTTCTGGTTTCCGTACAACTCATCGATGTGACGAGCTTACCATAAATATTTACTAAAATAATTTTTATATATAAAATGAAGGAAACGGTTTCTTTCGAGAATCGAGGTAACTTGTGAACGTGTTATTATTGTGATACATATGCATAGAAATGATGCTGATTGATACGTAATTCTAGAAAAGGCTTCGTTTCGAGAATCCTTAGGCTGTTATTCTTGAACATATTAAGCCGATTTCTACAACAAATGCTTGGGCCTACGACGAAATATTTTGTAACACAAAATCAGAAAAAATTTGTATTTCTTTAATTCAAGTGACGTGTTACAATGCTGTTCGTGTCATAAATGTTCAATAATGTAGCTGTGGAGCACGACTGATTGAACGCATTACGTTACTGCAATGAATGTGGCGTGTACGAATTGTACGACAAATGTGCAGTAGGACAGATCTAGAGGATTAAAATATTTTGTTTGTAGCATCCACGTAACGCGTAAGTTGCTAGTCTTACAACGAAATACATTAAAATACGTCACTTTGAAGGATTCAGGTACTGTGTTTCCACAATTCATACAACGTGTAGCTGTGCTGTTTTTACGATAAATGTTCAACAAATGGATATGTTTTATTTCATAATCCATAAGTGTAACGTGCAAGTGCTAGTTATTCGATAAAGACGCATTAAAACAATTTCAGAGAATTTACATATTTTTGTGTTCAGCATCAATTCTCGAAACGTGTGAAAGTGATACATCGATCTGCCTCTCGTGTGATGTTTGTGTTATAATAATGTTCGTTCTGGCCGGGGATTGCTCAGCTGTGTGCTCATTTCATGTGCATTTGTGACTTGAGTTCATTGCTCCTGACTACACGCCCATCCCCCTGTACGTTGGTGACAACACATTTGCGATTTGTAGTTACACAGTTGTGTTTGTGAGAATTTGGAAGTGCAGCTTTCACCAGCTATTGAAAGACCACCCAAAAGTATTCTATTACAGATCACAGTTTCAATTGTTACGCTGGCTGCCGTACGCGAAGGGGTCCGCTGTTGCATGTGACATGGTAAAGAATAAAGGTTCATTCCGTTTAAGGTTAAAGATGAAGACGTGTGCTGTTCATTAATTAGTTTTGCTTTAATTAATTTCGTTCAAACTATTTTATATAAGTGAGTGATAACAGTTTATAGTTTTATTTGTCCAACATAATTCCAATAAAATTTGCATGGTGCAAAAAGTTCTTAATATAAAGAGAGCTAAGAATTTTTGAAAAATGTGGCGAAGTTCCAATGTTATGAAAAGATGGTAAGAAATCAAACTTATTTACGGTACACTGAGAAGTTCAGCCTCTAACAGAAATGAGTACCAGGAATATTTCCTGGGGGAGGTAAAGGCGGCCGGTGCGTACGGCTGACAACCTTACCACCTTCATGTGCCCATTTTCTAGAAATCTGGGAGGCTCAACCTCCTGGAACCCTGAGGGCCTGCCCAAGCCTGTAATGGGGTAGCTTTACCTTACATTGAGAAGTTACGATCAGGTTAATTTCAAGGTAATCATACTAACGTTCACTGTTTCATGTGAAGACATAAAGATCGATTAAATTAAGTTTAAACCAACCGATGCACACTAAAACCACTCTTTAAGTAGCTTTATTATAAAATTGTTAAAATTGTACCCCTATACGTGTTTCGATCCTAGGATCATCGTCAGGGGGTTCTTGTTAAAAGCTACAGTCACTTCAACACATGATTTAAAATATTCTATCAGCACTTTGAACTATAAGTTAAAATCTTGTCAGTAGATTCGCTAAAAGTTGTAAAATTATAAAAACACTGTAGTTAGTAGAATTGTGGAACTGCTGGAATCTTTTTACAAGATTTTAACTTATAATATATAAGTTTTAAAGTGCCGATAGAATATTTAAAATCATGTGTTTGAAGTGACTGTAGCTTTTAACAAGAAACCCCCTGACGATGATCCTAGGATCGAAACACGTGTAGGGGTACAATTTTAACAATTTTATAATAAAGCTACTTAAAGAGTGGTTTTAGTGTGCATCGGTTGGTTTAAACTTAATTTAATATGACGAAGATGCACGGTGTCAACAATGTGAAAAACATAAAGATCGACTTCAGTTTCACCAATCGACACGGCTCAATATCCCTGAAGACTTGAATCTTTATTAACACAGCTGTAAGAACGTCAAATAACAATTTTACCCTTTAAAATTATGGATTTGTTATGTTGTTACTGCCTGTGCGGGAGTACTGTGAGCATTTGAGAACCAATGCTGCGTAGAATATTCAGATGTAAGAGAGAAAGTAGCAAGAGGATAGGGAACGCTGCATAATGGGGAACGCCGTGATTTGTACTCTTCACTAGGCATTATTAAATTGTTAATATTGAGAAGAATTATACGGGAGGAACACGTACCATGAATGGGAGAGTAGAGAAATGCTTACAAAATTTTAGTGAGGAAACTTGCAAAGAAAAATCTGCTTGGAAGATAGGTCTATATGGGGGAACAGTATCGAAATAGATCTTGCAGAAATGGAGTGTGACAGTGTGGCCTGGATTGATGGCGTCAAATACTGGGTTGAAAGGAATTAATCGGCCGATCCCAGTGGCCGTGCGGTCTAAGGCGTGGGTCTTCGGCCGCTCGCTTACTGGGATCGTGGGTTCGAATCCCACCGGGGGCATGGATGTCTGTCTCTTGTGAGTGTTGTGTGTTGTCAGTTAGAGGTCTCTGCGACGGGCTGGTCACTCGTCCAGAGGAGTCCTGCCGACTGTGGTGTGTCTCAAATGTGTGATCGTGAAGCCTCGACGAAACGAGGAGGCCCAGGCCCATATAGGGCTTTCGAGCCATAAAAAAAAAAGGAATTAATCGGGGTTGCGCTAAAGGCAGGGAATAATTTTTGTGGTAGCTAATTTAAGACGGAACTCTAGTCCAAGCAGGGGTTGGTTTAATAATTCGTATTTAAATTTATGTTTATTAAAAAGATTGAGACCCAGGACGATAATCTTTCCGTTGCCACAGATTGTTTCCATGGTTCTGTGCCAACCTTCCCGCCTTTTGTGTGCTGACTGTTTAGCCTTCGATGTGGGATTGACTATAATGTTCCTGTATTTCAACGTAAAAAGTTGTTGTTGTGTGTAGTTGATACCCGATTTTCAGAAGATCGGGATGTATGAGAATTGTCGAAAACTATTTAACCCTAACTGTACATATCACGTTTGTTGGGAGTTCGTCATTCGTGTTTTAATTACGGCCTATCTGTAAAGGACAACGTAATCATATAACTTAAACCAGATTCATTCCTGTAGTTTCGTAGTTTATTTACCAACATTTTATCAAATTAGCTATGCGCTGTCGAAGGACATGTTAAATGTAAGCAATGAATTGGGAAGAATAAGAAAGGACCCGGTTTTAGTCCTTAAGGTGTTTTCCAAATATTTGCTTTCAGGAACTGAAGACACGAAAACAAAATTAGAACGGGAAGCGAACCACCTACACGTTGCCACAGTTCTGACCCATTCTTTGTCGTGGATTTCTTCATTACCTCCACATGTCGGTATAAAAGCTTCGAATAGATCCCAAGTCGAACATTGTTGTCACGAATACCCGAATATTTAAAATATTTCATGAGCATGCAGCAAATATTGAGTAGTTAATTGATCGTTGTTGGTTTTTTTTTTCCAATGGCTCGACAGCCCTTTGGGGGCCTAGGTCGCCTAATTTTTTGTTCGAGGCTTCACGATCACACACTTTTTAGACAAACCACACTCGATAGGACTCCTCTGGACGAGGGATCAGCTCGTCGCAGAGACCTCTACTGACAACACACAAACTCACAACAAACATCCATGCCCTAGGCGGGATTCGAACCTCCTTTTCCACAGTACGGTCGTTGACCCACGCACTTTAGACACACACGACCACCTGGCGGGATCGGCCGTTGTTGGGGTTACTTGACGAAAATACATAGGTTATAACAGCCAGTTGGGGGGGGGGGTTATAGCTTATTTTAATTTACTAGTCCACCATCTGCATGTACACAGTGACGAAAATCGCGGAAACCTTCAGACAGGCTACGCGACATTAGGGCTGACAGAGAGTCGAGCGCGGGAAGTTCTGGTGCGAGGCAAGAGTGCGGAACGCAGTGGACACGCGTGCCGTCAAAACACCACGGCTCAGGACAGTGACACAAATAAGATTCAAGCGAGCCTGTTTAAGCCTTCATGTTGGATATTGCGTGCGCGAGGCAGTCAGCTAGTGCAGTCGTAGACTCAGTTGCAGGTAGCTGTAGCTCATTGTAGCACAGTACAGACTCAGTTGTTGCGCAGCTAGATTCGTGTAGTTCGCGACTGTGCCCGTTTTGTGTTGCGTCAGAAAGGTTTTATGCTTCTCTCCTCTTGACGCCTCGTTTAACAGCGTTTCTAAAACAGTGAAAGAAAATGACAAAACAAAGGTGCCTATGATGAATAATAATCAACCAGCGTGATGAGACAAAACAGCATCATTATCACAGTCATCATCAGCATCACAGCCTTCTTCATCGTCAGTTTGCTATCCTTTTTATTTGCTGCTAGTTATCGTTCTGAGTCTCCCCCTCCTCCGCCTCTTACTCCTACTTATCATTGGTAATGCAGTCGCATTTGAGCTTTCACCTTCACTTATTTACGTTATGTGAGATTTAGGTTCACACCGTTGTGGATATTAAGATCAGCCTTTTGTGTCCTAAGGCAATGTTGTCTTGTAGACAGGTACAACGTTTCGGAGGAACCTGTTGCTCTCATATCCGGGATATGAAGGTAACTGGTTCCTCCAAAACTTTCATTCTTGTTTACCAGATTGCGATGTCACATCCCAGAAGACTGTAATTCGTTTTCAGAGTAGCTGTAGGATTTCATAAAATAGGGTTAAGTTCATCGCAAGGCTTCTGCCTTCAATGAAAGAAGTGTACAATGCGGGGAAATACGAAGTGTTCATGTGCTGGCCAGTTGTGATCGGGCTCTGTAACACTGGGGTCGTCTGTTACCCCACTACGATGAAATACACTGACTGACTGGTTTGTCAACTGGCTGATTTATGTGGTGCAACTCTGTATTATTCTGCAGGGTGATTGTGGAGCTGGAACGCCTCTTTCATATTCAGATGTCCTGGGTTCAAATCTCAGCCTGGAGGCCGGATATGGGCATGGTTTTCGTTGTCTTAAAAGCCTGTCCACGCAAATGCCTGACTACTTCTGCTTCCTTACACGCCATTTACAAATATCCACCGATAACTCTATCATTTGACTTTACATAATCTGACATATTACCGACGTCTGTAAGTACACCATACTCACTGCTCTTCTACCTCGAAGATGTAGACTACAGCTTCTTTCGGAACTTCGGCACGGTATCTGTACCAAACTACACGACTTTATATTCCAGGGAATCGAATCTTTTAACTCTGCCGTGGGAACCTCAAACGGTACATAAGTAAATGTATAAATAAGTAAATAAATTAATAATCAATACGCCTTACCGTGAGGAAAACAACACAAATAACAAATTCTTTTATAATTCTAGTGTACTTCCATCTAATTCAGGCAGTAGAATACCCGTTATTTTCGAGGCAGCATGTGAGACAAATTAAACACTATAACATTCCTGTCCGGATAGCAAACCTGGGTAGAGCCACATTATTGAGAACCGTCCCACGTCTAGCATTTGCCGATCGCTTGGGAGTTGATGCTATTAGCGACAGACAACCTGACAGACAGGTTGGGCGAGGATGTAAAAAAGATGTCAAGAAGCTGAAGATCTGATGTTGCGAAATCTGAGCACAGTTTGTTACATGAAATTCGGTTAAAGGAAGTCCACGTGTTCTGAGACAAAGTCGTATAGTTCCTGAAAAAAATGTAGTAATATGTCTAAGGATGAAGTTATGTAGGGTACGGGGGTGTAGCTGTATTGGTAGTCAGTAAGGATATTGGTCTAGCAGTAAATGCTGAGAAAACTAAGTACACGGTCATGTCTCGTGAACGGAATGCAGGACAAAATCGTTTGAAAAGTTGGAACAGTTTAGATATTTGGGAACAACCCAAACAAATCAAAATTCCATTCTTGAATGAATTAAGAGCAGATGGAACTCAGGGAATGCTTGCTATCATTCGGTGCAGAATCTTTTCTCTTCTGGTTTCCTGTCAAAAAAAAATTTAAAGATTAAAATATACAGAACTATAATTTTGCCTGTTTTTTTTACTGGTTTGAAAGTTGGTTTCTCATTTTCACGTTGTATTCACCGTGCACCTTGTTGGTCTAATAAAATTTTTTTATTGGTTTCTCACTTTGAGGGAGGAACATAGGCTGAGGTTGTTCGAGAATAGAGTGCTGAGGAGGATATTTGGGCCTAAGAGGGATGAGGTAACAGGGGAGTCGAGAAGACTACATAACGAGGAACTTAATGATCTGTACTCATCACCAAATATTATTCGAGTGATCAAATCAGGAAGCACGAGATGAGCAGAGCACCTAGCGCGTATGGGGAGAAAAGAGGTGCATGCAGGGCTTTGATGAGGAAACCTGAGGGAAAGAGACCACTTGGAAGACGTAGGCGTAGATGGAAGGGAAATATTAAGATGGATCTTCAAGAAGTGGGATGGGGAGGCATGGACTGGATTGATATGGCTTAGGACAGGGACAGTTGGCGGGCGCATGTGAGTATGTCAATGAAGTTTCGGGGTCCGTAAAATGCGGGGAATTTCTTGACAACCTGAGGATCGGTTAGCTTCTCAAGAAGGACTCTGTTCCATGGAGTGAGTTAGTTATGGGGGAGTATGCTGGATTCAGCTAACTCAGGTAGGTTAGAGTGTAGAAATGTTATGAACACTATTGAAACTTTCGGGTTTAAGGCGGCAGGGAACTGAGCAAGATGGCTTGAGCGGTAACTCTTATAGCATGTGTTCTGGAAGTACAAAGTTTCGATATGGGTTGCAACACCGAGTGTACTAATTGAAGCTCCTCTTGCCTTTTCTTAGCTCTTCCAGGCCACGACTGCACACATCCACATTTTTCCCAATTTATTTTCTCGAATCATCGTACCATTCTACTGTTACATTTACTGAGCTGCTGATAGTGTCATCACGTGTTACATGAACTATAGGACTCGACATAACAGACAGGAATTTCTTGACAGCTGAGAAACTCATATTTTTTTAAAGAAAGAATCTGATCCATGGATTTAAAAGTCAGACAATTAATAAGTCAGTTTTTTTAGTTAGTTGAAGGAGACGATTGTATAATTTCCTGTGCCTTATTTGCGCAAGGACGTTTAAGTGATGCCATGCCCGTCCATTCTTCAAAAGTTAACAGTCACTAAAATGCTCTGCCCTTTACTTCTGGTTCATTTAATAAGTGTCTCGCTATTCTGAACTATATGGTGTTGAACTATATGGTGTTGAACTACAAGATAAAATGCTTAGGAAGTAATGAATTGGAGGGAAATTTGAAGGAAACAGTTTGGCCTAATATGAGGCACTATTTCGGTATTTGCCTGGAGAAACTGAACAAATCCACGAGAAGACTCGGGATAACGTATGCCAAGGCATTTCTCAAATTAAATCCAGAAGAGTCCAATCTTGAGGCTACTTGGTCCGTATTTTTCTATCATTTAATGCTGTTACAGGACATATTGATTGGTTTTTGCATTAAACATTTACCAAGCACAAAAAGAACTGTGGAAATTATCACATTACATAATATAAAAATCGGAGTGATGCAGATAAGTTGCTGTATGTAAGTCTGGTATAAATACAGGTTATGGTCTTCTACAGAGTCAGAGACGAAGAAGACTGGGAAAACGAAGTGTTGTAGGCAATGTATATCCGTGAAGCGGCTTAGGTTTCTAGAAGTAGGGTACGCCGTCCCTGTCTGCAATACCACATGTAATTCAAATTACCTCAAACTCCAAGTCCACCAAAACAAGAGCTTGCTCATTATCGGAGACTATCCCAGGGGAACTCCCATCTTCCATTTGCACGACTCCCTTAATACTGAATCACTTCGAGACTTCATTCACCATCTGACGGCCAAATTTTTTACCAAATGCCCATTTCATCATAACCCTCTGGTCCAACAAATAGGTAATTATACACTAGCCGACCTAAACTCTGTATATAGAATCTACAAACATAAACGACCGAAACATATACTAACATTATTTTTATTTTTTCCTATTTATAACTTTTGGTTCATGTACTCATTTTAGTTAAATTGGTTATCGAACAATTTTTGTAATTTTTTCCTTGTATACTGTAAATACTGGGGGGCACGCGGTGGCGTAGTTGGTTGAGGCACTACGCTACAAACCGGAACGTCGCGGGTTCGATTCCCGAACGTGTCTTTGGAATTAATTCTTTGACATAATCGTTGCGGTCGCACTATGGCCCTGGGGTCGACTCAGCCTCTAACAGAAATGAGTACCAGGAATATTTCCTCGGGGGGTAAAGGCGGCCGGTGCGTAGGGCTGACAACCTTACCACCTTCATGTGCCGATTGTCTAGAAATCTGGGAGCCTCAACCTCCTGGACCCTCTCAGGGCCTGTATAGGCCTGTAATGGGATTGCTTTACCTTTACTGTAAATACTGTAATTGTAATCTTCAATAAATAATTTAACAAAAAGAGGTACGTCTGTGCTGTGCTTTGCTGTCAAAATTATTCTTGCTGCGGTTTGTTGTGACGTAGGCTGTTGTTTCACTAGCGCGAGTTGCATTTCATGAGCGGGACAGGAGTCGAGTGAGTAACACTTTGGTATGTTAAGGAGAAAGTGATCACAACCGTAATTGTATTTATAAGTTGCCTCTGTTTGTGCGTCTTCAGCTGTAAATATGCCAGGCTGTTTTGACAGCATTAGCGCTGTCTTTAACTTTAACTTTAGGCCGTAGACATTTAGCTGACTAACAGTTCCCTCGTGTTCCTTGTCCCGTTCGTTGCTTATAGATTTACATGTTTGTTTGTTTGTTTGTTTATCATTTATTTAACGACGTTGTCGGTAGCTGAAGCTAAATATTTTCTTCAATATTTTCAGTATATGTTCTGCTAAGGCCGTGCCATGGCTCAGGCGGTTAGTCGCCGGCCTCTTACCGCGGAGGCCCGGGTTCGATCCCGTGTCAGTCCATGTGAGATTTGTGGGGGACAAAGTGGCACTGGGACAGGTTTTTGTCGAGTTGTCGGCTTTCCCCTGTCAATTTCATTCCACTGGTGCTCCATTAATTGTAAAACTTGGTAAAAAAAACTGCTCATCTTCATCACAGGGGTTGTACAAAAAGCCTTGAGGCTGCGATGCGTCCGTAGCATCTGCTGCGGGGCCCTTCACCACGCAAAAAAAAATATGTTCTGCTAAGTACAGGCGATTTTTTACACCCATACAAAACAACGGACAGACCTGCTATTTGAGATTGGCGGTTTACAGGACATTGACATTATGGTTTTTTAGGATGTGACGCCGTGTAGCTTGTTACATAACTGAACTCTAGAAGTTGTATTACAGAACACTCTAATTTTCAAAGGATGATATAGGTCTAACTCTAGTTATTACGCTGTGTGACGTGCTATGTTGTGTGTAATTTGAAGATATGTTATAAATAGTGCGTCAGAATGACTGTGTAAGAAATTACCTTTACACTTTTTTTTAGATATCAGCAGTATCTTTCTTTGTAGGAAATGAGAAAAACCACGAAGAACCTAAACCTTGGTAGGCTGTGTGTGTGTTAAACTAACGTCGAAAGTCTAGAACTAGTAAGTATAGCGGACATTTTGACAGGTCTCTGCATTGAAACCTATGATAAGGTTACAACAAATGTGTTGTAAATTTTATGTTTTTCATACCGTGCATCTTGTTGCATCAGCTAACTAATGCGCTGAATAAAGTATATTTGTAGCTGTTATAAGAAAACCCTACATGTTTCAGCACCAAGGTGCCATCATCAGGGGGTCGTTCGATACAAAGGAATATAGATCCAACACACTAATCAAGTTATTATGTCGCCTTTACAGGAGTGCTTAAATTATTAAAAATTGAAATTCTAAAAATACATAAAATTAATAACCGCAAGTTTTCAATATCGTAATATTAATAGTTTTAAAATATTTAAAATGAGCTGTTCCACGTGTTGCAGTTGTTTACAACTGTATGGGTTATGCATACAAACATCTATGTCGATCGTATATAGAAATCTGTTCCTGATGGATCGTCTGCATTGTGTCCTGTCGAGTGGTGAGGTGTACTGGCTGTCAGATATAGATCGACATAGATGTTTGTATGCATGATCGATACAGTTGCAAACAACTGCAACATCTGGAGCAGCTCATTTTAATATTGTTAATACTATTATTACAATAAACTTACTGTTATTAATTTTGTGTATTTTAGAATTTTAGTGTTTAATATTTTAAACACTTCTGCGAAGGCGACATAAAAACTAGAATCGTGTGTTGGATCTACATTCCTTTGTATCGAACGGCTCCCTGATGATGGCACCTTGGTGCCGAAACATGTAGTGGTTTTTTTATAATAGTTACGAATATATTTTATTTAGCGCTTTATTTGGCTGATGTGGTAAATGTGTTGTACCTCGTACCATTCCAGCTTGTAGGCCTAACCTTCTAGGCTAATTGTCGTCGTCTACGACATTAGAAGCATTAGACACATTTACATCGTGGGCGTAGCGTTTTTGTAAGAAACGAGTATTAGATATATGTTCGGCGAGCATTTGTAAAGATGACGGCTAATCTTCAGAACGAACAGAAGGTTTTGTCTTCACAAGTGAGTGAAAAAAGATACTGTATCGTAGCTTGAAGAAAAACATAACTGGAGAAAAGTACGCAGTGAGAAACTTTATATGTGCTTAACTTCATATATATATATAGGATGATTAATTCAAGAAGATTGAACTAAGTGGGACATGTAACACGCATGGGGTAAATAATAAATACATACAGAATTTTTGTCTGAAAACCCAAAGAAAAAACCCGTCTGGGAGATACAAATTTATACTACAGTATAATATTAAATGTGTTTTAGAGCATCGTGGTTTCGGTTGAGCAGTCTCATGAGAGGATTCAGTGGTAGACTTTTGTAAACACGTTGATGATTTTTACGATTTACTAAATATGTTCTGAATTTCCTAACCTGAACTGCTCGACCACACCCATAGCACTGTAGAGTTAATTAGTTTTCACAGCCTATTAAGCTAGTTATGTTACTGTATCATATGGCCCTGGAGTCGACTCAGCCTCTACCAGAAATGAGTACCAGGACTATTTCCTGTGGGGTAAAGGCGGCCGGTACGTAGGGCTGACAACCTTACCACCTTCGTGTGCCAATTGTCTAGAAATCTGGGAGCCTCAACCTCCTAGAACCCTAAGGGCCTGTCCATGCCTGTAATGGGATTGCTTTACCTATCATAAACAAATCACGACCCTGAGATCTGCACTGTTCTGGATTATTATGCAGCGTCGAGTAGTAGTCCTTTACCGACGTTTCAGGACATCGTATCGGTCCCATCTTCAAGGGTCAGTAAGTCGAAGAAGAAAAGAAAAATACATCAGTACCTTAGTCTTCACCCTCCATGTTGCAGTAGTACTGGATGTTAACCTGTTGCATATTTGTAGGCTACAAACAAGCCTTTACATTTTCCACAGTTGAGCCAGATGCAGTAGAAGCTGTAATCATCTGCCTACATTATTCCCTTTGCCATCTGCTGAGCATTTTTCTTTCCGTTTGGAATTTTACGTTGAAATATATTATAATACTCATCTCGCCTACTTGACATACATTATATTGTTGAAAATGTATTATAAAGAAATATGTAATAAATTATTGTCATTCAAATGTCGGCTTCTTTAGAAAGGCATTATGAGAACAATGGCCGCTATAAAATATTGTCAGAACAGTCCTTCACCCATTCGTCTGTTTACCTTTTTTCAATGAAAGTTGGCCACCCTGTCGGGCTGTACGTATAGGTTTATTATACACGAATCGTAAGTGCGGTGACAGCTGCCAACTGGATAAATAATATCGCCGAAACGATTCATCAGCTTTGTTCTGTTGTGACCTACAGCAAGGTTCTAAATCTGTAAAAACTTCGAATATAAGAACACAGTAATAATAACAATGAACAATTACGGTTTAAGCTGTTGGCCTGTTCTGGTTACGTGAATTAAAACTTGGCCTCCCTGTCACCTGCTGTGCTCCTGGTTATATTTGTGGTCAAGTGCAGGACTGCTTTGACGGTTTCCAGTTGCTCTAATCATTGACTTTGATAGTTTGTTGTTCCTAGTTTATGATCCTTCAACCGCTCTGAGAAAACGCATTTCTGCCATGTAGCTTTTCCTCCCTTCTTCTTTTGTAATGTAAAAGTAAATTTACATCTGTGTACGCGATGAAGGCATTTGGAGTACTGGAGTTATACCTCCACCCTTTCTTAACCATAGCTTTACCATAACAATAGCTGGAAGTGAGTGGTCAGCTTCACGCCCTGGCTGCTTTATCCCCGTGAAAAAGCCCCCTTTACATGTTGAATAGGAGGCTGGCTGGGCCTCCATGCCGGTTGAACTCTTTAGAGGAGGGAAAGCTCCCTTGTTTCTGCCGGGAATCTAACCACAATTCGTCGGTCTTCCAGCTCGTAGCCTGGCCACTATACCGATCACACTCTCCCGGCTCTCATTTGTTCTTTTTTCACGTCCTGAGTTCATATCTACATAATATTAGCGGATGTGTCCGTTACTCTATACATTTAGTAAGGTTTGATTTGCGAAATTGCCTGACATCATCCTTTTTAACAATTTAATACCTAATTACAGTACCAGCACCACTGAAGCAACTGGCTGTGTACTGCCTGTGTGTTCGTTTGCAATTGCAGTTCAGATCACTGAACGCGGGGCAGCGCAGTCGGTATAGTGAATAGGCTGCGGGCGGGACGGTCCAGTGTTCGAACACTTGCGCCGCACGCGGTGACTGGTTTACCAGTACAGTACACGGCGACAGAACTGTGGAAACTACCTTGACACCTTTTGAGCTCATGACAGACCATCAGGGGTGACGTTGGTGTGGCCAAGCTTATGACAGACCAGCAGGGGTGACGTTGGTGTGGCCAAGCTTATGACAGACCAGCAGGGGTGACGGTGTGGCCAAGCTTATGACAGACCAGCAGGGGTCGGTTATGTGGCAATTAGGACAGACAGAGGGGGACGGTGTGGCCAACTTATGCAGCCGCAGCGGGTGACGGTGTTGCCAGTTATGACAGACCAGCGCAGGACGTGGTGTGGCCAAAATTAACAGACACGGGTGCGTTGTTTGGGGCAAGCTTATGACAGACCAGCAGGGGTGACGTTGGTGTGGCCAAGCTTATGACAGACCAGCAGGTGTGACGCTGGTGTGGCCAAGCTTATGACAGACCAGCAGGGGTGACGTTGGTGTGGCCAAGCTTATGACATACCGCAGGGTGACGTTGGTGTGGCCAAGCTCATGACAGAGCAGAAGGGTGACGTTGGTGTGGCCAAGCTCATGACAGACCAGCAGGGGTGACGTTGGTGTGGCCAAGCTCATGACAGAGAAGCAGGGGTGACGTTGGTGTGGCCAAGCTATGACAGACAGAAGAGGGTGACGTTGGTGTGGCCAAGCTTATGACAGAGACAGAGGTGGTAACGTTGGTGTGGCCAAGCTTATGACAGACAGCAGGGGTGACGTTGGTGTGGCCAAGCTTATGACAAAGAAGCAGGGGTGACGTTGGTATGGCCAAGCTTATGACAGACCAGCAGGGGTGATAAGTTGGTGTGCCAAGCTTATGACAGACCAGCAGGGGTGACGTTGGTGTGGCCAAGCTTATACAGACCACAGGGGTGACGTTGGTGTGGCCAAGCTTATGACAGTAGCAGAGGGTTACGTTGGTATGACCAAGCTCATGACAGACCAGCAGGGTGACGTTGGTATGGCCAAGCTTATGACAGACCAGCAGGGTGACGTTGGTGTGGCCAAGCTCATGACAGACAGAAGAGGGTGACGTTGGTGTGGCCCAGAGCTCATGACAGACCATCAGGGGTACGTTGGTGTGGCCAAGCTCTATGACAGACCATGAGGGTGACGTTGGTGTGGCCAAGCTCATGACAGAGAAGCAGGGGTGACGTTGGTGTGGCCAAGCTTATGACAGACCATCAGGGGTGATATTGGTGTGACCAAGCTTATGACAGACCATCAGGGGTGACGTTGGTGTGGCCAAGCTCATGACAGACCATCAGGGGTGACGTTGTTGTGGCCAAGCTCATGACAGACCATCAGGGGTGACGTTGGTGTGGCCAAGCTCATGACATACCATCAGGAGTGACGTTGGTGTGGCCAAGCTTATGACAATGGTTTCCCCCTTTAAGTAGGAATGGCAAAAGCAAATAGGCTCCCTGTGTTAAAAAAAGAATAAAAATGGCGTAGCGTGATAGGAACATGAGTAATGCCCACAAATTAAACGTAGGTATTTCGGTGCTCACCGTAGGGGTCTGTCTGCTGTCTAAATGTTTCTGGTACGTGTAATATTGAAAGAGAAGCGTGTTATAATTGGAAAACAATAACAAAGTTCTATAACTGCAAAAAAAAAAATACTAGAGGGGCAAACGTTTTTTTTTTATCGTTTCTAAGAAGTCAAGATGAGCTTTATGTAGCCTTCTGTTCGATTGGTACCAGGGTTGTTTTCCGGGAGGAAAGCGGCCTGGACGTAAGATTGATTACTCATCTCCATGTAGTGCAGAAGTTAAGAATGAGTGGGTCCATACCTCCACTCGCCCTATATGCCTTCGTGGCATGTCTAGGGACAACTTTACCTTTTTTGATTTAGGTCACTCTGTGTGTGAGTGTGTGAGGACCTGTCAGACACAATATGGCATATTCTACGTAGCCAACGTGCCACTCTGTTACAAATGCAACCAACTTTCCGTATTTAAACAAGCAGGATGTCACTCTATGACGGGATAAAACTTATCAACTGATAAATTTATTATGTATAGTAAACAAGATATGATTTTTTCTTGATACGAATGGTATAAAAGGCCATATACTAGAAAGAGTAATGTCCCTGAGAGACAAGGAGTTTCGGAGCAAAAATAAAATTTGTAGTTGTGCCGATCTATTGGTATTATTGTTGTTATTTTATTTTAATTTTACGAACAAGTTGTTATGCAACTACGTGTTCTGGGTGCCGTACTTTAAATTTGACGGATATAACCTGAAACTTTCGCAACGTCGTCATGTTTGTAATTGTTGACCTGCGAACGACGTTTCGTACGTAACGTGTAACACATGTTTATGGACTATGTCCGTGCACACTTCCACGTATCTACCTCCAAAGGTTAGGAGTAGAGATACCATATTCGATATACTTACTAGACTGCGAGCTGGAAAAAAGAGGAACTGTGGTTCGATCCCCGACAGGAAAAATTTTTCTCTCTCTGAAGCTTCCAGACCGGCTGTAAGGATCACCCAGCCTTTTATATATATATATATTATATATATATATATTGTGTGTTTGTGTACCGTAGGCTCTTTTCCCGGGGCCAGATCAGCCGGGGCATGAAGCTGCCCACTCACCTCCTTTTATTGCTGAGGTTATGAGTGAGTGGAACTACACCTCCACTTCTCCTTATGCCTTCATGGCGTGCATGGAGATCTCTAATGTTTCATGAGTTACGGCTACTAATCGGAAAATAAACATTTTTGCACGGTCACCGTTTTATTGTTCTGCATTCTACAAAACATTACTTCGACAAAATACGTTATTTACTCCAGGATCTGTTAAGATAGAGCATTCCAGGATCGTAAAATAAGCGTCTGTTCCATGTCACAAGTTCGCACGTCCGCCATATTGTTATTAATGATTGTAGGAAATTAGGAAGTCCGATGTGGGTACCAAATTTCACAAAAATTCATTCGTGATCGATGGCTGCAGTTTTCATTTCATACACCTACTCTTTATTCTTATCGGGGGGAGAAAGTAGGCTAGGAATTGTAAAGAAAATGGAGACGGAAGAGACAGAAGCATTACCATCTCTCTACGTATGCAAAAATAATCTGAAATATGGAAACAATTCCAATAGTAATGTCAGTTCTAATCTTGTACCCCTGACCTTTCGCAATATGCAATAAACTTAAATTATAATCATAATAACGGTATAATTTGAAAGTTTCGCCTTCTCTGTTCCTTAGAAGGACGCAGAGATTTGTCAAAGTGACGTTCCAGTCCACACCGTCTGCACCTTGACTCTAATTACAAATGTGCCTTTGATTAGCCTCAGTGTTCCGCCACATTGTAAGGGTCAAGACAGAACGTTCCGCATGTCTCCTGAGACGGGAACCCAGTCGTTCGGGCAGGTCACTCTATTGAACGAGTTGTCCGCAAAGATATTGGTGGTAGCAGTAATAGTAGCAGCGGTGGTAGTAGTAACAGCGGTAGTAGTAGTGTTAGTGGTAGTATTGGTATTAGTAGTAGTATTAGTAGTAGTATTGGTATTAGTAGAAGTAGTAGCAGTGGTGGTAGTAGTAGTATTAGTGGTAGTATTGATATTAGTAGTAGTAGTAGCAGTGGTAGTAGTAGTATTAGTGGTAATATGGTATTAGTAGTAGTATTAGTGGTAGTATGACATTAGTAATAGTATTAGTGGTAGTATTGGTAGTAGTAGCAGTTGTGGTGGTAGTAGTATTAGTGGTAGTATTGGTATTAGTGGTATTATTGGTATTAGTATTAGAAGTAGTAGTAGTAGTAGTTGGTGGTACAAACCAGTATATCTCAGTTACTTAAACAGTTGGCTGTGCCTTGCTCCTTGGCTGAAATGTAAAGCGAATTTCTTTCCTTCATCTCCACGTCGTTGAAAGCTCCAGGGCCCACCCATTTTTCTATGTTGATGTTGGGGGGGGGGGGGAATGAAGTTTTCAGGGAAAATTGTTGCAGCGTGAAACCAAGAAGTTATATCCTTTTCCACAAAATTGCCGCTGTCATTCCAGTGCGATGTGTTAGCCGTAAAATACGATAATTAATAATACATAAGACATGTATATATCATTCATATCGCTTATGCTCGTAGGCCTGTTTATATTGTGGCTGCTGTTTTTATCATCATTATCATCATCATCGCCATCATCATCATCATCATCATCCATGCTGGCACTCACAGTACTTCTGTACACAGTACACACTGAAGGTGTCTGGAGTTAGAAACTGGCTGACCATTCACCATCTGTAATGGAAGCATAAGCTGTTATCATGAATGGCCTGCTGCACTAACGTTACTACATGTGCCTTGTGTTTGTTTTTGTTGTATTTTTATACCTATATGGTAAGAGATCCTTTTCTGAGAACTAGAGAAGAATCTGGAATAGTTGTTTTCAGACTCGTACTCAAAGGTAACTGGCTAAGGCAAATATATCTTGGTTCAAAGGTGTTTCAATATTTGCAAGTGTGCCCCAGTGTAAACTGGCCACTTGACTTAAGCAGATCATATTTTTCAGACACGTATTGAATTACATGTTCTTGACAAACCCTCTGCCGTCTGTCTTCTTCGAATCACCTGTCTGTCTCCCTGACTTAACACCAATACTGACAACAATTCAAGGTCCTCCTGCATTGTAACGTACGTACATGTTTTCTCTTCGCAATAAAAGCTCATTTTTACAGGGTATATCACGCCCTGTCCCATAATTTATTTTAGAATTTACATATCTTAGGAATTCATGCATCTGCACTTCTTCATTCTGGTCTTCAGGTGGGCTTAGTTAGGTTTTGAGACATGCCATGTGTGTATGTGTGTGGCTTGTTTACCGAGACTTCCATACGTGACCGCAAGAATAATACATGGGTATGACTGTGCACATAAAACTTTCTGTCTACATCTTACACAGTGGTTTGGTACATGTAAGGAGTCCTGTCTACATCTTACACAGTGGTTTGGCACATGTAAGGGGTTCTGTCTACATCTTACACAATGGTTTGGTACATGTAAGGAGTTCTGTCTACATCTTACACAGTGGTTTGGTACATGTAAGGAGTTCTGTCTACATCTTACACAGTGGTTTGTTACATGTAAGGAGTTCTGTCTACATCTTACACAGGGTTTGGTACATGTAAGGAGTTCTGTTTACATCTTACACAGTGGTTTGGTACATGTAAGGAGTTCTGTCTACATCTTACACAGTGGTTTGGTACATGTAAGGAGTTCTGTCTACATCTTACACAGTGGTTTGGTACATGTAAGGAGTTCTGTCTACATCTTACACAGTGGTTTGGTACATGTAAGGAGTTCTGTCTACATCTTACACAGTGGTTTGGTACATGTAAGGAGTTCTGTCTACATCTTACACAGTGGTTTGGTACATGTAAGGAGTTCTGTCTACATCTTACACAGTGGTTTGGTACATGTAAGGAGTTCTGTCTACATCTTACACAGTGGTTGGTACATGTAAGGAGTTCTGTCTACATCTTACACAGTGGTTTGGTACATGTAAGGAGTTCTGTCTACATCTTACACAGTGGTTTGGTACATGTAAGGAGTTCTGTCTACATCTTACACAGTGGTTTGGTACATGTAAGGAGTTCTGTCTACATCTTACACAGTGGTTTGGTACATGTAAGGAGTTCTGTCTACATCTTACACAGTGGTTTGGTACATGTAAGGAGTTCTGTCTACATCTTACACAGTGGTTTGGTACATGTAAGGAGTTCTGTCTACATCTTACACAGTGGTTTGGTACATGTAAGGAGTTCTGTCGCAGGCGGTAATCATAAACGCCTACAACAGGCGAAAGCAGTGCTTCGTAAACTACGTAGTGTTTCGAGGGGGTCCGAGGAATACTTCTTTAAGAAACTTTAATTTTACATAAATATTCAGCAAGTGTTATTAAGTCTTGAAAATAAATAGAAAGTCTCTTCAATTGTACGAGACATTGGAATGGCACTGCCAATAGTAAATTGTATTTTTAAAGTCCTTTCTGGAATAATGGTTCATAAAGAATACAAAGAAGTCTTTGAAACCACAAGATATTTCGCTTCAGCAAACTAAGTTCGTTTACAGTTTATTTCAATTTTTATCTTGGAAACCTCTAAAGTTTTTCAGGACTAAAAGGGTTCCTCATAAAATGTTTGGGAAGAACTGGACTTAACTCTTTACCCTTCAGTAAATTCAAATCTGCAGACTAATCGTTCACTAGTATTAATATTTATTTTTTCACGGTGTATAAATTTGTATGAAGCAAAAACTATGACTATATATATTTAAGAGATATAGTGTGATATGTAAGATTTTAAAGAACTTTGTTTGTTTATATAGCTTATCTGTAACTTTGGCACGCCTCTGTGACCAGCATATCGTCTGATCTCACATATTTCATTGCAATTAAGTGAGTGAGTGTTTCTCCATATGTCAAGTGGGCTCCGTGAACACATTGTCTTGTTAGCTTTTATCGAACGGATATATTCTGTCAAGACAGGAATTTGTATAGGAAGAGAGAAAAATCTAAAGAAAGGAAAATAAGAAAGAATATGATGCAGAGGAGGAGGCAGGAAAAGAGGAAAGATGAAAATATGAAAAGAGTAAAGTAAAGAATGAGCTGAGAATGTAGGCATAGCTTAAAAATTCTGGCGCGGTCGCCCCCTTATTGTATGCGATTGTCAATTCGTGAATGCTAGATTTTGATCATCTCATACAAAACATTGATACATACATTTTAGATGCTCCTTTCCACGTTGTACACAACACACACTATTAAGTGTTCTGTTTATACTAACAAACCAATTTCCAGTCGATCGAACACGATTGTAACGCTGTTGCTACGACTAGAAAGAACCTTAAGAGTATTTATAAAAACAGTGAAGAATAATTTTTCACATTCGAATTTTAATGGTAAGTTTGTTTTCAATGCGGTCTAGAGGTAATTAAGATTTAATTTTCTTTTTTGCATGGTTTGGTGGGTAGGATTATGCAAGCAGAAGAGGCGTAGAGAAATGCATGGCCTTCGTGTAAAGTGTTCATTATGTCTTTTTTTTTCAGATTTTAACCAAATTTTAACAGGCTCGACTATTTGTCACGAAAATTCTAAAAAAATTAAGAAAACACACTCAGTGATTCTCTGGTTTTTATGTGAGAAAAGACGGACGGAGAGATCGATTTGAGTAGGCGATCCACAGGGTTAAAAAGACGCTTAAATAGTTTGGGTGGAAAAATAAAGAAAATTTGTAGGGTGTGATGGAACAAAAAAAAAAAGAAAGGGTAATGAAGAGAAACACGGTAACAGGTAAAAAGGAGGAGGTGTGATGGAAAGTAGCAGGGGAGGACGAATAAAAGAAAGCCTGCTTAAACTTCTCTGTCCGAAGGGTTTCAGAATTGTAGTCTTAATTTAAAGAACTACGAAATGTGGGGGGGGGGGGGGGGGGGTTAAAATTATTTGCATACATTCAGTGAAACGAGTTCTCTTCATTTCAGGCTTCCGCCGCGATGTTGAATAGATCTGCGCTCTTCTGGGATATTACGTGGCGTCGTGTGATAATTGTCTACCGACTTTCGGGAAAACGTGTCGATCCCATCTTCACGGATCAAGAGTCCGAAACATGTTTTTTCCAGATGTCTTAGCTGTTTTCATTCTCGGTACCCCTAGCAGCTTTACGATGTCTCTATCCACCCCTCTCTCACCCTGATTCTACCCTATTGGCTGTCATCACACCTACGGATTGCTACCCCGCGCGCACTTTCCATAATCTACGTTATAGGTTGCTGGCTTTCTTTCCTATTCGGATTCTTGGCTCGTGAAGATGGGACCGACACGTTGTCCCGAAACGTCGGTAAACAATTACCACACGACGCCGCGTAATATCCTAGAAGAGCGCAGATCTCAGTTCTGTTGAACACAGAAACAATAAAATTGGAGGTTAGTAATTCACTTGAACTGAAAAAAAAAGTTATTCTCACAGTTCCGGAATTTGACCTATGGAACATTATATTTAAAACAGCAAACTGAAGATGGAATGAGAAGCCCAGTTGTTTTGTGGGTGCCGTCAAAATCGTGATGTGGAATACAAAAAAACGAAAAATTTCGAGTTAACTATGGCTAGTTTCTAGGTACAGGATCATAATGCCTTCTACCAACATGGCTAGGAAATGTAAATTTGTTCAGAATATACAGCTGTTTACTTTACGCTACAGTCTCACAGCTACCGAAGTCGTGCGTCGAAAATTGGATGTGTTAATATTGTCCAGGCAGAATGAAAGAAATCAGGAGTCTCAGCTACCATGTGTGCGCTTTACTGCGGGAGACTGGAGTGCATTGTGTCCTGCCTTACGGCGTGTCACTGCAATTATCAGTCCTCCTCCATAAATCTTGGATTAAAACCGTAAGAAGCCTGCCGTGCAGGAAGTACAGGGTTCTTGAACGTTCAGGGTTACTGCTTAATGTGCTTTATGCCTTACTATACTTCCCTTCAACTCTTGCAGCTGCAAAAGCCTGTCAATTCAGTAAACATTATTCCGGCATCAAATTAAACTAAATTAAACCAACTGATGCACAAATTTAACTACCTTTATTGTAGCGTCTCTATTATATGCCCCTACATACGAGTATGTTTCGGACTTTGGTCCATCTTCAGGGGGTCTTATCTATAAAAGCTACTACCTCAAATATATGTTTCTATATGTCATACATCACTCCTTATATAACTTTTTTTTATCTATGGCTCGACAGCCCTATATAGGCCTGGGCCTCCTCGTTTCGTCGAGGTTTCATGGTCACACACACTTGAGACACACCACAGTCGGTAGGACTCCTCTGGACGAGGGACCAGCTCGTCGCAGAGACCTCTACCTGCCAACACACAACACTCACAACAGACAGACATCCATGCCCCCGGTGGGATTTTTTTTTTTTTTTTTTAATTCCTGGGGTTTCCCCTTTGATCCATTTGTACTGCTGAAGTCCTTTCTGTCCTGCATGTCACCTTATGTTTCATGCTATCGTCCATACATCTAACACAACACAAACATCCATGCCCCCGGTGGGATACGAACCCACAATCCTAGTAAGCGAGCGGCCGAAGACCCACGCCTTAGACCGCACGGCCACTGGGATCGGCTTATTCGAACCCACAATCCTAGTAAGCGAGCGGCCGAAGACCCACGCCTTAGACCGCACGGCCACTGGGATCGGCTTATTCGAACCCACAATCCTAGTAAGCGAGCGGCCGAAGACCCACGCCTTAGACCGCACGGCCACTGGGATCGGCTTATTCGAACCCACAATCCTAGTAAGCGAGCGGCCGAAGACCCACGCCTTAGACCGCACGGCCACTGGGATCGGCTTATTCGAACCCACGATCCTAGTAAGCGAGCGGCCGAAGACCCACGCCTTAGACCGCACGGCCACTGGGATCGGCCTCCTTATATCACTATTGTGGTAAAATTGTTTTGATTGTAACACATCAAAACTCAATTATATAAGTTAAAAGACGTTATTAACATTTGTAAAACAGCTGTGTGAGGTATGCGGATGCGGAAGTACTGGTTATCGTAATTCGGCTGGTAAGCGTGATCTGCCGTTGTGTATGTCTATGTTTTTACGGTGCAGCGTGTTCTGTCAGCTGTGCTGTGGAATGCTGTGTGGAAGCAAATTAAGGACGCGAGATGGACTGGATATGTAGTAAACATTGGGAGATGTGAAATGAATGCAAAATTTCAAACCCTAAATTGAGGAGACCCTTTTGATAGCTACCAGTTTAGAAGAGAATAATATTTAAACGATAAAAAAATATGTGAAATGCTAGGTTGTGGATTGGAACTAACTGACTCTGGATGGGTATACAAGACAACCACAATAAACGTTTTATCTCCGTGAGAACCTTAAATAGTGAAACAAGTGTTATGACAAGATGGCTGAAATTTACAGTGTACACTTAACATATGCTTTTGAAAAACGGGCTTAAGAAGGACATATATAAGAAAAAGAGGTGTAAATCATGTGAGGAAGAGAAGTGACATTCTGTGAATCTGTTGGTGTTTTACTGTACAAAATTGAAGTTTGGTGCTTATCTGCCTCGCTTAAATTATGAATGAAAACATGGTAACAAACATCTGTGCTGTATATTGCACTGCCGTTGTCCTACATGAAACGAAAGAAGGTTTTTCTTTCTTAGTACAAAAATTGATAAATGAAACTTAACTATTAAACATTATTAAAATACTTTTACACATTGAAATTATTCAAAAATTAAAAGAATACGAATATATGTGTATACACCTTTTTAATACGTATATATATATATATATATATATATATATATATATATACGTATATACTTCGAAATCGATTTTAATAACTCGCAGCACTAAGAAGTCTATATATCTGGTGTCAAAGTATTTGAATCAGAACAATGATTTTACTTTTTTTTTTTTTTTCGCGTGACAGGATTGGTAGGCCTGTGTTCCGAACCATTGCTCGTATTTCAGCATTCTGTAATTTCGGAATTCCACCCATAGCCTTACTTGTATCTCCAAAACTGTAAGATGTAACGTAAAATTTTGTCTGATGTGAAACCTCGCCTTTCATTCTCCTCTTCAGTTTTTGGTAGGAACATTTTTAACTCCGGAAAATACTTAGCAAGTTATACTGGAGACGCGCGCGTAAGGGCGTATAGGTCTTCGTAATAACAACAGGGGCACGCGGTGGCGCAGTTGGTTGAGGCACTGCGCTACAAACCGGAACGTCGCGGGTTCGATTAGCCGATCCCAGTGGCCGCGCGGTCTAAGGCGTGGGTCTGCGGCCGTTCGCTTGCTGGGGTTGTGGGTTCGAATCCCGCCGGGGGCATGGATGTTTGTGTTTGTTGTAAGGACGGTAATATGGAACGTAAAGTGACATGAAGGACGAAAGGATTTAAACAGTACAAAAATGGATCAAAGGGGGAAAAAAACCCGGACAGGCAAAAAAAAAAAAAAAAAAAAAAAAAAATCCCGATGGTGTCACTGGAATTTTTCCTTGACATAATCGTTTCGGTCGCACTATGGCCCTGGGGTCGACTCAGCCTCTAACAGAAATGAGTACCAGGAATCTTTCCTGGGGGGTAAAGGCGGCCGGTGCGTAGGGCTGACAACCTTACCACCTTCATGTGCCGATTGTCTAAAATCCTGGGAGCCTCGACCTCCTGAAGCTCTAAGGGCCTTCCTAGGCCTGTTTGGGACTGTTTTTTTTAATAACAGAAATCACTATGTTTTGGCCATGTACTTACATTCATAACGCTTGACTCAACAAATTGCATCATAGTCCATTCTCGCACTGGCTGCTGTTTCATTCATAAGAAGATACGTGTCACGTCAGGTCATTTCTACAAAGACTTCAAGCCTTAAGCAATCGAGTCCCGCGAAATATGATAAAATATTACAGCAATTTATAAGTGCATTGTAATTTTAACAGCCAATTTGTCGGCGAGGTGACAGTCATTTCAGTCCATGCTTCTAAGCAACGCAGTATTCGCAGCATATTTCCATTAGCAGACCGCGGGGCGTCTGTGCATGCTACTTTGTGGTAGCAATAGCTGCACTGAAGCATGGTTACTTCCAAGACGAAAGGCGCGATTAATTTGTCAACCAATGTCTGAGTCTGTAGGCTGTCAGGCTTGCCTCTTTCACACTCTGTCGTATCCACACAGACGTCTGTGGACATAGCTGATAACTGTATCAATTTTGTAGCATAATTGTGGTTAAACAAACAAACAAACAGCTAGATAATTATGTGCTAACAGAGCCCTGTAACTGGGCGTCGCTAACACCAAAGACCTCCACTACAAAGAGACCTTGAACGATTTAATGGAATCACATTCCCACAAAATGGCGCTAAAACGCACCTGTGACCTTCCCTTTTTTATGTACTCTTTTGGTGTCACCGTGCTGTCTGTGCTGTATGGGTGCCCCACTTTCAACCTTTAAAGTAGATGACTGACTTTTATGAAACTTGGCATGATTATTACGTCATTGCAGGCTATCTGTACCCCATATTCTAATTCCCTGCAGTGACCAATACCATGGAGAATGAGCTGAGTTGTGTAATGGGAGTGAAACTAGCGCTGCTTTATATGATGTACTGTACTGATTGCTGGAAAAATATGCAATTTTTGATAATATATTTAGACTGTAAAGCCTTACCTCGTTTAGCTTTCGATATTATAACGATAACTAATCAGTGACGTCAGTATGTGATAGATCACATCTATTATTATTTATACTTTATGTTATTTATGTTTAGGGGCACGCGGTGGCGCAGTTGGTTGAGGCACTGCGCTACAAGCCGGAAGGTCGCGGGTTCGATTCCCGATGGTGTCATTGGAATTTTTCATTTACATAATCCTTTCGGTCGCACTATGGCACTGGGGTCGACTCAGCCTCTAAAAGAGATGAGTACCAGGAATATTTCCTGGGGAGTAAAGGCTGCCGGTGCTTAGGGCTGACAACCTTACCACCTTCATGTGCCGATTGTCTAGAAATCTGGGAGCCTCAACCTCCTGGAACCCTAAGGGCCTGTCTAGGCCTGTAGTGGGATTGCTTTTATTATTATATTTATTATAAATAAAGTTAGCAACGACGATGAGAAACTGTGATGTTGTATCTTAGAAATTTAATGTACATGGAAGGAGCATACATTTTATTAGAGTAAAATAAAGCAACACTTAATAGTCAGGATGGTAGATGGAACCAGCAGGTTTACATCACTATACCGGACTACACGGTGTCATAACACTATAAATACCACAAATGTGCTTTCGTATTATTTTCTTACTTCTCTGTGCCTTATATTGTGGCTTGTGGTTGTAAAAAACATAAGCAGCTGCCATGTGGGTTACTGGTTATGCTGGGACATCGCAATTGCTTGTTAACAGAGCCTCCGGCCGGTTGCTGGTGTCTGTTGCTGAGCGGGTCCTGCGGCAATGCGCAGAGGGACAGTTGCTGCAGTCAGGACTGTTAACTCTCTCCTTAAGGCGTTTCGGATAGTGGGGGTATAAAAGTATTTATTTGCGACGTAGGCATAGATGGGAGAATAATATAAAAATTGATTTTAAAGAAGCAGAATGGGAGGGTGTGGACTGTATTCATCTGGCTCAGGATAGGGAGAAGTGGCGAGCTGTTGCGAACACGGTAATGAGCTTTCGTGTTCTTGCGTGTGTCGTATTTTTGTTGACTACTCTGGAACTCTCATCTTGTGCAGCAAGGCTCTGATACATGCAGTTATTTATTTAGCCCAAATGTGTGCGCGCGCACACACACATAGCCGTACACGTACCGAAAATTGCGGGCCAGTGCTTCGTAATCGCTTCGTAATTGTTCCTGAAATGTCTACTAGCTTCTGGGCGGCTAGTTTCATTTTATTCCACATAGTGCATATAATTTTGCTTTGCTAAAATACATTTGTCTCTTTATTAATTTTTATATGATAGGCAATAATATATTTGTTATTTAATAGTTTGACTCTCC
The DNA here is from genome assembly GCA_021186555.1 of Reticulitermes speratus. Lineage (NCBI taxonomy): Eukaryota > Metazoa > Arthropoda > Insecta > Blattodea > Rhinotermitidae > Reticulitermes > Reticulitermes speratus. The sequence goes on from JAJKFL010000237.1 coordinate 8,674,985, forward strand.
TTTTCTTCATTTAAAATTTATTATTTAATACATTATTTTGGATGTAATTTATTTAACTTATTTTAGATATAGATTATAGACTATGTATAACTTGAATTATGCATCAACAACTTTGGGGGTACAAAGTTGAAGAGAAATTATATCTGGGTGTACGCGAACAAAAAAGTTGAATACCACTGGTATAGAACACTCAAACACACATCTCATATCCATTACAATTTTTCTGTAAGGCGGTTGACATAATGAAATAAAACTGATCCAACACGCAAATATTGTCACATTTTACATGCATATCGTGTTTTCCCTCTACTCCAAATGGTATATTAAAGACTTACATCTAATTAAATTTAAACGCACGTTACTTAGACTTGAAACCGGAATTAATAATATCTTATTTCTATAAATGTCTAGTAAACTTATGCCCTTCATTGTGGATTTTTTGCTTAATGCCTTCTGCAGCGTTGAAATGTTATGGCAGTATGATAATGAATAGTGAGCACGCAGGGATTTCTGGAAGGAGGAGGCCGTCTTGACATTTTAAGGTACTGTTCTTCCTTTGTTTCACAGAGAGTGATATCGTACTTTATTTGTTTCTTCCAGTTGAAAAGACAAAATTCTTTCCCAAAGAGAATAAGATACGCATAACTAAACCATTGTGATCGCTGCTGGGGGCACCGCAAAGTTTGTTTATGTGATGTGTCTTTATATAACTTTGCGTGCAGCAGCGACTTAAATCTCAGTAAGTTTGTTCTTTCGCCACCAAACGCGTAACGCCTCTGCACCAGCGGATAGAGTCTGCCATTCTACAGTAGTAGAAAACAGGTCAGGACGTGAAGGAATATGTAGTTTATTTAACGATGCTGTAATGACTCATATTATACGGAGACGAATTGTACCTTAGTGAACACTCAATTTGAAGGTATTTGGAAGGAAACAATCGTGGTCTCTCTTAAGTTTATATTTGGGCATTTGCCTGGGGCGATTGAGAAAGGCACGAATAACCTTCCGTCAGGGTAGCCTGTGTCCTGGTAAACATTCGAACCGGACAGACCTACAAGCCACAAATATAGTCTACTGCAGGGTTGCACTAATTGTGCGCGTCAAGTCGCCGTGGCGACTTAATTTTATACGGTGGTGCCTGATACTCGTAGGTCCTCAGTAAGAAACTTGCTTACGGCCGTGCCATGGCTCAGGCGGTTAGTCGCCGGCCTCTCACCACGGAGGCCCGGGTTCGATCCCAGGTCAAGTCCATGTGAGATTTGTGGTGGACAAAGTGGCACTGGGACAGGTTTTTCTCCGAGTTGTCGGTTTTCCCCTGTCGATTTCATTCCACTGGTGCTCCATTACTTGTAAAACTTGGTAAAAAAACTGCTCATCTTCATCTTCATCACAGGGGTTGCACAATAAGCCTTAAGGCTGCGGTGCGTCCGTAGCATCAGCTGCGGGGCCCCCTCACCACAAAAAAAAAGAAAAAAAAAAAGAAACTTGCTTCCTGTCAACCTTCTGGCACCTACAATTTTGAGATGGCTCCCAGATTTTTTGGTAAATTTTTGCACCCCTGACTTTCTGGATGTTTTCGCATATCCACACATATTCTCGTAGGAGTGATGCATGTGTAAAACCACTGTTCAGTTTGATGTTGTTTAAGAATCTGTTCTTTAGTTACGTTTGTGCAACAGTGGCTTATGGAGCACAGAGGCGTGTTCTAGTCAGTATTCCAACCACGTGTCAACAGATTTTGAGTCCGACACAGTCTGTTTTGTTCCTATTGATGTAGTTTAGCATAGTAATTTGTGCTGCTCCAGAACTTGGTTTGGTGGGAGAAGTGAGAGGGGTGGTAGCAAAATGAACTGTTTAACAACTGTGCGAGTTGTTAAATTGTGCCGGACACTTTACACGGTTAGGAAACACGAATTGATTTACAGTTGGCTTGCAGGAAAGGGCGATTTTGAATAGCATCCAACTTGACTCGATTATCACGTTGCCTAGAGTCTTAAGTCGTTCTTCTTTCTCCTTCTTCATCGCATAGTTTCTATCGTTCGCTCCCATATTCTATTCCATAATTGCTAATCATAGCAGTTCCTCCTCTCGAATTCCTTTCTTCGCTTACAAATTTGTTATAATCACTATACTCGTATATTGGTCTCCTTCTACCTCGTCTCCCAGCTGATGTCCAGTGTACTACTCAAGTATATAAACCTAATATTATTCATTCCGTACATTTTCTTTTGTATATTTATAGTCTGAAAAAATGTACACTTTATACACATTAATTGTGTAACACAGTCCTACATATTAAATTAAGTTACAGACCAACTGATGCACACTAAAACCACTTTTTATGCAGCTTTATTATTAAAATTGTTAAAATTGTACCCCTACACGTGTTTCGATCCTAGGATCATCGTCAGGGGTTTTTTTTTGCTAAAAGCTACAGTCACTTCAAACACATGATTTTAAATATTCTATCGGCACTTTAAAACTTATATATTATAAGTTAAAATCTTGTAAAAAGACTCGTTAAAAGATGTAAAATTGTAAAAGTACTGTAGATAATAGATTGCGGAAGTGCTGGCGTGTGGGATCGTGGTATCCGCAATCTACTATCTACAGTACTTTTACAATTTTACAACTTTTAACGAGTCTTTTTACAAGATTTTAACTTATAATATATAAGTTTTAAAGTGCCGATAGAATATTTAAAATCATGTATATGAAGTGACTGTAGCTTTTAGCAAAAAAAACCCCCTGACGATGATCCTAGGATCGAAACACGTGTAGGGGTACAATTTTAACAATTTTAATAATAAAGCTGCATAAAAAGTGGTTTTAGTGTGCATCAGTTGGTCTGTAACTTAATTTAATATGACGAAGATGCACGGTGTCAACAGTGTGAAACAGTCCTACATGTTTCGAGCCTCAATTCTGGCTCATCTTCAGGGACTCAGTATTTTATATTACACATTTTACATCAATTGGTACAATTGTTTAAATAGTAGAAACTGACTATTCAAAAACACCAACTGGATGCACCTTTATTCTAAAAAAAAAATGTATAGTTCTTTAAAACATTTCAATAAAACCCGACATATGTTTCGGCTCCCAACAGAGCCATCCTCAGGGGTTTTTTTTGTCACTAAAACTGCATATAATTTATTAGTAAAAGCGTCTTTTCATTGGTTCAATTTGTAAGCACAGTTTTGAACCAATGAAAAGACGCTTTTACTAATAAATTATATGCAGTTTTAGTGACAAAAATTCCCTGAGGATGGCTCTGTTGGGAGCCGAAACATATGTCGGGTTTTATTGAAATGTTCTAAAGAACTATACATTTTTTTAGAATAAAGGTACATCCAGTTGGTGTTTTTGAATAGTGATTGTTAAAAGATGCACGGTGATTTTAGATTAAATTTAGTAGAAACTGAGTAACATGAATTTTTACAATAGTGTTTGTACACTGGTTAAAATAATAAAAGGTAATGTAAATGTAGCTGTTTTTACGTTGTTATAAATTAAGTCTTATACAGGTTAAAATGTTAAAAGCCGAATAATCTGTGTTGTTATGGTATCGTGTTTGTCGGAGTTGGTTGACTATTAGATGGTGAGAGCAGTACCAAAGAGAACACCAAAGAAATGCACTCTTAAGAAGGTATTCATTCCTTAAAGTTCCAACATTTCCCGGTGGGCCACCATCATCAGTGATCATGTACATACATATGGAAAGATATATAGAACATACAATTCAGGCCGATATAAAAGATAAAATAGAAAATCTATAAAATAAATATCACATATACATTGAATTTTACGTTGCAGTCACCGTGCATTTTTTGCTTATTTGAACAATTTACACCAACAATGCACACAGACATATAATGTCAATAGTTTCTTTTATTAATATCTTGCCCCATTACGTATTTCGGCGTGTTTACATCGCCATATACAAGGGGTCGTTGAAGTTTTTTTTAACATAGACCACTCTTTATAAAATAGGGGCGCGCAGTGGCGTAGTTGGTTGAGGCATTACGCTACAAACCGGAACGTCGCGGGTTCGATTCCCGATGGTGTCATTGGAATTAATTCCTTGACATAATCGTTTCGGTCGCACTATGGCCCTGGGGTCGACTCAGCCTCTAACAGAAATGAGTACCAGGAATATTTCCTGAGGGGTAAAGGCGGCCGGTGCGTAGGGCTGACAACCTTACCACCGTCATGTGCCGATTGTCTACAAATCTGGGAGCCTCAACCTCCTGGAACCCTCAGGGCCTGTCCAGGCCTGTAATGGGATTGCTTTACTCTTTATAAAATACATATAAAATAACTATGGCTGTTACGATGTATTTTATAAAGAGTGGTCTATGTTAAAAAAAAAAAATTCAACGACCCCCTGTATATGGCGATGTAAACACGCCGAAATACGTATCGGGGCAAGCTATTAATAAAAGAAACTATAGACATTATATGTCTGTGTTCATTTGTTGGTAAAAATTGTTCAATTACACATACATGTTTGTAAAATCTGAATTGCATAGTCTTTCACTCTTTTCTTACATATTTGTATGATCCGTGATGACGGCGGTCTACCGAAACGTGTTGCACCTTTAATCAATTAATACTTTTTAACAGTGTATTTCTTTGGTGTTTTATTGTAATATTATACTTTTCTACACGGTCACGATGTGTTGTAAAAATTTCCCTTTATAGTCCCTGTTTTTTCCCTAATTCACAGCACTGAAAGTTTTTCTGTTCTTCATACATTTCTTTTACATCCAATCCAATCCAAGTTGTGGACTTCTATAAACTAGCTAATAGACCTTCGAGATACAAAAGTGACAATTTCTTCACAGTCCTATGAGTTAACTGCTTAATAATAACGCTTCCCCCCCCCACGTTGCACTCCCATTCCCCACCTCCATGCCTCCATAGCAGTTGACCCCATATAGACATTTTTTTATTATTATTATTATTAAAAAGAGCTTTATTAATTCTATTCACTGTGTAATACAATTTGACAATATCAGCTGTACCACTAAACCAGCTGCAGTCCCATCACATGAGAGGTCAAGCCCCTCTTTTAGACCTAGGTTCCATATAGACATATAATCTTCATCTTGCCTCCAGTTTTTATACCAAATGCCATCTCCACCCAAATCCACTGGTCGGTACCATCGGCAACTATACCCTCACTGACCTGACCGCCATGTATAGGCGGTACAAGCATAAGCGACCTAAGCATATACTGCTCTGAGTAGGGAGTCTGTTGTGGTAGTGTTTTTTTTTCAAGATTTTTTACTGCTGTCCATGATATACAGGGCATACACAAAAGAATGGTGCGGTTTTAAAAGTGAATAAAAAATGTATTTCTCACCTTACACGGGCACAACATACACCATCAGCGGCGGCAACTGTCCAAGTTTCTCATTTGGTAATTACAATCCTTCAATGTATGCACCCTGGGTCACACGACACACATCCACACGGTAATCAAACTCATCCCAGACCCGGTGTAGCATGTCCGCTGTAATGGCCTGCAGTGCATGCGTTATCCGATCACGAATTTCATGGATGGACGTGGGCATTGAAGGAAGGATTGTAATTACCAAATGAGAAACTTGGACAGTTGCCGCCGCTGACGGTGTATGTTGTGCCCGTGTAAGGTGAGAAATACATTTTTTATTCACTTTTGAAACCGCACCATTCTTTTGTGTATGCCCTGTATATGTACTTCTACGTTGCTGTTTTTTCGATCTAGTGTACATATGTAAGTTGGTAAACGGAACAACTTGTTACCCATCTGCCTGTTATATGAGTATTTGAACGGAAATAAAGCTTTATTTAAAAAAAAACTGCTTAATAAAGCACTTTACCATAGATCTATTTCATTATTTAGTCTTAATTTAACGCTGCTGTCAAAGAATAGCTCCGAGTGATTTGTAGTAGTGAATAATGAGATATGCGCTTTTCTGGGATATTACGCAGCTTTGAGTGGTAGTTCTGTAGCGACGTTTCGGGACAATCTATCGCTCCAGTCTTCAAGGGTCAAGAAGTCCCAAGACTCTTGAAGATGGGACCGATAGTTTATCTCGAAACGTCGATGCATAACACTGTCCTCACCGGCCTGTCACCTGTAGATCCACACTGTATCTTCCGAGTTGAGCAGCAAGCGATCTGCCTAAAAGAATGCTGAAGACATAGGCGTGAACATTTTCTCAGACTCTCCCCTGCCTTGATTTCAAACACTGTCGCCACTCTCCCCCCTATAACTATAACTTAAACACCAAGTAACAAATATATGTGTCAATATTTGACATTATGTTTGGTCGAGCCAGAAGTCTGTCAGTACGGAAGAGAGATTGAGGTCTGAGAAGGAAGCGTTGAGGGGACTATTTCGATCAACGGACGAAAAAAAATACATTTTGGTGGATGATGTCAGGCTTCCGCCGCAATGTAGATGAGATCTGCGCTCTTCTGGGATGTTACGCACCGTTGAGTGGTATTTCTGTACCTACGTTTCCGGACAAACTATTGGCCCCATCTTGAAGGGTCTGACCCTTGAATTTGATACCGATAGTTTGTCCCGAAACGTCGGTACAGACCTACCACTCAGGGCTGCGTAATATCCCAGAAGAGCGCAGATCTTAACGTTTGGTGGCTTTACTAATTTCTAGACTTGGTTCATTTTTCTCTTCTTCGTCAGATATCTCGTATTTTCGCCGCTTATCTATTTACGAGTCAGACTCAACGCCCCGAAGTTCAATCATTTGGACATTTTGTTGGATTCTTTGGAAGGCGGATCCACCCATTCTATATAGCTAATATATATTTTCGGCTGCCATTCTTAGCGGTGTTAAATTAAGACAGAATGTAAATGGCAAGTCACGTGGCACCGTACGTCTTTACGTAACTTATGTAGATGAGTGTTTCCAAAATTTGTTCAGGTCACGTAACCTGTCGTCTCGGAACTGAGAACTTCATTTATCCATTTCCAATGGCAATTTAGCTTTTATCTCTCACCACGCTTTGTCGTGTCATATAAACACGACAATATAGGCCTACAAAGACCTTTTCATTGTTACCACATTTTCTTCAAAACCCTTTTGAGGCCCTGAATGCTGTGCCTGAAAGTGTACGAAATACAGTAGCCGGCTTTTGTGCTTTTATGTACCCCTCGCTCCCTCCCCTTCCTTTTCGGAACTATTGGTCTACATCCCTGATCTTAAGAGTACTTTCGACAGTGCCTACAATTGTGTTGGAAACTTAGGTCTCATTGTACTTACTCGCAAAAACTACAGGCGTTATGGTAGTGACCAACTGTCCCGTGTCCAGTAAGAGAAGGTTATTGTGCAAGTTGGGTGGGGGAGATAGTGACTGGAAGTGGTCGTTGCCGATTTTAAGGCACCGTAACGGAAATTGCCTGAAGAGGATAGGAAACAGCACTACAACCCTTACGTTTGAGATTCGAACCTCGTACATTGAAAATGCAAAGCAACTTTATACGCACAGAAACTCTCAGGCCCCCCAGCCTTCAGTGTCCATATCCGTTCAATGGTCGGGAAACACCCCACACACTGGGAAGTTCGAAACAGGAAAAAAATAAGTACGATTTTATGCAAACACCACGAAAAAAAGACGCGAAATAATCTCACAGATTAAGGCAGAAGAAGCCGTGCTGTGTGTCACGTACTATTTGTGTTGATATCTTAGCTGCTCGCTTGGCTGTTCTTTCAGCAGTTTAACGACAACCACCAGTTTCAAGTGCCCAGTGATAACACCTAAGCACTAAGGCAGAAATAAGTTTAGTGGCCGTTTATGTTGAGGCCCCAATTTGGCCCATTGTGGGGTGAATGGTCAGCTTCATTTTCCAACTGCTTTCATCCCTGCTAAAACAACATCCCAAGTATGTCGATAGGTGGTTTCAGAGTTGGTTTAGACGTGGTGGTTAGAAGAACACATTGCTAATTAGTAAAGTGAATCACTAATTTGTGATCGATTGGAAGCGCAGGTTCATGGCGGGTTTTGAGGATCCACGGGAAAAAAAATGGCTTTGGTAATGGAATTTCAAGTACAGTCCGAAGGAAGTTCTGTCAGGCTGACCAATAACGGTACTTGATCCAGAAGTCTCCTGACTTCGTGGACAACTTCACAACCTTCCACTCTACTCACTGAGAAAAAGCGAAGTTGTGTACCCAAAATCTAGACTCTGTACCGGCTGGGTATCAGTTCCATATGTTCATTGTGTTTGCAGTCGCCAATAACCAGTACACGATAAGCTGACATATCAACTAACCATCAATCAGTGACCTCATTATTCATATATTTCAAATACGGTTAAAAAACGGACTGTTCTCATTACTAGGATGTCGTCGCTATTTGTCAGGTATTTTCCGGAACAGTAACACTAAAATCCCTGCCGCATATATCCTTTCCAAATCACCACAACTTCATTTATAATTATTATAATTTATATTAACTATTATAATATATTATAATAAATTTATAATTTATAATAACTATATAGCATAAACTGTTGATACACTGGCATTACATAATGCAGGAAACGAAAGCATCACAAGTATCGCTGAACTGCAGAACATGTATGAGAAAAAGAGTCTGCTAAAGGTATCAGTATTTACAGTATGCAAGTAGCACGGGCCTGGAACACATTATCCTGCGTCATAAGTATTTTTAAAAAGTTGTTAGGGTCATTAGATTAAGGATTAGTTTTGTATGATACGTAGGGGAAATTAAAAACCTAATTTAAATTTTATCAAGAAACAAGAAGGGAAAATCTACTGGGGAGTCCATTTTTAGATTGGAGGATAATATTAAAATGGTTGATGCAGCAAAATACTGACTCAAGATAGGGGCCACTGAGGGCCTCTTGTGAATAAGATAATGAACTTTCGGGTTACGTAGTAGGCGAGGAATTTCTTGACCAGTAAAGCAAGTGGCAAGAAGGTCTCTTCTCCATGGAGTTAAAGAAAAGTGGTATGTACGAAGGTGTGGACTGAATGACACTTGCTTAGTCCAGCGTCTGGTGAGTAGCTTGTGTGTAGCGGTAACTAATATTTCTGATTCCATTAAAGTAGCGAATTTCTTGACCATATGAGTAATTAAGTTTCAAAGGAAGATTGTGTGCCTCGCAAATAGTACATGGTAGGTCCTGCCAGTAATACTTCTGCGACTACTGCTGTTACTTCAGCGTTAGTCTCTTGCCAATATCTTTAAATTGTTTTAGTAGAATTATGCAACTAGTAGATTGGGAAAGCTTGAGTTTACAATAGGATATCTTCTACACGGTTGGACTGTCAGATGTAGAGTTCAGAGTTCGAGGTCAAGATGAACATCGCTGCTAAGCTTATCGGCGATAAGATACAGTTGTAGTTTGTGTCGATAGTCGTATTCATAATGCGATTGAAATCATTAGACCCCACAGATAACCTGATTTACTCACACCACACTTGTTAACAATTGTTTTATTTTGTAAATTTGTTCTTTAAGGATGCTGTTAATTTTTAAGCTCATGTAGTGTCGGCGATAGACGGATGAATGAATGAATGAATTAATTAATTAATGCAGGAAGGAAAGAATGAGGGAAATAGGGAAGGAAGTAATGAGTATGGAATATTGATGGAATGATACTGACACGGAAAAACCGAAATATTAGGAGAAAAACCTGTCCTAGTGCCACTTTCTCCACAACATATTTTACATGCACTGGCCTGGAATCAAACAGGTACCTTGCGGCAAGAGACATCCTTTTTAATCACACATGGATAAGAAGAATGGTATTATAGACTGTAAAGGGGTAGATTATACTTTCCAGGAGTTGAGTCGAGAGTAACAGATGTCTTGGCCTCCCAGATCACCAGCTCTCAGTCTAGTAGTGGGAGGTTATGTATAGGACAAAGTACATAGCTGATACTTAAATCTGACCTCGCAACAAAAGTTTAAAGATGAAAGTATGGGGAAGCTACAGGTAGAGATAACTACGATATCTTGGTAGCTGAATTATAGGTTGGATGTAAGCCGAGCTACAAACGGACATGTAATAGGTAATACATCCAAAATACAATGTACACATACATCGTATTGTTTGTGAACTGTAGTTTTTTCATTGATCTGCTTTAAAACATCCAATAAATACTGGTTTCAGTTTATGAGATCGGTCCTCCATAAACTCCATATGTGACTGGTTTTGACTGTTTGGTGATAGGTTTGTCTGTCTGTCTGTAGCCCCTACGGTCAATGTGCAGCGCCTTACCAGAAGCTTAGTCTTTATTTAGTGCGTCTATCACCTGTTTTTTCCGCCGCAGGCCACGCCTGCTAGAAAACAAACTTTTAAACTGTAAACGAAGAGTTTAAGTTTTAATGGTCTGGTTCACCAAGCTGGGTTAAGTCATGCCAAGCGAAGTTTTTCTTGGCTGTTTTGACGTGAATACGTCTTTAAATTCGGTCCAGTGTAGGGGGGTCTCTACGAAAACTCTAGCGACTAAAAAAATGGCAAGATTTGTCGCGCTTATATCTCGTAAATTATAAATGATAATGTAATGATTTAAATTTTGTTGGATAGAGGGTTGATGTCCGTATCTACAATGGTGGGTAGTGGGGGTGTGCAGCGGTGAGGGGGGGAGGGGTAGCGCTTGAGCGTGAACACTGTAAATGGCGACGCCGCGCGGCGTTTGGGCAGTGTAACTTTGGATTGCGAAGAGATAGGACGTTGAAATTGGTGTCGATGTGTAGAGAATAACAGGATCTACAATATTATTTAGCAATAATAACTGATAAAATAAAATTTGTAAAGTTATAAGCCGATAAGTGTGCTGAGTTGAAGAAAATTTTCATAATGTCGAAAAATTGCAAAGGAAATATGAACAGAAATGTAAGAAACGTATATTATTGGAAAGGAAAATTCAAAAGGAATCAGAAAAGCCCAAATTGGCTAATGCCGAACGATGCAGATTGTATAGAGAGCGTAAGAAAGCTTAGCGCGTCAACGCCGGCGCGAGTACTTCGAGTGCGCCGCTACTATGCCATATGTGTCTTACTTCTCCTATCATCGGCCTTTCATAAATACAATTATACTTCACTTATAACCACCAACTTTATTCATTTATATCTTACCCTTCCTCTAATAACACAAAGACGGATTCACGCCTTAAACGATTGCAGTTGTGTCCGTACACAAGCCACGAATTTTTTTTCTTTTTAACTTCTCGTGTGTGTGTGTGTGTGTGTGTGTGTGTGCGTGTTTGCGTGCTTGCTTGCAGTTTTCGAGTAACTACGCGCTTCACCTGAAGAACTTTCGAACAGTGCAACGGCGTTCTTCTCTTTCGTGTGTAGTAGCGGGCAGTTTGTTCCAGTCTGGAAAATTACTGTGAGTGATGGCGTATGTGGTTTTCCACAAATTTAAATTCTAATACCAAATTTAAATTGTAATAGCAAATTTAAATTGTAATAGCAAATTTAAATTCTAATACCAAATTTAAATTCTAATACCATATTTAAATTTTAATACCAAATTTAAATTCTTATACCAAATTTAAATTCTAATACGTAAAATAGGCCACGATCATCTTTCAAAATAGACTATAGATTTAGACTTATTTCACGTGACGTAATTTTTATCTGCCGAACAATCAATCTCACGCGACTGATCCCCTGCCTTGTTTTTGAATTTTGCTGAGTTTACGTCTTGGTCGGCGACCGAATATTCCGAACAAATATTTGACAGTGTGGTCTGAAGAAGGCACACGTAATACACTGTAACTGATCACAGTTGTTTCATTCCGAAGTCTTTGCAGTTCACCATACATAATCCCAATAATTTTATTACATCAGTCGACGATTACAATATCTCCGTAACTGATACAGCTTAATTAAAATATGGAAGAAACAATTCGTATAACAATATGAGTTCTGAAGTTTGATGGAAGCCTGGTTATAAATTTTAGTGCTTGATTGATTTATCTATTTTACCTTTAATAAATTCATGTCGACCTTAGTGGACTAGTGGTTAGCGTGCTCGTCACTGGACCCAAGGTTCGCGGGTTCGATCCCGACCGAGGTCGATGGATTTTTAAGGATGATAAAAATCCGGAGCACCACTTCCTTCGGAGGGGAAGTAAAGCCGTCGGTCCCATGTCGTAGATTTACGGCATGTAAAAGAACCTTGCGGGCATGAATAAAAATGTTGCGTAAGCCAAATTGCCTCCATTTCTCATCCAAGTCTCCTGACTACCTGCCAGATGGCTCTGGCGTGCACATCAGGATCGATAGAACACTAAGCGCGGCTAGCTGGCCGGTCACCAGCTGCCATGAATGCGCATGACTTAGTAACCTCGACAAGAGGAGGCAAGAGGAGGCCCAGGCCCATACAGGGCTGTTGAGCCAAGAATTATTATTATTATTATTAATAAATTCATAAGAATTATTTGCCTTCTGAAATAAGTGTCACTTTTTGTTTTCGTCTTGCTCTTTAGGCTAGTGTACAAGCCGTTTATATATTCTGTTACCCACAGTTGCACTCAGATCTTTTCACATTAGTCATTACCGGCAGGAAACTGCCAGTTGAATGGAAATGCAGTTTCATTATCATCAGAACACAATGGATAATTGGCCCAAGTGAGGAAATTTCTGTTCCAAGTAACAGAAGGTTAACCCTTTGAAGTACATTAGTTACTGTACCGCACCACCTGCATTAAAATTAATATAAACTCTGCATTATGCTCATATATACGTGTTTCGTATAATGCTCAAAATTAACAGCATTTACTTTCCTTTTCCGCTGAAAAGTCAGTATATTTCTACCAGACTACACGGCGTCGCATTCCAGAATTCATAGTCATTGCACTCAGTCTCATAAAGCATATATTAATTTTTTTTTTCCTATGGCTCGACAACCTTATATGGGCCTGGGCCTCCTCGTTTCGTCGAGGTTTCACGATCACACACTTTAGACACACCACACTCGGTAGGACTCCTCTGGACGAGGGACCAGCTCGTCGCAGAGACCTCTACCTGACGTCACACAACACTCACAAGAGACAGACATCCATGCCCTAGGCGGGATTCGAACCCACGATACTAGTAAGCGAGCGGCCGCAGACCTACGCCTTAGACCGCGCGGCCACTGGTATCGGCAAAGCGTATATTCATTCATTCATTCATTCTGTAGTCTGTCTTACGACAGGTCCGTAGCCTCTTCCAAAGCGAGTTCTCCACAGGGTGCGATCTAGTGCTTCCTCTTTCAATTTCCAGTATCTTTTCTTTTCCTTAAGGTCATCCAGTAGCTGATTACGTCTTCTCCCTCGTCGTCCCGTCATGTCTATCCTTCCCTCTAACTTTCCTTCAATCACGTGTTTCAGAAGGCAGTTTCTACGCAAGATGTGACCAATCCAGTTAGCCTGTCTTCTTTTTATTGTATGTAGTATATTCCTCTCCTCCTTGACTCTGTGTAATACTTCTTCATTTCTCACACGATCGGTCCAACTGATCTTCTCCATTCTTCTCCAGCACCACATTTCAAAACTTTCCAGATAATTCTGATCTACTTTCCGAAGTGTCCACGTTTCAGCACCATACAAAGCTATGCTCCAAATGTAGCACTTTACTAGTTTCTTCCTTAAATTTAAGTCCAGTTTGCTGGTGAAAAGCGTATATTAATGTGTAACAAATAAATTACATGACATAACTCACCCTTTGTTTAATGTATGAAATGTATGGGCCTGTTTAGCTTTCTTTGCAAAAGTTACAACTGAGAATGCTTTGCAACTACAGATGTGGCGTTTGGTGCAGATGGACTATAAACGTGGACTAAATTGAACCGGCTCAGAATAGGCACCAGTAACGGGCTTTTGTGACCACGGCGATGAAACTTCTGATTCCAGACAATATTTAAACCCGCTGCGCGACAGTCATCTTTTAATAAGGACCCTGATCAATGGAGTTTGGTTAGTTCTTATTGACAGTTTGGAAAAATGATTCAGAAAATCGTATTTGAACCACGATTGTAGCCGATGGTCGTGGAATATATTCATCAAAATGAGTCAAATTTTTCTATTGTTTTGTGATTACAAGTCACGAATGTAAGGTCCCTGGGCCCTCGTAATTTTGCTGTGGAACTACAGCCCAAATTGGGTCTAGGCCGCCTCGTTGTTGAGGTTACTAGATCACACACAATTAGACACACACACACGCACACGCACACGGTATGACTCCTCTGAACGAACCTACACAACACGCAAAAAACACAAGAGACGAACAACCATGGCCTCAGCGGGATTCAAAACCTCGATTCCCAGCAATCGAGCGACTGCAGACATACGCCTTCAGACCACACGGCCACTGAAATCGGCGGACCCTGTTATAGGTCTGTGTAATTTATTTTTAAAAAATGTAAGCCAAATGTGATCTTAGTGCAAACCTGTTATTGTTGGCAGCGCTAGTTACCAGTATTAGCTAGTATACTACACTTTTATATATTCTATTGTTCATATATCTGTTCAGTTGAAGAGATAATGCTCTGTTACCATAAAACAGTTGTCCTTCGTACTACTTTAAATATACACTATCAGAGAAGCTTAAGATGTCAGCGATTCTAATTTATACAGGAGCACCACCATATATTTAATCGAGCATGTTGCTGCAGTGGTTACGATCTTCCGCTTGGTTTCGTAAGATACTGCATCTGAATGTCGGATAAATGATCTGCTTTTGCCGCTGAGGCTATTTTCATTGTTTTACTAATTTTCTACAGGTAAATGTGGAGGTAATGCCGTATCCTAACCTTCAAGTTTCCTATAGACCTATATTAAAAATTCGTAATCATTTTCACATTTCATTTGGCGCTGTGTAGCGTCTACAGTTAAAAATAATCATACAATTATCGGATGATAGTGCATACAGTTTACAAAGTGCGATTTATCAATATGTAGTGAAGTGGACAGATAAGGATCGACTTAAGTGTGTCCAGCAAGTAACCGGAAGTCGCTGTTCGGTGTTTGGCACTCCTGCTTCTTATTTGGGAAGTCCCAGTTTAACATTTGCGATCTTAGAATCTTAGACGGCGGTGTGCCGTGCTTTCATTTTTGGAGCGACAGTAAGATTATTTGTTACATTTGGAAAACTCTTGCTATCATTCAGGCCACGATATTTTATTGTCTGGTTTTATATCCAAAATCTTACATCTTAAACATTGAAAACTACTTGTAATTGCACCTGTTATTTTGTATGGATTTAATACGTACTGAAACATAAGTTTTTGGAGAAATGTAAACTGAGGGGAATGCTTGGGTAGCTCCTTGAAATGGGCGAAGACGGCTACAGGTTACCTCCTTTTCTTTTTATCATTTGCAGTCGTTTGAACCTTGGCTCTATAATACAGACAAATCCTTGAACTTTTTTTTGTGGAGGTCCCCGCAGCAGATGCTACGGACGCACCGCAGCCTTGAGGCTTATTCTGCAACCCTGTGATGAAGATGATTAGTGTTTTTTTCGTTTTTACGTGTAATGGAGCACCGGTGGAATGAAATTGACAGGGGAAAACCGAAGTACTCGGGGGAAAAACCTGTCTCAGTGCCACTTTGTCCACCACAAATCCCACGTGGACTGACCCGGGATCGAAGCCGGGCCTCCGAATCCTTGCACTTAAAAATCGTTGATAAATTTTTAAAAAATCAATACGTCTAGTGGCAAATATTGACACTAGGTTAAACGGTTTGGGACATTCAATTTGCAAACTTCAGAGTCAAATCGTGTGCTCATTTTATTCGCGGAGTGCAAAGAACTCATAAAAAACCAATTTACTCTTTTACGTGTTGTCTGTGGACTGCGAGACCTGATTTTAGACCTGAAGAAGAAGAATTGGATGGCAAAGACAACTAAACTTCCAAAGCACAAGAGTTACATAAACCCTCTCAAAACAAATCTTTGCTTCTTGCCAAACTGACTGGCTAAATTCAGTCTTTCTTTGTTACAGCCTATGGAATTTATCCCCAATTTCAGCTGCCCAGAAGAAAGAAACTGCGCATATAAACGTCATGAAAATTCGAGTTATAACTCAGTCCTTCCAAACAAGGGAAGAACAGGTCTACGGGTAGCAGACCTATGGGTGCAAGGTTTGAGCCCAGGCATAAACGTGTCTTGTTACCTACTGATAAATATTTCTGCTATGTTTCGTTATCCGAGATTGTCAAGTGCACATGAAAAGCTTCATTTATTTTTTAACTAGAAGTGAAAGACATAAAATGACACTCTATCACTTGTTGGTGTTCTGTAAAGACTACTCTCTTTTGGGACCTGACGACGTGTAGTTTGGTACATAAGTCTGAGGAAGGGCTGTCTCAGTCTGCAGGGTACAAGAGACCAACCTAAATATTTTAAGTTCTAGTTTCAATCCCACAAGAAGAATTGGGTATGATTCGTAAGATTTTTAAGCACATTGTTGTGTAGCGTCTAATGAGCTGGGAATAGAAAATGGATAAGGATTTGGAAAGTCCTTTCTACTGTTACTTGAAGGCGTTATCCCTGAATTAGTCTTGAGAGGCTGAGGACAGCAACGACATTCTGGGCAGGATATCCGGTAAACTGTCCGCGACTCGAAGCCGATATCTCCGAATGTTCATGACGTCTCGAGCCATATTAACTGGCACATTAGTCGTTTTTAGGCGTTTTACGCATAGTCCCGAAAAACGCCTATTAGCTTCGTCGCTTCTTTGTTCCTCCGTCTTTGTCGACATGTCTGAACTCGTCTGCCACTGGACGGAGTTTAGTGAAATGTGATATTAGACTAACTAACTAAGTAACTAACTAACTCCATGGAGCAGAGTCCTTCTTGAGAAGCTAGCAGGTCGTTAGCTGGTCAAGAATTCCCCGCGTTTTATGGAACCGGAAGGTTCATTACCGCATTCACAGGAGCCCGCCACCTGTCCCTATTATTAGACACCTTTATTAAAATCTGTAGATAAAATCCAAATTTGGTTAAAATCGGTCAAAAATATTGGGCACTTTACATGAAGACCTGAGTACGTTTATGGTGTTAAAATATAATAAACTCAGTATATTAATATTATGTGTCATTAAGGCTCCACGGGCCACATAGGAAACAGCCGAGGGCCACAGGTTGCGCACCACTGATTTACAGGTATTGCAGTTAAACAACGCACCACAGTGTTACGCTATGCTTACATTGCCCATCGTGTTGTTTGTTAATTTTGAATTACCCTCCGCTATTAGTACAGGGCATACACAAAAGAATGGTGCGGTTTTAATAGTGTTCACTATTAAAACCGCACCATTCTTTTGTGTATGCCCTGTATTTAGCTTCTCAAGGTGATTTCTGCTGATATAAAGCACGAAGGTTCATTACCGTGCTCATTACAGTCCGTCATTCAACCATAATCTGATTCAGTTTATTTTTTTACAATAATGTAAACTAATTCCAGGCGTCAGAGTAGCCATACTTCTTCAGAAGCTCTTAACTCAGCTGGTCAAGAAATTCCCCATATTTACGAAACCTGTAAAAGCTGTCTTTGTGCGTAATAAAGCACCACACTGTGAGAGCGAATGGTGGAGTGGAGATATAGTCCTACATATTCTTAACCTTGGCACTAGATGAAGTTGTGTGGTCAGTTTCATAGGATCGAATGAAATGGATTGAGTTTCTTCATGTCCGATATCCTTTTAGGCGCGTTCGCAAAATTCCGAAAAGTGGCTGTTAGCTTCGTCATATCAGTCTGTCTCTCAGTCCGTCTGCCACAGATGACAATGTAATACGGCGCATGCGCTTTGCATGCTGGAGGACTGAGGCTACAGACACACACTCAGAATATGTAATACTTATTACTTTGCCACGGCAAATATGGTTACGCGAACGCGCCTCAATGTTACGTTATACGTACATTGCCTTGTGTTCCCGTTGTGTGTGTGTGGTGCCAAGGGATCTGCCCAAGTCCGAACACTTTCGTAACATCTCTAAAATAAGACAGTAAATAAAAACTTGAAGACCTCCCATTGTCGGCTGTCTGTGACCGCTTTTTCAATCATATAAAATGTAAAGTTCTCCCTACAACAGGTCATGAAGGCCCAGAGGGGGAGTAGAGGTATAGCTCTACACTTTCTTTAACCCTGGCACTAGATGGGGGTGTGTGGTCAACTCCACGCCCCGGCCGCTTTATCCCCGGGAAAGAGACCCGGTACCCATTATATAGGAGGCTGGGTTTATTCTTCGTATATGGAGGCTGTCTCCATCCGACATATGCAGGTGCCCCATGCCGCTGTGACATGGGATATCGTTAACGTGGGTTATTATGACTTTGACTACCAAATTACCCAGTAATTTTCTGGTGTGAAACAAAATACTGGATCCATAAGAGCGTTTAAAACATGCTAATGAATCCTGATAATTATGCTGTTGTGGAGACCGGTTACCGGATCTCTGTCTGTATATGTCGGATACCGTTTACTGCAACAAATTAGTGTGTTTATATCAAATAAGTAGATCGAGGTCCTAGAACTGCTTAGTGTTTCTGTTCCTTTTCCTAATGTTTTCCTTTGTCACGTTTGTTTCAAGTGGTCCGTTTTGTTTCAATCTTATGCACGCCTGGTATAATGTTTGGACAATAAATTTAAGGGGTTGCTGTTCGCTGGACGTGTGTGTGTCATGAGAGAAACAGTGTGTACATGTCAACTTCTGATGTGAAAAGCTTTACAAACGGTAACATGGAAGTTTATGATGGAATACTGCTTTGTTCATGGGTTATTTAATTATTTCGCATAAGTGCAGTAGTTACGTCTTATTAAATGAGATAAGCATATGACTATGTAAGCGGATAGAACAAGAACCTTGCCGTTGCCTCGTGGGCCTTACTGTATCGGTGACTAACCGCATTTAGACATCTCACTATATGAAGATGCTTTGCTGGTGGATTCCTAGGTTATCTTTAAGTTGTTTATTACGTTGTACATATATACATAAAGAACAACAACAACAGTGGAACACAACTAGCATATTTTTAAAAAAAAAAACCTCAGCTACATGTTTCGGCTTTTCATGGCTTATATGAAAAGCCGAAACATGTAGCTGAGGTTTTTTTTAAAATATGCTAGTTGTGCTCGACTGTTATTTTTATTATGATTCTTAGTTTGTTTAATAACGCTGTTTCTACCGCTGTTTTGTATCAAATTAGACGAGGAAAATGGTCATGAATGTGGAAAGGACTCTGTCCTGGCCAACTGAAAAGTTATTGAGAACCATCGAGTAGGAATGAGGGAAACTAGTGACAGCTTCCGTCAGGACAGCCCATCTGGCTTACTTGCAAACCAAGTATCTCACTAATGCAAGTCTAGAACGATATCCAGCATTGTGCCTACAGAGACTGGTGTTCGCTCACAGGGCCCTATAATAACACAGCATTCTGCGGACTCTTTCCTCGTGGAAGAACTGCCGGAACGTGAGTCTGTTCTCACGCCTGTCTAGTGTCGAAGTTAAGAATTCTTGGAGCTTTAGTCCTAGCTCTACCATTTTCATATTTCTCAATGGCGTCGTGTTTAACCCCTCAGCGACGCAGGACATTTAAATTCCAACATACTCCAGGGACGGAGGAGATTTAAAGCCCTAATGACGAAAATGCAACCGTCGTTTTAAAAAAAATATTATTCGCAAACTAAAGATCCGATTTTTCTAAATTTTAACAGAATAATCTTAAAACGATGTAGATGCAGTATAATAATTTTCATTACCTTAGTAATTGAGCTTCGTGTGGTACAGCTCAATGCATCTTCTAAACAAAGGCCTACATCACAGTTTTGGCAGCAGTACACTGAATTTTTCTTTTTCCGTGCTTTGAACACACTACACACCTCCTCTGGGGTTTGATTTTTCAGTTTTGGGTGCCACTTTTCTGAGAAAATGTCTTTCCGTGAGCCTTGGTACTGTGTTGTCAGACGCGCGTCGCCCCGGTACACTGTTCGCCCGCAGCACGTGCATATTTTGTAAACAAACCTTCCACTAACTGTATTCTGTATGAGAGCTGCTCTATATTTCTTCCCGTGACTTGTCTATAGACAACAATCGAATTAAGAACTGTTAGGTTCATTAGCCTTTTGAAAAGTTTGAGGTACCATTTGTTCATCCTCTTTCTCTCAACCACGTACATATGGAGCAACTGGGCTGCTGTTTTTGGGGGTTTCTGGCGTAATCAAACTCGATTCTAGAACAGTATTTTGGCCTGTATATACAAGAAAACACCACAAGTATCCTGTCGTTGATTCGCACAGTTCAAAAGTTTTTATTCCGAACTTTGAAGCGTTTAGTTGTAGGTACTTCCTAAATGACAGACGCCACTTCCAGAGTGTCAGACTTTCATCAATGGCAATGTTTTGGTTTGGTAGGAACAATATCACTTACATTTTCTGCACCATTTCTGTGTCCAAAATCACAACTAAATAATTCTCTGTGTCCTGTGTAATTATCCATAGCCTCCCACACGAGATCTTGGTGCAACATTTCCTCTTCATCAACACTGTCGTCATTTATGACTGCATCTGCTAGAGCTACGTCATCAATTTCATTATCACTACTGCTACCACTATCATTACTACTGTCACTGAACTTTTCATCTGATTTGTACAGAATTGCTAGCACTTTACTCTCTGTCAAACCTTTCCCTGCCATGGTTACGCCCCAGAATCACTCCTAAGTCAACTGCTGAAGCTAGCGCACTGACCGTGAAAAGATGCAGGGGAAAAACCAGTATATACAAACAAACTAAGCTGAACGATATACCAAATGAGAGGTTGATTCATACTCTGTCGATCTACGCATGGAAATGACACATGATATCTGTTTAGACTTCAAGAGAGCAGCACAAACCGAGTCTTTGCAGCGCCCGAGAGGAAGGTGACGAAATTATTTGAAGCCACAGATATGCAGTTAAGCACGTATGAATTGCATCATCCACACACTATAAGAAAGCTAAGATCTTAAGCTACAAAGATATGTTGTTCAGCCCGTAGCTTTCTTTATTTCGGTTTGAGAAAAAGCGAAAGGTCTCTGAGAGTGCGCGTTTTTGAACAGGAGACGGTGAACTTTTTTCATAGGACAATTTACTCTTGAATAGATAATGGTACATTCTAGATAGAGAATTTATACCATTGTATCCTGAAAGCACAGTTCTTAAACTGTAAAGAGAAACCACTCGCACTTCGATAGCACTAAATCTCTGCATGTGAGAGGAGATTGAATCCAACCATGCAAGGGTCTATACGACGTATAGAGGCCGGCAGCATGTGAAGAAACGGAGGTCTATACCACGTATAGAGGTCGTCGCTGAGGGGTTAATGAAGCACGCGGACAAATTCATGTTTAAATTGTGGTCTTCCGTGTTGTGAAAACTACCGAGTCTCCTACCTCATACCTCCAAATTTTGGATGCACCCTGAAGATGAAGGCAATAAGCTGTCCCGAAACGCTGGTAATGACGTACGGGGCTGCAAGGTATTAGCCTATATAAGACTAAAAGCTATAACAATGGGTCTCGAGGCGGTGGCAGTGAAGACAGCATTGTTCTGAAATGTGACGGCTTGTTGTCTGGTAGAAAGTTGTCGACATTTGGAGGAACGTGTTACCTCAATCTTAGGGTAGAAGGTGGAGGAGAAGTGTTCCTCCGAAACGTCCATAAAATTTTGTGGGTTTACGCAGCGTCCCATGCCGGAAGACGGTAATCTTAAAATATGCAGTACTTTGTACAGGATAAGACAGTAAATGTAGTAATTTCCACGGAGCAGGTGGATACAGCGATAGCGCTTCCAGCTCGCATTTGGAAGGTATCCATTTTTAATATCGTCGGGAAACCGTGGTGAGAATTTTTTTAGTTTTCCTTAGTTTCTCCAGAGGAATGTTGCGTTAGTATCTTAAAGTACGTTATCTTATAATCCGTAGCCGTCCTACCATGAAGAGGGAAGACATCGAAGGAGCAGACCACTTAGAAGACCCGGGCATAGATACGGGGATGATATAAAAATTAATCCTAAAGAAATGTCGTTTGAAACTATGGACGAATTCGTAATTCTTCGGTATGTCCAGCGGTCGAAATGTGTGAAAATGAATGAAATACAAACTTCACACTCAATTCTTGATACCTGTGACATTTTTGTAGTTTGTTACGCTGCCTGACCTCAGCAGCAGATACAGTACCGTGAAGTGTCCGAATAACCAAGCGAACGGACAGAATGAGGGATTATCAGTTGGAGTCAAGGCAAAGCACTTGGCCGTCGGTCATCCATCTGCTGAAGCTAAATGGAGTGATCACGATGCAGGCCTATGCATTGCCGGCAGCCAGTATCACTTGCTATAAATGCATCTAACAATTAAGCGATTTAAGCACCTCAACTTCTTTGATTTACTCTAAAATACGAGTATTAGGTAAAGCTTAAAAATTATGTAATTTCTCATTATGTAATTTTACCATTCTCTTGATCTCTTCAATCGGTACCGAGGACTCTTTCTCCGGGGATGAAGCGGCCTGGGCGTTAGGCTGACCACTCACCTCTATCTAAAGCCGAGATTAAGAATGAGTGGAGCTATTCTTCCACTCCCTCTGTATAACCTTCATGGAATGTACAGGTACATCTTACTTTGAAATTTAAGTATCTGTAAGTAAAATAAAGCACCAAAGGCCGAATTAATATGGGGGAGGACTATGTATTTTGATTGTGGAATTCTAAGCTGTGACAACGTATAACCTGTCCCTCACTTTCCGTTGGTTCGTAGTTCGCTGTTTCGCAAATTCGCGGACTCTTCGACGACTCGAACAAGTTTTCAAGCCATACCGCATGGTGTTCAAGGAGCTGAAGGAAAAAAAGAAGCCGGGCGGTTAATTATTCGCAGATATCTGCTTTTCGCGGGGTCTTGGAACCCAACCCCCCCCCCCCCTTAAAAAGCGAGGGATGAATATACTCCTTCAGTTGGATACCTATAATTCTGAAGGCGACTACCTTCGTCTTCGGATTCGAAGTCACTGCGTCTCTGAAGATGGCGGTACAGTGTTTGTCAGGGACGTTGGAATCTACCCACAAGACTGCACGGTGTCACAACCCAGAAGACCGCAGTCTGTACACCCCTGCCATGAGTACCTGATACCTTATATAGACTATAATAGGCCTAAGTTTTTTAGTGTACGGGATGGTTTCTTTCTTCCGATTTTGCAAGGATGACAAAGATTCAGAACCAGTGACCTGAAGTAAGGGCATGTGGCCTTTATTGCATTTGTGCAAGCCAGCTGTTCCGGCCTATCAGTTACAGTGTTTGTAGTTTTAACTAGTATCCAGGTTCTAATTCGGTAGATAACTTGTAAACGGCAGTTTGTAAATACGTCTGTGAAGAAACTTGGACAAAACTACTACAGACCTGATTATCAAGTTGCATAATAAGCAAATATATTTCATTCCTTTTATTCTGTGTAACAGTTTTATTTCTTATTTCAATTAACCTTGAATTCCTGCTATTTTATCCAATTCGAGACACATTCTGTTAGATTCCTTCGATGTACAGTCAGCCCATACAACACAGACAACCTCGTAATTCTAAGCCTAGGCCTAAGCAAGGAGATGTGAGTGGAACTCAGAGCTTATTTGCGTCTGGCTGATCATTCGTCCAGAGGAGTCCTACCTAGTGTGGTGTGCTTGAGTGAGATCGTGAGGGCTCGATAATGAGGAGGCCCTGGGCCACTAGAGGCTGTTGCGCCACTGGGGAAAAAAATGGTTTCCATATACATTACAATTGTCGAATATAAGCCCAGAGTATCAGATTGTCGTATGGCGGTTCTTAACTTACAGTCACCATTTTGTATTTTTGTATAGTTATGTTTATGTTAGGTGTCAGTACGAAAATGAACAAGCGTAGCTCGAATGATTCTTTAGTTATCGACATCAACCTGAAAACTGCAGAAATTTTTCGCACCGCTTCCATCTTGTTATTTTACGTACTATAAAAATATTACGTTAAAGAATATTGCATACTTTTTCGACATCCATTACGGTACATAATTTCAGGACGGAAAAGTAAGTGGCGCTAATATCGATCTGACCTCAAAAGTTCGCTCGCCTGCTATGTTGTTACTTACTACAGGAAATGAGAAACTACGTCACTGAATATGTTACATAGAATACATAGTTATGTATACGTGCCCCTCGCACTGTGCTGTACCTTTACGTATATAGCGCTACTGCGGTTGGTGCATTTAAAAACTCCGTGCCCCTCGCATTGTGCAGTTCCTTTACGTGTATAACACTACTGCGGTTGGTGCATTTCAAAACTCCGTGCCCCTCGCACTGTGCTGTATATTTACTTGCATACGTGCCCCTCGCACTGCTGCTTTATGCTGTACGTGCCCCTCGCACTGTGCTGTACGTTTACTTGTATACGTGACCCTCGCACTGTGCTGTATTTACTGATACGTGCCCCTCGCACTGTGCTGTACATTTACTTGTATACGTGCCCCTCGCACTGTGCTGTACGTTTACTTGTATACGTGCCCCTCGCACTGTGCTGTACTTTACTTTATACGTGCCCCTCGCACTGTGCTGTACTTTACTTGTATACGTGCCTCGCGACTGGGGCGTATTAAACTTGCTCGTGCCCCTCGCACTGTGCTGTATTTTACGTGTATAACGTGCTCTCGGTGGTGCTTTAATACTGCCGTGCCCCTCGCACTTGTCGTATCCTTTACGTGTATAACACTACTGCGGTTGGTGCATTTCAAAACTCCGTGCCCCTCGCACTGTGCTGTATATTACTTTACATACGTGCCCCTCGCACTGTGCTGTATTTACTTGCATTACGTGCCCCTCGCACTGTGCTGTACCTTTACGTGTTATAGCGTACTACGTGCCTCGCATGTGCTGTATATTTAATTGCATACGTGCCCCTCGCACTGTGCTGTTACCTTTACGTGTATAACACTACTGCGGTTGGTGCATTTCAAAACTCCGTGCCCCTCGCACTGTGCTGTATATTTACTTGCATACGTGCCCCTCGCACTGTGCTGTACCTTTACGTGTATAACACTACTGCGGTTGGTGCATTTCTAAACTCCGTGCCCCTCGCACTGTGCTGTATATTTACTTGCATACGTGCCCCTCGCACTGTGCTGTACCTTTACGTGTATAACACTACTGCGGTTGGTGCATTTCAAAACTCCGTGCCCCTCGCACTGTGCTGTATATTTACTTGCATACGTGCCCCTCGCACTGTGCTGTACCTTTACGTGTATAACACTACTGCGGTTGGTGCATTTCAAAACTCCGTGCCCCTCGCACTGTGCTGTATATTTACTTGTATACGTGCCCCTCGCACTGTGCTGTACGTTTACTTGTATACGTGCCCCTCGCACTGTGCTGTACGTTTACTTGTATACGTGCCCCTCGCACTGTGCTGTACATTTACTTGTATACGTGCCCCTCGCACTGTGCTGTACCTTTACGTGTTTAACACTACTGCGGTTGGTGCATTTCAGCGCCTCCTTTGTGAATTAATTTCTAGCAACTGCCATAACGCAGCCATGTTTAATTAAGACACTGTATAACCCATCCGACACCGCAGTGATGTTGACACTAGTTCACTGATTACACTGTTCTTCAGTGTTTGAACACAACATACCTCATGCTGTGGTTTCTATTTGAATAAAGGTCACTGTACTCTGCCTACTCCACAATAAACGTCCTGTAAATCGCAACACAGAAGATCCTTATTCTCTGGTTTCATTAAATGCTTTTGTGATTTAGGCCTAGCTTCCTGATCCCTATGGTTGAAATAACTGCAGTACACAGTACACCACAGAGCGGTCAGCAACATAGCGTAACGACACGATCAAATATTGGTCGCACAACTAATATACATAGCCAGTTGTCGAATACAATTTTAATAACTTTTAGTATTTTATACTACGACTGTCTTCAAATCAAAATCTTAATGATTCATTTTTAATAACATCAAAGAAGATAAACTAACCGCTACGAACAAGAAGATAAGATAAGTGATATTCAGTGATAGTGACTTACAAAAATTATATGTTCTGAAAGTGAATTGGATGTATCGAGGATTGTGAACTCTCGACGACACCCCTGATGATGGCACAGGAAGTGCCGAAACATGTGTAGGGACAGAAAACACTTAAAACAGCGTAGTGCATTTGTTGGAAAGAAATAATTATTTAAAAACTGTATTATGTTTATGTGTGTGATTGCTACATTTCAGTTTGGATTATTTCTTCCTTTCTCCTATGTAAAAACTTCATTCATTTCATTCTGTAGTCTGTCTTACGACAGGTCCGTAGCCTCTTCCAAAGCGAGTTCTCCACAGGGTGCGATCTAGTGCTTCCTCTTTCAATTTCCAGTATCTTTTCTTTTCCTTAAGGTCATCCAGTAGCTGCTTACGTCTTCTCCCTCGTCGTCCCGTCATTTCTATCCTTCCTTCTAACTTTCTAACTAAGTAAAAACTTAAGAGACTAAAATATACAAAATTATAATTTTACCTGTTACTTTGAGCGTACATCTTGATCCCTCGAATTAAAGGAACAACATGGACTTCAGGCTTCAGAATATGAGAATATTTGGACCTAGGAAGGAGGAAGTAAGAGAATGGCGGAGGAAATTAAATAATGAGGTTATGTAATTTTTACAGTTCATCAAATATTTTCGATACGGTGAAATAACAGCAGATGAGATTATTGGGCAAGTAGCACGAACTAGGGCTTGAGAAAAGTCGGTAAGGTTTTTCATACTTTTAACAGTTAACATAGCATATATATGCCATTACAGCACAATACCAAGTGTGTTACTGGTCACAATTCAGTGACATGCTAGCACAGTGGTGCTCTACAACAAACATTCTTCGCCAAAAAGTGAGACCCATCTTCTTTGATCAAAACAGCACACAACACCGAATGAAGACACATTGAAGAACGCACCACTGTTTGCGCTTGGCTGTCAAAGCCTTTTTCGCTCATTTCTGATTTATATTGCTTAATACTTAGCCAGGGACCAATTCCGCACATGCAGCGATCGGGACTGCAAGGATAGATTTGCGTGATAAAATAAACATCCTGTATTAAAATGAAGCTTGAAAGAATTAGGCGTTGAAGAGAATCTGGTCTGGATTGCATTGACATAGGCTAATGTCCAGTTACGGGCTTTTGTAGACAATATAGTGAATCTACTAGTTGCATAGAAGGTGGCGAATACTTTAACCAGGTTGAAAGACTCTGAGCTTCTCAAGAAGGATGTTTGTGAAGAATTTCCCGACATGAATATCGTTAAGGCGTTAATGAAAGCGATACTTTCTGTTGCGGATCGCACCTACACTTGTGCCGTGGTATGTCGGCGTGCAGGATGAAATAACCGAAATATTGTTTGATATTTTAAGAAAACCCCAGCTGGTATTGTGGAAGTGCGCATGATTTCGTTTATGATAATGTGATGTGAAATTCGACAGGACGCGTGGTTTATTTGGCCCCGCACAGTTAGACGGGCGCTTTATTGTATGGAAATGAAGTGATCAGGAATGCAGCAGCTTAACTCGGTCCTGACTTTATGATTTCAAATACACATTTGTAGATACAAACGTCTGGACTTCGTCACTGTCTGTTCCATTGTTTATAATACATATAGTAGAAGACGCCAATTTCTGTGTAGGCCTTTGTCACTGCTGACAAATTACCGTATAAGCAAGCCCGAATATAAGGAAGGATTTTTTTTTTTCGGAAATAGGCGGACAGAAAATTAGGGCTCGCCTTATAAGTGAGGCTTTACAGCATTTCGGGGCACGCGGTGGCTCAGTTGGTTGAGGCACTGCTCTACAAGCCGGAAGGTCGTGGATTCGATTCCCTATGGTGTAACTGGAATTTTTCATTGACATAATCCTCTCGGTCGCATTACGGCCCTGGGGTCGACTCAGCCTCTAACAGAAATGAGTACCTGCAATATTTCCTGGGGGAAAAGGTGGCCGGTGCTTATGGCTGACAACCTTACCACCTTCATGTGCCGATTGTCTAGAAATCTGGGAGCCTCAACCTCCTGGAACCCTAAGGGCCTGTCTAGGCCTGTAATGGGATTGCTTTACCTATTTTGTCTTTTACAGCATTTCCCAGTGACACGTCAGGGTCACATCATTTCCTAGCAAATAGTAATGAAGGGTGTATGGAGTTATGTTCATGTGGTACATAAGGTCAGTTTTGTGTGTTATTTTTAGGTTTTTATCTGCCGCTCTGAATTTTTTTTTTTAGTCGTCCTCTTCTACCTACTCCGGTTTCCCGTTTCAGTGTCGAGGTTTGTAATTTCTTTTGATCACACTGAGAGACACACCACAGTCGGTAGGACCCCTCTGGATGAGAGATCGGCT
Organism: Reticulitermes speratus; assembly: GCA_021186555.1. NCBI lineage: Eukaryota > Metazoa > Arthropoda > Insecta > Blattodea > Rhinotermitidae > Reticulitermes > Reticulitermes speratus. The sequence continues at coordinate 8,703,380 of JAJKFL010000237.1, forward strand.
CGTCGCAGAGGCCTCTACCTGACAACAACACACAACACTCACAAGAGACAAACATCCATGCCCCCCGGTGTGATTCGAACCCACGATCCTAGCAAGCGAGCGGCCGAAGACTCACGCCTTAGACCGCGCGGCCACTGGGATCGGCTCTGAAATTTTATTAATGTATTTGTTACATTTTCTAACGTTTATGAGCAAGGAGTACTTGTATTTAATTCTCCCGCTCTCCCCTAAATACAACAGACGCTGGTGTGTATCAGTGTGCTTGTGTAACAAATTAATCATCCACCCCGTCCCTCATATCGATGTTTCCAACATTTATTAGACATTCATCGTCTGAAATGTGTTGCTGTCTGAATGTTCATACACTTTGTGTTAACATGTAGTTTATTGTTGTTTTATTTATAATTGCTTTTACGCTACATAAAGCGATTACAATGAAGTAACCCCTCCATAGAACTCGGTACACATGTGTTTCTGAACGGTTTGAATTTTGTATACTGGTTTTCATCCACGATCACAATCTCATGCCTTGCGTAACTTTAAGGTAGACCACTTTAATTAACTTTGGGTCTACGGAAGGGATGAACAGGCATTTAAAAGGCAACATGTTCTTTGTAACCAGGATATGAGGTTAGTTAATTCATCTAGTATTTATTTTGATTGCCCGCGACAGGTGTGCCCAAATAAATGTCTGGTTGCCAAATGTTCCATCTGTGCTTTCTCATAGATAGTAAAGCTACCCGAATGTCTCTACTGGAACCCTTGCAGAAATGATGGACCTCTGTTTCAGTATCTGTTCCCCTTTCCATTTGTCCACATTGAATATTTTTTATTTATCAGTTACTCCAAGCGCGTCTAAATGGGCCACGACCGGTTCTGCGTCGTTTTCATCCCGTCACTCAACACTGCGTGACAACTGCAGTGAATAAGACGTTGCTTTTAAGGAAAATAAAAAAGCGAATGTGTTGTGATTGTGCCATGTTACGTCGCAGTGTTTAGAGCACGTCAAGAGACACGATACCTGCCATTCCGGACCTACCTTCAGTTGTACCTTTCCGTTCCTCCCCTACTTCTGACTTGGTATGTTTCACTTGTTTTCCTGTGTTCCTTAGTACATTCCCTTTGTCATTCAGCTACCTTTCTCCGTGGAAGAAACATCTAAATCAAGTTTCGGCTGTGTTATCTTAAAAATTGTGTTTGGGCAATTATTTATCAGGGGGTTGGACCTTGGTAGTGCTGGCGATTACTTGGATTGTCTGTGTACAGGGGGCAGCCTACCAAGCAGTTGTTGAATGTGTGGAGCCTTCTTATTATTTATATATATATATATATATATATATGATACGTTTTGAATGTGTGGTTCATATGTAGGTGTTCTAAACTTTCTACATTTTGTAAGTATTGAATATTTGTTTCTTTAATATATATCTACAAATAAATAGGTGTATTGGGTTGTTAATCTTGTTTGGGCAGTTGATTTAATGCTGGTTGCTCCACCAGTTTTTATATACCTACGGCGAGTTGGAGCATGATAACAAACAAACTTAAGATTTATAAAATATATTACACCCAAGATAAGTACTTATTTTAAAACAGGCAAGATCGTCTACACCGTGCATAATACTTATTTTAAAACTGGCAAGGACTTCTCTCGTCTTTCAAATTATCTAAAAATGGTCACGATCGGCAGCAGAAAATATGGGACACTGCGTACTTTCTGAAACGAGACGCAGCTCTTTGGCGGTCTAGTATGTTTAATTTCGTCACTGTGCAGGTTCTTCAAGCTCTAGTACATAAACTAACCTGCAAGTGTGTGTGGCTACAGCATTAATATCAGTACCAGGATGTTTCACTCACAGAATTAATTTATGTGACACGTTTGTTTGCAGAATGACATTTGTTTCGTTTGTCTTTAATCGTTGGATGTTTGTAACGTCACCTCATTGGAGAAAGAAACGGAATATTTGAGTGTTCTTCATGTCTTATTTACACGCCGAAAATGATATTACTTTCCTGCTTTTGTCAGTTAACCTGGTATAAAAATCAATTGAAGTAATTTACTATTCCTTAATGAGTAAAGATCTTTATCGAATTTCCGAATTGCTGAATCAGGGACTTAACATTCATCATCGGGAAGAGATTTGCCTCTGGGCAAAACCCCCCAGATTTGGAGATTAGGTGAGTTGTAGTGGTTGTAAGGATGATATGGATTCAGCTAGACATATTTTCATGTCGTAAACTGGATTTTAACTGCGCTACTGTGCTGGCTGAGACCGCCGCACCGCGGCCAAAGGTTTACCATAAAGTAGTACTAGTGCCTAACACTAATTACACACGTGTTACAAGGTCTCTCTTGAGCAGTTGGCAGTTATTCAGGTATTCTAAAACTTGATTCATTTTATAGACTCTTGAGAGTTTATCGCACGAACCCAGTCGTTCGACCTCTTCATAAGCTTGTAGTTTACTCCAGTTAAGATGTTCACAAAACGCCGAAAATTAATTTGAGCATTGTCTGCTTATATCGTCTCTCGTAAGTGGTCCTTTCCCAGGACGTTTTCAGTAAAAGTTTTGAATGAATTTATTTTATCCTAAATGCATGCTACATGCCCAGGGCCTGTCATATTTTTCGAATTCCTTACACTACACTAGCATTTGTTTAAGGGTAGAAAGTTTGAAGTTGTTCCTTATGCAATTTTCTTCGTCCTCTTGTCCAAGTTTGAGCCACTGGGATAGATGTGTAATACCCCAAGATCGAGGATCGTCCCTGGCCAGTTTTCTGCCACAGCTTTTACGGCTTAACTGCGGTTTTGATGCCCGACTTCATCGTGAACCAGAGGATGCACCGTGCCGTGGTGACCAACTCACTTCATACTTTTGCATGTCACAGTTCTTTCGCATACCGGCCTTTGCAGTCCAGTGCCTGTCATTCATCTTTCTTATTGAAAGGCCGCTGGGTTAGGAGACCAGCAGCTATCCTGACAGATATTCGAGGCTTACCTTAGTCGGTTCAGGCAAATTTTCAGATGGTATCTTATATAGACCATTATCACATTATCACTTCTTTATGAATTCTTTCCTATGATCATTCCCAGATCATCCTATCGTGGACGCTGCGTGACTAATGCAGGCGATAAAACGCCACTTAATAAACCGGTAGTGAATAAACGAACACTTCTTTAGCCTACACGAACAATTGCGGGCATGAGGAGGGAAAACCTGAGGCGAAGCGTGCAGAGTCGCGATGATTTGTTGAAGGTCGTCGCGTCACGGTTCAAGGCTCGCTGAAGTTGGAATCGTTCTGGTCAATTTGTCATAACTCAACACTTCAGCTGATCTGCAGGATACGATAATGAAGTGATTACACTTTGTTATGAATGAGTCGCACATGAGGATTCCTGCTACCACTTCACCTGGAGACTGGCACCTCGTTCGCGTTTCTTTACGTGTTGTCGTGTAAAGGCAGACACTTTGTGACGGACTGATCATTCATTGAACAGTCGTACTGAAGTGTCTAATCTATTAAATGAAACAGAAATATCTACACCGTCAATCAAAACGGTAGATGGAAATTGATTCAGAAAGAAGGCGATAGCCAAGGCCGAGGCAAACATTGTGCCTGAAGAGCATCTATCTTAGGTTTGCGTGCCTGTCCATCTACAAGTATGCATGAACGTGTTTGGATCGATTTTTTTTATCATAAATTCTCGTCATGAATCAGATACTGGCCTAAAATAGAGGCCAGTGGATCATATGAACATTTAATTAAGCTTCGGATTCCACAAAAGGCGGGAATTGTTTTAAACAGTTGAGGTGCTATCAGCTTGCGTAAAGGACTGTGTTCCGTGCCGCTAATTACCTTAAAATGAACACGTAAGAGCCAGCATACAAAAAAAAGAAGCCCTGCGGCGGTGTGCACAGCGGCTGACAAATATTCACTTACATGTACAAATTATTGCTCGCCGACTGATCTTGAGGAGTTGTTTGGCGATGTTACGTTAGAGCGAAAATTCGTTACTCATACCTAGAACCGGGTATCAGTGTTAAATATACGTGAATTCGATAAGTCGCTAACTGAACTTATTGTAACATAAAAAGCTTTTAAGCTCAAAGTTAAGTGAATGATATCGGAGCGCTAAGAACTAGACACAAAGGGTCAAATTCCAGAAGACGGATAATGAGTACAGTAAGCAACGCAGTGGTTTTAAGTGGCTGTGGTCTAAGGGCCTCAGGAATCGAGATTGGATCATAGGAGGCCTAATTTGTTGTGGCATATCAACTGAGACGGCTTTAACCTGTTTGCCCCTAGCTGAACCGTTTTCCTTACAAGATAAGCGAGTCAAACTTAATTTACGTCAGCAGTTGTTAGGTACATACCTGGTTCAAACACTAACTAAACACTTAAATTCACGTAATCGAGCAAGTTAGCTCAGGCGCTGACAATAGTGACTTTTTTTTCGGGAAGTGCCAGGTTCGAATATAGGCTACCCCAACACGTGTTTCATGTTTTTCTTTAGTCTCTCAAGGAAATGTGTGGGTAGTACCTTACATAGGCTGACCTGCTTCTTTCCACGTCCGTTATAGTTCTTCATTCATTAAACAACGTGCAGGTCAACGCTATGAGGTCCCACCTGTTGACAATGTCGTTAATAAGTCCTATATAAATATAAATAAATAAATAAATAATGCAATTGTATCTGTCATAAACGAAAAACATACAATAAAAAGCAGAAAGGCTAACTGGATTGGTCACATCTTGCGTAGAAACTGCCTTCTGAAACACGTGATTGAAGGAACGTTAGAAGGAAGGATAGAAATAATGGGAAGACGAGGGAGAAGAAGTAAGCAGCTACTGGATGACCTTAAGGAAAAGAGAAGATACTGGAAATTGAAAGAGGAAGTACTAGATCGCACCCTGTGGAGAACTCGCTTTGGAAGAGGCTACGGACCTGTCGTAAGACAGACTGCAGAATGAAATGAATAAACGAGGAATCAGGAGATTGTAGAATGCAGAATCAGAAACAAATACTATATAGCTATATTAGAAATGTGTTCAGTCCACACTGCCATTTTGAATTCTGGCGGGGGGGGGGGGGGGGGGGGGGACGGTGTTCTACTGTCGGTTCAACCAGCAGTGCTGTTTGTATTCTGTCACACATTTTGCCTTCTCCATACTCGAGTCACTGCATTTGGACGGTACAATAGGTTATGACAGTGACGCGATGCTCAGTTCTTTTCAATTCTACAGCTCTATATCAGAAATAATGAGACATTTTGCTCATGCAAGATGACTGACCTTTTGCCCTTTGTGAGTGCTCAACAGTCATTTACACTTGTCCTGTTTGTGGCGACCTGAATGCCACAGGTGCGTTCTCTAATTCATACTTCGTATCTCCATATGAAGTGCGTCTCTTGTCACCTCAGCGGGCGACCGTCAGGTTTGACACAGTGAGGTGCCATAGGGCTTCATTCAGTAAGTGTAATTTTCAATAATTGATGGACAGGGCGAGTTTTCATTCCAGTCAAGCATCAAATTTTCTTCCTAATCCGTGGCAAATGAAGTCTTCAAATTGCGTACAACACCATGTTGATGGTTATGTCTACAGGGTTTGTTTGAAATTGGGTTGAACTTCCATTCATTAAAAAAGTGGAATTTATCAGTTTTGCGCGTAGTTACCTTGTAAATATATAATAATAATAATAATAATAATAATAATAATTTATTTAAGTTTAATTGTTACAATGCTTGAGGCTACCTCCCGATTAACAGCGGGTTATCACGGTGGTAGCCCATCACCAGCTGATACTTATGATACATATTGACACTTATTTTGTTTTATTAAACTATTTATACGTGACTTTATCTAAATGTCTGCCTACGTATCTTATCTGTTCTTTGTTAGTGACCCTTAATATTTTCGTGTACGCTATCTCTTTATTGAAATTTAACAACTTTTCTTTTAAAAATTTCATTCTCCAATTTCTAGTTTCTAGGCAATCTTGGCAATATATGTTTGACATCCTCTTCACCTAAATATAAGGGGCATTTTCCTTTATCTGTGTTTCTTCTTATTACTTTCAACTTCCACATCGCTATTCCGCTTCTGTCTTTCCTCAAACAACACTCTATGTACAGTCTTTTATCCCAACAGTTCATTTATCGATGTAGTATATATCTGTAAATGCACTGAATAAGACAGCTTGCAAGGGACTTTCTTCCTGTTTCCTGCTTTCCTCCTGCCCTCAGTATTGAGTGTTCGACAACAAAATGCACATAAAGTTATTTAATGTATTCATAATATACCGTATACAAACTGTATATCAGTAACAAATATTGTGTTTTCACTACACGCAGAAGTACACGTTAGTTCGTCATTTGTTCATAAATCCGTTTGCTACATGTGTAGGTCTTAAAAGACAGTCTTCCGGGAAATACGGTGTCATAAAAATGGAGCATCACTCAAGGTTTTAACATCTATAAAGCACATTTGTCCACATGCTATGGCGTGTTCCAGATCATATTGTCTCATTACACCATTTATGTAGGTTCTATTGTACCCTGAAAAGTAAAAAAAAAATAAAATGATATCCTAAAGGGCATGATAACGAACCGCTCTTTCAATGTATCAACCGGAGGGGTGTAACCATTTTCTAAAATAATCTCCGAGAATCCAAACGAAGTGTTTCCTAATATATTTTAGCTTATCATTATACAAATGGGACTGTAAAAGTTGTTTAACATACAATTTTCTTAATTTTTAAGGTATAATTTAACCTTAATGAATGGTGTTTTGAGACAGCGTGATATGAAACATATATAATATGTGGATGAATATATTTCATAAATGTTAACAATGTTGAGTAGTGCTCCATTGTTGTGTACGGTGCTTCCCTGAAGATGGTCTTTACGGCCGAAACATGTAGGAAATGGATTTGTGAATAAACAATGAATTTCCCTGCAATTTTGTGTAAAGTTCTGGTGTATTTTTACATTATATTCACCGTGCATCATGATAACATGTAGTACATGTAAAAATTTGGACCCCTGATGATGGCTTATTAAAGTCGAAACATATGTAGGGGCAATTATATATATAATATATATTATATTATTTATTACTGCAAGTGGGTTTATACCCGGTGGCAGGGAACTACAATGACACATAACACAGAATAACATACATCACAAAAAGTAACACACAACAACAAACAACACAACACACAAACTTACAAAAATATAAACATCATACACAAAAAGAAAGAGACTAAGCCTAACAAAAAGAACTAACACGAATAACATACATCACAAAAATAACACACAACACAGAAACTTAGAAACCAATAAAACACACATACTACAAAAGATAGAGTAGCTAAGCCTAACAAAAAAAAAGAAGACCTAACGTAGTTGAATCAAGAGTTAAAAATAATTTGGTATACCAAGCAATGAGTCAACCATATTATACAAAAATAAAATTCCATATTTTGAAAAAGTGATACACTCTGTGTATGAAAATACAGTGAATATGTTGGTTTTAATCTTGTGATTTGCTGGTGTATTATTAAATATTGTTGATAAGCGTATTTGGAGGTTGCAAAGGTACAGTGACAGGAAGATTAAGTAGTCCTAGATGTATAAATCAAAGTACTTTAAGATACGAACCCACCATCCCCTAGAAGGCAAGGTTCCCCTTTGTTAATTGTGGGAGGCCTCGTGAGTCCAGGAAGTGTTCTGGTTTTGGTGGTCAATAATAAAGTCATCCAATACAGCTGTTCTAAAACAACCACGGTTTGCAGTTTTACAGTACAGCGACGTTGTTTGCAAATTTTTAGATCGGCATTTCCTTTCGACAGATGTGTTGTCCACCCGATTCGTGAAGTGTGGGCATTGCGCAGTGTACCGTTAAAATCGTTTGTCAGTTTTGTTACTGTTAGATGACACTGACTTGTGTTTAGGTCAGGTTAGAGCTAGTGACCATGTTCGTGATACAAGCTGCCTTGTTTCGGTGTTTGTTAAAATTGTGAGATTTTGTGTTAACCTGGATCTCCAGACGGGCCCTGGGATCCACCCAGCCTCCTATACAATGGGTACCGGATATCTTTCCCGGGGGTAAAGCGGCCGGGGCGTGGCGTTGACCACCCACCCTCATCTAGTGTCATGGTTAAAGAAAGAGTAGATCTATACCTCTACTCCCCCTCTGGGTCTTCGTGGCCTGTTCTAGGGAGAACTTGACTTTTTACCTTTACCTTGGCTTGTTCGTATGAAAACAAGACGAGAGGAATTGAGTGGGTCTGTAAGATGTTTGGAAAGGTGCCTAAGAGCATTAGGACCCATGAGACGTGAGTTATAGAGCAGTTGGGAAAATTATGTAATGAGAAACTTCTGAGTGCTTAGTGTTCACCGGATATCACTTTGGTTAAAATTGATGAGACTTGTGGCACATATGGCGCCAAAAAGGAACGCAGACATTGTTTTCTTTTGGAAAATGTGTTTAAAAGAGATCAAAGAGGAGCCATAACATACGTGGAAGGATGGCGGTTGTGGCCTTTTAACACAGATCATGAAGGGTTGTGAGAATGTGGACCGGCTGCGAGCAAGGCCCAGTGAGGTGCTGGCTGTATATTCTGCAACTGCAGGATTAACACGCACCGCTCACGCAATTCTCCTTGCGTCTCTGTATTGCTGAGTTGGTGACGTAGGTGCTTTGTATTCCAAAGTTGCATGGGCAAACTTGGTGACAGTGACGTATTTATTGTCTTCACATCTATTCATTCATTTATTATGTTATCCAACATTTGGTTTGAAGTGGCCGCGCCGTCTAAGGCGTGGTCTGCCGCCGCTCGCTTGCTAGGATTACGGGTTCGAATCCCACCGGGGACATGGATGACTGTCTCTTGAGAGTGTTGTGTATTGTCAGTTAGAGGTCTCTGCGATGGGCCTATCACTCGTCCAGAGGAGTCCTACCGAGTGTGGTGTGTCTGAGTGTGATCCCGTAACCTCAACAGTAAGGAGGCCTAGGCCCACTGGGGGCTGTCGAGCCATGCAAAACAATTTTGGTTTGAAGATAGTAATTTATACAGTGCAAGTACGAGTAAATATCTCTGGAATCAAATAACCGTCAATTGAATCAGCATGGAACTGGCACGGAACTTGTTGAATTCTGCAAAGAATCTGGCCGGAATTATTGCTGTTTCGTGTGAAATATCCTGCACAGTTTTGTTGCAAATATAAAATTTGAAATTTTATATTTGGGCTTTAAGATTTTTACAGCGGTGAGTGGTAAGATTATGGTCTTTTAGAATGTGGACCTGAAGAGGGAGGTAGCAGGCTTACCCGAAACGTTTATACCTATTTATTAATCAACACGGCCTCAATTTCCAAAGACCGTCATCTTGGATATTTATGTTGATACGTTAAGGTGAAGCATGTGAGCGTGCTAAAAGCACAGATTCTGTCGTAACTCTAACACATCCACCACTCAAGTGCTACACCACACACGATTTCGAGCCAGATCATCCAACATTATCAAAATCTGCTACCATAACATCTGTTTTAACGTCTTTTTAGGAGCATTTGTATTTTGTGTAGGGCCTATTAAATCGCTTCGTCCACCCACCGTCCATCTCCACTCATGTGAAAATTCGAGAAAGACTGAATGGATTTTTTTTTTTAATGAAATTTGGTCCTCGAGAATTTTACGGAAAAGTATTCAGTAATTTCTGTTTTCCTTTAGAGCAGAAACTTCCAAAGGCCACTGTACATGGCGCCCTGAATTCGTCTTGTTTTTACCGGAACAAAATACAGTCGAACTCGGTTATAACATCGTGCAAGGGATTGTATATTTTTTGTCGTTATAAACGAGTGTTGTTATAACCGAGGAGTATAATGTTATGGTTAACAGTGGCGAATTCGTTAGTACCATAGAATATCTGACGCTATAGACGAGGTGTCGTATAAACCGATGTCGTTATAACCGCGTTCGACTGCACCTATATTTTGATCAAACGTTCTTCAGGTGAATGAGACACGCAAAAACAGTTATTTATTATTATTAAAAAAAAAGAGCTTTATTAATTCTATTCACTGTGTAATACAATTTGACAATATCAGCTGTACCACTAAACCAGCTGCAGTCCCATCACATGAGAGGTCAAGCCCCTCCTTTAGACCTAGGTTCCAATTACTTGAACGGTCGTTGTAGTAGTGAAAAAGTTGAAAGCATATAAAAAACACTACCATCCTTTCAGATCTGCTACAGCAGACAATGCTTGGGGCGTTTGTGTTTGTACCTCCTGTACGACGTGTGCAGCTCCTGAAGTGTGTATCTTCCAATGGACCGTACCAAAAAACAGTTGTGTTGTCCTTTACTCTTATGGCTTTTGAGATGAGTAAGGAAACGTAATGCGCCATGTATATTTCTGAGCTTTTAGGGTATTTAACAATGTAGAGCAACAAAATAATAAAAGAAACTCGACGTTAAAAATACAGCACGTTGAGGTCGGATAGTTTTATGTGTAATGTAGTGCTGCTCCAATATTTCAATGCGACTTTGAAACATGTGCCTCTAGTAAAGAAGGCGATGTCGTACAATATATATAGTTTTGTTGTAATACTTATTATTGTTTCAAAATGAACAACTTGCGGGAATATAATGCTTTCCTCAGTAACATCACAACGGGATGTCTAAATTAATATTTATAAAAGGTTTCATAGCAGTTTAATTTTGTTTATATGCGTACAGAAAGAAACAGAACATCATTACTTTCAGGTGGCACAGTGGGTGTGATCAGTGTGCCAGGGATCTTCCCTAGCAAAATTTTATCCTTAACTCATTAATTTTTTTTTTCATACTTCAGTCTAATGTGGACGAGTTTTTATGCAGGTTCGTCTTTTGTCAGTGCTAGTATAATAAAACAACTTTATTTACATTTCCGTGGTGCATAGTAGGTAAACATTTCCGGATAAGATAGTTGTTGCTGTACGTAATGGAACGTATCTTACAGGGTGGGGCAGAAATATCTGATGATTTCCGAAGTGAAGTAACGAATGCCAGAAACTGCGTAATTGATTAGGAGGTACATGCATATATACTTGACTCAATGTAAAATTAACTGTAACCATTTTTTTTTTCCAATGGCTGGACAGCCCCTTGGGGGCCTATGCCGCCTTATTTTTCGAGGCTTCACGATCACACTTTTTAGACACATACACACACTCGGTAGGACTCCTCTGGACGAGGGACCAGCTCGTCGCAGAGACCTCTCTACCTGACAACACACAACACTCAAAAGAGACAGACGTCTATGCCTTCGGCGGGATTTTTTTTTTTTTTTTACTAATTCCTGGGTTTTCCCCTTTTGATCCATTTTTGTTCTATATTAATCCTTTTTCGTCCTTTCATGTCACTTACGGTCCACAACCGTCTTTTTTTTTTTACAACACAACACAAACATCCATGCCCCCGGTGGGATTCGAACCCACGATCCCAGTAAGCGAGCGGCCGAAGACCCACGCCTTAGACCGCACGGCCACTGGGATCGGCAAAAGTCTGATTCAAATTATGGACCCCAGTGGATTCGAACTACTGACCATGTGATTACTGGTTCGCTTCCTTATCCACTAGGCCAACAATTCATCCCCTATTCGAACCCAAAATCCCAGTAAGCGAGCGGCCGTAGACCCACGTCTTAGAACGCGCGGCCACTGGGATCGGAATCTGTAACCATTAGCATTTGAAAATGACATTTTTCAGGTGACCTGTATCGCCACCTCTGCGCTCTTGCATGCGACCTGACAGAGAGGCCATTACACATTGCAACAGGACGTTGTAGATGGTTTCAATACGCTGCCAAATTTGCTGTTTTAAGTCAGGGATGCTGGTAGGACGTGTCCTAAACACTCTCGCCTTCAGGTGGCTCAACAGGAAAAATTCCACTGCAGAAAGATCGGATGAGCGAGGGGGCCAGTTAACTGGGACCGATCTTTCGGCGCGGAATTTTCCTGCGGAGGTACCTGAAGGCTAAATTGTATGAAAAACGTCCTGCCAGCATATGTGGCTTAGTCGGCAGTGTATTGAAAATATCCGTAACTGCTTTCTGTACTGTTTAATGACCTCTCTGATAGGTCGAATACAAGCACGCAGAGGTGGTGGTGATGGCGATGGGGATCGCCTGAAAAATGTCGTGTGCAAATGCTGATGGTTACAGTTAGTTTTCCATTGAGTCAACAATGTGTGTGTACTGTTAATACATTAAATTTTTCTTATCTGTTTTTATAAAAAAACTTCAGGTATTGCTGCCCCACCTTTAGTGTATTTCTATACATATCGCCCCTGTTTTTTAAAGAGGCTGTCTGCCAGTTTGAACTAGATTGAGTTATGCGTAGCAAATCATTCAACTAATGGTCCTCTATGATGTGTAGAAAGATGACAACTCCATCCTAAAAAATAACCAAGTAGCTAGGGAGATATCCTGCCTCTCAAAGCGTTTGTAATATGTGAAATGGAGCCACCTCCTTCTTCTGTAAAATTGATATTTTTTGGGTTGTCCAGTTTTTACAAAATAGGGGCGATATACGAGTAATTTAAACTATACAAACTCTAATTTTCTTTTGATAAACTTCAGCAGAAAGCTCCTGTTAAGTGCGTACACTTACAGTTTTACAATCATGTTTATCTTCAAAGTGGTTGGTTTCGAAGAGTTTATTCACCGCCAGAATTATGTATTCCTGTCCCGTTGCTTGTCAGAACTATATATACAGTCCACTGTAAACTTACCAATTTAATTATATAAACAATGGTTAGAGAAGAGTGTAGATACATTGTGCTTGATTGTGTTCTGTGTCTGTGTTACAAAGACAAACTGATTAATGTTGTTTAGGAAAATACTGTTTATTGTCAGAATCGTAGGCAACCTATAAATACATTTTGTGGTCAAAATGTAGGGGTTTTAAGCTATTATAGCAGTATACCACTGCGCTTCAGGGAGTTAAATGAATACACAATACCACTCAGTTGGGCCGTGCCACGGCTCAGGCGGTCGGTCTCCGGCCCCTCAACGCGGAGGCCCGGGTTCGATCCCGGCTCAATCTATGTGGGACTTGTGGTGGACAAAGTGGCACAGGGACAGGTTTTCCCCCCGAGTACTTCGGTTTTCCCCTGTCAATTTCATTCTACCGGTGTTCCATTACAAGGAAAAATGAAAAAAACTAATCATCTTCATCACAGGGTTGCACAATAAACCTCAAGGCTGCGGTGCGTCCGTAGCTTCTGCTGTGGGGCCCTTCACCACAAAGAAAAACACTCAGTTACAAGAGAACGTACTGAGGCCAAAGTAAGAAGTTCCTTTGATAACCCCCTTGGTGTCCTAGACTTCGCCACCAACGTAATTCCCTGCGTTGTTTTTTAGCCCACTAGTCCACGTGAATGTTTCTAGAGATAAGCCTTGTGGGTTGGTTGACGTACGCAAGTTAGTCTGAAGGGGAATACAGGAGTAAGCGGGAGGAAGACTGGAGAGCCGTATTCCGTGAGACTTCTTTCCTTGGCCGAGGTATATACATGTGCCGTAAAATTTCTGGGAGGGGACCGTCCACCTGCAGCTTGTGAATTCATTCAAGTGTAGCAGACAGTATATACCACATCTTATAGGCCTGGAAGTTGAGCCACGCAGAACCTGTTCGATCGGACTCTTGAGTTACGGCTGTAGATGCGATTATTGTGTTTCAACACTGTAACATGTGTTTGTACTTGCCAGGAGTTGCGGGCATTCACGGCTAAATTTGGTAGCGACCAGTAGGATAATGGTTCGTGGTGATTCTGGTGATGTAACGAAGACAGGTGCTGTGCGACGCAAGTTTAGTCGTATCGGGTGTCATGCTTTATAGCTGCATTATACGTGTAGTCTGGGATTGTTGAACGTATTTACAAGTTACAGGTGGATATCTCTCCCCACCCCGCGAAATAGTGTTGTCGATATAGTCTCGTATGGCTTCTTCAACTCCATGCTGTAGTGCCTTTTATAGACCTGCTCATCCGGGGCCTTAACGTAACGCAAACCAATTACCATGTTCAAAATGGCCCCTCATTCTTTCATTATATAAACCTGTTTGTACTTCACTGGATATGTAAGGTCTATCTGAATGCTGTCACACCATTACACCTGCTGTACCCGGTGGTCTATTGCCATGCGGTTGTCCGGTGAAGATCATGTTTGTACGAGTAGGCTATATCTTCTTTACTCTTCAATAGGCCTACAACGTTACCTGCTCGGCCCATGGCCCCAACAGATATGCTTGTCTCAATTCCGTGGGACGGAGTTCTTCCAGAAACTTATAGTTCCTCAGCTATTCAAGAAATTCTCTGCCTTTCATGGAATCTGAAGGTTCATTACCATGTTTTCACCAGACTGCCATTTGCCCTATTCTGAGCCCGATGAATCCAGTCCACGCCTTCCGATGCTGTTTCTTCAAGGTCCAGCTCAATATTATCTTCCCATCTATGCCTAGGTCTTTCAAAGGGTCTCTTTCCTTCACATTTTCCCAGCAAAAACCCGCACGCAACTCTCCTCTTCTCCATAAATGCCCCTATCATCTCATCCTCTTTGATATGATCACCGTAATAATGTTGGGGGAGGATTACAAATAATAAAACTCCTATTATGCAGTTTTCCCCATCCTTCTGTTACTTCTCCTTTAAGACCCAAATATCTCGAACACCTTCAGCCTATATTCTTCCCTTAATGTGCGAGGCCAAATTTCATACCTCTATATAACAACGGGCAAAACTATAGTTTTGAATTTTACATGGTTCAACTGGAGCTGAAACATATGTAGGGGATATTGAACAATACTTGAAAATATAGTGCATTTATTGGTTTTTTGAAATTGTGAATTATAGTTTTGAATATTTAGATCTTTATATTTTAGGTAGAAAATGGTAAGACAAAAGTTTGTGCTTCTCTGTCTGTAATAGGATATATTTTTAACAGAACTTTTTACTATGTAACGTAATGTACCTGTTTTTGATTAGCACTGTTGGTGGCAGGTTTGTGTCTCCAGTGAATGAGCATTAATACCAAAGGGTAGGGATTGTTCAAAATCCTACTTGCCAAACTGAAACTTTTTCGCAGTCCCAAATACTTATGAAATGTTTAGGTTACTTAAGTATTTAACTCTTTCGTTGGTTACTTGGAACCAGTTTTATTAATTTATAACAAATATTAATATCGATAAATGTCAACCAACACGACTGAAATTTGTTAAACTTAACTTGTATGAAACAGAGTGTTAGGTACGAGAATGGTTTGAAAGTTCAAAATGGAAGTAATTAATATTTTAGGAAGAAAATGTACGTCTTATGGAATTGTAAAATCTTCTTGGGGCCTTTTCTGCCGCTGAAACTCATAAACTAAAATCTAGAGAACGAAAAATATAATGTTTAAAACAAAATGTACGCCCCTCATTTTATTTTTCGTTAAAAGATGTATTTTGATTGTGGCGCACAGTCTGGCCTCACACAAAAATAAAATGGCGCTTATGACCCGTTGTGAATTTCCTTTCACCAGCTCACAAAATCGCATCGCCTCGGGCGAGCCTACTACTGTTCTTGAAGCTCCGTCTGTAAGAATACAGAAATACAGGGCATGTGCCGTAACATGACCACAGTTTGAGGGACGATTTCTTGTTGGATGTCGATGTTGGCCATTGTGATGTAAGTACTTGTTTCTTAGTTAATTAATTTTTTAGTTATTTAGCGTGGCGGTGGGAGTGGTTGGGAAGTATGGTGGGGGGGTGGGGTGGGGAGTGAGGGACTAGGATTACAAGGTTGTCTGAGTCAAAGAGCGCATGCGGGAAGCACATGGGTGTACAGGTGTTATCCGTGGTCGGAATATTTGAAACTATCAACTAAGATAAGCAGTGTGAGGTTTGAAGTTTTCACGGTGGCGGCGCAGTGTACTGTAGTCCGATGGACAAATACCAGTGTTGCTAAGGTACCACCACTCTCAGGATAGAAGAGTAAGTCATGCTGAACTATTTTTTTCGGAGCTGTTTATTCCTCTACCTTGAAGATGGAAGTAGTAGTATATAAGTTTATTTATACCAACTACTGCACACCAATTACATATATTCATTCTGTATACTCCTAAATGTTTCGGCTGACATTCTCAGCCATCATCAGAGAGTGATCTTCTATAGACTTATGCAACATGCAGCGTGTCACTGAATGGTAAAATATATACATATATTACAGCCGTAGTTATAAAATACAATAAAACCCAGTGTGTTGTTACATAAAATATTTAGATATTTATCTAAATATACGTATATATTTTACCATTCAGTGACACGCTGCATGCTGGGTAAGTCTATAGAAGATGACTGAGATGATGGCTGAGAATGTCAGCCGAAACATGTAGGGGTATATAGAATGAATATATGTAATTGGTGTGCGGCAGTTTGTATAAATAAAGTTATACATGCATAACAATTGCACGGAATATGTATAATGATAAGTATGGAGGTAGTAGGTTTCTCTGAAACGTACCAGACCACACTTTCACTGCGTCACATCGCAGAGGACAGTAATCTGCAGGATATTCAGTGGAGATATTGAGGGCTAAATAAGTACTGCGGCGTGGTTGGTGTTGACTACATATACAAGTCGTTATCTTGGCACTTAAAATACACAGCTGGTCAGGTGTTTTCTAAGACACGTCTCGGCTGGTGTGAACCGAATGTTGTTCCACCGTTGCTGGACTAAAATATTCGTCTGTGAGCGTAATGTGTGCTTATTATCTTCTGTGCGTGCCCAAACAAAGATGGTCCTTAACTGATTTTTCTAATTAAAAATCAGAAATTTTCTATTTGTTATCCCGTTACTGCATCGAAACAAAAATATGGCATCTCCACTCATATGTACAAGGAAATCTTCAGTTAAGTTATACACAAAGCACTTTACACTATTTTGTATTATTTCAGTACGGTATATCGCCCCTTGACCATCTGTTACTAAATGCACGTGGGCCAGTCGAAATCAGAAGTTGTTATTGGAGTTATTTTGTTACTATAATTATGAGCGAGAAATGAATCAGTAAGGAGGGTATCGTTTTCTTCCTTCTGCCCGTATGCCATTCCTCCTAAACGATTTGGATTAAATCACTTATTGGGAGTTTAAAATTGTGCCACGTGAATTTAGTTTCTTTTCACAAAGACCCTATTTTGCATGGAACCTGAAACTGAAATTAGACATGTACACAAAATGACCAAAGACGTTATTTGATATTTATTAGGATTGCTTGAAGTTGGGAACAGTTAAATGCAAATTAGTGAAGTATCCCATATCGAATTTCAACGACATCTGTAGAAGGTTAACGGAAAACATGCGAACTTAGTTTATGGTCCTTTGTAAACAAGACTTTATTACCGATCATTGTGGCTGAAGATTGGAATTTCCCTGGCAACTTTTAGTGAAAGTCTCCAGCGTAAATACTAAAAATAAACATCTAACGGTTGGCGTGCTTTTAATACGTCACAGGCCTACAGACGCACAGAGGTGACCTCCATATAAGGTGCTCTTCTTTTAATTTGTAAGAAACGCCTAAACTGATTAATAGAACATCTAATGCCGGAAAACTTTACTACGCAATTAACCGAGGAGTTATTAACAAAAAAGAAGTAAATAAGAAGACAAAAATAGCAGTGTATAAGGCAATTTACATACCAACATTAACATGCAGCTGTGAATCGTGGACCTTATTGGATACACATAGGAGTAAAATACAGACCTTAGAAATGAGATTTTTGAGAAGAGTTGAAAAGGTAACAAAACGGGATAGAATTAGAAATCAAGTAATTAGAGAACAACTGCAGGTGGAACCATTACAGGAGCGTATTGAGAGAACCCAGTTGAGATAGTTTGGTCACGTATGTAGGATGGATGACCAAAGATACCCTAAGAAAGCCTTTGAAGCAAGACCAGAAGGAAGGAAGAAGAGAGGAATACCAAGAGTGAAGTGGGAAGAAAATGTAAGGAGAGGACTCCAGGAGAGAGGAGTGGACTGGAGGCAGGCCAGGAAAAAGGCTATGGACAGATCTGCATGGAGATCCCTCGTGTGAACCTCGACACCGGAAGGTTGAAGAGGACGACTAAGCAAGCAAGCAAGCAAGCAAGAAACGCCTAAAAATGTCTTGTCACAAAACTGCGCTAATATTATATACTTATTTAAAATCTACAACTTTTACTTGAAGTATTTGACTTCAGTGTTAGGCTTCAGTTCCACGTATTATCTTCAGCATCCTTTCTTCAAACACAAGAAATATTTCTTAATTTGATTTACATTACTAATATCCTTAATAACTAATAAACTGTATAGAACACTCAACATCTAAAGCACACTTTGATGGTGAGTGTTCTATACAATCAACCCGGATTTTATGTTCTGCCCTTCACGCGAGAGCCCAAGTTTCACAGTCACAAACTAAATACGTTCTTGGAGCAGAGTCCTTCCTGAGAAGCTAACAGGTCCTCATCTAGTCAAGAAATTCTCACATTGTATGGAGCCCAGAGGTTCATTACCGCATTCACAATAGCACGTCACCTGTTTCTATCCTGGCCAGATCAATCTGGTCCATGCCCTTCCCACTTCCTAAAGATCCATTTTAATATCCTCCCATCTACGCCTAGGTCCTCCAAGTCGTCTCTTTCCCTCATATTTCCTCACCAAAACCCATTTTGTCCCTCTCGTCTTTCCTAAATCATACAAAAGAATACATACAATTATTATTTATTATTATATATTACTTTATCTTTACGACTTTAGTTTGTAGACGGGAAGACTAAAGATACTGTAGTGAACAGTAACAAGTGTTTATTTCTATAGGGCTCTGACGATGATGTGTTGAGAAGGGCCCGCAGTAACAGAGAACAGTTCGTTATTGTGGGTCCACCGTCTAGGTTCGTTTCAACGCCTGAAGACGGAAGCAGAGCCAGCTTCGAAAAAGTTGTGTTGTAATTATGTCTGCGATGGATAAAGTCCAAAAATGGAAATTGTTTCGGAGTAACAGGCTTTCCCTGACCTTAATCTGCCCTTAAATTCTTCGTGAATGTAATTTCGACTGGTTGCTCCTGTAACTAAATATTTAAACCCTGCCAAATTTCGGAGAAATTTATTAATTATCGGTAGGTCTGCCTTTATTATACACCCTTGCTCTCTCTTGCATTCTGGTAACTTAATGAAGATGCACGCGATATATTTTTAGAATACTGTGAAGTAGTGACAGTGCACGCCCTTTGTTTGGTACGTATATGTAATTGTTGTGACTCAGGGAAGACTTAACGATGAGGATGCCAACACTCATGCCAGCTGTGCGACTTTGCATAATTTTTTTCATATCGAAATTCAGATTTTACTTTGCATTTCTGAGTTAATCACTCCCCCCTTTCTTAATGCGAAGGCCTGACCACGTATTATTTCGCCACACAGGGCCGTGTGGATGGCGAGACTCTGTCGCAATTAGGTCCTGTCTATGTCGAAACAGATTTTTACGTAATCCATTTTTTGTAATTTCTTTTGAGTACAGTGCGGAATCAGCCCACCTGTTGAGTCAATGCCCCTAGCTGCTTCGTGAATGAACAGAACTGCCAAACAATCAGAAGCTGCCTGTCATTACAGCTGACTCATACTTTGACATAACCATTGTTATGTTTGTTTAACTGCTAATATTTACACAAATCTGTCTCCGATGCAGGAAGTAGCCCATTTCAATGCGTTCCCGTGCCTTCTGCCCTTAAGGCATTTCGTAATTTTGTCAGCCCATCCAGGACAGTGTCCATTTATGGTCGTAAAGTAGATGAACAAAAATGTACACTTATGTTTATCTGTTCATTCTTCTTCCATTCACTGTTGATGCACGTTACATACACTGGTGTTAAGATCGTTGGTTTTCGCGTTCTTTAAATCCGCTGTATCAGTTGAAGAGTTTAGACTTTCACAGCGTTGTCCTAGGGTCGTACTACATCGAAGTGGTAAAAATTACCGACCCTTGGGAGGAACTTCGTGCTTCTTTCGTTACGGTCGACCTGTGAGATTTCTCTGACGCACCAAACTTCTTGTACAGTCTTCTGGATATCTTGTCGCAAAAGCTTCCGACGTTTCGGAGGACGTTGCGACATTCTTTCTCAGGTAAACTGTGAGACTTGAGGTTTTCCTAATTATTCGAATACTATTGGCAATCGGGCCGGGATAGCTTAATCAGTGTAGCGACTCGCTACGGGCCGGGCTGTCCGGGATCGAATCCTGGCGGGGGGTGAGATTTTCCGCACCCGTCCAGATCGGCCCTGGGACCCACCCAGCCTCCTGTACAATGTTACCGGGTCATTCCCGGGGTAAAGCGGCCGGGGCGTGGCATTACCCATCCACCCACCCCATGTAGCGCCGAGGTTAAAGAAAGAATAGAGCTATATTTATACTCCGCCTTTGTCTTCATGACAGGTTACAAGGTGAACTTTACCTTTACTGACATAATCGACCGGTTTTCTTCAAATTGTCTACGAAGTGTGCCATTGTAGCCACTCAGTTTTTATACCTTGACCACGACGTTTTAGCCACTGCTAACTTGGCGACCGTGCAAATTTGTGAAGTGAGAACAGGACTAGGACCATTCAGATTAGAGCTCTGGAATTTTGTGCATGATAAGCATTTAGGCCTATGTGTCTGACAGTATGTTTCTTTTTTTGGTTTATTTTGCTCTATAGTAGAATGAAAACTCACATGGCGAATGCGCGAACATTTTTGATTTAATGTCCATAATGATGAACCCTAGCAATTTGACATGTGAAGTTTGTTTCGTGACGTATTATAATTACATCTTCCCACTGTTTAGCAGCAGTAAATGTAAAATATATAAACAAGGATTTCCCATTTAAAACTTAAAATTAATGAATTATGCATGTTACCCGTGCTACAATATAATCTAATAAAATCAGAGTTAGATTGTTACTGACGTTACAAATTTGATTTTATGTAATCAATTCAGTGGCTGCATTGTACCCAGGCTGCTCTAAACTGACAGGCGGACGCTCTGACAACCGTTATTGACACTGATAGCAAGGTTAATCCCAAGACTCACACGGTCAATACAAGTGTCGTTTAACAAACATGTCATAATATCACACGTTCTATAGAGTGTAATTAAATTACGGTCAATACAAGTGTCCTTTAACAAACATGTCATAATATCACACGTTCTATAGAGTGTAATTAAATTACGGTCAATACAAGTGTCGTTTAACAAATATGTCATAACACTAATATCACAGCGATCTCATTATCTTTCCGTTTCACGCAGGTCTCCGTTCAACACACTACGCAAACAACACCACTACACACGTACTATACACTTGGATTAAATTACGGTCAATACAAGTCTCGTGATACTAATATCACAGGCATCTCATTATTTTTTTCCGTTTCACGCAGGTCTCCCTTCCACACAGTACGCACACCACAGCAGTAGTCAATACTGAAACACGTTCTATACAGTGTTTTATGCAATACATTCACTACGGGACTCATCACGCGCAACATACACTCTCCCCTGTACATTCAAATGGTCGCTTCCTGTCGGCTCAATCATCGGCCCAAGTGGGTACAATACTACTATTATTAATTACAATACTATTAATGTTCTTCACATTTGTTTTATGATTGTTCTTTGATCAGTTTATTCTTTTTAAGTTACGTTCCATCAGAACAGTACCCGTTTTTCGTATTGCAATTGACTCTTATAAAATAGTCTTACCCGAGCTGTTTCGTTGCCCGTAAAGAAGCCGGAGCATGAAGATGACTGCCCTATTAATCTTGTCCCAGTGTTGAGAATGTGTGGAGCTTTACTTTTGATTAATGCCATTGTGATTACTTGCGTAGAAACTGCCTTCTAAAAAACGTGATTGAAGGAAAGTTAGAAGGAAGGATAGAAATGAAGGGAAGACGAGGGAGAAGACGTAAGCAGCTACTGGATGACCTTAAGGAAAAGAGAAGATACTGGAAACTGAAAGAGGAAGCACTAGATCGCACGCTGTGGAGAGCTCGCTTTGGAAGAGGCTACGGACCTGTCGTAATGATGAAGACTATAGAATGAAGAGGCTACGGACCTGTCGTGAAGACGGAGAAGCACGGACTCGAGAATGAATAGAGGCTACGGACCTGTCGTAAGACAGACTACAGAATGAAGAGGCTACGGACCTGTCGTAAGACAGACTCAGAATGAAGGGGTACGGACCTTCTAACGAAGATGAGAGCAGACTGTCGTAAGACAGACTGCAGAATGAAGAGGCTACGGACCTGTCGTAAGACAGACTACAGAATGAAGAGGCTACGGACATGTCGTAAGACAGACTACAGAATGAATGAATTGAGATTAGCCCTTCGAAGCCTAGTGGTTACTTTACTTACCTCCAGGTTTAGTATTCAAACATTATACGCTTTGCCCAGAGAGTGTGTCTCTGTGCTGGGTGGGTCTGAAAACAAATAGCGATTGTTTTCCTATAAAGTTTGAACTGATTGATCTGCATAATGGAGGCTGGTGTGTTTACTGTGCAGTACGAACTGAATATTTAAATATAGTTCATATAGACATATGTACGTGCATACGAGTACATACACGTATATTCCCCTGGAAAATGTGTCTCCTCTTCCACAAACATGCTTTTGTCAGGATAAGATGAAACAAAAGGACAAACGTCTTAGCAGACAGTTGACTAACTTCTTCTCCTTACGAATCTGTACCTGAAGCGGCTAAGAAAACAGAGATGCTCAGTCTCCCATGAAATTTCAGATAACAACATGAGGAGAGAGTGAAAGGACGGTCTAATATTTCGCACGAATCTTTGTTCTTGTGAAATACGAAAGGATTTCAGAATATAACGTGTTCCCATACATGCCTATTACGAAATTAACTGATGAATATAATGCCGGGGCGAGGAAATGGCAGAAGATTGTGCTTTGCTTCGACTGCAAGTAAAATTATTTATTTGTTGCAATTTTTTTTACTTTCTTTATTCCAAAACACATCTTTTTGAATTAATGTCTACTGGCCTAGGGAACTTCGTGGGCAATATGGCGCAGTGATTCAATAATTTGTCGCATAAAATATGGCCTATATTTTTTTTAATCCTGTGGAAGTGTGTTCACATTTTCATTGTTATAATTATGTTAATATATACGTAACAATATACCATACAGATAAGTTATTATCTCGTCATTTGTTACATATTTTCTTGCCTCTATGTCACAGCAGAAAACAAAAGACAATTATGCACACATATATATTTTATTACAATGTTCTCTTGTACTTTTAATTGAACACTTAAATATGTTACAAAGTAGACACTTTTATAGTGCAAACGTATATTGTCATGTGGTGTCATTTAGATCCGTTGATGCAAACCGTGTGGCCCATTCAGGGAACCCTATTGCTATAACGGACCAATTACCAGATTAAATAAATGTTTCTTTTGGACAATTATCGCTGATTTAGTTTTCCGAAATTTGGTTGAATAATAAAGAACACTATAAGGTATTTAAGGTAAAATTTCTTTTCTGGTATCTGCAGTAACGTTATTCATTATTTTCAGTAAGGCTTATATAGTTCACGACGGCAACGTCACCACACGCGCCCTTGCGCGCGCGCGCGCACACACACACCACACCACACACGCACACACATGCGCAGTCGTGAACGATTCTTTAACTAAGAGCCATATTCTGACATCTTGGCCCGAACAAAACTATAAGTTGTATTAAATATTCCACAGCAGCTAGTGCCTATTCTAATTTTATTTCCCTTTTCGAAATATGCTGTGATCTTCGGTAACAAAGATATTCGTGTTACTGTGTTGTGATCTTCTGATGTTTAAAGCCGGGTGGTTTGAAGTTCTTTCTTACAGGGACATTATTTATATGACAATCTCTACACTCTCCACTCAGACCATTTCGCACGACAGCAGGCAGCACAGTCATGACCCCTGTTCCAGTTTGCCATGAGGCGGGGTCCACGTAGTTCAATGTATTGCAGTTAATGTGAGGTCTTAACTCGCCATATCTAAAGCCGGTGCTGATAACGTTCTCCTTGTGCTGTCAGACAGGCGTACCATCTAACAAACTGTTGTTTATTGCACGTCGAGTTTTATACATTGAGCTAGCGACAGTTGTCAGATAAAATAATATCCTTATACCTTAACGTTCGACGTAAGTGGTTCTTTCTAAACGTGAGTTTCTGTCCACCATACTACACGGCGTCATATCTTAGAAGACTGTTATCTTAGTATCACAGCTGTGACAACCTGAAGTCGCGCATTGGGTGTTAAGTTTATGCGCCTATTGCAAGCAGTTTAATTTGTCGACTGGATTTGTGATTAAATGATAAATTTTTCTTGTCAGGTATAGGTGAATTTAATGACAAGGTGGGGATAGGGTTCTACAGTGTTCGAGTTAAGTGAGAATGAATTACGAGAGAAGCTGGGTATCAGATTATGAGTTGTTCGTTTTAATTATAAGTGGATTCCTAGAAAATCAGAATATAAAATGTTCTGATAAGTGATAGTCCGTGTGTTGATTTCTGTACTCGTTACGCATATAATTGTGAATGGTTTGGATTAGAGATAGCTTAAATGGATTACGGGAGCACTTGTCATAAAACTATAAACGGACGTAGTTCTAGTTAGGGGTAGATAAGATTTCTGGAGAAGCTGGGAATGAAATTATAAATGGAAATAATTTTAATTAGGGATACCTGGATTCCGGAAGAAGTGCATTAGATTATAAATAGATGTAGTTTGAATTGTGAATAGATGGATTCCGGGAGAGTTAAGGCATAAATTTTAAACGGGCATTGTTTGAATTAAGGGAAGATGGATCCCGAGATATGATTAACATCAATTATACGTAAGTATAATTTGAATTGGGATGGATTCCGGGAGAAGTTGTGAATTGCATTGTAAATAATTACAGTTAAATTATGGACTCCGGGAGAACCTGGATAGCCCTGTATTTCAAACAGGCTAGAATTATTAGAACGATCTACAATTTCTAGAGACAACGGGAGTGCAACTAAAAGTAGCCGGCCGCCGCGGCAGGTGCTAAAATAAGCTTGACCTATGAGAGGCGGCTTCGTGCTATTACTGTTCTGCCAGCGACCTGCGAGGAACGTGTAGTGCGTGCCGTGCTCGGGGGTTTCCTCAGGTACTCGCTGTGCCTGACTCGTAGCTTTATGCTGGCGTTCACTTTGTGCCAGACAGGTTTAAGAGGCACAATGCCTGTTTGTATCTGTGATAACAGTAACTAAAGTGGGATGTCAAATATCGGGCATATTGATATTTACACGAAATGAATTGCTGCAGAAGGAAGGAAAGACAAGCGAGTTGGGGAATAATAAGACATATCTCTGTTCTTGTTAAACACTATGCCGTAACGAGGTACAGTAAGTGGAGGTCTAGCTCCACACATCATTTGCCGCGGAAATAGAGGCATGGATTTTGTCAACTAATAATAATAATAATAATAATAATAATTAGCCCTGATCTACGTATTCTAATGCAGAAAGCAGTAATGCCTAACACAAGCCGTATGTTTAGAAACATTTTAGCAGAAGAATGAATGAGAAATGCTTAGTCTGTTAAAAGAACTCGTGCCCTTTGAAAACCACCTAAACGGCTATGAATTCAGTAAAAAGGTAATAATAAGGTAAAGGTAAAGGTCACCCTACAACAGGCCATGAATGGCCCAAAGGGGGAGTAGAGGTATAGCTCTACTCTTTCCTTAACCTCGGCGCTAGATGGGGGTGGGTGGTCAACGCCACGCCCCGGCCGCTTTACCCCCCGGGAATGACCCGGTACCCATTGTACAGGAGGCTGGGTAGGCCCCAGTGCCGGTCTGGACGGGTGCTGAAAATCTCGCCCCCATCGGAATTCGATCCCCGGACCGTCCAGGTCGTAGCGAGTCGCTATATCGACTGAGCTATCGCGGCCCAAAAAGGGTAATAATAATGATAATAATTGTTATTATTATTTATTAACGTGCTGAATCAACAGCCAAGTGGCCAATTACAGAAACAGCACAGTGCACAAACACAAATAGCAAAGAACAGCCAATATGACACACATGAAACAAACACAAGCAGAAGATTTACTCTGATTTCAGGCCTCCGCCGCGATGTTGAATAGATCTGCGCTCTTCTGGGATATTACGAGGCGTCGTGTGGTAAACAATTACCACACGACGCTGCGTAATATCCCAGAAGAGCGCAGATCTCAAAAAGATTTACTTAAGTAATTCATTAGGACATCTTATGGTGTAAAACTAAAAACAGTATCGAATGTGACTAAGTTTGATGCTTCGCGTTCTGAAGATATCAGAATCTCTACGAACTGAAGTCGCCGCAATGACACACCTGCACAGTCCTGAAACAAAGGAAAGTCTTGGAGGTTCGAATGCTAAATCGAAGACCAATAATGTCAATTGAAGGTGGATAAGATTCATAAACCCCCAAAAAATTAATAAGAAAAAAATGTGTCAGTTTGTTGTATTTCCTCATGCAACTTGTGTAAATGATATGTTTGAGAGCATTAACATCACTATAGCCGTTAGTACTGTCTGGGGGGGGAAAATCGATTATAGCGAAGAGATACAAACTTCTGCTGAATGCGCTCAAGTTTACAGACATCAGTTTATGTAATGGAATTCCACGCAACAGAGGCATATTCTAACTTAGGCCTAACTAATGTGCAATATAACATCAGAAGGCTCTGCAGAGAGGAAAAGGAAAAAGTTACTGACCTAATTAACCCCAGCAACCTAATTGTTTGAGATAAAATATAATCCACATGATAATAATAATAATGGCGTCACCATCTACAGTATTGTATGAAGATACACCATATTTGATGCTGAAGAAAGCAACTGCGGGGAAACGAAAGAATCTCTCTTTTCGCCCAACAGACGGTATTCATGTCGTTACACAGACATAGCTGCACCTACAACGACCGAAATACACTTGCTGAGACGTTATGTGTTGGCTGCTTGTAATTTAATTAAGAATTATTTTCTTGTAGTTGGTCAGGTCAGCAGGTGGATGCATCTTCTGAATCTGTTCCCAGCCCATGCATGGAAGACAAGATCCTTGGGAAAGACCAAACAATGCAGTTATTAGATAAAATGCACTAAATTCCGGCAATTCCTTGCACTTGGACTTGAACCCGGAAGTGTATTGCGACTGTTGTATGGTCATAAGGTCTGTTGGACCACATTGCTGGGCATCGGGCCACCTGGCATCCGTGTCATCTTTGCACTTGAGTCATGAAACGTTCGAGCGGTCTGATGAACTTGCCTACTGGCTTCTCAGTTTATCTTGTCTCGTGCGGTGCGCTTTGATAAACTTTCGCCAGCGAAAATTTTGAGCATATTTTCCATACGCATTCATAAATTCCTCTGTTGGTAGTGATAAAGAGTGGGTTAGAATTCTGGAGGTTCCACATAATAGTTTTCAGCCCGCAGACATGTTCTACAGGGTGTACCGTGGTTTTTATAAAACGTCCAGGCAAAATGTGGGATAATATCTCAAAATAGGCCACAGTTTCTTTCTTCCACACCTCATTAATTGTCATTCATGATTATCCGAGGGCCTTGCTGTAGCTCACTAGACGCCGGCCTCTCATTATGGAGACACGGTTTCAGTCCCCAGTCCACGTGGGATTTGTGGTGGACCTAGTGTCACTGGGATAGTTTTTTCTCCTAGTACTTCGGGTTTTCCTTCTCAGTATGATTCCACCAATGCTCCATACTCTATTTATCACCGACGCTACATAATGATTCGATGACATATACTTTGCGGTTGAGAAGGCTATGAGCTACGGAGAAATGTCTCATAGAATGGAGCCACAAATGCTATTTTGACTATACTGATTATCAGGTACAGAGATGAATTATGTTCTGGGCAGTTATTTGGCTGGCCGGCGATATCACAAGTTCGGATAAGCTGTAGGCGCAGCAATTCTTGACCGTTGTGAAACGGTACATTTTCAGCGAGCCTTTATGTCTCAGATTTGTAAACATATGAATTTAAAGGTTCGTAATTGTTATTATTTAGGATAATGTTAAAATCGACAAAACAAAATAAATATTCCAAAAAAGAAATGTTCCGTTGTATTCTGTTGATTGTAGGACTTGAAAGTAAGGATTTCTATTCATGATATTACGTTTAGGGAGATAATGCAATTTTGTTGTGTTGCTGCCGGTCGGTTTGCAAGTGTGGTCTGACCGGATTTTGCCGCAGCTAGTGTGATAGAAAAAAGTGGAGTGTAAGCATTTGAAGTCCCTATGTCCGCCATAAAGCCATATGGGGAATTGATGTATAGCTGTACTTATTAGTGTCCTGTCCTCGGTACTAGATGGTCAGCTTCTTGCTCCGGCCGCTTTATATCTAGTACCCTTTAAAAAGGAGGCTAGAAGATTATTCGCTCGTAAATTTCATTGTTGATTAACTGCATGTGGCGGGCCTTCTTGAGGAGGTAATGGTGACACAGCTGTTTTGGCTGACTGACTCGCCTTTTTTTACATCCCGGATGTTCATAACCCTGTTGCAAAGAGCCCACCGTTGGGGCCCATTCTCAGCCACATTATTTCAGTACACCGTTGGGGCCCATTCTCAGCCACATTATTTCAGTACACCGTTGGGGCCCATTCTCAGCCACATTATTTCAGTACACCGTTGGGGCCCATTCTCAGCCACATTATTTCAGTACACCGTTGGGGTCCATTCTCAGCCACATTATTTCAGTACACCGTTGGGGCCCATTCTCAGCCACATTATTTCAGTACACCGTTGGGGCCCATTCTCAGCCACATTATTTCAGTACACCGTTGGGGCCCATTCTCAGCCACATTATTTCAGTACACCGTTGGGGCCCATTCTCAGCCACATTATTTCAGTACACCGTTGGGGCCCATTCTCAGCCACATTATTTCAGTACACCGTTGGGGCCCATTCTCAGCCACATTATTTCAGTACACCGTTGGGGCCCATTCTCAGCCACATTATTTCAGTACACCGTTGGGGCCCATTCTCAGCCACATTATTTCAGTACACCGTTGGGGTCCATTCTCAGCCACATTATTTCAGTACACCGTTGGGGCCCATTCTCAGCCACATTATTTCAGTACACCGTTGGGGTCCATTCTCAGCCACATTATTTCAGTACACCGTTGGGGCCCATTCTCAGCCACATTATTTCAGTACACCGTTGGGGCCCATTCTCAGCCAAATTATTTCAGTACACCGTTGGGGCCCATTCTCAGCCACATTATTTCAGTACACCGTTGGGGTCCATTCTCAGCCACATTATTTCAGTACACCGTTGGGGCCCATTCTCAGCCACATTATTTCAGTACACCTTTGGGGCCCATTCTCAGCCACATTATTTCAGTACACCGTTGGGGCCCATTCTCAGCCACATTATTTCAGTACACATCTTCGCATCTTACACATTTCTTCGGTCTTCATATAATTATGCTTTTACTTCGCGAACGTGATAGAGCGAGAGAGGCCATTAAAACAAAGACCGCTTTTTATGTGCCGACCGTCATTTCAGAATGGGTAGCACTCTTGCTTCTTTTATGGAGGTCACGTGTTCAAATGTCGGACCGCAGACCGACTGAGTCTTCTCCTGGTTTACCTCAGTCCGCTGCAGACAAATGCCACTACAGTCACTGAAGCCACAACCGCCCCTTTCCATTTTTACAATTCTTTATCCAAGCAACACCCTATAACCTTTCACTGTCGGCCTCGGTGCACAGTACGGACCTTTAATTCCTCATGTGCCATCGGCTTGGGTGCAATGTACGGCCGTGGATGCATTTAATAGTGGCATAAGTAAAACCTTTTTCGTCGTGGGCTGTAGATACACTTTAAACACCAGCATCATTGAAGATGCAAAGAACTCAGTAATAAATAATAATCGATTTAAGTTTTACGTTGTGTTCACCGTGCATTTCGATATCACTCAACAATTAAACTTTATTTCTTAAGCATGTCCAATAACCCTTATATATGTTTCGGCTGCAATAGAGAGTGACCTTGAACCCCTGATCATGGCTCTATTGCAGCCGAAACATATGTAGGGTTATTGGACATGCTTAAGAAATAAAGTTTAATTGTTGAGTGAGTCGATTTAAAATTGGGTGTGGCCATCTAATCTAATGAAGATGATCAAGGTGATGCTTGTCCGATTTATCTCTATAACTGCTAATGCTTTGAAATACGTCTGTGTTTGTACGGAAACTTCAAATAAGTATCCGTACACCGACCTTTGGTCTTGTCAGCCTACGTTACGTCACTCAGTAACGTAAGTCAGCAAATACAGCGGAATTACGCAACATACACGGGCAATTAACAGTCCATTGAAGTCGAGTTGTCAAGAGGCTTTTTTTTCTATTTATTGAAGGTCCCCGCAGCAGATGCTACGGACGCACCGCAGCCTTGAAGGCTTATTGTGCAACCCTGTGATGAAGATAATGTGTTTTTTTCTGCTTGTCCATTTTAATGGAGCACCGGTGGAATGAAATTGACAGGGGAAAACCGAAGTACTGGGAGAAAAACCTGTCCCAGTGCCACTTTGTCCATCACAAATCTCACATGGACCGACCCGGGATCGAACCCGGGCCTCCGCGGTGAGAGGCCGGCGACTGTCTGAGCCGTGGTACGGCCAAGAACCATGTTACTGAAACAGTTCTTGTTTAACTGAATGAAACTGACAAACTTCATGAAAGAGATCCTTATTAAGAAGCTAATAGTTTCTCAGCTGGTCAAG
Source organism: Reticulitermes speratus (assembly GCA_021186555.1). Lineage (NCBI taxonomy): Eukaryota > Metazoa > Arthropoda > Insecta > Blattodea > Rhinotermitidae > Reticulitermes > Reticulitermes speratus. Next base: position 8,734,234 of record JAJKFL010000237.1, read on the forward strand.
GAATTAATTAATAATTTCTATTAGAGCCTGAAGGTTTCGTTACCTTGGTCACAAGGATCCTTCACTGAACCCTGTCATAAGTCAGATCGCCCCTATCTTCATCTTCCTGCCATGTTTCTCATGTATAAATTTTAATGTTAACCTACTTTTTACATCTTAAAATCAGTTTCAGTATTAACCTCCCAACTACTTATTTGTAGCTCAAGATTTTATGATAAGAATTTCGTGTGATGCCGTGTGATCGTGCACCACCACCACCACCACCACCACTATAATAATAATATAATAACCATGGCTCAACAGCCCTATATGGGCTCGGGCCTCCTCTTTCCGAGGTTACTGGGTCGTGCGCATTCGTGGCAGTTGGTGACTGGCAAACTGGCCGCGCTGCTGTTCCTTCGATCCTGATGTGACCGCCAGAGCCATCTGGCAGGCAGTCAGGAGACTTGGGTGAGAAATTGGGGTTGAATTTTGCTTACGAAACATTTCTATTCATGCTTTAGTAAGAGGTGTGTTAGTGTCCGTGTCCTCCAACTCATGACTAAGGTTCTTTTACATGCCGTAAATCTACGACATGGGACCGACGGCTTTACTTCCCCTCCGAAAATCCTTAAAAATCCACCGACCTCGGTCGGGATCGAACCCGCGCGAACCTTGGGTCCTGTGGCGAGCACGCTAACCACTAGTCCACCGAGGTCGACACACCACCACCACCACCACCACCACCACCACCACCACCACCACCACCACTACTACTACTACTACTACTACTACTACTACTACTACTACTACTACTACTACTACTACTACTATACTACTACTACTACTACTACTACTACTACTACTACTACTACTACTACTACTACTACTACTACTACTACTACTACTACTACTACTACTACTACTATTTTGTATCCTACTGCGTAACTTTAATTTTGACTGCGGAACTTTATATATCACTGTGAGATAAGGTGTTTGAGAACAAAGTTCGGAGAAAAATGAAGATTGAGAGAAGAGTATCGACACCTAAGGGAGATGAAGGAAAAAGAATATGAAGAAAATTACACAATTGGGAGATTAATAGTTTTTGTTCTATGTCAGATAATACGAGGTGATGAAATGCAGTAGACCGCGATAGGAGGCCGTATTAGATGTAGATTAACAGTACATGAACAGTTTTAGGTAAGATTAAGGAAGACATTACTTATTTAGACCTAGGCGTGGTTGGTAGGATGATATTAATATGGCTCTTAACGGGCGAGGTTATGAGCATATGTTATAGATTCAACTGACTCGGAAATATGGCCAGTGGCTCACTCGGATAAAAGCAGTAATGAATCTTTGGGTCTCATAAACAGCTCGTAGTGTCTTGACCCTCTGAGCAACTGTTAAGTTACGAAAAGTCTCAGCACCGTGGAATTACTAAGTTAAAACAATGGTGGGCATGAGTTCCCCGTTATGCCCACAGTTGCAATAGGAAAGCGTCTTGTTCGCTTGCTGTAAATAAGAAGACGGGCAATGTACGTGTAAAGGCAACATTGAGGCGCGTTCGCATAACCATTGTTGCCGTGGAAGCGCAATAAGTATTACATATTCTGAGTGTGTGTCTGTAGCCTCAGTCATCCAGCATGCAAAGCGCATGCGCCGTATTTATATTGTCATCTGTGGCTTGTCCGGCTCTAGCATATTTTTCCACATTATCTCATAAACAGCATGATATTCGGGAAGAAAAGTTATTGAACATAAAAACATGTTTTATGTTTAATGTCCGACGAATGTACAATTTATTCACTATTAATTTGTGAAACACAGTGCTACGTGTAATGTACGTGATGGATAATATGAAGTTTATAAAAACGTGTTTCACGTTGTATTCACCGTGCATCGTTATATAACTGATTATCATTCACCAACAAATGCACAAAGATAATTTTTTCACTAATTACTTTATTAAAGGATTTCCCCTATACGTATTTCGGCAAACTATATTGCCATCTTCAGGGGAGTCATTTTTGGTTTGTACATAGACCAATGTACATGTGTCAATAATGGTTATTATACCATCTATAAAATTGTTTAAAAATTGTGTAAAGTTGTATTATAGTATTGAAATAGTACTAAAATAGCTTGTTAAAATTGATAGTAAGATAGTATTAAATTACATTTGCGTTAAAATTCGTAATTATTGGCAGTGTGGTCCGGTATGTTGTTCCTTGTCGGATATCTGTAGTGTTGTTGTGTGGAAGCACCAACAATTTTAACAAACTATTTTAGTACTATTTTAATACTATAATACAACTTTACACAATTTTTATACAATTTTATAGATGGTATAATAACCATTATTGACACATGTACATTGGTCTATGTACAAACCAAAATGACCCCCTGAAGATGGCAATATAGTTTGCCGAAATACGTATAGGGGAAATCCTTTAATAAAGTAATTAGTGACAAACTTATCTTTGTGCATTTGTTGGTGAATGATAATAAGTTATAAAAACGTGTGTTTTGATTTTCTGTACAACGTTTGTCTGAAACATTTCTCATTCTGATGGGAATTAAGCGGGGTAGTGTAATAAGTGTACACAGGTCATCATGTACTCGTAATGTACCCGTTAGTCTTGTCAGATTTTAATAGAACTTGAATTTCCTCGACAGATTTTCGAAAAAATATTCAAATATCAAATTTCGTGAAAATCTTTTCGGTGGGATCCGAGTTGTTCCATGCGGACGAACAGACGGACAGATGGACGGACGGACAGACATGACGAAGCTAATTGTTGCTTTCCGCAATTTCGCGAACGCGCCTAAAAATCCCTGTTGCTTGACGAGTCTGATATTGACAGGTAAAAAGCTTCGCGTGTTACAACAATACAATTCAACAGCTTCGTCATTGTTATTTGAATTTACAACGCATGCGCTGTCTTGTTTGTTACTAATTGTAGATTGGTTTTTAAGTAGGAATATTAAGTGTGCTGATCAGTGACGGGCCTTACTTAGCGTAATAGCTTTGAGAGTATGACGAGTGAATTTGAAAGTTTTGGGCAGGAGAGGATCTGACGTACTTTTTAGCTCTCTCAAGAATTTGCATAAAAGGAAAGCACGAGAAACGGCAGTATAGGCGGTTCCGACTGGGATTCGAACACGCTACCTCACGAATACGAGTCACGGGCGTGATACATTTGCTGTCTCGCTTGATGGGTTACTTTGTATGTTGTATTTATTTTTATAATGGTTGTTCGCCGTCGTTATCATCATCTCTTCTAATCTCAGGGTTTCTTTCCTGGTAATTATCCTCTTGAAACAGTCGTGCATCCCACTACTCAGGCTTCAAGTTTCAGATTGTACAACTGTCATTATTATGTGTGATGTTCTCAGTATAGCTGTTTTTTTTTGCAGAGTCTGTTAAATGCTTGCCTGGTATCATTTCCAGATACCGTTTAGCCCTTTAATTACAATTACTGTGGCCCCAAACATTTCACGTTTCATATTCTTTAAATTTCTATACTCAGATTTTTATATTTGGCATTCCTTTCAGCCTCCTTTTTTTAACCAATGGTATTGCTACATCTATCAGTAAGCAAGTTTGATCTCCTTGTTTTCCCTTATTATCTCTGGCTTATTTGCCACAACCTCACTGTTTGTATCCCTTGGTTAAGGCCGTGCCATGGCTCAGGCGGTTAGTCGCCTGCCTCTCACCACGGAGGCCCGGGTTCGATCCCAGGTCAAGTCCATGTGAGATTTGTGGTGGACAAAGTAGCAATGGGACAGGTTTTTCTCCGAGTTGTCGGTTTTCCCCTGTCAATTTCATTCCACTGGTGCTCCATTACTTGTAAAACTTGGTAAAAAACTGCTCATCCATCTATTATCATCATTGGGGTTGCACAAAAAGCCTTAAGGCTGTGGTGCGAGGGCCCTTCATCACAAAACGAAAAAAAAAATCCCTTGGTTCCGTAATAATCTTATATATTCCTGTTCGCACACTGACTTAGGTATGAATGGATGCCAGTTTTCTGCTGCTTCAGTGTCTAATTCCTTGCGTATTGAGAGGCGTCGGTGTGTACAGATCTTACCATGTCTTATTATGTATTCGTTCTTTGCCAGGGAAGGATATCCCAATGTTCAGTGATCAATGGCTTCTTCATATTCTTTACACGACCGGCATTTACTTGTAATGTCTTCTTTCAGAATTTTTATGTTGAATTAGTTTCTAGTAATTACCTGGTCCTGCGCTGCCACAAGTATGCCTTCTGTTTCTCCCTTAATACAGAGTATACACAAAAGAATGGTGCGGTTTCAATAGTGAATACTATTGACACCGCACCATTCTTTTGTGTATGCCCTGTATATCCCTACACTTTAGCCATCGGTATGACCGTTGCTTATGCACCAATGTTTCTTCCATGCTGCATGGAAAAATTGTCTATGTAGCCTTTTCTTTTCTTGCTTTTCCTTTATGCGCTGTGCTATGATGTTTCTTTTTCCCGTGGTTTCATTTCGAAAAGATTTATCGAAGTTTTGGATTGTTTGTAATAGTTTTGAGTTTGTGCTGTATTGGTGTGTTCTGAGAATTTGCATCCGTAGATTTTTTTCTACCTTCCATAAAATTTCTTCCACGTAGTTTTGTCTATCTGCATTAGTCCTCCTTCTCATCCCTTCTTTCTGTGAACATATCAGCGACCTGTGTCCGCTCTGTGGTGATGCATTCCACGAATGGTTTAACATTTTTCTCTTTTACTTCTTCCAGTCTGTGTACGTCTTCTCGCCGCCAGTCAGCAGTTACAAAATTGGTACTGCCAGTGATCGAATTGCCTGCATTTTATTTCTTGCGCTTAACTGTCTAGAAAAGTAATATTAATTTTCTTGCATATTCCTTCTTCAGTCTGTACTTCTCATATTTATGTCGTATATTATGATTTTCTTCTACTCCTAAATACTTATATCCTTTTTCTGTTTCTCATTCTTTGATTTCATTGGCCAGTAGGTTTTGAACGTGTTCTTTCCTCTGAAGCTTGCAATTTTTAAGAATCTCTGGCACATTTGTATAATTTAAAGTCCATTTTTATGTCATTCTAAAACTTTTTAGAATTTTTATCGCATTGTTTAAATCTTCCTCACTTTTTGCTCTCAGCTTCACATCATTCATGTACAGCAGATGGTTTATTCCATTCTATTTTCGCACACGTGCTGTCCACATTAATCTGATAATTATTATTATCATCATCACTGTAGTCGTCATTTCTTTTATCATCATTGTCGTCGTCGCCTTCCGACTGACAAAGTTGCGACTTACGACGTCAGACTAAGTCAGTAGAAAGACTTGGTTTCGGTTTTCATCGCGGGCATAGCTTTGTATTTTCGCCTGTACATTGACACCATCTGTTGAGCTCATCCTGCGCCATATATAATGGGCAGTTCTGCCGAAATCTTTGTTTCTGGGTCTAAAGCGACGGGAACAAGAAACTGACTACTCACTTCCTTTTAGTGACGAGGTTAATAATACCTGAAGGTCTCTACATCCGTGTAATTTGATGCTTTCGCAGGGAAATTAATATTTGTTATGGCTGCTATAGTTTTTTGAGGTTAGTTAATTCTGTCTTTGCTTAAATTCATAAATTATTTTCCTAATAATTTCTTAATTGGTCAAAATCAAATATTTTGAAATAAGTTACTGAGTAAGCTAGACGTATGAAGATTTCAGGCTACTGGAATAGAACGCCATGCACATTGGCACGTACGTACTAAAGTTACGAATGGGCTGGCTGCCTGAAACATCAGGTCAGTCCAAGAAGAAGTCACTCTTCCTTGACTGCCCTGAAGATGGAAGCAGCAGGCTCCCCCGAAACCATGGTAACTGTATACCAATCTGCACTACGTCATATCTTAGATTGAAATCTTCATAAGCATCACTGTGAGAACTTCAAATCTCGATAACAATCATGTTTTAATGGTACATAAAAATCATGTTTTAATGGTACATAAAAATCATGTTTTAATGGTACATAACAATCGTGTTTTAATGGTACATAAAAATCATGTTTTAATGGTACATAACAATCATGTTTTAATGGTACATAACAATCATGTTTTAATGGTACATAACAATCATGTTTTAATGGTACATAGCAATCATGTTTTAATGGTACATAAAAATCATATTTTAATGGTACATAACAATCATGTTTTAATGGTACATAACAATCATGTTTTAATGGTACGCAGTTTGGTAATATTTGTACAATAAACCCTTTAGAGGCGTCCATGCATATTTTCGGCACTGCTAAACAAGAGCCAGGATCGTGTGTTTGTTTGATTAGTGTCACTATACATGACTCTTACATCTACTCATCAATACAGGGCAGAGAAAATGACATTTTTATATAGCAGCTGTACTGACAGAGAAGTATCAGACATACTTATCTGTTTGTCATAAATCATTATAGGACTGTAAATAAGTACTTCTCTAATAAACTTTAGCATGTTTGTAATGGTGGTGTTTATGAGAGCTGAAACAGAGTAGCGACTTGTAAGCCGCACTCTCACCGGACACACTTCTAGACGCAACCCCTACAATATACTTGCACCTGAACCACTTCTTCTTCATATAAAATTTATAATTACATATACTACACCTTCAGGAGGACCGCACCGCAACGAGAAGTAAACAACGACAACACTACATACAGCGCGAGTGTCTATCGCCGTGCTACAAAAATCCATCGTAAACAGTACAGTGTAGTGCGCGATCTCATGGAAAACCCCTAGAAAGTGCGAACATCCTCTACACAATAGACATAGTGAACAGCGATTTTAATAAGTTTTTTAATAAGTTATTTAACAAATCATTTTTAACCTTGTTTATGACCTGTGTGTTTTTTAACTCAAGCTCCAGATAGTGCATATTTTAAAATCATCAAACAGATGCTGCATTTGTGAAGCACTTTTATATAGTAAAGGATCCCTGATGATGGCTCGCAAAGAGCCGAAACGCGTTGGATAGTATCATGATATAAGGAGCTGGTCTGCGCCTTGAAAAGTTGTGCATTTTGTTGGTGTTTATTTAAAATAAAAAAAAAAAGTAGATTTAGAATGTTTAAACTGAAACGACAAAAAACAAACTTCCCTGATAAAGGAGGCCGAGGACTAAGCATCGTTAACACCATCAATGGACAAGTTCCTGAGCCAATGTAATCTCTGTTGTCAATTTTACAACATATTTATATAAAACAATGTAATACGAACTTGATATGTCAACATTTTCGGTTGCAAAATCGACGCGAAATGATTTACGCTACTTAAATTCGTGAGAAATGTCTTGTTTGTCCCATCAAGACTACTTGTCCAAGCCATATTAATATCGCTAATTTGCTACCGTAACAGTATTAGGCACGAACTGTACAAATGACAGATTTCATCGTTACGCAATAGTCGTCTTTATCCATTTTGATACAGATATGTGTAAAATAATCTTGAGTCCATGTTTATGTATTTTAAACTGAACAGAGGGCAGAATTAACGAGTGTATATGTGCTGATATTAAACCATTTGAAAGGGTGACGAAGTTCAGATACTTGAAGGTTGCAGTAACACAACAAACAGTTGTTGATGACACTTAATGATTCTTTCTATAATTAGAATACTTCTTTGTATGAGCCTATGTTGAGGCAGGCAGGATCTATACAGGGTGTTTCATAAATCCCTCCGGGATTTCGGAGGTCTGTAGCTCAGGAGCCAAATCACACACGGGGGATGAGAGCATGTCAGTGAAAAGAGTACATATCAAGTTTTGAACCTACCTTACAAATGTTCAATATGTCCCCCTTTGGTGACTCGACAGACGTCAATCCTGTAATCTAGCTCCACAGTCCCAGGCGATTGTCCCGGCCTACCTGTTCGTTTTGCGACACACAAACAGCCAGTTTCCTCGAATTTTCTATACCAGCCTCTTACTGTTTTGTCCGTTGGTGGTTCTGTATGATACTTGGTTCGGAAACCACGTTGCACTGTTACAATTGACTGGGTTTTAGCAAATTGCAGGACACAAAAAGCTTTCTGTTCACCTGAAAACGCCATGTTTGCACACCACTGCCTCCTAGCGGAGAAACGGGTAACTACGCTATCGCATCTGTAACGAAAAAACATTTACATTTCCTCTATCCGTTGGCATGCTTTTATCTCTTATATGTGGGTTTGCTACTTCACGGCCAAGCCTCTAAATCCCGGATGGACTTATGAAACACGCTGTATAACGTGACAAGGTCCGTACCTAAATGCACAGTTTGCACACGTTCTGTGCACCTTAGCATACTGAATTCTCATTCACACAAGTAAAAAATTTATTATTCCCCCTTTTATTATCATCACTAAGGTAGAAGGCGCAGGTCTGCGGCCGCTCACTTGCTGGGATTGCGGGTTCGAATTCCGCTGGGGGCGTGATATTTTTCTGTCATGAATTTTGTGTGTTGTGCAGCTAGAAGCTTCTGCGACGGGCCGATCCCTCGTGCAGGGGAATCGTACCGAGTATGTGTGTCACAGTGCGATCAAGTGCAACAATCACCCTCTACACCTACAATGAGTAGGTAAAAGAGACCGGACTAAAAAAGAAAACTAAGGTAAAAGTTAAAATATAATTGTCCCTGTGCATACGTAAGCACCTTGTACTCGTAATTTGGACTGTGTATGGAGGTGATTGGTCAGCTTCAAGCCCAGGCCGCTTTACCCCGGGGAAATAGTCCACCGTGCCCATTGGATAGGAAGCGGGTGAGCCTCAGAGACATCTTGGGACTTCTGGGGGAAGAGAAGACTGTTGGTCGTATTGGGTATCGAAGTATCGAATCCCGGTTTCTCGGCCATTCAGCCCGTATTCCATCCATCATCGGCTAACCTATTCTGGTTCCGGGTTGCTGCTGTGCTTAGTCATTCCTCCTGTTAATGCTGATTAATGTGCTTTCTGTAATTACCATAATTACTGTTGGTTACACCATTTCGGTACAGCCGCTATTGTTCCTTCCACCTGACATGTTAATGCGACCGCTGTGTTGCTCTTCTCAATTGTGGGAAATTCAAATGATTAATTTGGGTGACCGCCAGTAGCGTAACTTTCATTTCAAAAATCTGCCCAGCCTTTCTCGAGTTTAAATTTACGTATATCCAAAGAAATGGGCCGATTTTACCTTACCTCTATGTTTTATTTTTGTGCTAGGACTTGTAGTGGTGAGTCTAGGGAGGTGTTGGGAGTGAACGTAGTGAATATCGGCGTTGTTTGAGGTGTTGGGAGTGAACGTAGTGAATATCGGCGTTGTTTGAGGTGTTGGGAGTGAACGTAGTGAATATCGGCGTTGTTTGAGGTGTTGGGAGTGAACGTAGTGAATATCGGCGTTGTTTGAGGTGTTAGGAGTGAACGTAGTGAATATCGGCGTTGGTTTGAGGTGTTGGGAGTGAACGTAGTGAATATCGCGCTGTTTTGCGAGACTTATGACTGATTTTATGCGGTAGTTTATTAAATTTTATGCTCGAACTTTTTTCTAGGGTTCACGAAATGTGTCTTAATTAGCTCCAATCGAAGTACGATACACTAGGGTTTCCGGCATTGTATCCCTTGCCTTCACAACATGTAGCCGCCACGTTCTTCATTCCGTTTCGCAAGTTGGGGAGGGGGGGGGGGAGGTTGCGGCTTCTGTCCTGAAGATTGGGACAGATGCCGCAAAAAAATTAAGGGAGAGATGCCGCACTTAATTCCAAAACAGTTTGGAAACGTCATGCATATACATTATAGTGTGCTAAATATAATGTTCTCTTACTCTATCATCTTATCATCTTACCCCAGGCTCAGATGTGTACATGAACTGGACATAGTCGTACCTTAGCACCGACATATTCATCAAGTGGTTCACACAGCAGTTCCTCAAACACAAAACTTCAGGGAATGTCTTTCTACTTTTAGATCGCCACAGAGCGCATTGCAGCTCCCCTTGACTGCTTCAGGCTGCTGTTGAACATAACGTCACTATCATTTGTCTACCGAGTTACTGTACTCAGCCTTACAGCTTTTGGATAAGTGCCTTTTTGGGCCTTTAAACAGCCATTTCAAAAACGCAGCAGCAGCTTAGATGTAGCAGAATCCACAAAGGAAAATCACTCGATAGCGCATGATGCGCCTCTTTGGGTTTGCTTGGAATAAAGCTGCTTCCATGGGTGCTGATGTAAGTGTTTTTGATTCAACGGGTAATTATCCTTTGAACCGCAAAAGAGTGCGTGAATTTTTCTTCCCCACTTCTGATACCAGCTAAACTGTAACTTTCATGGAAACAGCATTTCCAGATATGGCTCGGATTTGTGCACCCTCTACTTCAGGAACCAATTTTCACAATGTGTTAACTGTCTCTGCAGTACCTTCATTAAGTACTCTGAATACTACTCTGCCTTCTGACACTTCCCCTGCAGAAGTTACTCCTTCCACACTTTTGAAGATCAGTCCACTAACGAAAATACCGAGGAAGTATTAAATTTCAAAAAGCAACTCTTTTGTTCCCACTGAATAAGCTAATAATACAGAGGAAATGCGAAAGAATCAAGAAGGAAATAAAAATAATGTCAAAGAGCAGAGAAAAATCTAAAGTGTAAACAGTCCCAATACATCCTAAAGGTAAAGGTAAAGTTCTCCTTAGAAAGGGCCACGAAGGCCCAGAGGGGGAGTAGAGGTGTAGCTCTACTCTTTCTTTAACCCTGGCACTAGATGAGGGTGGGTGGTCAACTCCACGCCCCGCCGCTTTACCCCCGGGAAAGAGACCCGGTACCCTTTGTATAGGAGGCTGGGTAGGCCCCAGGACCGGTCTGGATGGGTGCTGAAAATCTCGCCCCCACTGGGATTCGATCCCCGGACCGTCCAGCCCGTAGCGAGTCGCTGTACCGACTACGCTATCCCGGCCCACCCCAATACTTCCTAACTCATTAAAAAATATATTTATAATCAAGAAACACCTGAAAATTCGGGCACAAAATGCTGTGAGTGCTGGGAAAACTACTTGCAAACGACTAAGGAAGATGACTGGATCGAATTTGTGAGTTTCAGAAACTGGCTGCACGAGTTCTGTTCTGAATACAAAGACAAATACGTCGACTGCGGTAGAAAGTTACTGCGAGGGAAAAACAGCAAGATGCAGAGAGGATGTAGAATATTTCGTTCACTCTAACTTCGAGTCTTGAGTTCATTGAGTTGAAAGATTGTGTACTTGTGATATATTTTTTATTTTAATGTTGATATTGCTTCTATACTTTGAATAAACTTCAGTAGTTTTCATTTACTTATCTTGCGTCTTGAATTCACAGGATATTTTCAAAGAGAGGCATCTGTCCCTACATAGCGGCATCTATCCCTGCCAAAAAAAAAAGCGGCGTCTCTACCGGCATGTCCGGGAGAGACGCCGCAAAGGCAACTTTTTTCGTCGCCCTGTATGTCAGAGACTTTCACTTCTGCTGATATTTTGCACACAACTTAGTAATATAGAAACCTTAAACATAATATCCCTAAATTTTCAGCCGTTTTGAAGAGTTTCGGATTGAGTTACAGCGCAAGTTGCAAACAGTGTGGCGTCTCTCCCGGAATTACCCTAATATCTGCTGGCTGTATGTGGGGTTCGTGCAGATCAACTAAACAATATCTCCGCCGTCATTGGAAAAAGTAAAATTAAATATTTTTCATTTTTAATTATGATATTTTGGAAATGCATACCAGTCAGCACAAAACGTTGTATTTACGTGAAATTCGCCACATTGAATATCTTACGACCCATCACCGCATTTTTGTACACCCTGTCCCGCACTGCTGTCTCGAAACCACGTCCCTCTTCCAGCCTGTTAATCTGACAGATTAGCGCGTGCTAGACACCTGACCTCAGACACTACACATCAGTGGATGTGAAATTTTGGATCAAGGCTCTTTTTATCTCGCTGGAATTATCCATTGTAATCTGGACACGTGCGTGTTCCAAGTTACTCACGCGAACCAATGTAGATCCAACATAATCAGTCTGGAACGTCTCCAGCTCCAGCCTTTACGAATCTGAAATAAATTGTGTCAACTGCACGACCTTTTCAACTTACGACGCGGTCTTGTCTTCATCGTAGCAAGGTCACAACAAATTTTAAAACGTACTGAGTCATTTTTGTTTATAATTCATGCATATTGAGAAATTGCTCTATTTTTCCGACGAAGACTTGATACGTGTAATCCGTATTAAATACGAGTGCTATTAGGGTAATAAAATTAAGGAGGCTGAAGTAGGCATTATGCACGAAGACACATACAGACGGAAGGACGGACGGACGACAGACAGACAAACAGACAGACAAAGATGACAAAGCCAATAGCCGCTTTTCGCAATTTTGCGAACGAACCTAAAAAAGTTATTCTGTGCACTAAATAAATGTTAAACTATTGAGTCAATTTTTTTTTAAAGTTTGTAATTTGTGTTAGGGGTGGCCATTGTGATTACTCGTCCCAGGCACCATAAAAGCCTAGCACCTCTCTGGTGTAGGGTTCCTTAGATTAGGGATCAGCCTGCACCGTAAGTTCTAAACCTATACGTTAATCCTATACGTACATTAAAAGCACATTCATTCTCCAAACTATTCACATCCACACTCAGCATTCACGTGCGTTAGAACCACAAGAATCCTCTTACTGTGCGGTACGAGACTTGGATCTTAGGAAAAGGAAATACAATTGTGGTCTGACTGATGCAAGTGCGGTCTGCTTATCTTATAGGGAGTTCTCAGCGACGAAATGTTGATTGAAGCTGTTGGGGAGCAGCACAGTTGAAGTAGACGGCAAAATGTTTTATCGCATTCCGAAATGATCGTCTGTACACAGTACGTGTCATTATGACACCTGAATTACGTCATTATAGGAGAAAGAGAGGAATGTCAGACTTGGCGAAAGAAAGATGAAACCGGAACAGGCCTTACACCTGTACACTGTAGAGAAGGCGAATTATCGCTCGGAGAACCGTCATGCTACATTCTTGTACCAAATGTTGCGGTCAAAGAGGGCACACTCCTCTGTAACTGGGAAGTGCCGTATTAACATTTTGGTCTGGAGACCGGCTCCTGACAGAAATTCCTCGTAGTTTTCCTCAGAACATCCAGGCACAAACCCAGAAAATACTTCAAAATTAGACCACGACCTATTTCTTCCACAATTTTACCAATTCACTAATCATTCTACTATTTGACAGTATATAGCACGAGGTGCAGCCAGCATTGTCAAATAATAAATAGATAAATGGGTAAATAGCCGATCCCAGTGGCCGCGCGGTCTAAGGCGTGGGTCTGCGGCGCTCGCTACTAGATCGTGTTCGAATCACGGGCATGGAGTTTGTGTTTTGTATAAGAGTTTGGACAGAAGACAGATTAATACAATGGATAAGGAAACCCGGAGGCAAAAAAAAAAAAAAAAAAAAAAAAAAAAAAAAAAAAAAAAAAAACCCGGGAGTGTCTGTCTGTTGTGAGTGTTGTGTGTTGTCAGGTAGAGGTCTCTGCGACGAGCTGGTCCTTCGTCCAGAGGAGTCCTACCGAGTGTGGTGTGTCTAAAAAGTGTGATCGTGAAGCCTCGAAAAATGAGGCGGCCTAGGCCCCCAAGGGGCTGTCGAGCCATAGGAAAAAAAATGGGTAAATAAATAGTGGCGGTCATAGCCAGGAAAAGGGCCGAAGTCACATAGGAAAAATAAATAAACAAACTGAAAAGTCTAACGTCCACTGGAATGCCACCTTAGTCATTATACATTTTCTTTTTGATATTTGAATACGCACTTACGATACTTAGGATATATCTAACGCCAGAACGCCCTGCTTTATTAACACCCGATAATTTGTTATTCATAATCGTAAATAATCGAAACGGAATTTAATTCCATCTCTGTTTCTAAAACCTGGACCACTATGCTAAACGTGCCGACATCGCTTTAAAATTAATCAAAGCTTCTGTATTTTATAGCATAAAATATTCAATATATCGGACATTTACCTGCGGCCATGTTCGATTTAGGTGTCTATGTCGCAACTTTTGGGTGGCATGAGATAAGGGGGGGGGGGGGGAAGGGGCGGAGCAACAGAATCTGCCGACACAAGAGAAAATTGGCCAGTTATCGATAACTGTCTGTTATTTTTCAGGTCGCCTTCTCAAGTACCAAACATAAATACAGAGTGTTACGAATTTTCAGTTTCTATTTAGATCCTGTTATTTACGGAAATAACACATAAATACAGGGCCCAAGTTTATCTGTCCTCGTATTTTCTTGTCAAAATAACACGACGGATTGAAACCAGATTTTATATAATTGGTCTACAACAAAACGTTTTCTCCTAATTGAGGTTTAATCACTATACATCTCCTGAAAGGCTTCGTATATCAGATTGAAGTTTCAACTTTGCTTTCTCAAAACCTATTCCTTATGGTAAAAAGTAGTTAAATTTTCATAACACACGTATAAAGCCTTTGAAAGATGTGCACAGCACATGTTATGCCTCTGTGCATTATAATAGACCCCATCACGTGTGGTCACGGCCAATTCGACGCAGTGCAGTCTGGTAGTCAGTTACCAAAGTTTCGGAGGAACATTCTGCTTCCATTTCAGGGCAAACATAGCACTATAGAAGACAGCAATCTTCAGTTCTGTCAGTAGTATATTTAATTTGCATGTAAGTAATTTCCATTTCGTGTATGATTCCAAATTTCTTTCTAAAATTTTCGGACCCGAGGAATCACACATGTCAAATTCTACGTATGAGTTTGAATATCAAATGTAATTTCGGTTTTATATTGCATTAAACCACCATTTTGACTTTCACAAGAATAATTGCGTTTTGAACGTTTATGCAGTTATAGGCATACACTTTGATTTATACATATCTTATGCAGACAAATGTACACTGTATTATGTTATTTAACACAATTTTTATTAAATGTTGCCCAACATGTTTTAAGGATTTTATATACCAATAATATAGCTGTTGTAATTTCAACGAAAGAGCCCCTGAAGATGAGCCTTATATAGGCTAGAAACATGTTGGGCAACAATTAATAAAATTGTGTTAAATAACATAATACTGTGTACATTTGTCTGCATAACATATATATAATTAAAAATGTACGGTACAAGTAACGTAAAGTTTGATTTATACCTATTTGCATCTTGCGCAAGCGCACATGCACAAACACATGAACAAATGTAGCTAATAAATTTGAAAAGTAATGTAGGTCTTTTATGTCTATAAAAGGTTCTTTCTGGATGAATAGTGTATACAGAATCACTTTCATCTAGAAAATCTGGCGTAGTAGAAGTGAAGTAGAACATCAAACAATATAACCAACAAGGTACACTTCATACAAACACGTAAATTATTTATTTAAACCAACATGTTTCAGCCTATTGCTCTTCTTCAGGTTTACTATAATAATATAATAAGAAAGATACTCAGTACCATTACGTATATTGCCGAGAATAAGAACAGTAAGTAGCAGACATAGTAACAATGTAAAATGTCATGATGTGATTGTAAGCAGTATAATATTAAAAACATCAAGACAGTTTATACTTTGCACTGTCTCTACTCATTTTTCTTATTGTCGGCAAGGAATGTAATGGTCTTGAATATCTTTGTTCTTGTAGTACGTGTAATCCCTGAAGAATGTAGTTAGGCCTAACATGTTAGAGCATTTATGTAAGTAGGTATAATTTATTTATTTACGTAAATTTTACCTCTTTAGATATATTCTTTGATTAAATTGGAGTACACGGTAATTATGTGTTACAAAGTAAAGTAGGACATCTTTCACTTTAATCTAAAGCCGGGATTAGACGGCGCGCTGCTCGTCCAGTGACGTGACGTCACTTGCTCGGCCAACAGATCGGAACAGAAAAGACAATCTGGCTACACGACGCGGCGCAGCTCGGCGAATGGCCGACCAGCGGCCTTGCTCGGGTAGGTTCGGTTCGGCTTGTGGAATAAGTCGTGTTGTTCTATGAACTTAAAAATGTCCTTGTTTGACCGCTCCATTCTAGCCAATACCAATTGTGGGACAGAAACTTTCACTCTTCGCGCACCCCGACAGCAGAAAACAAAGACCAGACCTAAGTGTATACAGGCTTGGACGAGACTGGCTTGGCGCGTAGACTGCAAGCGCCGTGTAGCCGCAACAGCTGCCCGCGCCGAGTCCCTTTGAGGATCGTGAAAAAACCGCTTCTGAGGCGATCCCACGAGCCTCGCTCCACCAATCACACTCCGCGCCGCGCCAGGCCGGTTACACGGCGCGTTTGAATACGATTCTTTGTCAGTGACGTCAGTTATGACGTAAAACGAGCCGAGCCACGCGCCGTCTAATCCCGGCTTAACGAGTTGTACTGTACATCTTGTTCTTAACCCTGCATAATGTGACGGCATCACGCTAGGTTTAACAATACTAAACTACAATAAGGAAGGAGAATGAAGTTAGCAGACGGCGAAAGAAAGGAAAACAGGGGAAAGAAATAATGGAAAGAAAAAAAAAACACCCTACAATTAAATAAGTAATAAAATAAATAGGCAAATAAATTATATTATGCTGATTTAGTGTGTGTTCAAATAAATCTACCACAAAGGGATTCTCTGTCGCCTTAATTTTAACACAGGAAAATCGCATTTCTTTCCGCCCTCCTTTTTTTGAAATCCGGACGAAAGAGTTCGATTTCGATAATGGTTTACGTACAAATAAAAATTGGATCTCGAAGTGATAAGATATTTGCGGTGCAAAGAGTTTCTTCAACGTGTACCAAGGAATGCTGCCAATGTGTGTTTTAGAACTAAAAAAAAAAAACAATTAAACTTTCTGTAAATTTTGTATAAAATTGCAGTTCCTACCTCACAGAAGAGAGTCCCTGTCCGTTATGAAGACGTCTAGTACTGCCGTTCAGGAAAACAAATGCTATTTACTCTAAGAACGATACGAAACACATCGATACACTGTGTGGGCAAAATAAGGAGTTTTGAATGTTAAACATAGAGATATTGACCGCTGGAGTCTTAAAGGGTCACTGTACATGTAGTTGAAGTTTATACTATTCATACCATGCATTGTGGTACTGTACTGTCTTAGCCTTCCACATGTAAACAGGCAATTTCCGATACACAGTGGGCCCAGGAACCAGCAGAGACAGCCTACAATTTTAAGCTTTATACATCTTATACGCCGATCCCAGTGGCCGTGCGGTCTAAGGAGTGGGTCTTCGGCCGCTCGCTTACTGGGATCGTGGGTTCGAATCCCACCGTGGGCATGGATGCTTGTGTTGTGTTTGTTGTAAGGACGGTAGTGTGGAACGTAAAGTGACATGAAGGACGAAAGGATTTAAACAGTACAAAAATGGATCAAAGGGGAAAAAAACCCCGGACAGGCAAAAAAAAAAAAACCCCACCGGGGGCATGGATGTCTGTCTCTTGTGAGTGTTGTGTGTTGTCAGGTAGATGTCTCTGCGACGGGCTGGTCACTCGTCTAGAGGAGTCCTATCGAGTGTATGTGTGTCTAAAAAGTGTGATCGTGAAACATCGAAATGAGGAGGCCTAGGCACCCGAAAAGGGGCTGTTGAGCCATAGGAAAAAAATACATCTTATACTTATAACCTAAAACCAACAATATTGCACTTATTTTATATATGTATATTGTAACCCTACATATGTTTCGGCTGTACTTCAGCCATCATCAGGGGTTTCTCTTGCAGCGTCCACTAACTGTATCTCTCACTAACTTTTGATTCCTATCGGTTTCTTAATAACTAGGTATTGTGCATTGTCTTACTTTCTAGGTCCTATATTGTTCACTTTGTACACTTTGAACAATATAGGACCTAGAAAGTAAGACAATGCACAATACCTAGTTATTAAGAAACCGATAGGAATCAAAAGTTAGTGAGAGATACAGTTAGTGGACGCTGCAAGAGAAACCCCTGATGATGGCTGAAGTACAGCCGAAACATATGTAGGGTTACAATATACATATATAAAATAAGTGCAATATTGTTGGTTTTAGGTTATAATTATCTCAAACTTGCACGGTATGTACAACTTTAAAGTAAACATCTTATACTGTTAATATGTACCTTTATTATTAATTTGTAATTGTGTAATTTATAATCTGAAAGTCCCTGATGATGATCCCAACAAGGGATCGAAATATGTCTGGCTAGTTCACTGTGACTGTATTGTATAACATAACAAGGTATAAATCTGTTGGTTAAAGTGTTGTGTACGTAGGAAAAGCTTCATATTGCTATTTACTTTTTGCACAAACAAGCTGTCTGATAATTTATTAACATACTCCTGCCTTAAAACGTCCATTAGCTTGTGTACGCAAATTGTCGTTACGTTTGTTGCTTATGTTTGCAAATTGTCATGTTCATACATAACGCAAAACAAGCTGACTCTTGAGTTACTTGAAACGTTAGTCTTAAGGTTTAAGTTTTGAACTGGAGTAACAAATTTTATTCTGGGTTCACCGTGCATTTTCACTAATCAATGTCTCACCACCAACTAAATGCACTTTATTTAAAAAAAAACCAATATAAGGTTTCTTTAAAATCGTTTAAAAAGCCCCTACAGAAACCCTCTAGAAACCGAAACATATGTAGGGGCTTTTTAAACGATTTTAAAGAAACCTTATATTGGTTTTATTTCAAATAAAGTGCATTTAGTTGGTGGTGAGACATTGGAGTAACGAAATTTAAAATTATCTCCTGACATTTAATTGGATGTCTTTAGAAGTTCGACTGCATGTGCTCAATACAAACAGCACATTGTGGGGTCAACATACTGTAGGATCTGTGTGCCGGATTTATAATAAAATTGTTATGAGAGACAAAGTTTTTTGTTGTGAGGAGATTTGAAATTCTTGCTGCAGTGACAAGTTCCAGCTGGTGATTAATATCTAAACGGGTTTCTGGGTTTACTCCCTTAAATATAAATCTGTTTTTAAAACATCCTAGACGAAGTTCAAGCTGTAAGAAGAAACCCTATCTGTAATTCTTCAGTGAATGAATGGCCACGTAACGGATGACCGCTGCCCGATTTCCGGTAAGGGCAGGAATTTTTCTATTTTGACAGTATGCCCACAGCAGGCCGTGCCATGGCTCAGGCTGTTAGTCGCCGGCCTCTCACCACGGAGGCCCGGGTTCGATCCCAGGTCAAGTCCATGTGAGATTTGTGGTGGACAAAGTGGCACTGGGACAGGTTTTTCTCCGAGTTGTCGGTTTTCCCCTGTCAATTTCATTCCACTGGTGCTCCATTACTTGTAAAACTTGGTAAAAAACTGCTCATCCTCATCTTCATCTTCATCACAGGGTTGCACAATAAGCCTTAAGGCTGCGGTGCGTCCGTAGCATCAGCTGCGGGGCCCCCTCACAAAAAAAAAAAAAAAAAAAAGGCCCACAGCGACGTTTGGACTGACTTAGCTGCCTAACGAGTGGGTAGGTAGGATATAGCTGGGCACTTGGCGTCATCTCATATCAAAATCTGGAATACGAAGAGCTGTAGCATCACCTCGTACATCATGTCATGATATTTATATGTAAGAATAATCACCTTATTTTACCATAACGTTACAAAATTTATGTTCAGGGAAACATTTCCCTGTAATTTAATAGAAGAATGGAAATATGTACCTTACTAAGTTGGAGTATACATGTACTTTGGTATTTTGCTTGTGTCATTGTACGTGATTTTTATAGAATTCCGATACCAAACTGTTGGTTTAAAGACAATCACACTAGAGATCAGACATCACACTTCACAGAATTAAAAGTTTTTTTTTGTACTTCGTATTTAGGTCTATTCACAGCATCAGAATTTGCTTAAAATAAAATTTTTAGACATAAGGAATATTATCTGTTACGTCACTAGAACGTACGATGCCGGTCCGTTGCGAATAACATCGGTAAAGGTGTATGTCAGTTGTGCGTGAAGCTGAGGTTCTGTTGAACCAATGTGAACCAAAATTCAATTCACCTGACATATTTTAGTGTGTAACTCCATACAAAATTTAATAGAAATGCGTTCAATATTTTCGGAGATGAAACATACAGGCAAGCGGATGTTACCTTCTCTGATCATTTACTTTATGCAAAGAGCGCACTTTCCATTTATCTATTACACTATCTGGGTAGCAGAGTTGTCATTTATAATGGGAACGCACACAGTTTATCGCAACGCAAGCCTGTGTGTCGACCTGCTGTCACTTCGGAAGTCTTGCGCCCATTTACAGGTGACGTGAAGTCCTGTTCTTGCTTGTGATGTCTTGCGCACGTTTGCAGGTGACGTGAAGTCCTGTTATTGCTTGTGACGTCTTGCGCACGTTTACAGGTGACGTGAATTCCTGTTATTGCTTGTGACATCTTGCGCACGTTTACAGGTGACGTGAAGTCCTGTTATTGTTTGTGACGTCTTGCGCACGTTTACAGGTGAATTGAAGTCCTGTTATTGCTTGTGACGTCTTGCGCATGTTTACAGATGACGTGAAGTCCTGTTACTGCTTGTGACGTCTTGCGCACGTTTACAGGTGACGTGAAGTCCTGTTATTGCTTGTGACGTCTTGCGCATGTTTACAGGTGACGTGAAGTCCTGTTACTGTTTGTGACGTCTTGCGCACGTTTACAGGTGACGTGAAGTCCTGTTATTGTTTGTAATGTCTTGCGCACGTTTAGAGGTGACGTGAAGTCCTGTTATTGCTTGTGATGTCTTGCGCACGTTTACAGGTGACGTGAAGTCCTGTTATTGCTTGTGACGTCTTGCGCATGTTTACAGGTGACGTGAAGTTCTGTTATTGCTTGTGACGTCTTGCGCACGTTTACAGGTGACGTGAAGTTCTGTTATTGCTTGTGATGTCTTGCGCACGTTTACAGGTGACGTGAAGTTCTGTTATTGCTTGTGATGTCTTGCGCACGTTTACAGGTGACGTGAAGTCCTGTTATTGCTTGTGACGTCTTGCGCACGTTTACAGGTGACGTGAAATCCTGTTATTGCTTGTGACGTCTTGCGCACGTTTACAGGTGACGTGAAGTCCTGTTATTGCTTGTGACGTCTTGCGCACGTTTACAGGTGACGTGAAGTCCTGTTATTGCTTGTGACGTCTTGCGCACGTTTACAGGTGACGTGAAGTCCTGTTATTGCTTGTGACGTCTTGCGCACGTTTACAGGTGACGTGAAGTCCTGTTATTGCTTGTGACGTCTTGCGCACGTTTACAGGTGACGTGAAGTCCTGTTATTGCTTGTAATGTCTTGCACCTCTTCAGAGGTGACGCCGAGTCCTGTTGTTGCTTGTGACGGTCTTGTGCCATATACAGGTGATGCGCAATCGAATCGTGTTATTGCTTGAAATTACTCAACAAAAGTAGAAAAGAGTAGTTCAGTTTTGAGTAGGACTACGCATATTTTGTGAGTTAATTTTTTGCGATTATCCTCGCGTCATTAGCCTTGAAGTTCCGCATTTTTAGAAGAGTGGAAAACCAAGCGCACATGCACACGCACTCACGCACGCACACACAGTTTATAAACTGACATGTAAAAGAGCACGTAAGACAGAGAAGTTGTAAAAATGCCTTACAGTTGATCACGTACTTCTTGAAATAGAACATTGTGCACTATCCTGTTGGTTAATTATCTGATCAGCTGAAATAGATTGCCAAATAAAGGATCAGGCGTACTTAGAATATATGCTTTTATCTTTAGCCAATGATTGGTCCCGCATAAAACTTTATCTCTGCTCCTTAACAAAGTCGTATGATGCGCGTTACAGTAATTCACATTGCGCCCTATGTTAACGCGCTTGTAGAATTTACACGCCTCTAATCTCTGGCCACAGTCCGTTAATTTACACATGGCTCCAACGGGCCATGTTGTGTGGCGGCCCAACATTATAGTTCCTCTTAGTTTCAATGCATTCAGAAACAAGATTGGGTGTACTTTCTTCCTCTTGGGCACCTTTCTCATCTATACTCCAAGGACGACCAATTATTCTTGGCTATCACAGTAACTGCCGATCCCAGTGGCCGCGCGGTCTAAGGCGTGGGTCTGCGGCCGCTCGCTTACTGGGCTTGTGGGTTCGAATCCCACCGGAGGCATGGATGTCTGTCTCATGTGAGTGTTGTGTGTTGTCAGGTAGAGGTCTCTGCGACGAGCTGGTCCCTCGTCCAGAGGAGTCCTACGAGCGTGGTGTGTCTAAAAAATGTGTGATCGTGAAGCCTCGAAAAATGAGGCGGCCTAGGCCCCCAAGGGGCTGTCAAGCTATTGAAGAAAAAATCACAGTAACTACCACCATGGCTATTCCAGACCGGAACCTGGGTTATTTACTCCGTCTAATGACTGGGCTATGGGCTTTACGATTGAGGAGTCGGGGTTCGATTCGCGGCAGTGTATAGTGTCCAGACCAACTTCAGAGTCTACCCGTCCTCTCGCCTAATCTGTACCGAGGCTCTTTTTCTAGGGACAAAGCGGTCCGGCTTGATGCTGAGCATTCTTTATGGCGTGGTACTTAATAAAGCAGACGATAACTTTTTTTTCAATGGCTCGACAGCCCCTTGGGGGCCAGTCCGCCTCACACACTTTAAGACACACCACACTCGGTAAGACTCCTCTGGACGAGGGACCAGCTCGTCGCAGAGACCTCTACCTGACAACACACAACACTCACAAGAGACAGACATCCATGCCCTAGGCGGGATTCGAACCCACAATCCCAGTAAGCGAGCGGCCGCAGACCTACGTCTTAGACAGCACGGCCACTGGGATCGGCGACGATAACTTTACTCCGTCATACCAGCTGCATGGTCTGCACCCTGTTGTCCAGTGGGCACTGGAGACTTTTTGCGAGTTTAAACTAACAGGAAATTGTCGTTTAGTGCTCACGTCCATCTTGTGCCAAGATTCAGAACGCATTATGCTTTACCTGCATGGTGTGGTGCTTAGGTACTGCAGGGACTTCAAAGTGTTAAGTGATCTTTACAAAGCAAGAGAGATCGTTTATGAATATGAAGGTGTAAACGTCTTGGCAGATTTCGAAAAATTCGACATGACAGACTTTCACGAAAAGTTGTTGTTTATTTGTGATTTTCAGCCATATTGGGCCATACTAGACTTCACATTACTCACGGCCGTAAGTGCTTAAAGCGTCTGCAAGTAAGCTTACTAAAGTGCAAAGTAAGATGCTGGGGACTTCTTTGTGACACATTAAGGTGGATATCCTTTTAATCTTTCTTAACAACCCTTCAGTAATATTCATGCCTTCTTGGATGTTTGGAGAGCTTGCCCCTGAAAGTCACATTACGATCCTTCGAAACATCGGTAATTATTTACCCAAAGACAGAGCAAGCGTCTCTTGAAGACTTGAGCAGCACAGCCGTAAGACTATAAAATCTTACAATGCTGCATTAGTTACGTATGACGTACCTTAATACAGAGTGGATTAGCAGAATGTTGTCGGCGTTAAACTTGGAAGGATATTGATGGAAGTGTTTGTGACCTATTTTGAAGTACGCCCACTATTCCAGCTTGTTCCCGAAAGAATCGCAAAAACATCTGAGTCAGGAAATTGATTTTCTGGAACGAGATTATAAACTAGCATTTTTCAAATACGAAAGAGGAGAGCTGACAATTACACCCCATTGCAAAGGGTCTGGAAAAGGCTGGCATTATTGTACGTGATATTAGATGTGTTTGGATGATTGTGAATGATGAATCAGGAGCAGCGTGGGTGTTAGCATTTTAGATTATCCCGTAAATTTGCTATAAAGATTGCAAAAACACTAATTAATATATTAATATAAATTAATATAATAAATAATTTATAATAATATAAATTAATATAGGTGGCCACAATTTGAATGAGCCACCTGCCGAATATGATGCGTATATGTTCTTGTGACAACCTGGTCGGCTAAGCAGACAGTGATTATTTTCGGGAATATTCGTAATAACAAGTAGAATTTCGTATATTTTCGCGAGTTTTAGAAGATTATTGATAAGATTGTTGAAACAAAGGGTGTAAATACAAAAATAATGTGACGACCACTGGGGAAGGGATGGTTACAGTAATAGGCGATTTGTCAGTTTTCTCAATTAAGAACAGATAAAGTCTAATCTTGGAATGTGGCATCTAATTGTGCCTCCAAAACTGAATCAAAAGTATTTTTATTCTTAATAAATTTATAACCAACTGATACACAATTGAACCACTTTTATTGTAGCGTCTATATTATTATACGCCCCTACATATGTTTCGGACCTCAGTCCTTCCTCAGGGGGTCTTGTTCGTAAAAAGCCACTAAATCAAAATACATATTGTCGTGGTAAATATACAGCAATTATGTGTATATATGAGGATGGACTGAGGTCCGAAACATATGTAGGGGCGTATAATAATATAGACGCTACAATAAAAGTGGTTCAATTGTGTATCAGTTGGTTATAAATTTATTAATTCATAAAGATGCACGGTGATACTAATATGAAATTTATTTTTATTCTGTCAACAAAACTTTATTAGTAAACAATCCTTCTTTTTAACTTTACTAAAAACCCGAAACATGAAGCTAATTTTGTAAAGAAGAAGGATTGTTTGCTAATAAAGTTGTGTTAATGGAATAAAAAATACTTCTGATCCAGATGTAGTCTGTATAACGTAATCAGTATCAACAAAGCCGTGACCAGATGCCGTATTGTGCCTTCACGTGAGTCACTTCATGCAAAGAACACACCAAGAGGCAGGTAACTGGAAACACTGTGTGATATTTTTGTAGCGTAGTGTGAAGTGAGTCGACCTCACTTAGACCCGCAATAAAACACTCCGCGGCAGACTACATGCTTTGAATCACGTCTCATCTTTTTTTTTATAGACGCTGTAACTGATATCGTGTGCCACTAGTTACCGCAGCGCATGAACTGTCACAAAATGCGCAGTGCGTGACTTGCACGTGTTTGTCTCTTTATTCCAACAACTGATAGAAAGATAATAGAACACGAATTATGATATTTGTAATTTGTTAACTAACTAACAAGTACACTGGGCCGTGCCATGGCTCAGGCGGTTAGTCGCCGGACTCCCACTGCGGAGGCCCGGGTTCGAGGCCGATCACAGTGGCCGCGCGGTCTAAGGCGTGGGTCTACGGCCGCTCGCTTACTAGGATCGTGGGTTCGAATCCCACCGGGGGCATGGATGTTTGTGTTGTGTTGTAAAAAGACGGTTGTGGACCGTAAGTGACATGAAAGGACGAAAAAGGATTAATACAGAACAAAAATGGATCAAAGGGGAAAACCCAGGAATTAGTAAAAAAAAAAAAAAAGTGCAGATCATGCGGCTCCTCATTGTGCAGTTTCCTCCACTCCCGGGTACCTCGTCTTAGTCCCAAATAGCTTCCTCAACACCCTTTTGTGAGACACCGTCACGCTATGTTTCTCCCTCAATATGAGAAGCCAAGTTTCACGTCCATATAAAACAACAGATAAATTATAATTTGCCTTGCTATAAATTATAAACACTTTTACATAACCCTCGACCAGCACACAAAATTCTTCCTGTAGAGCGCAGTTCAGATGTTCCACAGAGAAGAGCAGCTGCTGAAAGACAGCTGCGTTGCCGTGGTTGAATTTTCAGGTTCTGTAGATTTGCATCCTAATAAAAAATATATAATTGAATCCACTAGTGAAGCAGTTCCATGCCTTTTATGGAAGTCGAAGTTTCAGTAGCGTGTTCACAAGAGCCCGCCACTTGTCCCTATCCTGAGCCAGATGAATCCAGGCATATCCTTACTCACTCACCGTTCCTCTAAGTTTCATTTCGGGAATATTCTGATCTGTAGAAGTTTGTGACAGTATTTGAATCAAGCAGCATTGTGTGAGTTATATTTGATATACGCGACGTTTCGGGACTTGTCTGTGCTTCCTGACTCCAGGTGACTGCTTGTCATTATACTGATAGCTTTATGTTAGGGTAAGGTTGCTACCGCGGGCCTGGTGAGCATTGTCGACAATAATGAGTAGAGTCGCTGCGCAAAAAAAAAAACAAGAAATGTTTTAAATATCTTACGCCGGTCTCTATGACTCAAACATATATCAGAAATCTAACTCATCGATAACAGTAAAGCAATCCCATTACAGGCCTGGACAGGCCCTTAGTGTTCCAGGAGATTGAGGCTCCTAGATTTCTAGACAATCGGCACACGAAGGTGGTAAGGTTGTCAGCCCTACGCACCGGTTGCCTTTACCCCCCAGGAAATATTCTTGGTACTCATTTCTGTTAGAGGCTGAGTCGACCCCAGGGCCATAGTGCGGCCGGAAGGATTATGTCAATGACACCATCGGGAATCGAACCCACGACCTTCCGGCTTGTAGCGCAGTGCCTCAGCCAACTGCGCCACCGCGTGCCCCCATCGATAACGGTTAAAATTATTTTATAATATTTGTTAATTGGTTCAGTGATAACAGTAGGGGGTCTTGAACGGACGACCCTCTGTCCATCAATGGACCGTAATGATAATGTAAGAAAACCAAAAACTTCTACATACATCAGCGCTTGTATTGCAACACCATGTTATATAGCAGTCTAAATGTAGCACAGTCGGTATAGCGACTGCGCTACGGGCTGGAATATCCGGGGTTCGAATGCCGATGGGGGCAAGGGATTTTTATCTCCTCCAGATCGTCAAGAAGGGCTCTGGGGCCCACAGAACCTCCTATTCCATGGGTA
Source organism: Reticulitermes speratus (assembly GCA_021186555.1). Lineage (NCBI taxonomy): Eukaryota > Metazoa > Arthropoda > Insecta > Blattodea > Rhinotermitidae > Reticulitermes > Reticulitermes speratus. The sequence continues at coordinate 8,760,995 of JAJKFL010000237.1, forward strand.
TCGGGGTTATTTCCCGGGGGTAAAGTGGCCGGGGCGTGAATTTCATCACTGACTTACATTCTGTGCCGAGGTTAAGAATTAGTGGAGCTATAACTCTACTTCTCCTGTATGCCTGCAGGGCGTGGAAAGGGACAGCTTACCTATTTTTACTTTTACCAAATAAGTACCGAAACCGAATATGCATAGACTGTTTTTATTTTTTGGCACAGAATAACGAAATGCGAGTACACGAAACGACACAGTCTTTAACCGGAAAGTTTAGTAAAAGCTAATGGAATACTGTTGTCACGTGACGCTTGTTTTGAAGTCATAAGTTTTATTTGCAAAGCATTTTGGTTGTGCTTTGGTTGTCACCTTTACGGCTTGGTCTTGCTGAAGTGAGTTTTTCCAATTTCGCGCTGGGATGTGAGTTCGGGGTGTGGACGGGGTGTCGCTACCCGAGGTTGTAGCTAAGGCTTCACGTCGTACACCCCGGCACAGATGGGTGAGTGTTAACTAACGCACGGGTAACCCGTGGGCCTGTCGAACCACGACCGGGTTGTCAGACACGGGGCCTAGTCGCTACACCGACGACGTTGTCAGACACGGGGCCTAGTCGCTACACCGACGACGTTGTCAGGCACGGGGCCTGGTCGCTACACCGAACGACGTTGTCAGGCACGGGGCCTAGTCGCTACACCGACGACGTGTCAGGCACGGGGCCTAGTCGCTACACTGACGACGTTGTCAGACACGGGGCCTAGTCGCTACACCGACGACGCTTGTCAGGCACGGGGCCTAGTCGCTACACCGACGACGTGTCAGCACGGGGCCTAGTCGCTACACGACGACGTTGTCAGACACGGGGCCTAGTCGCTACACCGACGACGCTGTCAGGCACGGGGCCTAGTCGCTACACCGACGACGCTGTCAGCACGGGGCCTAGTCGCTACACTGACGACGTTGTCAGGCACGGGGCCTAGTCGCTACACCGACGACGCTGTCCCGCCTCGTGCCTGGTACTTCCATGAAGAATATTGTCTTCTGCGATGTGAGGCCCTGCAGTTGAGTAGTAATTTACCGATGTTTCCGAGGAACATACTGGTTCTGTTTTCAGAGTAGAGGAATGTCTTGTGTCTTGAAGGTAGAGGCATTATGTTCATATAAATCTTATTCCGACAAATGTACACAGTTTATGTTATTTAACACAACTCTTTATTATTAAAAAGTGCCCAACATGTTTCGAACCAATTTTTTAGTTCTTCTTCAGGGGTTTACTTGTTCAAATTACATCAGCGTATATGTTTGGTACTAATTAAAACGTAAGTTAAATGAATAAAATATCGTTAATGCGTTTGATTTTGATCTCTGTATCTGTTGTTCACTATTGGTTTTCTAGTGGCTTACTGTAAGCATGTAAACATGTTGGACACTTCTTAATAATAGAGAGTTGTGTTAAATGACATAAACTGTGTACATTTGTCGGAATAAGATTTATATAATCAAAGAAGATGTACGGTGCAAGTAACGTAAAGGCATTATGTTCCTCTGACATCTCCGTAAATTTCTAAGTCCTTTTAGTATCCGCAATTTCTACCTCAGCTCTCGTACGTATTTTCCAGCCTTTTGTCGGTTGTCACTGTCATCTACTGCACTTCAGTTGTATTGGTAGAGAGCAACTTCGGGATTGGCATTTCTGGCAATCATTTTATAAAATGTTTTTTTTATGGCTCGACAGGTGGCCGTGCCATGGCTCAGGCGGTTAGTCGCAGGCCTCTCACCCGGAGGCCCGGGTTCGATCCCAGGTCAAGTCCATGTGAGATTTGTGGTGGACAGAGTGGCACTGGGACAGGTTTTTCTCCGAGTTGTCGGTTTTCCCCTGTCAATTTCATTCCACTGGTGCTCCATTACTTGTAAAACTTGGTAAAAAACTGCTCATCTTCTATCTTCATCACAGGGTTGCACAATAAGCCTTAAGGCTGCGGTGCGTCCGTAGCATCAGCTGCGGGGCCCCCTCACAAAAGAAAAAAAAAGGCTCGACAGCCTTATATGGGCCTGGGCCTCCTCGTTTCGTCGAGGTTTCATGATCACACACACTTTAGACACACCACACAGTCAGTAGGACTCCTCTGGACGAGGGACCAGCCCGTCGCAGAGACCTCTACCTGACACACACAACACTCACAAGAGACAGACATCCATTCCCCCGGTGGGATTCGAACCCACGATCCAGTAAGCGAGCGGCCGAAGACCCACGCCTTAGACCGCCGGCCACTGGGATGGCTTTATAAAATGTAGCCATTATATTTTAATATTTCATTTAGACTTGTTACTTCTATTTTATCTCTAACATCTTCAGGTTTGTGATCCGTCCTTGTGTTCGCAATTTTGTGTCCATATTCTTTTATTATTAGTCTGTGTGTTACACTTTACAGCGTGTTACACGTGTGTATAATTAGGTAATCTTTATTTTGTCCACAAATCTATTAATGCATCACATTCATAAAAATACATATCCAGCGAAAGTTTCTCCCACAAGGTCACAGGGCGGTCTGTTTACTAATTTGAAGTCTTCTAAGTTTCTGAGGTACATTTGTGAATTGTTGTTAGCATATAAAGGATGCCGACACGGGTTTCCCCCGAGCGATTCTCTGTTCATGTTTTATTGATGAATCAGACTACAAGGACAACGGAAAGCGGCCGAACTAGACACATGGTGCTGTGATATTGCGTGGCGTTCGCGTAAGGCAGAGGTCTTGAAGCTCGTAATATCTGTGGAACCTTTGTGACTAAATGAGAAGTTCCGCGGAACTCCTGTGCAGTAAAAGTGTACTGTGTGGATGCAAAAATGAAATAAACGCTATTTGAAACATAAAATTTTGAATAAATAAAATATTTGCCCACGTTTATGGAGAACAAAATTGTCGATTTACGCTGAAAATAAACAGGTAAAGTAAGACAAAATGCAACAATTATTTCCAAAATTGTGTTTACCTATTTCATTATAAAGTAACTGTGCTTGCGCAGTGTGTGAGAGTCGCCTGCTTAATCCCATCGTACCGTGGAACACAGTTTTAATACCACTGGGTAAGGCTTGCTATGTCGATCCCAGTGGCCGTGCGGTCTAAGGCGTGGGTCTGCGGCCGCTCGCTTACTAGGATTGTGGGTTCGAATCCCACCGGGGGCATGGATGTTTGTGTTGTGTTTGTCGTAAGGACGGTAGTATGGAACGTAAAGTGACATGAAGGACGAAAAGGATTTAAACAGTACAAAAATGGATCAAAGGGGGAAAACTCCGGACAGGCCAAAAACAATAAATCCCACCGGGGGCATGGATGTTTGTCTCTTGTGAGTGTTGTGTGTTGTCAGGTAGAGGTCTCTGCGACGAGCTGGTCCCTCGTCCAGAGGAGTCCTACCGAGTGTGGTGTGTCTAAAACGTGTGATCGTGAAGCCTCGAACAATGAGGCGGTCTAGGCCCCCAAGGGGCTGTCGAACCATTGGAAAAAAAAGGCTCGCTATGTTACAGTGCCGGTGTCCAAACACCTCACCTGGAAGGTACAAAGCAGACTTGAAGGTATTGTTATACTTAAATTACCCTCATAAACTTAGCTGTAACTGAAGGTGATTAGTTGGCTTCAGGCTCGGGCCGCCTTTTTACCAAGTACAAATAGAATAAGAAGTTAGTAAGACTCCAAATTCGCTGTGAAATATCGGGAAGACTAAAAAATTCGTAAGTGCCAAAAATTCACCTCGAAATTGTCCGTAGCCACATAGGTCTAATTCACCGGCTGAGCCATCGTGAAATTTGAAGCTTTCACGACGGTGACTGTAAAGGTTACAGTCTGGGGAAGTTGTGTCCTTCTTCTTCAGGGAATACCTTGAATTTGGAGTACTTATCTGCCAAATTACGCCGATCCCAGTGGCCGTGCGGTTTAAGGCGTGGGTCTTCGGCCGCTCGCTTCCTAGGATCGTGTGTTCGAATCCCACCGGGGGCATGGATGTCTGTCTCTTGTGAGTGTTGTGTGTTGTCAGGTAGAGGTCTCTGCGACGGGCTGGTCCCTCGTCAGAGGAGTCCTACCGACTGTGGGTGTCTCAAATGTGTGTGATCATGAAACCTCGGCGAAACGGGAGGCCCAGGCCCATATAGGGCTGTAGAGCCATAGGAAAAAAAAAAAAATCCGCCAAATTACACGACGTCGCGTCTCTCACAACCGTACTCTTCATATTCACTGCTTGAGAACACCAGGTTTTATGTTGGAAGATGTCTGGTAACAACGATAGGTAAAGACAACAGTAAGTATCCGTCGAACACAATATGCATTTGTTAAGAACCGACAGTTACGAGATCTGCTTTAACTAACTGTCGTCAGGCTGTGCAAGATCTTCAACATGGTGTACTATTCAACAGTGAGTACATCACACGTTCCTGCAAATTTTGTACAGCCTGACGGTGGCTTAGTTAAAAGCCGAAACATGTAGCTGTTGGTTCTCTGTAACAAATATATGTTGTGTGTCGACAGATGATTTCTAGGCGCGTTCGCAAAATTGCGAAAATAGACTGTTAGCCTCGTCATGTCTGTCTGTCTATCCGTCTGTGTGTCTGTCCGTCCGCATGGAAGAACTCAGCTTCCACTGGACAGGATTTTCATGAAATTTGATATTTGCGTATTTTTTCGAAAATCTGTCAATATAATTACAAGTTATTAATATCTGACAAGAATAACGGGTACTTTACATGAAGACCTATGTACATTTATAATAATATCTCGCTCAATTTTTCTTAGAATGAGAAGTGTTTCAGAAGAAAGTTGTAGAGATAATCAAAAGACATATATTATATTCAGTAACTTTTTTCCGAAATTCGTGCCGTTTGTGATATAATATGGATAAACATGGTAGAGCCAGACAGGCCACAGATTACTGTAATACTGCGCATGCGCATTGCACGCTGGATAACTAAGGCTACAGACATACACTCAAAATATGTAATACTTATTGCTTTTCCACGGCAACAATGGTTACGCGAACGCACCTCAATATTACGTTTATATGTACATTGTCTGGTTGGTTTTGTATGATCATCACAACGGGATGGGTCGCATTATAATAAAGTTAGGGACTGTCGGTCAGTAGCTAACAGCAGTGGTGTACATTACTTTGATTGTAACAGTATATAGTAACAAGCATTCTACACTCGTTAGTTCCATCCGCATATGTGAGGACCCTTACCTTAACAGGGAACTGGTCGTGTTGAGTGTCCCATTCGTATTCAGCAAGCATTTGTTTTATGTCCAAAATGGAAAATCTTCTGCTAGTCGCTTGCTGCCCAGTGAGGCCTTCTTACTGAAGAATTTTCATGATTTTTGTGGAGCTATTAAGCGACTGCTGGTGGTGTTCATATCGGAGCCAGTTCATCACAGATGCACAAGGCTGGCGTTATGGCATTTGAGTAAAGAGAATTAAGCGACACATGTTAAAGTAGGCTTAAACACAAAGTACTCGTATTTTAGTACAGTGATAGGTCATTGAAATAAAGGTAGATATAATAAGATGGCGATTTAGAAAGCTACGTAATGTATGGTCTCAGAATTTGTACTCTTCAGCAGATGTTATTATTTTTTTTTCCAATGGCTCGACAGCCCCTTGGGGGCTTAGGTCGCCTCATTTTTCGAAGCTTCACGATCACACTTTTAGAGACACCACACTCGGTAGGACTCCTCTGGACGAGGGACCAGCCGTCACAGAGACCTCTACCTGACAACACACAACACTCACAAGAGACAGACATCCATGCCCTAGGCGGGATTCGAGGTCACAATCCCAGTAAGCGAGCGGCCGTAGACTCACGCCTTAGACCGCGCGGCCACTGGGATCGGCGCAGATATTATTAGCAATACCAAATCTAGGAAGGTGAAGTGGACAGGACATGTAGCATGTACGAAAACAATGAGAAATGCTTTCAAAATTTATATCCTGAAACCTGAAAGGAAGAGACCGCTTAGCATAACTATGCATAGATGGGATTTAGATTTCAATTTTAGGAAACTAGGTTATGAAAGTGTGGATTGGATTTGTCTGGCTGAGGATATGGTCCACTGGCGGGTCCTTAGGAAACGTAACGAACGTTAAGGTTTTCTTAAAAACTGGAGATGTATTGACTAGGTGAGCGACAAATTACGTCGCGAAAGAAGTAGTTCATTAATAATTTGTGTAATTATTAATTTGTAATATCTGCTGGTCTGTATGTACTGATGAAGGCAGTTAGAGGAATGTAGACGTCTTGAACGTTTTTCTGGGAACTGCAATGTTTTTGCCGACAGAAGCACAGTACAAGCCCTCTGGTATGTTATAATTTAATTAGAAAGTAATTGTTTTCATTTCTGTTCCCAAGTTTTCATTCATAACGGGAAAAGGAGTACCTTCTCGGTCCTCGTGCTTGTCTATCTGACTGAGGTGTACTTTATAACTCGTACTGCCTCTAGCAACCAGTCAGCTGCGACTTGACGGGAGGTCGGTGACGTAACAAGTGTACTGACAGCAGTTGCATGTAAACACTTTGAAATTCGAAGTGGCTGTCTTCACATCGCCTCCTCTTCCACTTTTCAAAAGTCTTCTAATGAATTACGACCTTCATTTTAAAGTTAGATAGTGAGTTTCAAAATATAATTAACTACTCAACTGTCACGTGTTTATAATGTGTACCCGAGATCGGAATCCTTGTCAGACTCTCGAGAAACGTCATTAAATAACAACAGTATATGGTCTCGTATCATGTGAAGATTTGTTGAAAAACACAACAGAACTTCACTCGACGCACAACAAGCACGTCATGTACCAATATTTAAGAGTCACGTCCATTCCAAAGACAAACCTGTTATGCTGCTTGTGGAAATAATTGGTATCCACTCTGTCATAGGAAAACGAGGAATACAATGTAGGCATAATGCAACATTTTTAAGTGTTAAATTAAATGGTATATATATTTTACCACTAGACTTTAAAAGGCCGTGCCAGGCTCAGGCGGTTAGTCGCCGGCCTTCCACTGCGAAGGCCCGGTTTCGATCCCGGATCAGTCCATCTGGGGTTTGTGGTGGACAAAATGTCACTGGGACAGGTTTTTCTCCGAGTTGTCGGTTTTGCCCTGTCAATTTCATTCCACTGGTGCTCCATTACTTGTAAAACTTGGTAAAAAAAAACTGATCATCTTCATCACAGGGTTGCACAAAAAGCCTTAAGGCTGCGGTGCGTCCGTAGCATCTGCTGCGGGGCCCTTCATCATGTAAAAAAAATACTAGTCTTTAAAAGGACAGTAAACTTTTCTTGCACACCTTCACGGAGCAGAGTACATATTGACAAGCTGTCAGTCGCTCAGCTAATTACGTTTCCTGCCTTTTTTGGAACCCATATTTCATTATCCTTTCCACTAGAGCCCTGCGCAGGATTTTGTTCTTAGCCTAAATTAAACTAATCCACATCACGCATCGTGCTTGTATTGAAATTGCTATTAGCCCTCTGGTTGGAGTAGTATCAAAAGAGAAACGATTTTCTACATAGGCGTAAAACGAAACAGCATAATGATCAGTAGCCTGAGTACGAGACAATCTTGTTAGATTTATAGGTGGCTTCGGCAGAAATTAGCTCTGTCAGCCTTGGCTTCGAATCACACAGTGCTGTGTAGAAATACGGTCGTGCATGAAGTGGAGTCACTGTGGACACTAACTAACCCGCTAACCAGAAGAGGATGCGTTGTGGCTCTTGTCCCATGTGTTTGTGCTTCCCGACTGCTTGGACACTAATATCAGTATTGGGAAGTTGCTGTTCTTACGTGCTGCAGCTAAATTTAGGATAACTGTACAATACAAATGATTAAAACATTAATATTTTATTTCTTTTATTTTATCTTTCTCTGTGTGTATGTGTGTGTGCGTGCGTATGTATGTATGTATAGCAATACCTCGACTTTCGCCGCTTCGAGTTTCGTCGGTTCGCTCTTTCGTCGGTTTTCAGTTATAACCACGTTTCCAAATTTCGTCGCTTGCTTCGCTCTTTCGTCGCATTTCGTCACCACCACGTTCCATCTTGTTTCTTTCGTCGTTCAGTCTTTGAATAGAAGTCGTTCGGTGTGCAATGTTTTTTTAAATTGTCCGCATTCAATCTCTTATATTTGTGATTAAACATATTAATACTACTTATTTTTGTGATTAAAATAACCAAACTATTTATACTATATTATTTTTGTGATTATACTGTAAACAGTTCATAGTTATTTTTGTGATAGCAGTATAATAAATAAATAAAAGCTAAATAAAGGCTATGCTTCGACTTTCGTCGATTTTTTACTTTCGTCAGTGCTCTGGTCTTTAACCCGTCGAAAGAGCAAGGCATTGCTGTATCAGTGCATATATACATATATACGCGCGCACACAAGAAAACGGCATGTGTCGCGGAAACTGTCATCATCCAACCGCGGATTTACCCGTGTAACGGAAACGTGTACATTGTGTGTGTCGCCATACCTCCTGCAGAGGGCACCGCAAGCGTGTCGTATCTTCATGCACTAAATTAAAAACGGCAGGCCTACGGGACACGCGGTTAAATGTCTAAGTACGGAGTGTGGTTCCATTTCTGCATGTGAAGAGTCTCGCTCCGTGATCTAACTAACTCCACGGAGCAGAGTCCTTCTTAAGAAGCTAAACGTTCGTCAGCTAGTCAAGAAATTCCCCGCGTTTTATGGAACCCGAAGGTTCATTACCGCATTCACAAGAGCCCGCCACCTGTCCTATCCAAAGAATCAGTCCAGGTCCGAGGCTTTGCGATATGTTTCGTAACATGGTAATTTTTTTACGGTGAGGAGTTGTTAGCACCTCGCCCAACCCCTAATCTGGATGACCACCCTTTGTCGGCTTTCCGCGACTGCTTATTCAATGTATTCGCAGCTACCCTCCATATCTGAGGCCGTTCCTCCATCCGCAACCTGAGGACGCGCCATGCCGTGGTGACAGGGACACACTTATCATGGTGAAGGGTCTCGCACCAGTGGAAATTCATCGCCGATTGGTAGAGATGTAAGGGGCATGTTTAATATCACGGAAACAGTTGTGGGTATGTTGTAATGCTGTCCATAAAGTTAACACAGATGTTGACGACAAACAGTGACCTTGGCGCCCAGGCAGGTCTACTGTGTGATATGCAGATTTCCTTATCAGACAGGACGGATGCATTTAGCTGACTGACAAAGCCAGAGAGTTAGACATTTTGCTGGGTAGTACGCACAGCATTTGTCACGATCTACTGGATTACAGAACAATGTGCGCGCACTGTTTGCCAAATCAAACATCACAGACGATCAAGGACAGAGCTTTCTGCAGTGCATTGTTACGAGGGATGACACTTTATTTAATCACACGACACCTGAAAACAGAAAAGCTTGTTTTTCTTGGAAATACCCGTCGTCTGACCGAGCGTAGGAATTCGGAGCAACACCAGCAGTAAGGTAGATCACGGCAACTGTCTTTTGGTGCCATAAAGCTGTGCTTCTTGTGGGTTTCCGTGACTGTGGTAACACTATAACCTCTAAGCGGTCTTGTGGTGGTACATTTGAAAGGTTATGGCATGCCATCATCGCAAGAGCGTGGGTGGTGAGTCAAGGAATCATTTTTCACGAAAACGCCAGACTCCGTACTGCCAACCGCCCCCACGACTGGTTACGGCGCTGCGCCTCCCTGTAGTTACGATCTCGCGCTCAGTGATTTCCATCTCTTCACACCACTTAAGAAGCGTAAACGGGGAGATAAATAATCGATGTTGCTGATTGTTGTGTGTCGATCGTACACTGTTTCTTCGGCCTGAGCTCGCACCTGACAGAGAACACATTTTTGTCAATTATAAAGAGCAATAATGGCGAGATATAATGTACGTTGGTCTCCATACAAAGCGACTGTTATTTTTGTCTGACTTTAACCAAATCGAAATGTTTCGTTAAATTTTAGTAAAAGTCGGAAACGTGAAACTTTACGAAAATCCGTCCTGTGGGAGTCTCGTTATGTGCGCAGGGTCTCGCGGAAGGAGGGACATGACCAGGCTAATAATCGCAGCTGATTTGCAAACGCTCCTGAAAATCGATCTCAAAGAAAGGCGGTATGAAGTTATAGACTAAACTGATTAACTGGCTCAAGATAGGTGCCAGTGCCACTCTAATGAGATTTCAGGTTTTATCAAAGTCGGAGGATTTCTTGACCAGCCTAGAAACATTTCAGACGTTGCAGTAAATAGTCATTAGAGACAGAAATATTTGTGGGGGGAAAAAATCTGAAGCGAACGTACACAGACATTTCTCTGTTATGCACATTTTCTTCATACAAGTTGTTTTTAAGATGATGACCTTCGGATACTAAACTTGCTGTTACGTGTACGTCACGTGCTGTTCTCTTTGCAAATCTTCTGTGTTCTGTCAGCAGGTCTACGTTACTGGAAGACAAATTGGGCTGCATGGTGTTGAATTAAATTAACAAACTTTATAGGACGTTTGTTTATAATGTCGCTATTGTAAACATATTGTGTCTGCGTACAAATTTTGTTTGATCAGCAGCGAATTTGTGAATTATGTCCAGCTTTAGACATTGTACAGTCAGAGTGTTAAAGGTCTGTAAGGCATTATTGTAGTCATACTCATGGGTCCCTTGTCGTCACGGGTTGTAAATGTAGGAGAAAGGCGCCAGTTGAAAGTTGTGACCAATCAAATGTAAGTTTTTTACTACCAACCACTGCACAATAAATTTATTTTTACACTCCCACATGTTTCGGCTGACCATTTCAGCCATCATCAGTGAGTCAACGTACATAGACATTTGCAGTGTACATCGTGTATCTGAATGGTAAATGTCTTAGTGACCGATTTTACAGTTTAAAATACGTATGTTAAAAGGCAGTATGTTGTTACATAACGTCTGTATGAAATCTATATAAAATTTGTCTCCGAACATGTCTCTGAACCAATTCCAGATTTTATAGGGTGGAGACCCCTGCCTATAGTACCTAAGAAGTAAACAACCGGGTACTACAGCCAGGGATCTCCACCCTAAAAAACCTGGAATTGGTTCAGAGACATGTTTGGAGACAAATTTTATATAGATTTCTTTACAGACGTTATGTAACAACATACTGCCTTTTAACATACGTATTTTAAACTGTAAAATCGGTGACTACGACATTTACCATTCAGATACACGATGTACGTTGCAAATGTCTATGTACGTTGACTCACTGATGATGGATGAAATGGTCAGCCGAAACATGTAGGAGTATAAAAATAAAATTTATTTTGCAGTGGTTGGTGGTAAAAAAAAAAAAATTTACATATGTAAAGCAACTGCACGGTACGTGTATAATATTAAGTTGTAACCAATCAGTTTTGGGGTTGAGTGGGGTTGCAATTATTATTATTATTATATTAATAATATTAATAAATTATTAATAATAATATTATATTATTATAATTAGAATGTTACAGAATGTTACACAGGGCACTGGGTGCGCGTTTGTGAACACAGTACTGATTCTTCGGCTCCCATGAAGTTGGGAAATTTTTATTAGCTGAGGGACTGTCAGTTTTTCAAGAAAATTCTGCCATATTGGGTTATAAATAAAATAATGCCGTATTTCGGGAAAGGAATCCTTAGAAGTTCTGGAGTCTTCGATGTGGCTGATACGAACAGTGAATTATTGTTGTGAGATGTACTGCAGCGTAACGGTATCGAAGATGCGATGAATTTTCCGATAAACGTTAAGTCGGTAGCGTCATTGTCAATCTGTTTGCAGCCCTGGGCTTTGTTTGTACTACTTAAACGAGACCACTGATGTTGCTGGTAGATGCTGGAGCTGATAGCTGCTGTAATTTCTTTTGGGTAAAGGAGGAAGATTTTTTATCTGTGATACCGTAAGAATGTACATTAAACACAAAATCTTTAACATGGGAATAGGTGGACAACAGCAGGCTGCTGCTTCTTGGTCGTGGCACTGTACCCTGATTTCAACTCGCATATTCTGATGTAAAGTTTTATAAGTAAAATTATCACTCCTTCGGCGCAGGGGTTAGGGGGAATTACTCACAGCATGTTGGGCAAAGTGCTTGTGGGAAATGTATGATTACGTGAGTGCTTATGTACCCCAGTCTATGAAAATACTTGTTTGGGCATTAATAATTTGCGCAGTGCTTGGGTAAGCTGTAGCTGATGCTGCCAGCTTCAGCGGCGATTGTGTGAGTAACCAACCGCTTTTATCCGCATTATTATTATTATTATTATTATTTTATTTACTGCAATTGGGTTTTCACCCGGTGGCAGTAGTCCTTACACTAGTACACACAATACAAATGTTTTCACCGGTGGCAGTAGTCCTTACACTAGTACACACAATACAAATGTTTTCACCCGGTGGCAGTAGTCCTTACACTAGTACACACAATACAAATGTTTTCACCCGGTGGCAGTAGTCCTTACACTAGTACACACAATACAAATGTTTTCACCCGGTGGCAGTAGTCCTTACACTAGTACACACAATACAAATGTTTTCACCCGGTGGCAGTAGTCCTTACACTAGTACACACAATACAAATGTTTTCACCCGGTGGCAGTAGTCCTTACACTAGTACACACAATACAAATGTTTTCACCCGGTGGCAGTAGTCCTTACACTAGTACACACAATACAAATGTTTTCACCCGGTGGCAGTAGTCCTTACACTAGTACACACAATACAAATGTTTTCACCGGTGGCAGTAGTCCTTACACTAGTACACACAATACAAATGTTTTCACCCGGTGGCAGTAGTCCTTACACTAGTACACACAATACAAATGTTTTCACCCTGTGGCAGTAGTCCTTACACTAGTACACACAATACAAATGTTTTCACCCGGTGGCAGTAGTCCTTACACTAGTACACACAATACAAATGTTTTCACCCGGTGGCAGTAGTCCTTACACTAGTACACACAGTACAAATGTTTTCACCCGGTGGCAGTAGTCCTTACACTAGTACACACAATACAAATGTTTTCACCCGGTGGCAGTAGTCCTTACACTAGTACACACAATACAAATGTTTTCACCCGGTGGCAGTAGTCCTTACACTAGTACACACAATACAAATGTTTTCACCCGGTGGCAGTAGTCCTTACACTAGTACACACAATACAAATGTTTTCACCCGGTGGCAGTAGTCCTTACACTAGTACACACAATACAAATGTTTTCACCCAGTGGCAGTAGTCCTTACACTAGTACACACAATACAAATGTTTTCACCCGGTGGCAGTAGTCCTTACACTAGTACACACAATACAAATGTTTTCACCCGGTGGCAGTAGTCCTTACACTAGTACACACAGTACAAATGTTTTCACCCGGTGGCAGTAGTCCTTACACTAGTACACACAATACAAATGGACATATAATATACATAAAAATAACAATACAAAACAAACTATACACAATTACAAAACAAAATACATACAGTAAATACAAGTACACACATTAGAACACCATACACACATTACAAAAACATCCACACCTTAACAAAAACATCCACACCTTACAAAAACACCCACACACAATACAAAAAAACACACACGCATTAAATAATACAAAAACAACAAAACACACATACTGCAAAAAGAAAGAGTAGCTAAGCCTAACCTAAAACCTAACGTAAATTAATCAGAGTTAATTTATTTATATGTATTTATATATATATTATATGTATTTAAACCTTGCAGCGTTTGTCAATTTTCCCCCCATATAATTAAACATTTTCAACTGCGTGTAGTCAAAACGACGATGGGAAAAGCCGCGTTGGCCAATTGGTTACTGTGTTTATTAGAGAAATGTTTTGACTCTTTGGAAGGAGGAAGAGGCAATCGTAAGGCCTCTATCATTAGTTCAGCAGTTTCTACTTCGTGTTACATTCCGTCTCTAATCTTGGTATTCTCTACAGTAGAGGTTTTCTAAACCTTTCAACAGGCGCTAGGACATCTTGGACGGACATCATTCTATTGCATGGACACTATCTTCAGAAGTTAATGCATATAAACGCAGACACGTTTCCACGATTCGAGTGAAATTCGAATTTCCGAGCCCGTGTTTCAAGCGGAAAAGGGCCGCGCGGTCATCGAAGTCTACTGAAAAGGTAATTGATATACGAATAGAGAAATTGAATATAAATGTTTCACTGTGTTTATAAACAAATAGAGCAGTGGCGTAGATAATGTTTCCAAAGACCCCGCGGCACGGGCGAAGATACTAAAATTAGTTGTGTGTTCTTACAGACTAGATTTCGTTCTGACAGAAAGCAGTATTCTGGTTCTGGGAGTAACTTCGCTAATAATTATGGGGTTCCGCGATTGTCGATTCACGGGGGGCCCCGACCGATTAGTACGCCAATGAAATGTGTGAACATATTGCTGTATATGCTGGGTTGCAGGATGATGAAATGATTTCAGTAGTAGACAAGAAGTACGATGCTGTTTGCTGCACTAAACCATGCAAAGACGAGCCCGATCACTATTTGAATCACCGAATCCCAGGGTACATGTTTTTCTCTTCTGTTGTGTAGGCCTAACAGGTAAGACCTTCTGGCGCTTTCGGCATATTTGAATTTGGATTTGGAAAACTTCTGTTTCGCATAGCAGGAGGTGACGAGGTCTGAAATTGAGTTGCAACGTGAAGAAAATTAGGAGGGAATGATAGAAGGAAAAGACGTTGGTGGAGAGGACGGTGATTAATAATTTGAACCCTGAATTTAATTTAAATTACATTTTAAAATCAGTTCCTACCACACAGGAAACAAAATGTATGTCTATTGCAAAGCCCATCAGTTAATGCTCTTTAGGGAGATAATCATTATTTATCTGACAGCCATATGAAACATATAATTACACACTGTCGGTAAATACAGAGGTGTTAGTGTTAAAGCGGGTGGTACGTATAGTAACCACTGGGCTTTAAAGGATTGAAAGGAAAAGAAGAAGATAAAAAAGACGCTGTAGATACGGGTGAAGGAAGTGAATGGAAACATTATGTACTTGACACTTTGTGAGGCTGAGGTACTGATAATTGTCTCAGCTGGTTTAGCAGACGGAGAAATATAATGGTGCATAGGTATCGATTTCTGAAATTTGGATGGGGGACGAAATTGAAGTTAAAATGAACACCGCGTAGAGAGCTTGTTGGCAGCCAATCCGCTATGAGATGAATCACTGGGCCACATATGAGAAGTTGTGGAATTGATATTGGGAAATGTGGTATGGACTTCATACTGCGTTTTTCTGCGACGTGACACTGCACAGTTTGGTGGGTTGGTTTCGGAGGAGCATGCTGCTTCCATCCTCAAGGAATACTGAAGATGTCTCCATACACATTTGAGGTTTCCATACTGGTAAATACATCGTGAGGTTCACCCACGACCAGAGTACAACGGTGCCATAACCAAGAAAATCACAATATGAATTTTTCCGCCATTAAAGGCTCAAATCATAAATATTTTGGGACTGTTCAATATGATTGTGAAATAAAAATTTCTTTCTCTTGTCTTTGGTTTCCCCTGCAATACTTTGCAGTCTAGCTTGTGACCTAAAACCGACTAAAATTTTGACATTGTAGAGATAGAGTTTGAACTTCCTAGTAAGAAGTTTCTCTTGTATGAATATTCGCCCCAGAGTTCCTCTTCTTTGTCCGCTGTTCGCGAAACTAGGAATATGTGTTCATACCAGTCACAACGTAAGCTTTCAGTGAGGGTAAATAAGTGTATATAATCAAGTTGTGGCTAGGGAACTGCTCGTTCAGGTATCCGATCATTCCTTGGGAGTGTCTCACAAGGGACCAGTTAACATGACGAACGAAATAGCATGTATAATGTTATATGAGGAACATTATGAATCTATGGAAGGAACTCTAGAATAACCACTTGCCCAGCTGTCGTTTTCGTTTCGAAGGAATAATTTCCCACGTGGACTGAATAAGCCTTATTTTTATCATTATCTGAAGGAAACTGTGGTGGGATAACCGCGTGACCTGCTGCTGCGTTCGCTTGTTGCATATAGGCTACCATCAAATGGATCTTCCTGCTAACGTAAAACGGAACGTTATGGGCGGTAAGTTAATGTCTGAAAAACATTTTTACCCTTATCAGAAATATATGCTGTTGTAATAATTTAGATGAAAATTATAGTTTTCCACTACTGTTCTTCACTGCCTCACTTTCACTAATTTCTAAGTAACATGTACTTTTCGACGCTATCCTGCATCATCGTCTGTGTCTGCTGGATTATCTGTAACACTGTCTTCATCGTCTGTGTCTACTGGATTATCTGTATCACTGTCTTCATCGTCTGTGTCTACTGGATTATCTGTAACACTGTCTTCATCGTCTGTGTCTACTGGATTATCTGTAACACTGTCTTCATCGTCTGTGTCTACTGGATTATCTGTATCACTGTGTTCATCGTCTGTCTACTGGATTATCTGTAACACTGTCTTCATCGTGTGTATACTGGATTATCTGTAACACTGTCTTCATCATCTGTGTCTACCGGATTATCTGTAACACTGTCTTCATCGTCTGCGTCTACTGGATTATCTGTAACACTGTCTTCATCGTCTGCGTCTACTGGATTATCTGTAACACTGACTTCATCATGTGTCTACTGGATTATCTGTAACACTGTCTTCATCGTCTGTGTCTATTGGATTATCTGTAACACTGTCTTCATCGTCTGTGTCTACTGGATTATCTGTAACACTGTCTTCATCATCTGTGTCTACTAGATTATCTGTAACACTGTCTTCATCGTCTGTGTCTACAGGATTATCTGTAATACTGTCTTCATCGTCTGTGTCTACTGGATTATCTGTAACACTGTCTTTTTAAATACTCGTCCCTTTAGCCAAATATATATTGTTTAAGCACTTACTCTTCTAATTTTTCTAAGTGTTTTCAAACGTATTACTGAGGTATTTACCTCCTCAAAAAGCTGACAGTGACAAACCTTCAGTCAGTGTGATGCACGATGACTGTATTTGAATTAGCGTACTCTGGGTTGAACACTGTCTAGTTAGTGCACTGTGTCAGGGACTGTATCTGTATTTAGGCCTACTGTAGCCCGGAGCTGTTGTGTCGTCAGATAGTTTGTATTCATCAGCGGCTGCATCGCATTTCCCTAATTTTCTATTACGAAAGGATTTTGATATTCATGGAATTTATCATTGAATTACTGCTTGCGAATGACAGGGGAACAAAGAAAACTGCTTACCGGGGAACTTCAAAATTTGTATTCCTCATATTGTACTGTGAGTAGACATTACATTTGTTCATGTGGCACACACGAGAGGAAAACTGTTTACGGAGAGACCATTTGTGATACATAGTTCCGAATGGAAGGATAAAAGCAAAATTTGACGTGAATCTTAGAGAGCTAAATTATGAAGATGTGAAGTGGCTTGGATTGCCCGAGTTCAGTGCTTAAAAAAGATTGTCTTTTGTGGTGGCGGTTAGGAGCTTTTGGGTTTCATAGCAGCTGTCACTATTGTGTATTGAATGTTATTAACCAATGTTTTCTTTGTCAATGTTTTGCCATCATACTTTAGGCCTACATAAAGTGGAACGAGGAGTGTAAGATGGACAGGACATGTAGCACGCTTGTGGAAGATTATAAATGTACAAAGAATTTTAGTCTGTTAACCTGAAGGGAAGAGATTACGTGTCAAACATAGGCGTAGATGGGAGGATAATAATAAAGTGGTTCTTACATTGATAAGACGTGATGTTGTGGACTAGGTTTACCTGATAAGGCGTGATGGTGTGGACTAGGTTTACCTGATAAGGCGTGATTGTATGGACTGGGTGGTTTTTGGTTCAGGGTAGTGGCCAGTGACCGGAACACGGTGATGGACTTTGGGTGTACCATAAGAGAGGTTACTTCTTAATTTCTTTCTAATTACATGACTATTGGCGAAGGTGTTAGTTAGGTTTGGCATTTGTTACTCTTCTGATCTTCTAGTTTCATTTCCCTTAATTTTCATCGGTACGTTATATTACTTTAGCACCTCCGGGTTCTGATTACCAACGATATTTGCATTAAGGCGAAAACGAATTAAATGAAATCTAATCAGTCTGCCGAGGGTCAATCACCTTCCCAGACTAGTCTGTTCTCATTTTCCAGATACAGGCTGTAAAAATCGGATAAGCACGCCCATCCACAAACATGAAGTGTTTATTTAGCAAACCTGAGGTCTTCTTCTTGGTGCAAACTAACGAGATTATGCTGTTTTTAAGTTATATTAGATATTTTAAATACGTATAATCTTATGTGTGTATAAAATCCTTTTATAAGTTTCTTTGTATCTCCGTCTCTAGCCTTGTTGCTAGGCAATCATAATACATGATCATTTTTGTTCATCGAATCCTTGTCGCCAGATTTAAGCTCGGTTAACTCTTTCGTACTGGAATATATTGCAAGGATGAAGCGTTCAACTCTAACCTACTGTCGTTGCTTTGGAGGAGGCATTATAGCAAGAGGTGTTCTTAGGCTCCACAGACAATTTACAAGCTCTATTTACATACACCAACTGGATGCAACTTTATTTAAAAAACTGTATAGTTTTTTAAAAGCACATTTAAAAACTTTTAAAAACCCGACATATGTTTCGGCTCTTATAGAGCCATCTTCAGGGGTTTATTGTCGTTAAACCTGCATATATTAACACGTCTTTTTGATTGGTTCACTTTTAGGCAAGGGGAAAAAAAACCTTGCCTAAAAGTGAACCAATGTAAAAGACGTGTTAATATATGCAGTTTTAACGACAATAAACCCCTGAAGATGGCTCTATAAGAGCCGAAACATATGTCGGGTTTTAAAAAGTTTTTAAATATGTTTTTAAAAAAACTATACAGTTTTTTAAATAAAGTTGCATCCAGTTGGTGTATGTAAATAGTGACTGTGAAAAGATGCACGGTGATTACAGAATAAATTTACAAGCTGTTCCATTTTGCGACTTCGATAATCATGTCACAGGGAACATCGAACAGATTTTACAATCGGGAATGTACAGCAGATTTAAATGCATGACGCATGTACGTATTGTTTAAATCTTATAACTAGATGAAACGTTTCGATTAACAAAAAGACATCCTGTAGGTTTCATAGTAGATTGGTAAATAGTTGCCGACGTTGTGGGAGGTATTGCTGCCACCACCTTTAAGGTAGATCTTGGGCACTTCTAAATATCCGTAACCTTACCAATCTACGTGGCGTCGTATCCCAAAAGACCTTAATTTTCAACATCGCTATGACATCCTCAAGTTACACAACGTTGAACGCGCCTGAATTAAACAGCCATTACTCGACACACATCGACTCTTAAACAAAATTCAAATTATAGATTTTAAATTGTGGAGTAAAAATAAAAGACAATCGAGAGCCTTCATGGACCTACATCGATCTCTAACAATTCAAATATAGATTTAAATATGAGTAAAAGAAAGATAAAGGAGAGAAGTTGACCGCCAAGTTAAGAGTTCATTAGGAACTAGGTTCCTTAAATTTTTTTTAAATCCAAAATTTTAAAAATTTTAATATTTGGGTTACGCACCACATTGCTCATGGTTAACGACACACCTGTGTTACAAAAACCAATTGTAACTTATGTTTGTATGCTTTCTATATATGACATTATTTGTGAGATCTCACAAAAGTTTTACACTTTTACCTTGGATTTTAAGTTTTTGTATTGTACACTTGATGATGGTCGAATGACCGAAACATGTAGTGTATAATTAATTACTGAATACAGGTTATGTCGGACGGAACATATTGTGTTGTTTGTTTGAGTCTATACACACAGCGGGATGGATCACATCAATTTTATTGAGCAGTACTCTTTCTCAAACTTATTTTACTGGGTACCCCTTTGGTTTCCATAAACCTTTACGCATTTTCTGATAAAAAAAACTCGTATATTAAAAATTCGATATATTGAAACATGTTCATTTCAATCTGAAATCGAAGAAAAGTTTAACCTAACACATTAAAACATAGCATAATCGAAATGAGCTCATTGATTTGAAGTGGAGTTTGTTGGGACTTCTTTGGTGTGCAAAACACACTTTCAATCACTTCCTCTGGCTGTCGTTTCAGCAATTACTATAGAGAGAATTTCATAAATACAGTTGCTAACGGCATTGCCAATTCAGTATATCGAACACCTAAAGGAACTTCCTGTTCCTCTTAAACACGTACATTCCTTATTGAAGAATTGTCCTTAAGACTAGACTTCCGAACCACTGAGATGGACAATTAAAATGTGTACAGCCTGTTGCTGTAATTTAAAGGGTTTGAAGGGAATGAAATTTGCTTAGGTCTAAAAAGTAAATTTAATTCTGAAAAGAACTAGCCATTTCCTTTAGATTAAAGAAGGCATTTCCATACATTGAGAATTGTTTAGATAATTTAGATTGGATCTTGTCCAAGTAACATTTGAGCCCCTGCATACATTCCTGAAGTCGTGATAATACAAATATTATGTCACTTCCATGGAAATACAAACTGTGCGCCCCTTGTCTGGTACCTGATTTGCAATTAGAGTCATGTTCCAAGTTTCTGAAACTGGTTTCTGTTTTGTTTCAGGTAAGTGTTGACTGATAAAAAGCAGATATTCTACTACTCACATGTATGGGGTTTCGCGCCCGGAATGACTAACACCAGCGCTGGTATATGAGGAGTGTTTGTGGGCACCATCTGAAGTGATAAGTGAATGCATCAGCATTTTTATCATAAATAACCATAAGTGAAAGAAGTGTGAATCGCAACATTTCGTAAACATTAATTGTAAACACCCACTGCCACTCCGCAGAAAGAACACAGTCTGAGTATATTCAAGAACAGGTTACTGAGACGGTATTTAGATCTAATAGAGATGAAATAACAATGAGATGGAGAAAATTGCACAATGCGAATCTTCAGGTATTATTAGGATACAGGATTTGAGGTTCCCATGGCCTTGACTATAAATATTACTTCTGGAATATGACACTATGTAGTCTGGTAGTTTTGCACCGACGTTTCAGAGGAACCTCCTGCCTCCATAATTTTGGGAGATGTCGATAGACTAAACGGCGTCACGTTCAGTGACCTTTATTATCAGGGCGATGAAATTAAGGGATAAGATTGGCATATCATGTAGCACAGATTGAAGCGGTGAGAAATGAATTTTGCTTAGTCGGTAAACGTAAAGGGAAGAGGCCACTTGCGAGACGTAGGCATAGTAGGGCAGATAATATTAAAGTGGATATTAAAGAAACTTTGTGTTAGGAGGTGGATTGGATTCATCTAGGTCAAGGTAGGATCCAGTGGTGGGCTTTATTTACCATGGTAATGAACCTTCGGTTTTCATAAAAGGCGGGGAATTTCATGACTCGATGACTACTACTACCATCATTTCAAAACAACTTGTTCTGTGAAGTTAGTCACTGAGCATGCAATTGACCAACCGCCTTCATCTCCAGTTTAAAAATTGGTCCTGAAATTGAGGCAGCGTGTTACTCCGAAACTTTGGTGACTACCGACAAAACTAGACGGCTTCACATTTCAGAAAACAATAGATCATATTGTTGATAAGTACAGCATTCAGTTTGAAACCCTGTAGTTCAGTGTTGAGCAACTTTTTGGCACGAGGGCCAAATCAAGAGAAGAAATGTTTGCGGGGAACGTTATAATAATACCCATATTTTTTACTTATGTATAATTAATGATAATGGCCTGTCGTCACTACCGCCAATGTTGGGGCAGTTAAACTTGTTTCAAATTGATCTTACAAACTTTGAATCAATCGTACAAATTTTGAAACTAATCTTGCTCCTTAACTACCTGTCTTTTATAATAAGGTCTGAGTGAGATAAACTGAGGTCCGTGCCATGGCTCAGGTGTAGTTTTCTGTTTGTCTTCATCTTTGAACCATGCGTCTAATTTAATAGAACTCAATCTGTTTTTTAGACAAATCATATAGTTGGACAGAAGGGCGTGGTTACATCTCCATATTATACTCGGAGAACAAAACTAATAAGGTGAAAATGCATCACCTTAAATTTGAGTTTATTTACGAATATATTCGAATTACGAAGGACGTCGGAAATCATTTTGGTTGCGTGATGTTGCGAGCCACCGTTTGCTCCTCTCCCTAGGTTACTGTGCCAGTGAAAGAACAGTTTAATAAACAGCGTGACATGGAATTTTGGCAGCAGGCATCGGTTTATTTAACTTCTCCTTTCGGGTAGCGTAGCGCTGTGATGCGATGAAAGTTGTAACAGTTGTTTGGAAACACAGACGACTGTCTGCAAGCCAATAATGAAACCCGTCTAATTGGTCTCAGTTACAAAGGACAGAACACTGATCGGTAAGTTACTTCTAACGATGCTGTGTGTTACTGGCGTTAGTTTGTATTAGACTAGTAGAGAATGAGAAACGAGAAGAAATGAATGGATGAATGGACAGGCTGCTGACTGACTGTTAGTAATTAAATGCGTGAATTAATTATTGCCAGTGGCCGCGCGGTCTAAGGCGTGGGTCTGCGGCCGCTCGCTTGCTGGGATTGCGGGTTCGAATCCCGCCGGAGGCGTGGATGTCTGTCTCTTTTGAATGTTGTGTGTTGTCAGGTAGAGGTCTCTGCGACAGGCCGATCCCTCGTCCAGAGGAGTCCTACCGACTGTGTGTGTGTGTGTGTCATTGAGTGTGATCAGGTGCAACAATAACCCTGGGCACTTAAAATGGGTAGGTAGAAGAGCTCAGACAAAGAAAGAAAGAAAGAAGGAAGGAAAGAAAGAAAGAAGGAAGGAAAGAAAGATAGAAAGAAAGAAACAATTAGTGAACAAACTCATAAACACGAAACTTTAAAATATTTAATGAAGCGCTAGCTAACCAGCTTCATAAATGCTTATTCATTTATATTTAATTTACGGCACTGTGTGTAGTCCAGATCATACAGGGCCGAATGGTAAGTTCATTAGTGAATAATGAATTGGAAATGACGTAGAAAGAAGCGATTATTAACTAATTTAAGGTACCGTATTTAGTGGCGAAGCTAGGATTTTTCGCCCCCCGGTGTGAGTAATCACAATGGCCTCCCCTAATAAAAATTATGAACTTTAAAGGAATCAAATTTGTTTAGTGAATTTCCTTTTACGTATTTGGCTCAATAATTTAAAATTTGTTGAGCAAGGACAATTAACTTTGTCGATGAAAGTATTTATTTTGCCCCGCCTTGGACTCCGCTACCCCAGCTACGTCCCTGAATTTATTGGTATTTGCCTGGTGGGACTGAGGTAGACCACGAAAAACCTCAAGACAGTCTTACAGACCGAGATTCGAACCGGGCGGCTGCCGCGCACAGGTTAGAAGTATTTTCATTTATTTTTTTTTGTGAAGGGCCCCGCAGCACATGCTACGGAAGCACCGCTTGAGGCTTATCGTGCAACTCTGTGATGAAGATGATTAGTTTGTTTCGTTTTTCCGTGTAATGGAATTGACAGGGGAAACCCGAAGTACTCGGGGGAAAAATCTGTCCCAATGCCACTTTGTTAACCACAAATTTCACATGGACTGACCCGGGATCGAACCCGGGCCTCCGCGGTGAGAGGCCGGCGACTAACCGCCTGAGCCATGGCACGACCCAGTGTTTTCACTTGATCCAACTTGTTCGGTAATGTCATAAAGCGCAGTCGTTCTTGGAAAGGTAGTAGTCGCTCGAGTACTCAACAAATCATCCGTCTTTAATGAAACCCCAAGGTCAGTAGAGTTACTTACTCAAAAGGGTCTACCCTGGACCGTATCGTGAGC
Organism: Reticulitermes speratus; assembly: GCA_021186555.1. Taxonomy (NCBI): domain Eukaryota; kingdom Metazoa; phylum Arthropoda; class Insecta; order Blattodea; family Rhinotermitidae; genus Reticulitermes; species Reticulitermes speratus. The sequence goes on from JAJKFL010000237.1 coordinate 8,784,860, forward strand.
CAGATGAATGTAGTTCTGCACTTTCAGACCCTATCGGTATTGATAGCAGTTAGGTGTTTGTTTATCAGGAATAGAAGCTTATTGTGCTTCATTCAAACGATGCTACTAAAATCTAATTGAGACGAATGAATCAGTAGAGTAAGGCTAGGCGCACACTTGCGATTTATTGCCGCCGCGACTGAAAAGTCGCAATCGCCGTAAAGTATTGTGGTCCGCACACGGCGACCAAAAAATCGCTAGTATATTTCAGTAATGGTATGGATTGCATCGAAAGTACTTGTGTGATTGCCTTATTACTCCGTATGAAATCCAAAAAAAATATGCAAACGAAAACATTGGGTGCACCCACTTATAAGTCAAATTTTTTGTCATACAGAGCAGGCCGTTTTTCCAATTCAAAAATCAATTTCTCCGTGTCCAAAACAATGTGTGATGGTGAATCATCAACAGCAGATTCGTTATTAGACATAATTCAATATCAATAACAAATAATTCAAATACAATAATTTTCAATGATAGATTTCTCTCCAAGGATTGAAATGCGACTGAACAGCAGCAGAAGCAAGTGTGTGTAGGTTCATTCCTGTCTATGTAACCCATTTTAATTCGCGACAGTCGCGTCGCTAGTAAAATAGGGCTGGTTGCATCTTTTTAATCGCTGCTTTTATTTAGTCGCATGTGCGCGCATTCCTACTGAAAACAGTGTGTTCTATTTGTGCGACTAAATAATCGCGCGACAGAAAATCGCAAGTGTGCGCCTAGCCTTAGAGACAAGTAGATAATAAGATGCCTGCGTATAGTTGTTTTAATAATCTTGCACAGGGGACGAATGTATTGTGCGGACGTTTGGTGTAGAAACATTAGTTGTAGGACTTGGGACGAGAGGGGATGTGTGCAGACGCATGATAGTATGAGGACTTGAGATGGTATCCAACAGCCAGCTGTGTCACTTTCTGTCAGTAATTCACTCTCTGTCACTCTTGTCCATGATTCATTCATTCATTCAAGCAGCTAGCAAATAAGTTACATTTTCATATCATAATTTGTTGCTTGGCCGATCCCAGTGGCCGTGCGGTCTAAGGCGTGGGTCTTCGGCCGCTCGCTTACTAGGATCGTGGGTTCGAATCCCACCGGGGGCATGGATGTCTGTCTCTTGTGAGTGTTGTGTGTTGTCAGGTAGAGATCTCTGCGACGGGCTGGTCACTCGTCCAGAGGAGTCCTACCGACTGTGATGTGTCTCAAATGTGTGTGATCATGAAACCTCGACGAAACGAGGAGGCCCAGGCCCATATAGGGCTGTCGAGCCATAGAAGAAGAAGAAGAAGAATTTGTTGCTTGATTTCAATTTACTGGCTCGGTAGAGCGTGATTAGATTTGAGATTCTCACAGTCGTGTGTAATAACCCTTTAAGGACCAGTGGTTGCTTTATGTACCACTAGGTTTAACGCTCATAAACTCCACGTTCTGCCCACATAGTGAGTGTATTTACTGTTTTTATGGATCTCAGAACTAACAGCGATTATTTCACTGTACAGCATTAACTGATTGGTTTTTTTTATAACAGACGGATTGTGTTTATCGTGCGGTACGAGCTGAAACTTTAAAGGTAGTTCAGGTTAATTGATGTCTTCAGTGGCGGTGCCCTGACTCAGGCGGTTAGTCGCCTGCCTCTCACCGCGGAGGGCCGGGTTCGATCCCAGATCGGTCCGTGTGGGATTTATTGTGGACAGAGTTGCACTGGGACAGGTTTATCACCGAATACTTCGGTTTTCCCTTGTCAGAAACATTCCACCAGTGCTCCATAACCATCTTCATCTACACGTTGCTTTTACCAGAAGGACAAATGCGAGAAGCTTGGAAACCTTCCAAAAAGCAATGCTCTTTCGGAAATCGGGGAGCATTGAACAGAAAAGTACGTTGTTGTCTTTAGTGCCAGTGCCATGGCTCAGGCGGTTAGTCGACGGCCTCTTACTGCGGAGACCCGGGTTCGATCCCGCGTCAGTACGTATGAGATTTGTGGTGGACGGAGTGGCTTTGGGCAGGGTTTTCTTCGAGTGCTTCGGGTTTCCCCTGCCAATATCCTTCCACCAGTGCTCCATACTCATCTTCATCTACATGTTGCTGTTACCAGAAGGACAAACAGGCGAAGTCTAGGAACCTTTCGCAAAGCAATGTTCTTCCGGAAATCGGTGAGCATTGGATAGAAAAGAACTTGCACTATTTTTTTGTCTTCAAAGGGTTAACATGGGATTGGGCACAATGCGGCTTCATATCTCAGAAGACTGTATCTTGGATCCTAGTATGGTATTCTGTCAGTCACTTATGTACAAGTAGTTGTGTACGAGTAATGCTTCAGCCATGCCTTTTGATGGTATTTCAGTTTTTTAGTTAGGTCGTATTAAATCCAGCCGTCAGTTGTCTGTTTAGATAGAATTGTTTGATTATTAGTGGAAAGGGAGACCTTGAACGACACACACACCGTAAATATGTGTCGTGTTCAGAGCCGTCCGTGCCAGAAATGTCAGTATGCGGGACACCCCTGTCTGTTCTTAAGTTGCTCCCTTCGCATTCCACGCCGTATTTGTTATTTTCGCGAATCTCTTAAGGCTGTTGTTGTATTTACAAAGGTTCAGAGATGTTCAAGTATTTTATTTCTGTATGAGAAATACGAAATAAACAGGTGTATTCGTGGGAAACGCTGCACTTCAGCTGAAGTGGGCTGAGGAGAATGTCGGTTGGATTTTGGAACATGCCGACAGTGAGGTTTCTAGCCAAGTTTCCTCTGTTGGTGGAAACGAGAGAATAATGAGGGGGAGGCTGTATTCCAGTTTGAAGCACGAGCAGTTTCGTTATTTACAGTTTATAGCGTTCAAAACTGTTTGCTGGTGTGAATGTTTAGTACCGAAAGGAAGGAAGCAATAGAAGAATGAAAGAAGTAGTGATGAGGTTAATTATTCCTTCCGCATGCTTCACCAAATATTATGGTGATAAGGTAAGGCGACAGACATTGGCGAGACATATAGCACACATGACCCTGATAAGGAGTACGTCAGATATTCTAAACATGGCTGTTGTTTGGGAAATTATTTCGGAAACCGTATCTGTTTCCGGTGTCGAATGTGAATGTTTTTACTCCGTTTGGCACTTTTATTGACGCTAACGCTTTATAAGGATTCCGAGTGAATAGGAGCTTTTATGCCTGGTGAGGTAAATAGACCCGCTTTCCAAACATTTTATTTAGACAAATCCAAGAGGCTGGAGAACATATGAAATAATGGTAATTTTTGTTGCAACGTAAATCGCTAAGACACGTTTAATCGAGAAAGTAGATGGTATGACACAATTCGGGAGATTTAAACTTGGACTGGAGGGTGATGTTAGATTAGGTCTTAAGTAAATAGAATGTGAGGATGCGGACTACATTTGTCTGGCTCAGGGTACGGGTCCTCTGGCGAACTCCGTGAAAGCAATAATGAACCTTTGAGTTGCGTAGAAGTCTGGGATTTCCTAGAATATGTAAGCGACTAGCGCTTTTTCAAGAACGACTCCTCTACGTAAACTTACTCAACGGTAGAGATGTTACGTTACGTATACTCACATATTGTTTTTCATTGGAATAATTTGCTTCTCGACTTTATCCATCGTCTTATGTTAAAAATGATAAAGCACTATGCTTTGGGGAGAGCATCAGTGCCCGTCATGAGACTAAAGATACATTCAAAACCTACTCAGGTGTGTCCGATATGCAAAGCAACAAGAAAGAAACCACGTGGAAAACCAAGGCATTAATGGGACAAAATATTAGAAGAGGCTCCATAGGGGAGTAAATTATTGTTTCAGTCGTTAAAGAACATTTCAGAGACATGCATGTAAATAGACTGCTAATACGAACATGGATCTTCAAGAAATAACGTGAGGAGGAAGACAAGCTTCATCTGGTGGTGGAGAGCTCTCATGGCCATGGTAATGCACCTTCGTATTGCTATGAGGCTGGCAATTTTATGATTACTCACCCTTTCTAGAACGGACTGTACTACGTGTTTGGTTGGTTCATAGATAACAGAAGTTCTCAAGAAGGACTGTACTACATGTTCAGTTTGTTCACAGATCACAGTGGTTCTCTAGAAGGACTCTACTCGATGGTTGGTTGGTTTATAGAACATGTTAGTTTTTTAGAGGGACTGTATTCCATGGTTGGTTGGTTCACAAATCAGAGCTATTATTTAGAAGGACTGTACTCTATGGTTGGTTGGTTCACAGATTACAGTGGTTCTCTAGAAGGATTGTACTGCATGTTTAATTGGTTCACAGGTCACAGTGGTTCTCTAGAAGGAATGTACTCCATATTTGTTTGCTTCACAGATCACAGTGGTTCCCTAGAAGGACTATATACTACATGGTTGGTTAATTTGTAGATCACAGTGGCTTTTAGAGGAACTGTACTTCATGGTTGGTTGGTTCACAGATCACAGTGGTTCTCAAGAATGACTCTAATTCATGTTCAGTTAGTTCACAAATCACAGTGGTTCTCTAGAAGGACTCTACTCGATGGTTGGTTGGTTTATAGATCATATTGGTTTTTTAGAGGGACTGTATGCCATGGTTGGTTGGTTCACAGATCAGAGCTGTTCTTTAGAAGAACTTTACTCCATGGTTGGTTGGTTCACAGATAGCAGTGGTTCTCTAGAATGATTGTACTGCATGTTTAATTGGTTTACAGGTCACAGTGGTTCTCTAGAAGGAATGTACTGCATGTTTGGTTGCTTCACAGGTCACATTGGTTCCCTAGAAAGACTATACTACATGGTTGGTTAATTTATAGATTACAGTGGCTTTTAGAGGAACTGTACTTCATGGTTAATTGGTTCACAGATCACAGTGGTTCTTTAGAAGGATTGTACTCCATGTTTGCTTCGTTCAAAAATCACATTAACGGTAGATATTTTAAATAATCAGCTTACGAAAGTGTTCAGAAATAAAACTGCTATATAGGGACCGAATGAAAACTTTTCCTTTACCCTTGTTATTCTCTTACGTCACATTGAAGAATGTGTTAACTTAACTTGGATCAGGAGTTTCTGCTTAAGTCCTTGCTCAGAATTCGACAAACGTTTATGCTCCCCGGGCGACTAAGCAGACAGCTTTAATAATTTGCAGCAAGTACAGAAGCATATTCATATGTAAACATCAATGCAGTCACTTTTCTAGACGAAGTAAGAACGTGACCACGCCCTGTGCCACTTGTGTCTCTGTGTAAGATAGAGTCTGGCTCCTGCCTGACGATGAACAGCTCTGAAGGATGGAAGACTTGAGGCTCTCACAGCGGCATTACTGAAGATCCAGTACCTGTTGCATAGTCTGCCGTGTCGACTAGTAAATAGTTACCGGCGTTTCGAATAATCGTAGTGCCTTCGTCGTCAAGCAGTCCAAAACATGTGATTGCACTGCTTAACTCTTGAAGATAAAGTCACTACAATCCTTCGAAACGTCGGTAATTATTTACCAATCGACACGGCGTAACAGCCAAGAAGGCTTGAATATTCATTTCAGAAGGAAACTGAGCACAATCCATTAACAATCCAAACTTGTATGAAGCAGAAATTCATTGGGCCGTCACTCGGTAAGTCAGTCGGTCAGTCGGAGTTGCTGTTTTGCACGAAGTGGTTGTGCACGGAACAGGTTTTGCGGCGTCTCGTTGTCTGGTTACAGCGTATCGGAATGTCGGAAGTGACGTCAGAGCGTTCCGCTCAGCTGAGCCCAGACAGACAGTCTGTCTTCGTTCATAATTTCACACCGACCAAACTGTAAACTCGTGTTTGCACATTTACATTACACCGTAAGAGGTGTCAGTCTTATATACAATTGCCTACACCTCAGGACCTAGCCTCCTATTTAAGAGAGAGCGGGGGCCCTTTCCTCAGGCTAAGGCGTACGAGGCGTGGAACTATACCTCCACTCCACCATGCCTTCATGTTGTGCACACAGACATGTTTACCTTATCTCTTGTAGCTTGCAGCATGAATTCCTTTTCGTAGGCTCGTGCTCTTCTGAACGTGAAAACGAAATTTCGGGCTGAATGAAGAAGAAAAAGACGTAACGGATTTATAGGCACATCAACTGATGAAGCTGTTTGCGCCTACCTGTCAATCAGGCCATATATGTATCAGCTAACAGAGAGATAACATTTGTGTTAAATGAAAAGTATTGCTGGCTTTTGAAAAAGATAAAATTCTGCTTAAAATATCAGGGTCATTACACAGAATCTTACTGAGTGTGCGTGGCAAGTTCGCGTCTGATAATATGTACCGGTGTCTATTGTACGATAGACAAAAATGTGCCGAGCACTGAGGTATAGGTTATATTACAGGGGGCACACATGGGAGAGGGGTACCCGGACAGAAGGTGGCCGTGTGTCAGACGGGAGTGGGCACTCGCTACGAGTTGCGCGATATGATGTTCATGGGTGCATCATTCGTTTCACCTCCCACAGCTTCTTACACCGGGTATAACCCCAGTTCCTTTGCGAAAATAAGACTGACGGGGCAGTTCTAAAAATCAAAATTTAAAACGGAAGATGAATGGTGCCTTGGGGAATGTCTTCTCTGGCAGCAGCACAACCTGCTTCTTTACCGCTGATGCCAAGTTGGCCTGATGTCCAAGATAAGGTTACCGTATTAGAACCTCGTTTGACGGGCGAGTGATATCTCATTACAACTGCAGTGGGTAAGATCTGGAAATGTAAGGGTATAATTGCGCCAAAGGAGCTGCAGAAAGTGCCCTGGCGAAAGTTGCTTACAGCCTGGAGTGCCGTACAGACGGCAGATAGCGCCGCAGTAAACATTGGACCAAAACGATGCGGACGAAATCTGCTGGTATAGCATAAAGCACGCCCCCGTAATCGAAGCCAATACGTGAAAATGACTGTGTGTTGTGTAGTACTGTGACAGCGTCTGTGTGAAGAGTGTGCGGTAGCTGAAGACGCCCACGCCGCGGGGACGTCACAGAACAGAGTATGGCAGTGTGGTCTGTGTCTCAGGCATGTATTGTGGGGATTTAAAGTGGATGATGTATCATTCAGGGCGGGAAGTTGACTTAATTTTTTTTGTCCAATGACTCGACAGCTCCTTGGGGGCCTAGGCCGCCTCATTTTCGAGGCTTCACGATCACAGTTTTTAGACACACCACACTCGGTAGGACTCCTCTGGACGAGGGACCAGCTCGTCGCAGACACCTCTACACACAACACACAACACTCACAAGAGACAGACATCCATGCCCTAGGCGGGATTCGAACCCACAATTCCAGTAAGTAAGCGGCCGTAGATCCACGCCTTAGACCGCGCGGCCACTGGGATCGGCGTTGACTTAATGGCTTTACTTAATTAGGGAAGTAATTTGTACTAACAGTTAATATTAATATGTATGCTGGTGCCAATCCCAGTGGCCGCGCCCGTCTAAGGCGTGGGTCTTCGGCCGCTCGCTTACTAGGATCGTGGGTTCGAATCCCACCGGGGGCATGGATGTCTGTCTCTTGTGAGTGTTGTGTGTTGTCAGGTAGAGGTCTCTGCGACGAGCTGGTCCTTCGTCCAGAGGAGTCCTACGGACTGTGGTGTGTCTAAAGTGTGTGATCATGAAACCTCGATGAAACGAGGAGGCCCTGGCCCATATAAGGCTGCCGAGCCATAAAAAAAAATGTATGCTGGTCCAGGTGACTACAAATTAGCTCAGAGGGATTAGAAGCCTCATTTCTACCGCCTTTCTGAAGACGGATTGGAAACCTTTGGCCAAGACAGGAAACAGGCTAGCTCAATCAAGAATAATAATAAGCTAACGGAGGGGTACAATCAGGAGTGCATATTGGGCTTCCCGGTCCAGTAGGTAGCACTTTTGCCTCGTATTGGTCTATCCTGGAGTCAAATCTCGGCCCGCAGATCTGATATCCTGACCGAGATATTACATGGTTTTCCTCCGTCCTTCCAAGCAAATGTCAGGATAGTATGGTAAATTACGTCAGTAACGTTCCTTCCACGTCCTTTCGAATCCACTGTACACCAATTATCATCTTTCGGCGCTATATAATTTTAGCATTTGAAAAGTCTTTAAAAGAACCAGGAATAAGTAAGTAGGGATGTGTACAACGCCGTGAAACCGGTCCATGGATTGTTACGACTTTGTGCAACTGCTGTGAGGGGAGAGAAACGAATCGCGCATAGAGAAAACTTCCGACTTGTTGATCGGAGGATATGCAGACGGTAAGTCTGAAGTGTGTGTGGCCTTCATGAAGTGACCTCATAAAGACCTTGACTCGATACAGCATACGTCACAAACCAAAATCCTCCAAACCGAAGTGTCAGCGACTTTGAAACTGTACTCCGCCAAACAATGTGTGTACTTCCGTCAGTGGCTGCAGCCGAGTCCCACGCATTCTGTTATTATCGCCAGTGTGAGAACTGACATATGTCATTCAGTATAGTGAGTATGCTACGATCTGGATGTTGGAGGAATCGTTGTTCGATTCCTGGCACAAGTAGGACATTCATCTCTTCTTTAAAGTAATCAAACTAGCCAGACTGGTACTGGGGTCCATCTAGCTTCGTATTCGGAGGATACCTGGCCCTCTTCCCCCAGGGGTAAGGCGGCCGGGTGTGAAAGCTGGCTGCTCACCCAGTCTAGTATGGACGCTAAGAATCAGTGGAGGGTTATCTTTACCCCCGCATATGCATTCATGGCGTGTGCAGGGACAACTTTAGCTGCACCTAGAACTGGTATTTATGTGAAGGCGTAACACCACTAAAAAGTGGACTCACTTCGTATATTGCCCACAGCGCCTTTCAACTGTATGCTCTCAGTGAACGAAGAATGACTACTTAAAAGGAGACAAAATGCATAAATATTGGATACTTCGTAACAGTAGAACAATACGAGTTGGTAAGGACACACCGGAAGTAGTTCTAATTACAGAATGTAATTAAAAGTAAAGCTGTCCTGTTACACCCAACGCAGGCACTCTATCTCTCGACCCCGGCGCTAGAAAGGGGTGGGTGGTCAGCGCCACGCCCTGGCCGCTTTACCACTGAGAAAGAGACCCGGTACCCATTGCACAGTAGGACAGTGGTTAATTACTGTATGTGAATAACATTTGTAGCCATTAACCCGTGCAAAACAATATTACATAATTAAAGTTGTATGGAAATGCGTAAAAATTAGGTATTATCCTTTTAATAAACATGATACACGAAAAAAAAAATCCGTAAAATGTAATGAGTTCAAAATGATTAACATCGAGAAGAGTAAACTTCACAACAAAGCTATGAGAACGAGAGAGGCTGCGATAGTGGTGCTTCTGCGCAGACCGCTCAGGTATGCTGTGACGTTCTGCAAATTTGAGAAGATTCGAGAACCGACGACAGCCGAAGAGAGGAGCCGGACACAGTAGTCGGTTTGCGAGATGAAGGGGCCTCATATAAGTGAAAATTGGCTGACATGTTTAGAAACAGATGTTAATTTGTGCGTCTCGTATAAGCGGAAACTCGCAAACCGATTGTTCGTGTACCACATGATTACTTTAATTTAATTCATTTTGCGCCCGCTTCTTTTAATTTCGATTTGATTTGCGTCTTCTTTATAAGCATCATCAACAAACATTTCCAGAAGTTCGTTAGTTTTACATTGTTTTGTGTAGACTTCAGTCTTCTTGCCAGTCTGTGACACCCAGAATCTGTCACCAAGCCCTTATCGCCTCTTCATCATATTGGTCCTTATGCTTTTTTTTTTTTGGCAGCCTGTTACACTTTCATCACCGAGTTTCTGCTGTTTATATCTATCTAGTAGCCATATTTGGGAAGACGATAACGGACATCAATTTGTACAAGCAGCATCGTCAGTCAGTGGATGGATGATTAATGAATGAAAGAAGATAATCTGACAAATGTTTGGAATGTTTTAACGAATGTGCTGCTGTATTTTATTCACAGCGAAATTTATGCACATTAGAACCACGGCAGAGGATGTTGCTTTACACACAGCTCCACTGTGCTAACAATTTCAAAACAAGGAGCAAGCAATGTGTCATGATGCTAGATGGCTTGTAGTTGATAAAACACACCTCAGTGTTTTTATTCATGGCGTTACATCTTGATTCGATCCTCGGCCTCATCTGTCCCTAAATGATTATTACGAAAAGCATGCGATTATATGTAACATTCTGACTTCAGGGAGCATGAAAATTACTGTCTTCTGATGTGTGATGACTATCATATAGTCTAGCATAGATTTAAGAAGGTTTTCGAAGATCCTGCTACGTCCATCTTAAAGGTTCTTCCAGCTTGAAAATGGAAATACAAAGCTCCACCGAAACGTCAGTAAATTTATATCTACTACAGTGTCACATCTACGAAGATAATAGGCTAATATTCCAGCGTTAATTTTGGGTCATATCGATCAGCATGCTTTTATCAACACGGTAAGGAACCGTCGAGTTCCGCGGTTTCTACTGTAGCTGCTTATCTGTCATCTCGTCAAGAACTGCGCTGCATGTAGTTGGTTGGTTCATATCGGTCCAATATTATGCTTAGTTTACGTAAGGCTCAAATGAAACAACTGTACTCACAGAGGCTGGTTTTTTTTTTTTCCTCCCAATGGCTCGACAGCCCCTTGGGGGCCTAGGTCGCCTCATTTTTCGAGGCTTCATGATCACACAGTTTTTAGACACACCACACTCGGTAGGACTCCTCTGGACGAGGGACCAGCTCGTCGCAGAGACCTCTACCTGACAACACACAAGACTTACAAGAGACAGACATCCATGCCCTAGGCGGGATTCGAACCCACAATCCCAGTAAGCGAGCGGCCGTAGACCCACGCCTAAGACCGCGCGGCCACTGGGATCGGCCCACAGAGGCTGGTACATAACATAAACTGTAAAACATTAACATCCCTAATTTGACGTAATGATTTCTGGATGCGCTGATTATTTAACAATGTAGAAAGAATAATAATTTGTGGTCCTGTGCTGTGTAGTGCGATTGACTGTGCAAGAACATCTTTATATTTACAATGATAAAAATAATACGAAGTTCACAAAATCGCAAAATATACGCATTTACAATGCATGGGTGTACATGCTTTCACTCTTAAATATGTTCCGCAGTGAATGCATCGATTACGTCGGAGGCGTGTGACTCTAGGCCTCCAGTGAGGATAGGCAGGACATCTTATCAGTTGTGTCTGCAGGGTGACGTATAGCAAATGGGTCATACTTACAACTGCTTCACTCTTATCATCAAAGGGCAGGGCCTTGATACACCATTTGCTGGGTTATTAAACGGATAATAACCCCGGCATTGCGTCGGCAGTTCAGCAACAAATTTGTTAAATAAACACGTCGAATCTATCCGTCAAATCATTTGGCGCCGGTGGGACTGGAGATAGCATGTGAAGAGGAATGTGCCAAGTGCACGTAACAAACCCCACATAAACCTGTCGGGTATCGCGCGGTGTTTACAAAGCGCGTTCTGTGCAATGTTTTGTGTTACACGCTGCATTCTCTTGTTCCACAGTTTAGCTAGTCGGTCCGAACAGCTTGGAAAATCGCCAAACCGTCTGACTGGTGTTCATGAAGCACCCGATTGGAATTTCGGGATAGCTCAGTCGGTGTAGTGACCAGGCCACGAGCTGAATTATCGATTTCCGTCAGGGGCAAGAGATTTTTGTCTTCACCAAAGCTTCCAGACCGAATGTAGGGTAAATCCAGCCTGGTATTGAGTGAGGCACGGTGCTTTCTGCGCGGAGATAAAGTGACCGGGACGTGAAGCTGGTCGCTCGCCTTCATTTAGTGGCGTGGTTAAGAATTCGTGGAGCTGTGCCGTGGTAGATGTAGTTAAATTATACTGGCTTTTGGTGGGGGGGGGGGGAGATCTGAGGGAAAGAGACCACTTGGAAGACCTAGGCGTAGATGGGAGGAAAATTATACAATGGGTCTTGAAGAAATAAGGGAGGCGTGGACTTGATTGTTCTGGCTCAGGAAAGGGACAGGTGGCGATCTCTTGTAAACGCGGTAATGAACTTTTGGGTTCCACAAAATGCGGGGAACTTCTCGGCTAGCTAAGGAACTGTCAGCTTCTTAAGATTGACTGTGCTTCATGTAGTTAGTTAAATGTAGTTAAATAGTAAATAATGTCCTTTATCTGGAGAATACAAGATATCGGGAGGAAACTGAAAATCTTTCGTGGCTCGGTTGTATTTGTGTCCGGTATTTCATACATCTAGTGGCTCGGTTGTAGTTGTGTCCGGTATTTCATACATCTCGTGGCTCGGTTGTAGTTGTGTCCGGTATTTCATACATCTCGTGGCTCGGTTGTAGTTGTGTCCGGTATTTCATACATCTCGTGGCTCGGTTGTAGTTGTGTCCGGTATTTCATACGTCACGTGGCTCGTTTGTAGTTGTGTCCGGTATTTCATACATCACGTGGCTCGGTTGTTGCTGTGTCTGGTATTTCATACGTCACGTGGCTCGTTTGTAGTTGTGTCCGGTATTTCATACATCACGTGGCTCGGTTGTAGTTGTGTCCGGTATTTCATACATCACGTGGCTCGTTTGTAGTTGTGTCCGGTATTTCATACATCTCGTGGCTCGGTTGTAGTTGTGTCCGGTATTTCATACGTCACGTGGCTCGTTTGTAGTTGTGTCCGGTATTTCATACATCACGTGGCTCGGTTGTAGTTGTGTCCGGTATTTCATACATCACGTGGCTGTGTTGTAGTTGTGTCCGGTATTTCATACATCACGTGGCTGTGTTGTAGTTGTGTCCGGTATTTCATACATCACGTGGCTGTGTTGTAGTTGTGTCCGGTATTTCATACATCACGTGGCTCGGTTGTAGTTGTGTCCGGTATTTCATACATCTAGCTCGTGGCGTACTAAATACGTTTATGTTACGTTCGTTGCTCCGGATATCAGCCTGTGATCCATCAGCGTTAATAATATTGTTGAAGTACAGTTCTGAAACGTCTGTACAGTTCCGTTTTTTGTTTGTTGCCCGAAGATTAATTGCATAATCCTTTCAACAGTTTTGTTATTTTAATCGTGACAAATCGATATACACGTGTTCAACACTTGGACCGATATCCATGTGAAATATTTATATTACAAGCTGCGTATTATGTTGACACTGATTCAAGCATCATTATTTTCGAACTTTGTGCGGATGTAAAATCAAACCGGTTTAAAGTGTAGGACAGTTATTATTCTCGTTTTAGACGTCCGTTGCGACAAGCACGTGAAGTTAAAGCATAATATGAGCCATGTCAGTTTAATCTTTCAGTATGCCTAATGGGTTTCTTTGAAATTTGTTACAGCGTCACACACTGAAAGTATTGTTTATTATGTATCCAATACAAAGCGAAGCTCATATCAGACTGCATCATATTTGTAGGAAAGGGCTGGACCTGTAAAGAAGTGTACCTTCATGATGTAATTCATGTACCGGCTCATCGTTAAGGGCTTGTCCGCCGGGAACTTTGTGTCGTGGAGGGGTTGTTAAGTCCGCGCATGAGGTTTAAAATGAGATCTTCGCTCTCCTGGAATGTTAAGCAATGTTGATTATTGAACTGCTTGAGCCTTGAAGATGGGAACGGAAGATTATCTCGAAACGTCGGTGACTAACAATCAACGCTGCGTAACATCCCATAAGACTGAAGATCTCATTTATACCTCAGCGGAAGCCCGAAATCGCGAGTTTTAAAATATTAGTAATAATAATTTCGTAGTAAATATTCGCTGATGATCACAAAACATGTGGTGACCCGTTTCTGTGAACCAAATGTGTCTCGTGCCGCTGAGTTCTGAATGCTTAAACTGTGTTCAGGTGGCGTTTCAAATGTAGAATTTGGGTGTTAATAATTGTGAGTTACGTCTCGTAGTAAGGGAACTGAAATGTTATTAGGTAATTTTGTGAGATAATGTGTGACAGAGCAAAGCTTGGAATGTACCTCGATGGTGGCGATGGTGATGTTGACGATGATGATGGTGGTGATGGTGATGGACATATATGGATCCCGCTTTAAAAAAAAAACTAAATTTTGTGACAGTTAATAATATTTAGGGGATGGAGGAAGGGGTGGAAGACAAAATTTTCAACCCGTTACGCAATGAAAAAATCAGAGTAATTTATTAATATTGCTACAACGAGATAACTCAGATAAAAATTATGACATACAGATACAAAAAAATTAAATTATAATAATAAGAAGGAAAATACTACTCAGTCTCAGACATTCAGTTCACTTACTGATATTTTGCGGGGCACCGCGACGTAACTCGTAAAAAACTCATGAAACCGCGACGAATGAGATCCCTATATACACGAGATCCAAAGGCATTCGTAATACAGTTAATATTTAAATTCCCTTTTTTTCGATAGTGCCATCTGTGCCTGCCATAAGTTACAAGAATTATCTAAACAGTTCATCATTGCCTGTCATCCGGAAATGGTTGGCGAACCCCTTCTTTGCGACGCTGTGAACAGGATCCAGAAAACATCAGGGAGCGGGGAGAGAGGGACTGTTGTGTGCAGAACTTTATCTAACAGTGTTAAATAACATGTACTATAGCTACCAGTACTGTTTTAATGGCACTGTAGCGACTGCTGAAGTTGTGTATCATCAGTGAAACTAGAGTCGTTGTGGTTTAAAATATATTCTCTCGCTGACAGTTGTGTTTGACAGCGGGATTGAAAGGTAATAACACATTTTCTCCTGGGATTCTGTTAGTAAAGCCCTCGGCAAACTGAATCGTGGAATGTAACTGCCCTGCGGTCTCTCGCCTCATCTGTTTTGTGTCCCGCTACAGCCAAGTCCTTGAAACTAAATTCAGAACAGCAAATATAATGCTTTATTTTTCTTGTAACTTATAAGTTTATTAAGAGACTTGGCCTTTCGTATTTTATAGGTTTTATCTAGGGGCAGTATCCTTATTAGGGCTCAGAGTATGGTTCACAGGATAACATGCACATTGCTAGTATTTAGTAAAACAGTCGAAGTAAGCGTATGTAAATACCTCAGATTCGGTCCTCAGTAAAAATAAGACCTCCCGCCAAAGTGTTCTGTTTTATACTTGGTTGTATTGTTACATATTGTTTTATTTATATATATATATATATATATAACATTTCTTTCGTACATATCACGAGGGTGTTGCTCAATTTCTAAATTAGTTAAGTGACGTGGTACAAAGTTTTCATTAGATACAAGTTTCGAAGTAATAAACATGATCGTTATATGTGATACTAACATATTTCATAATATTTTACCTTCGTGTTTCTACACATCGCTGTTAATAATATAGTACGAAGCAACACTCCCAAGTATACAAAAGTTCTCTTCAGCCTGTATAGAACTGTAACCAAAAGCCATTGCAGTCGTAAAAACAGTAAGGTACTTGCTAACATTATCTGCTATCTTATGTTTCGGAATTTATTTTAGTGCAGTGGATTTGAGGACGTTCTGCGCACTGTGTAGCAGACGTTCTGCGCACTGTGTAGCAGACGTTCTGCGCACTGTGTAGCAGACGTTCTGCGTACTGTGTAGCAGACGCTCTGCGCACTGTGTAGCAGACGCTCTGCGCACTGTGTAGCAGACGTTCTGCGCACTGTGTAGCAGACGTTCTGCGCACTGTGTAGCAGACGTTCTGCGCACTGTGTAGCAGACGTTCTGCGCACTGTGTAGCAGACGTTCTGCGTACTGTGTAACAGATGTTCGTACTGTGTATCAAACGTTCCGCGTACTGTGTAGCAGACGTTCTGCGTACTGTGTAGCAGATCTAAAGCATCGGTCCTATTACTTTTTACCACTTACTAGCGCACAATTAATAATAATAATAATAATAATAATAAGAATAAGAATAATGATGTAAAAGTACAAAACATTTAACATGGGAAATAACATTACATGTAGCATAAATTGTGAACACAAAATAGCTGCAAAAATATATGCCCTAGAAACCTGATTTGTTTCAGGTATATAACTGTAAATACCCTGCATAAAGATAACGAATAATAATAATAATAATAATAATAATAATAAATTAAGTGCTTTTCTCAGTCAACCTCCATATAATCCATTAACGTTAAGAAGAGCAAGTTCGTTGTTCACAAACCGGTAGTCGCTCCCTTTGTCAGTACAAAGTGAAGGCTCCTTGCCGTCATCCACTAGACCTTGACCTGAGGCAACTAATTACATTTCATGCCCTTATAACCCATTTTAAGATACATTTAAATAGACTGTTATCCTTCTTAAGGGCACTGTTTTCAGGAATGTGGTGTCATGCAGTCTGTTAGCAATTTTCCGTCCCCTTCAATCTTCTGTCCTGAAGATGGAGGAAGCACGTTCTTCCGAAAGTCGGAAAATTTCTTCTGGGCTGCACGGTGTCACATTCTTCATAATCGTGAGAATCTGATGTCTCCATTTACAACTCTGTCTCCAAATAAGTCTCTTTCCTTCAGGTATTCTGAGTAGCATCTAGGTGCATTTTTCATCTCCGCCATGCCTAGACGCCCCTGTTGATTTGGTCATCCTAACAGTACCCGGAGAAGAGTATAAATTGTGTGACGCTCCTCTCGTGGTACAGTTGCCTCTATAGGATTAAACAGAAATATCGAGGAAATTTATAACTGTCTGTATTTAAACATTACGGACATGGTTGTGTTTTTGTCCTCAATGCATTGCTGCCTATTTTGTATTTTCCATTCCGTGCATTATAATTCAATTTCTGTAATATTAACCAACAAATGCACACACTTATTATAGGTTCAAAATAATATTTTTAAAAACACTAACTCCTGTATATTTCGGACCTTACTGGTCCATCATCAGAGAGTTGAACACTTCCAAATACATCCACACGCTGCTCCAATTTACTGTGAAAAATTCTGTCCGCTACACATATTCACTCTATACGAAAGAATTTCCATCAGTTTTTCTACATATGCAGGAAATCGAAATATTGTTAAGTAATTGTTTTATAATACAAATATTAAGACATACAGAACTATAATTTTGCCTGTTGTTTTGTATGGGTGTGAGACTTGGTCTCTCACACTGAGGGAGGAACATAGGCTGAGGGTGTTCGAGAATAGAGTGCTGAGGAGGATATTTGTGCCTAAGAGGGACGAGGTAACAGGGGAGTGGAGAAGACTACATAACGAGGAACTTAATCAAATATTATTCGGATGATCAAATCGAGAAGAATGAGGTGGGCGGGGCATGTAGCACGTATGGGTGAGGGGAGAGGTGCATACAGGGTTTTGGTGGGGAGACCTGAGGGAAGGAGACCACTTGGAAGACCGAGGCGTAGATGGGAGGATAATATTAAAATGGATCTTCAAGAAGTGGGATGGGGGGCATGGACTGGATTGATATGGCTCAGGATAGGGACAGGTGGCGGGCTCTTGTGAGTGCGGTAATGAACCTTCGGGTTCCATAAAACGCGGGGAATTTCTTGACTAGCTGACGACCTGTTAGCTTCTCAAGAAAGACTGTGCTGCATGGAGTTAGTTAGTTAGTTAGTTAATTGTTTTATACAACAACAATTGACCAGTAAGTTCCGAAACATGTAGCAGTTAGTGTTTTTAAAAGTATTATTGTGAACATGTGACAGTTGTATGCATTTGTTGGTTATTACTCTGTATCAGAGGGTTGAAACGACAAACGATATTACGATTGCAGTGGTTGTGCAGGGTAGAGTCACAAGGACTACTGCAAGGTGCGTTGCATGGAAGAACTGAGATAAATCACGAAAAACCTCAGCCGGTGACACTGCTGTGTTTCGAAGCGGGCTACTTCTGAGTGTGAAGCTTGAGTGCCAATACTGAAGCCGCATTGCACAGCCCTGCTATCCGTGTAGTGCAGTGCTGACGTGATTTGATGTGACGTTTTGTTGTGGATGCGAATTACCGATTTTAACGAGCGGGCGCACACAGAGGGCGGCTAACTTACCTGCAGCACAATGGGACTCGGCGGACAAACACACAGTGCATTCTCTTCGCGTCCGGGAGATCCAAGTTCAGTTCCGCAAGAGGCCAGCTACCTGGACTTGGGGTGTCTTATTTATTTATTTATTTTGACGATACGAGCCATATATAAAATCATTAGATTATAAATAAGTAGCTCGAACTGTGCCTGGTATAGTGTCTTGTTATTAAATATGTTAAAAATTTACACTGTCACAATTTTGCATCTTAATGCGTACGAACAAATTTCATGCACAGTTTATATTGGTTAAGGAGGACAGAACAGAAAGTCATTATTGTAACAGTTACTGGTGTAAGCAAGAACATGACATGAATATTCAAGACTGCCAAAACAGATTACGAAGGATGATCCAAGGAACATTTTTCCTTTCCCTACTGCTCGGCTAAAAGAGGCCATGCGGTACGTAATGGACCGGAATTCTGTAGGTAACAAATTTTTAAATCCATTTACATCCTCCTAAGACAAGCGCACTACTTTTCTATATTGAAATAACCCGCCAATCACAACTAAATTTTTATTGTTCTCTTGAATTCAGTATTTATTACAAGTTTCGGCCTACCTGGCCATCTTCAGCTAATTTAATGAATGTTAAATTCTGAAAACAATAAAAATTTAGTTGTGATTAGGGGCTATTTTGAGATAGTTTATATGTCTTTTTTCAGTTTTTTTAACCAACGAATGCACTTTTTTATTTTTGTTCAATTCAGCCTACACATGTTTCGGCCGTGACTCGGCCATCATCAGGGGTACATTGATAAGTTCACTTTGCTGTTCACTGGTCCATTTGGTATTATCACAACCGTTACACTGTTTAAGGCTACTATTTACATTGACAATCACCAGTATACAAAATTTCTTCAAGTTGTTTCTTGAAATGTCTCGGTGTATACAGTATTTATCTTGCGTTTGAAGTATAAAGTATAGCACTATAAATTGTGAATATAGAGCACTGTGTCGTTGGTAGTTGTTGAAATCGTTAAAACTATTAAAACTATTAAAACTATTAAAAATTGTTAAAATCGCTGGCTGTTGGTTTTGTATAGATGTTGACGTCCGTATCCTGTAACAACATGGTTTATATGTTATCACAACGGGATGTTTAGTATAAAGGTTACACTAATTTCCATTATATTTTGTATTGACACTCCGGCTTGAATTTAATTTCCTAGATTTTAATTTTTCAGGTATATAACGCTTATGCTACCAGTGATCGTGTTTGGTGTTTGCCTCTGCCACCATGCAACCATGCAGCATTTGCACGTAGCAGTAAAATATGGCGAACATGTCAGGCAACTAAAGCCGACCTTCCGCTTTTTTCTTCAGGCAGTCCTGGCTGTGTAATTGTTAATTGCTGCCTGAACATTCTACCATACCGAGTGTCACCTACGTAAATACCGTAGCCTCTTCGCCCATTGACAATATTTGGAGATCCCTGTGTTGTTGTTTAAAATTTGTATTAAAAACTGACTGTACCAAAAGTGACTTACTTTAAGAGCGTCACTAAGAGAAATATTTAAGGACCGCAAATAGAACGTATCTGTATGTTTACAGACCCCATAATTCAGATGGCCAAGCTGTAAAAATGCACGTTTCAGTCTGATACTCTCTTGTATTTGTCTGAATGGATTGAGTAAATACGCAAGTATCAGTAAGTAAAGTCGATATTTCAGGCCGGTAGTCGTGTCGGACATATGCCAAAAATTAATGTGCTAACCTGCTCATCGATGGACTTTGGCGAAGCGTGATTTTCGCGTTTGGAAATACCTTTATGCACAGACTGACTGCTTTTTGCGGTTGTCGTTGTGACTACGTGCATAATACGTAACCTCAACTTCCTTCCCAGGAACACCAACTGGAAAATAAGGGCCTCTGGAAGTGAGTGGCCTTAACCACAAATGGCGACATGCAGACCTGTGTTGCACTCTTCTAATTACGAATCTGGAGAGCTAAACTTGGGCAGTAATGCATCAAAACAGAGAGATGGTGCTGCGTCCAAAGAGCTCAGATAATAACTAGGAGGCGATACCACCTGGCTGAAGAATGGACTGTGTTTTATGTACATTTTGTTCATTTGGTTGCGTTATTTAGCCCAGTGTTTCCCAGTCAGTGTTCTGCAGAACATTGTTAGATGTTCCGCGAGAAGCCGTGGAATCAGTAAATACAAAATTTGAAATGCCGCGAAAAATTCCAAATATTCCTGGAAATATAGCGGGAATTTTTGTCATACAGTTGGCAGTAGCGAAGTAATCTCCGTGATCTGGTATTTTGATATTTGAAAAAAGATCAGATGATAAAAAACACAGGTGAAACGCTTTAATTTTTTCTTGCAATGTTACAAATAATTATTTGACAATTGTTTAGGAGTAATTTAATTGCGTTCTCCACTATCAACTTTTTGGCCTGTAAACGTTTTCATTGTTAGGGGTTTCTCGGGATATGAAAAATTACTTCAGGGTTTTCTCCATGGAAAAGGGATCGGGAAACACCGATTTAGCCATCCATTCATTTAAGTTCAGGAAACTGCCACTTTTCAATATTAGCACACTAACAGACAAAGTAAGGCTAACACTATCCAAGATAGTGTGTTGAAATTTTGTGAAATGTAAATACCGGAATCCTACAGAAATGTTGGGTGCATGGCAATATATGTTGATCGCATTTCGATATAGTGTATGTCAGGTATGCTGGGAATGTTTGAAAGGCGGTCCGTGCTGTCACTTGAATATTAATCATATACGAAGGCTTATCACCCCAAAAGCAAGATCGATGTAAATGAAAATATTAATCGTTTATCTGCGAGGACCACAAAATACGGAATTGTCAGCAAGAAACTGCCGTTGTCCGAACAGAATGGGACAGAAACTGCGGTTTTTTCGAACAGAATGGGACAGAAACTGCGGTTGTCCGAAAAGAATGGGGCAGAAACTGCGGTTTTACGAACAGAATGGGACAAAAACTGCGGTTGTCCGAACAGAATGGGACAGAAACTGCCGTTTTCCGAACAGAATGGGACAGAAACTGCGGTTGTCCGAACAGTTTGGGACAGAAACTGCGGTTGTCCAAACAGAATGGGACAGAAACTGTCGTTTTCCGAACCGAATGGGACAGAAACCGCGGTTGTCCGAACAGAATGGGACAGAGACTTAATTCGTGATACCGAAATTCTCACGCGTCTCTTATTTTCTCTTTTACTCAGCTAAATCTTGGAAATAACTTTCTGTAAAATATTTATTTTCCGACAGTTGTTGTGATACGCGCATGTTTATACCATACCAAATATAGTTGGGAATATTTTAGAAAGGCATTATTTATTCTTAAACAATATTAGAACATGTAAAAAGGGAAGAAGAAGGGAAGAACTTGTTTCTTTTGTGTTGATACGCCGATTTGGATCTCAGAGGGGACTGGTTTTTGATATTAAAGGTTAATATCCGCTGGTGTATATGCAACGTAATACAGAAGTACAGTTGACGTTGCTGCTTATCTCGGTTGACAATAGACGTTATGGTAATGGATTGTAGCAAATGCACTTTTGATTGGCTCTGTCAACAACAGATTTACATGTGCAATAAATTAATACCAGCTTCACTGAGGGACGCAAAGTCATAAAAAAATTTTTTTTAATGGCTCGACAGCCCCTTGGGGGCCTAGGCCGCCTCATTTTTCGAGGCTTCACGATCACACTGTTAGACACACCACACTCGGTAGGACTCGTCTGGACGAGTGACCAGCCCGTCGCAGAGACCTCTACCTGACAACACACTACACTCATAAGAGACAGACATCCATGCCTTCGGTGGGATTCGAACCCACAATCCTAGTAAGCGAGCGGCCGCAGACCCACACCTTAGACCGCGCGGCCACTGGGATCAGCTAAAGAATTCTTAACTAAACTTATTATATACACGCCTTTTTAAAAATGGGAGTATTGGGGAATAAACCGCGGGGGGGGGGGGGGGGGGGGAGCACCCGTCGCAGGAATCTAGTCCTTCTTTACTTGGAATCTGCAATGCTGTTCTACACGACATTGAAAATGATGAGCAAATAAGCGACATTGCAAAACGATCGTCAACCTCCCGTCACAAAGAGGCTGTAAACAATGCACATTAAACCGATCGACATCTGGCGACTAATTTCGGAGATCACAGCAGTTCATTGACATCGGAAGAATGGCGAGCAACTGTCACATGTCGCGTCATCTCTCAGGACCTCTAATGTGTCAAGCGTTGATGTGTGTGGCCGTGTTATATCTCTTGCAGAACTGCCGGCAACCTCGTTATGTAGTAAAGGATCTAAGGTTATCGCGTTTATTGTCGGTCTTGGATTTGAATTGTCTGTATTTATGAAGGCGCCTGCTTGAAAATCCGTACAATATTGAAGCTGATGAGAACAGTGACGCTATTTTCCATGGTGCAAAGGTCGAGAATTACTCTATTATTGCGTTCTATTCGTGAAATTGTGCAATCATCCTACCACTGAGAGGTCCACGTAAGGCTGACCTGAACGGCAACAGTAATACCAGTAATACCACTGCTGCTACTACTACTACTACTACTACTACTACTACTAATAATAATAATAATAATAATAATAATAATTTAATTCAATTCAGTGGGTATTTATTAACGTGCAGGCTTAACAGCACAAGTGCCTATTATAAAGCCAGCACAAAGACACAAATAAAACACGAAAACAGTACAAATACACAAAAACAAAACACTAAACAGAAAAAACAAACACAATATTGCACAAAAAAGCAATATAAAATAAGTAAAGTAAAGGTAAAATTCTCCCTAGAACAGGCCATGAAGGCCCAGAGGGGGAGTAGAGGTATAGCTGTACTCTTTCTTTAACCTCGGTGCTAGATGGGGGTGGGTGGTTAACGCCACGCCCCGGTCGCTTTACCCCGGGAAAGAGACCCGGTACCCATTGTACAGAAGGCTGGGTAGGCCCCAGGGCCGGTCTGGACGGGTGCTGAAAATCTCGCCTCCATCGGGATTCGATCCCCGGACCGTCCAGCTCGTAGCAAGTCGCTATACCGACTGCGCCCTCCCGGCGCACATATAAAAGAAGTACTGGGGCAAAACCCCAGTATCCTGAAAATAATAATAATAATAATAATAACAATAATAGGTGCCCCATGCTTAATTGAGCGCCACTGTATCAATGCATATGAATGGGTGGAGGTATAGCTTTACATATTCTTAACTCGACACTACATGGAGACGAGTAATCAGCTTTACGTCCCGGCCGCTTTACCCCAGGAAAAACAGTCATCAGTACCC
Organism: Reticulitermes speratus; assembly: GCA_021186555.1. Classification (NCBI taxonomy): domain Eukaryota; kingdom Metazoa; phylum Arthropoda; class Insecta; order Blattodea; family Rhinotermitidae; genus Reticulitermes; species Reticulitermes speratus. Next base: position 8,808,172 of record JAJKFL010000237.1, read on the forward strand.
ATTGAATGGGAGGCTGGGAGGGTCTGGATGCTTTGGAGAAGAGAAACCCTCTTGCTCCTGCCGGGAATCGAAACACGATTCCTCGCCCATAAAGCCTGTAGCCTATTCACTATACCGGCGATACTGTGCTATACCAGCTTTAGTAGAGTGGCGGCGGTGGCGGTGGCGGCGGTGGCTGTGGCGGCGGTAATGGCAAGGTTAAGTGCTCATGGTGAGTTAACGTACAGGCATGATCCAAAAGTATTACAGTTGGGGACGAAAGTTTATCCATAATTAGACTCGAATGGACAACTGCCTCACGAGTTCAAATTATTACTGCACAGAAAACTGTACGAACTTGGCCTACAGTGCGAGTCTTGAGGTTCTCATAGCGGTGTGATTGAGGACTCCGTTCTTCTGGGATATGACGCCGTATCACTGTGTAATCAGTTTCCGGCGTCCCGAAGGAGCACAGAGCCTTCGTCTTCATGCGTCTAGAGGCCTCGGACCAGTGACGCGGCGTCATATACCCGAAAAACGTAGTCCTTAGCCTACGTTGCCTCGAAAAATAATCACATGAAGATTTACTTGTATTGTTTACTAATTCTGGAAAAATATCCTTAGACGTTAGACAGCTCTTAGCGTGTCTATTCAGATCATGAATCAATTTGTGTAGGACGAATACGAGGCCTATTGTCTTCAGATAAATGATACAGTTCATGTAAACTAAGCGATACATTGAACCGATAAAAACCAAAATTATTTTGTGCGGCAGTATTATTAGTGTAGACTGTTAAGTCTGAATTTAATAGCGTTTTCGTTAGTAGACAAACCTGTAGCTTGGAGATGAAACATGCGGGCGGACAGCCACGATGTTCACATTATGCCCTTTTATTTTTCGCTTATTTCAAACGTATAGCTACAGACTTCTTTCTGAACTACTTCCAAGTGTTTATTGGTTCTCGTGTTCTGGTATAAAGTTGCCAGATTTGTACATAACATACATTGGAAAGTGAATCACATCCGTTGTGGGGTAGACGGGTGTGCCGTGTCTCCCGCTCAGACAGCTGAACTAAACATCTCTTGAAAGGGCTCTCCGGTGGCTGACAGATCGAGAAAGGAGTGCAGTGTGTATCGGTGTATTGTACTGTGGATTAAATCGGACGCACTGTGGTTCTTCTCCCCCTTCGAACATCACTGATATGAAAGTTTTGAAGAGTGAAATCTGTAACAAATACAGTTCCCACATCCATTTTTGCAACTTCTTGTAAGGGCCTCTAATATCAAAAAAAGCAAAATACATAAATAAATAAGTCGGGCATATTCTTTGTCAACACCATGGACACTTCTTGATGTGGCTTAGACCGCCTCATTTTTGAGGTTTCTAGGTCATACACAATTCACACACACACTCTAGGACCCGTCTGAACAAGTGATCAGCTCGTCGCAGAGGCCGCTACCTACGCAACACACAACAAACACAAGAGATGAACATGCATGCGTTCAGCAGGATTCGAACCCAAGTCCCAGCAGTCGAGCGGCCACAGACCTACGCCTTAGACCGCATGGCCACCGAGATCGGCGTAATTTACGTTATGTATAAAGATTCCGCACTTATCTAATTAAGAAAACAGTTTTCTTGCATTAGAAAGACCAGTCAGTTTGTGCGGAATCGCGAGGTAGTGTCTGTTTATTGCCAGAATTGTACGGAACGCGCAAATACACGGTGCTGCTAAAATTCAGGTTATTGGTGTTAAATCTAGCAGTTCATGTACTAACCGCTCGGCTTTAGAGTGTTAAGCACTACGCCATTAAGGTGTATTGAGAAGTGTAGGTGTAACTTCACCAGTTCTTTACCTAGGCACAAGATGAGAGTGGTCAATTTCACGCCTCGGCCGCTTGACACTCCATGGGCAGATCCCCCGGTCTCGTATTCACAGGAGATGGGGTGGGCATGAATGTCGGTCGGGGCCCTGTGTCCATAATATTTCGTCCAGAGGTCATTATCTCAGTAGTTGCAGTGAAGGTTTTTTTTTGGGGGGGAATGAGCTTATAGTATTGCTAAGACACATTTACTCCGTTAGGAAGTTATACGATATCAAAATTTATCAAAATGACAAGACCCTACGAATCTATGTGAGGACATTTAATGTAAAATGTAATCAAAAAACGCCCAACGGTTGTGGAGTTTAACCTTACAGACGGACAGACAGACATATATGCAAGCATCACTATGCAGTTTAGTTTATGTAGGTCTGCATCGTGCAAAGGACTCATAATAAACAGTTATCTCGCTTGAAATATTTGGTCTTCTGGGTTATTACACGGCGTCGTGTGATAATTATTTGCCGACGTTTCGGGACAACGTATCGGTCCCATCCTCACGGGTCAAGATTCCTACTCGGAATCTACTCGGTTTCTTACTCGGAATCTTGACCCGTGAGGATGGGACCGATACGTTGTCCCGAAACGTCGGTAAATAATTACCACACGACGCCGTGTAATAACCCAGTAGACCGCAGATTTCATCAACATCGCGGCGGAAGCCTTAAATCAAAGTTATCTCGCTTGTCTAGCCAACAATTTCCTCATAATAAACAGTTATCTCGCTTGAAATCTGTGGTCTTCTGGGTTATTACACGGTGTCGTGTGGTAATTATTTACCGACGTTTCGGGACAACGTATCGGTCCCATCCTCACGGGTCAAGATTCTTACTCGGAATCTACTCGGTTTCCTACTCGGAATCTTGACCCGTGAGGATGGGACCTATACGTTGTCCCGAAACGTCGGTAAATAATTACCACACGACGCCGTGTAATAACCCAGAAGACCGCAGATTTCATCAGCATCGCGGCGGAAGCCTTAAAATCAAAGTTATCTCGCTTGTCTAGCCAACAATTTCCTCATAATAAACAGTTATCTCGCTTGAAATCTGTGGTCTTCTGGGTTATTACACGGCGTCGTGTGGTAATTATTTACCGACGTTTCGGGACAACGTATCGGTCCCATCCTCACGGGTCAAGATTCTTACTCGGAATCTACTCGGTTTCCTACTCGGAATCTTGACCCGTGAGGATGGGACCGATACGTTGTCCCGAAACGTCGGTAAATAATTACCACACGACGCCGTGTAATAACCCAGAAGACCGCAGATTTCATCAACATCGCGGCGGAAGCCTTAAATCAAAGTTATCTCGCTTGTCTAGCCAACAATTTCCCGCGTTTCATTGAACTCGCACGCAGCAATTTACCTGAAGTGTTCAGCACTTCTGACTTATGTTCTGGAGATGTCCGTTTCGAAACTCAGCCCGGACACACACGGCTCTGAAATTTCTTCTGGTATTGCAAATACAGTCGAGGCAAATAGCGGGATAGCAACGCAAATCGCGTCACAACTGCTTCATTCCACATGCTTCGCAACTCGTTATGTTCGCTGTCATCCGATCATTCGACGCCATTGAAAGGTAAATTTGCCGCTCAGATGCCATCAAGGCACGTAGGGTGCAGTAGAGGTATAGCTCTACTCAGTCTCAACGTCGACATTAGATTGAGGTCAGTGGTCAACGTCACGCTCCGGCCGGTTCACTCCCAGGGAAAAAAATTGTAGTACCCATTCGCGTGGATGCTGGGTGTGCCCCAGAGACGATCTGGACTTGTTTTCCGATAGAATATCTCCTGCCCCGACAGGGGTTCGAACCCCGGCCTGTCCAGCCCATAGCCCAGTCGCTACACCGACTACGCTACCTCAGCTACCTTATTCTGAGTTAGGTCTACTGAAATATGTTGTAAAATAAGCTACATATACAAGCAAATATTGAATCCTTTCAAAACGGAGTGCACAAGAATCCGCCATTGGTCCCTATCCTGAGTCAGATAAGTCCATACCACACCTTCATGTCTTGCTTTCTTAAAATATGTTTTAATATTGTTCTCCCATCGGTGCTTAGGATTCTAATATTATGATTTGTGTGCGTTTCTGATCTATCCTATGCGTGTTACACGTCCTACCCATTTGACCCTCGTGATTTGGTGAAGAGTCCAAATTATAAGTGACCCCCATTTTAAAAGTGTTTGCAGCCTCCCATTATTTCCTCTGTTTTATTGAAAAATGCTCGTCTCGCTTATGTGAATAATGAATCGCAACTTGTCCGAGGGTGCAGAGAGCAAACATGTCTGTACACTAGTCTGCGGCACAGAGAGCGTACGAGTGCATTAGTTTTGTGATCGAACGTGAAATGGGCCTCCCTTATAACCTTTTTGCAGTGAATTTGATCCATAGATATTTTACGGTCTTTGCATTGCCTGCGTGTTCCGTTTCAGATATTGTGTGACATATTTTAACGAAACGTTTTATTGGAAATTTATACAATATGTTGTCAGGTGAGTTTAATTTTAATTCCTATCAATCCAGTATAGCTATATATGACAATTGGTATGTCGTGTGGTAGAAGAACACATACTGCTGGTGTCCGAGAAAGGGTTGCTGAGAAATGTACTAGCAAGTGATGGGAGAATGGAAAAATGTTGCATAATGTGGCGCTGAATGATGGGAGGCTGGAAAAATGTTGCATAATGTGTTGGTGCTGAATGATGGGAGGCTGGAAAAATGTTGCATAATGTGTTGGTGCTGAATGATGGGAGGCTGGAAAAATGTTGCATAATGTGATGGCGCTGAATGATGGGAGACTGTAAAAATGTTCCATAATGTGGCGCTGAATGATTGGAGGCTGGAAAAATGTTGCATAATGTGATGGCGCTGAATGATGGGAGGCTGGAAAAATGTTGCATAATGTGATGGCGCTGAATGATGGGAGGCTGGAAAAATGTTGCATAATGTGATGGCGCTGAATGATGGGAGGCTGGAATAATGTTGCATAATGTGGTGGTGCTGAATGATGGGAGGCTGGAAAAATGTTGCATAATGTGATGGCGCTGAATGATGGGAGGCTGAAAAAATGTTGCGTAATGTGATGGCGCTGAATGTTGGGAGGCTGAAAAAATGTTGCATAAATGTGGCACTGAAGGATGGGAGGCTGGAAAAATGTTGCATAATGTGATGGCGCTGAATGTTGGGAGGCTGGAAAAATGTTGCATAAATGTGGCACTGAAGGATGGGAGGCTGGAAAAATGTTGCATAATGTGATGGCGCTGAATGTTGGGAGGCTGGAAAAATGTTGCATAAATGTGGCACTGAAGGATGGGAGGCTGGAAAAATGTTGCATAATGTGATGGCGCTGAATGATTTTTTCCTCGTCTCAAATGAGGATGAGATAGACGGGATATATGGCACGCTGCTACTGCTGCTGCTGCTGCTGCTGCTGCTGCTGCTGCTATTTCTACTACTTTTGATTCTCTGGAGATTCGTGACAGTGGCTGATCTGTTGCACCACAATTACACAACAATACTGCGATGTGTTCTGGCACACGCGACATTTTGAGAGGTGGCTGTGCCCTGTCTGGTCACCACGTGTGGCAGGTTAGTCCTCATTATACTGAAAAATATGTTCATTGTTTTTATTTTCGATATTGATTGCAATGGTCGGACCTGAACTCAGAATCACTTAATTGCCGTGTTAAAATCGTGTCATAATTACTAGACCATCTGGGCAGCCCGAAACGTCTTGTATACCAAATATATGGATTTCTCAGACTGGGAAATTGCAAATATAATTCTGATGTGATTATTGATATTATTAATGTAATTTGACGCTGATATAAACTATGATTTGATACTGTGTTGTTAAATAACGGAGACCCCGTTTTAATCTTCGGCATTTCGGTCTCTTGTTGGTCCTGTCAGTCATTCAATCATTGAGAAAGCGGTCAGCTAGCCACCCGTTTCCGGTGACCGCACAATTTGTCGCCCGGCCCACCAAACATCTGTGCTGTTTGCACAAACGCGGATTGTATTACAGACTTGTGCTTCATTCATACCAGATCCTGGCTATTGTTACTTTGTGAATAAAGATATTTTACTTTTGTTGACAGTTACTGGACTCTGAGGGAGCGAGCAGGGGGTGTTCCCGAAGCTGTGGGAACATCCCCCACAACACTGTCACCTTCCAAATAAATTTTAATCAAACTCAAATTAGCAGCTTTATTAATGCCAGGCTACCAATCTCAAGTGCTTGCTCCTTTGTGCATAACAGGGGAACGTACTCTTGTCCGGTTAATCCTGTCCGTACAATGGAGCCAATCAAGAGGCGACAACTGAAATACAGTGTGTAGCTCTTCTCTTAATCCGCCTACTGTAGCCAACGTTTCGTCCCCTCTTTTTTCACTATTTTAACTGAAACAGACATTCATGTGGTATAATTTATCGGTGTCATGATCAGAAATCATGTTAATTTCAACATCTTGTCCCCTTATGTTAGTTAGTAAGTCTCAAAGAAGGGCACACTGAGGTATACAAAACAGTTCCTGCTATACCCACATTCTTTAGTTCTTCTTTCTCGGACTCACAAAACACTTACACAGAAACATAGCAACCAAATGTTTTCTCCCTGCCTTGAAGTTCATCGTGGTTTTTGTCAGTTCTTCTAGAAAAAATCTGGAATATGTCTTCAGAGCGCCCCAAGTCTCCTGTCTTAACAGTCCACACACTTTCGTAAATCACTGTCATTCAAACATCAGGTACGCACTGACGCCACTGGAATATTTTCTGTGGAGATTTCCGTTTGTCTCGTTAAAATACGATATATACACGACTTTTCGGAAGGGGAGATGACAAATATATACAGCATTTTGGTCGGTAAACGTAAGGGGAAGAGACCACTTGTAAGACTTAGGCGTTGATGGGGGAATAATGGGCGTATGAAAATGGAACTTAAATAAGATGTGAAAGTGTAGACTGAATGAAATTGGCTCAGGACAGGCTCAAGCAGTGAGCACTAATGAACAGTGTAATAAAGCTTCTCATTCCATAGGCTCAAGCGGTGAGCACTAATGAACAGTGTAATAAAGCTTCTCATTCCATAGGCTCAAGCGGTGAGCACTAATGAACAGTGTAATAAAGCTTCTCATTCCATAGGCTCAAGCGGTGAGCACTAATGAACAGTGTAATAAAGCTTCTCATTCCATAGGCTCAAGCGGTGAGCACTAATGAACAGTGTAATAAAGCTTCTCATTCCATAGGCTCAAGCGGTGAACACTAATGAACACTGTAATAAGGCTTCTCATTCCATAGGCTCAAGCGGTGAGCACTAATGAACACTGTAATAATCCTTCTCATTCCATAGGCTCAAGCGATGAGCACTAATGAACACTGTAATAAGGCTTCTCATTCCATAGGCTCAAGCGGTGAGCACTAATGAACACTGTAATAATCCTTCTCATTCCATAGGCTCAAGCGGTGAGCACTAATGAACAGTGTAATAAAGCTTCTCATTCCATAGGCTCAAGCGGTGAACACTAATGAACACTGTAATAAGGCTTCTCATTACATAGGCTCAAGCGGTGAACACTAATGAACACTGTAATAAGGCTTCTCATTCCATAGGCTCAAGCGGTGAGCACTAATGAACACTGTAATAATGCTTCTCATTCCATAGGCTCAAGCGATGAGCACTAATGAACACTGTAATAAGGCTTCTCATTCCATAGGCTCAAGCGGTGAGCACTAATGAACAGTGTAATAAAGCTTCTCATTCCATAGGCTCAAGCGGTGAGCACTAATGAACACTGTAATAAAGCTTCTCATTCCATAGGCTCAAGCGGTGAACACTAATGAACACTGTAATAAGGCTTCTCATTCCATAGGCTCAAGCGGTGAACACTAATGAACACTGTAATAAGGCTTCTCATTCCATAGGCTCAAGCGGTGAGCACTAATGAACAGTGTAATAAAGCTTCTCATTCCATAGGCTCAAGCGGTGAGCACTAATGAACAGTGTAATAAAGCTTCTCATTCCATAGGCTCAAGCGGTGAGCACTAATGAACAGTGTAATAAAGCTTCTCAATCCATAGGCTCAAGCGGTGAGCACTAATGAACAGTGTAATAATGCTTCTCATTCCATAGGCTCAAGCGGTGAGCACTAATGAACACTGTAATAAGGTTTCTCATTCCATAGGCTCAAGCGGTGAGCACTAATGAACACTGTAATAAGGCTTCTCATTCCATAGGCTCCAGTGTCAGGCACTAGGGAACGCTGTATTGAAGCTTCTTGTTCAGTAAAATCCGTGTAATATCGTGAAGAGACGAGCAAATGTCTGCCCCCGTCGTCAGATACAAAATGGTGGTATTACAGACACACAACTACGTACGCAATAGTTAGGTTCCCGAAGGTCCAGTGCAAGTTGAATTTTGCGCAAGTCGGATTTGAGTACATGGTCAATTATATATGTGTACGCGAGAACAGTGTACACAATATATACTACGTACACTGTACACTATAGGCTACACGTAGCCATATATATTATTCTTCGTAAACGTAGAAAATAATCGTACACTATGCAAGAAATGCCTTTACCAAAATCAGGGTTCCATAGATATTCCAGATGTCTGGGAGCCACCTCAAAATTGTAGTCGCAAAAACGTGAACTAAAGCAAGTTCCACACTGACGACCCGCAAATATTAGGCGCCACCCTAAAAAACATACTCGCCCGGGAGACCTGGTACCCGGAATTTGTGCCCCCCGTGGCTAAATGATAGACCAGTAACAAAACAAAAACTGCCTAAGACTAGAATTACGTAACTGGAACTTACGTAAGGAGGGCGTGTCTATGCCCCTTAAGAACTCGCAATTTTATTCCAAGGAGTCGCATAACCGATGTGGGTTATATGTTTATTTCTTGCCGGAAATGGCGACAGAGCCGTCCTTCGGTACTGCACCATATTTCGCATACGCTATGTATTCTTCTAGACCAGGGGTGGGGAACCTTTTTTCTGCCAAGGGCCATTTGGATATTTATAACATTATTCGCGGGCCATACAAAATTATCAACTTAAAAATTAGCCTGCTGTATTTGGTCAAACATTTAATTAACTCACCCCTAATGTGATGGCTGGAACTGCTTCTCTTTGGTGAGGCGTGTGATGTTAGCTGGTATTGATGATGTTGCTACTTGCAACTGCTTTTCCAGATTTGCGTCGGTCAGTCTGGAGCGCAGTCGACTCTTTGCGATGGTAAATTTTGAAAAGAACTGCTCGCAACAGTAAGTTGTTCCGAACACAGATGCATATTTCAATGCATGTCTCCTCAAAGTGCTTATGTAACGTTTATAGAACTCAAGCAGTGGGAGGTTGTTGTACCTAGCTCTCAGCTCATCATCTCTTTGCAGCTGAATGATTTCGTGTTGTAGGTTATCAGGCACATCAGCTGGTTCCACATTGAACGGTGTAGCAAAGATGTTCAATTCAATTTGTTCACTTTCACGTCCTTGAATCTTTCATTAAATGCCTCAATTAGTTTATGTTGCTATGAAAAAAGCTCCTATATTTATTGAATTTCGAGTCCCGCCTGCGGTTGCCTTGGCAGGGCCAGACCAAATGATTTCGCGGGCCTTATACGGCCCGCGGGCCGGACGTTCCTCACCCCTGTTCTAGACCATTGTTTCCCAAACGTTCTTGCTCCGGGCCCCTTTTGGCTTCGATAAATAACTACTGATCCTCGCATCCTTGCTCACATAAATATACAGTTTCCGGATGATTCGTATCGAAACTTAAATACTTATATCTCAGAACTAATTTTAAATATGTACTAATACATACGAGTGGCATACGTAAAAATGAATTACGTTATTTGACCTTAAATAAAATGATTGTCCCTCGCTTCATGGGTAGAGGAAACTTCTTAATTAGATATTCTAACGGTCATATAAAATAAACACATCGCGAATTAAAGAAGTTCCTCGATTATTTTTAACAAATCATTTTTCCCTTAATTTAAAAAATAAATAAAGTTCAGCCATTACAGAAATGTATCCACGGATTCCCTGGGAACTGATCGCGGATCCTTTGGGATTCTCGGAGTACACTTTGGGAACCACTGATCTATACAGCGAGCGATGTCCATATCAAATAACCCCTATAGCCATGCGACACCATTGTCACTGCTCTTTATAACCGCAAGTCAGGCAAGCAGCAACATTTGAACCAACTGTGACGTCACAATTGAGGTGCACAAAACAGTCTTCTGTTTAGTCCTGACAGATGTTTTTGTCAGTCTGTATGCTTTCCCCAAACAGGGACAAACTCAGGACATAACAGCGTGTACATAAATCTCTACTAATTCAGCAGCACAGCCGGTCCGGAGCGCCGCGCGTCTGTTGCCAAAACGTTTGATACATAACAAATACGTGTCAGCGGTTTAACCACACGTTGGTATGTGCCGCCACAAACACGAAATAACACATTACGAAATAAGTAGGACAATTGTAGGTATTATGTGAGTGTATTTTGGAACAAAACTATTAGAGATATGGCCTCACAGCTCCTTGTTTGTATTGGCTGGAATTTTGTTTGTGTGCGGGTATGAACATCCGCTTGTACGCCTGCTATTGTCACCTTCATTGTGGTGGAGATTCGGGTTTGTTGCTTTCACATTCTGAGCTCGGAAGCAGTGTAGCTTGTTTGGACTAACCACTTATTATAGTTTGTTTTGATGCACGAATTACATAAGTGAAGGCGTAATGGGATGGGCAGTTTCTTGTGTGTGTCTGTTTGGGTGAACGATAGTTTTGAAGACGTTTAAGTAAAGAGTATTAATGTTATACAGTTTATCTGTGCACTGAAAACGGGACATCATGGATCGTAGATTGCAGTTCGTAGAACGGACTGGACCTATATTGGTACAGCATTCAATAAGGTAACATAGAAATGGCAGAAAATATAATTGTAATCCGGATATAGACACACGCCTAGACAAATATAAAATACTGAAATACTTGATAAACCAAACAAATATGATCGGGGATGGTGCAGTTATTACAGTTACCGGTACTGGCTGGAGGAAGCTACAAATTCCTTATGTAATTTATACGGTCGAGTTATTACAGTGACCGATACGGGCTGCAGAGAAAGGACTAATTGCTTGGGTAATTTGTACGACTCACTTATGAAGTTACCGGTACGGGCTGGAGGACAGCGAATAATATCTTACATACTTACTGTCAGTTATTACAGTGACCGGTACGGGCTGCAGAGAAAGGACTAATTGCTTGGGTAATTTGTACGACTCACTTATGAAGTTACCGGTACGGGCTGGAGGACAGCGAATAATATCTTACATACTTACTGTCAGTTATTACAGTGACCGGTACGGGCTGCAGAGAAAGGACTAATTGCTTAGGTAATTTGTACGGTTCACTTATGAAGTTACCGGTACGGGCTGGAGGACAGCGAATAATATCTTACATACTTACTGTCAGTTATTACAGTGACCGGTACGGGCTGCAGAGAAAGGACTAATTGCTTAGGTAATTTGTACGGTTCACTTATGAAGTTACCGGTACGGGCTGGAGGACAGCGAATAATATCTTACATACTTACTGTCAGTTATTACAGTGACCGGTACGGGCTGCAGAGAAAGGACTAATTGCTTAGGTAATTTGTACGGTTCACTTATGAAGTTACCGGTACGGGCTGGAGGACAGCGAATAATATCTTACATACTTACTGTCAGTTATTACAGTGACCGGTACGGGCTGCAGAGAAAGGACTAATTGCTTAGGTAATTTGTACGGTTCACTTATGAAGTTACCGGTACGGGCTGGAGGACAGCGAATAATATCTTACATACTTACTGTCAGTTATTACAGTGACCGGTACGGGCTGCAGAGAAAGGACTAATTGCTTGGGTAATTTGTACGACTCACTTATGAAGTTACCGGTACGGGCTGGAGGACAGCGAATAATATCTTACATACTTACTGTCAGTTATTACAGTGACCGGTACGGGCTGCAGAGAAAGGACTAATTGCTTGGGTAATTTGTACGGTTCACTTATGAAGTTACTGGTACGGGCTGGAGGACAGCGAATAATATCTTACATACTTACTGTCAGTTATTACAGTGACCGGTACGGGCTGCAGAGAAAGGACTAATTGCTTGGGTAATTTGTACGGCTCACTTACGAAGTTACCGGTACGGGCTGGAGGACAGCGAATAATATCTTACATACTTGCTGTCAGTTATTACAGTGACTGGTACGGGCTGCAGAGAAAGGACTAATTGCTTGGGTAATTTGTACGACTCACTTATGAAGTTACCGGTACGGGCTGGAGGACAGCGAATAATATCTTACATACTTACTGTCAGTTATTACAGTGACCGGTACGGGCTGCAGAGAAAGGACTAATTGCTTAGGTAATTTGTACGGTTCACTTATGAAGTTACCGGTACGGGCTGGAGGACAGCGAATAATATCTTACATACTTACTGTCAGTTATTACAGTGACCGGTACGGGCTGCAGAGAAAGGACTAATTGCTTAGGTAATTTGTACGGTTCACTTATGAAGTTACCGGTACGGGCTGGAGGACAGCGAATAATATCTTACATACTTACTGTCAGTTATTACAGTGACCGGTACGGGCTGCAGAGAAAGGACTAATTGCTTAGGTAATTTGTACGGTTCACTTATGAAGTTACCGGTACGGGCTGGAGGACAGCGAATAATATCTTACATACTTACTGTCAGTTATTACAGTGACCGGTACGGGCTGCAGAGAAAGGACTAATTGCTTAGGTAATTTGTACGGTTCACTTATGAAGTTACCGGTACGGGCTGGAGGACAGCGAATAATATCTTACATACTTACTGTCAGTTATTACAGTGACCGGTACGGGCTGCAGAGAAAGGACTAATTGCTTGGGTAATTTGTACGACTCACTTATGAAGTTACCGGTACGGGCTGGAGGACAGCGAATAATATCTTACATACTTACTGTCAGTTATTACAGTGACCGGTACGGGCTGCAGAGAAAGGACTAATTGCTTGGGTAATTTGTACGGTTCACTTATGAAGTTACTGGTACGGGCTGGAGGACAGCGAATAATATCTTACATACTTACTGTCAGTTATTACAGTGACCGGTACGGGCTGCAGAGAAAGGACTAATTGCTTGGGTAATTTGTACGGCTCACTTACGAAGTTACCGGTACGGGCTGGAGGACAGCGAATAATATCTTACATACTTGCTGTCAGTTATTACAGTGACTGGTACGGGCTGCAGAGAAAGGACTAATTGCTTGGGTAATTTGTACGACTCACTTATGAAGTTACCGGTACGGGCTGGAGGACAGCAAATAATATGTTACATACTTACTGTCAGTTATTACAGTGACCGGTACGGGCTGAAGTGTGGCTGTTTGCTGATGTAAGTTATGGACCTAAGAATTGTGGTTCGATTTTCAATACGGTCAACTACTTTTTTTTCTGAGCGTCATGCCGAGGTTAAGAATTAATGGAGGTATACCTCCACTCCTTCTTGCGTATTTATGGTTTGGAATTTAAGTACAGAGTCAATATTCATATTATTTAGAATTGAGCATATTTTTTGCACGTTGGGAGAGATTGACAAAAATATGTCTACAATGGTGAGAGACGTGCAGGGGCGGTTGACAGAAGTTTCTGGGGTAATTGTTCAGTATTCCTGATTACAAGAAGGAAAAGAAGACAGGGGGAATTTCCCATCGTTGTTATCGGAGTAACAAGTGTAGGCTGAATTTACTAGATAAGTTAGTTTGTTATCAGTTTGTTATCAGTTTCTCAGTGGCTATTTCTTCTTACGTCATTACGTCTATTATAACAGGTGTGTAAAATGCGTAGGCTTAATAATTTATTTCTTTATAGAACAGATATGGGAAATTATAATTAATGCTTATAGGCTTTTTAATTTATTTCTGGGGCTGTCGGTGTAGCAGCCCTCACCATGTGCACGTATTAATGTCACGATACGTCGTCAAACAACGACTGTCCGCAACGTTTGTAGCGTAGTGTCACGGCACTGTATGGGATTGCCAAAATTCGTGTTTGAGCCGTAAGAACCTACCTCTACGTCCAGCTCGTGCGCTTTCAGATTTATTTGCATATGTTACAGAACATTGCGTTACATGAGGCTCACCAGAATCTGGGCTGATAGCCTGATAATATTCTGATTGAATAAAGAGGAAGGTAATGAGGAAGCCAAAAATGCATAGAGAAATAAGGGTTGATACTGAAATGTGTTTGAACGTAACAAGAGATGGTGAATGTCTGAAGTCGATTCAGATATAAACGTGGCGTATTATAAAAAATATGTATTACGGATTCATACATCTGTCATTAAAATTAAAATATTAGAAATTGAGCAGTTATTGCATTTATTTAACGGTTCATCAGCTGGATTCCCGAGATGACTCGTTTAGATATTCGTTTCCAACCTCAAGTCACAAGGTGTACGAGATTAGCGAGGAATCGTGTTTGTTTCTGTACAAATCACGATTTGTCGAAGTTGAGGGGCCAGGAATTCCTATCGTCGTGGCAGAAAAGATGTTTGAGAATCACTGGGTTAAGAAAATCAGTTATGAATGTATTACTGAACGCTGTTGCCACACGCGATTGTTAAACACTCGCTCTGTGTTTATGGTTTTGTGCTTCTTGTTCGTGTCCGTTATTTGAAATAATGAACTTCGTGAAATTATCCTTTTTGGGAGATGTGGGTGTCTCCGAAACGTCGACATTGCAGCCCACACGGTATTGTTGCCCTTAAAGAGGATAAGCATCAGTAGATGTCACTTTTGGTCAGTTTTGAATTATTGTACACATATGTCCTTGATCTATAAACAAGCTATCTTTATTCTGCTCAAATATTTGAAGTACAGGAATAATGTTTGTCATGGCAGGAAATATTGTGAAATATTAAGTGTGATACTACAAAGTTATTTTGGTTGTTCTTTAAATCGAGGTTACTGAAAACTTTGTATGTTGGACTTCAAGTGTTTTTCTTTAAGACCACTGCTTGATTTTTTTTTCTTTCTATTTTGTGCTATCCCATTACAGGCCTAGACAGGCCCTTAGGGTTCCAGGAGGTTGAGGCTCCCAGATTTCTAGACAATCGGCACATGAAGGTGGTAAGGTTGTCAGCCCTACGCACCAGCCGCTTTCACCCCCAGGAAATATTCCTGGTACTCATTTCTGTTAGAGGCTGAGTCGACCCCAGGGCCATAGTGCGACCGGAAGGATTCATTCATTCATTCATTCATTCTGTAGTCTGTCTTACGACAGGTCCGTAGCCTCTTCCAAAGCGAGTTCTCCACAGGGTGCGATCTAGTGCTTCCTCTTTCAATTTCCAGTATCTTTTCTTTTCCTTAAGGTCATCCAGTAGCTGCTTACGTCTTCTCCCTCGTCGTCCCGTCATTTCTATCCTTCCTTCTAACTTTCCTTCAATCACGTGTTTCAGAATGCAGTTTCTACGCAAGATGTGACCAATCCAGTTAGCCTTTCTTCTTTTTATTGTATGTAGTATATTCCTCTCCTCCTTGACTCTGTGTAATACTTCTTCATTTCTCACACGATCGGCCCAACTGATCTTCTCCATTCTTCTCCAGCACCACATTTCAAAACTTTCCAGATACTTCTGATCTACTTTCCGAAGTGTCCACGTTTCAGCACCATACAAAGCTATGCTCCAAATGTAGCACTTTACTAGTTTCTTCCTTAAATTTAATTCCAGTTTGCTGGTGAAAAGATTTTTCTTCTTGTTGAATGCTGTTTTTGCCATGGCAATTCTGGATTTAATTTCACGTGTACACCTTGCATCATTTGTTATGCTACCCAAATAATTGAAATATTCCACATTCTCCAATTGTTTTTTATCTATCATAATTTTCATTGGGGATGGTTGCCTTGAGATTTTCATTACTTTAGTTTTTCCCACATTCATTTCTATTCCATAGCGTCTTCCAATTTCAATTAGTCTATCAATCATGCCCTGTAGCACCTTTTCTTCCCTAGCCAGTAGCACAAGGTCATCTGCATATTTCACAGTGCGAATTACTTGTCCTCCTATTTTGAAGTCTCCAAACCCTTCAAGAGCTTCCTTGGTAAGGTACTCGCTGTATAAGTTGAACAGAATCGGTGACAAGCAGCAACCTTGTCTAACTCCTCTTCCAATCTTCACACTTCTCGTCTCCCCTTGGTCCAGTCGTATTTTGACACTCTGTGGATTATGTCAATGAAAATCGAACCCGCGACCTTACGGCTTGTAGCGCAGTGCCTCAACCAACTGCACCACCGCGTGCCCCACCATCGCTATTACTGTTTAATTTACTATCCTCATAAGAAACAAAGTTGTGGAATATTATGTAAAAAGCACCGCGAAGCTGTACTTTAAACTGGATTACACTTTACACTCCATGCCGCTAATCACGTACGTACCTGCTGACGGCAACTGAAAGTATTTAGTGAAAGTGTTGTCACGTCACGCGTGATTGTAACTTCCGTCAAGAGCCGGTAATGTAGCAGTGACATTGAACACAAGAGTCCACAAGTTTAATTCCTGTACAACTACAGAGACATGTCTCTTTGGCACCATGACATGACTGGCTTAATTTTTTGCATGTCGGTAGCAAAATCCCGCAGCTCAGGCACGCAGAATCCCTTGCGCTGTGATTTCTATACAATGGTTGTCACCCGTACAACAAAGGTTTCTGCGACAGTAATAACACAAACCGGCGTCTGCGCCATAAGATATTACAGTTGTATATTATTTTGGTACACAAAAAGGGTTTTCGCAAGGTAACGGGGGAAGACTTTCCAGCTGTATTAAACACACTGAATTATTTTGATTTCAGGCTTCTGTCGCGATGTTGATGAGATCTCCGCTCTTCTGGGATATTACGCGGCGTCTTGTGGTAATTGTTTACCGACGTTTCGGTACGGATACGTTGCCCCGAAACGTCGGTAAACAGTTATCACACGACGCCGCGTAATATCTCAGAAGAGCGCAGTTCTCACAAACTGAATTGCTGGTTCCTCATCAGACATCGAACGCTGGTCTAATGTGTCGTTGTCTGTTACTAAGTGACACAGGAGAACTGCCGCGGTATAAAAAGAAATCTTTTCAAATTGTTGGTTGGAATATCAAGAAGGGGATTGGCCGATGACACCGAATAACTGTCTAATTATATGAGTCACAGCATTCTAGCAAAGCTGATAGTGGCTGATCTGGTCAAGAAAATATCCGCGTTGTATGTGTCCCGAAAATTCTTTAACGTATTCACAAGAACTTGCCAATGGACCCTATCCTGGACCTGATGTATCCAGTATATATCTTCACACCCTAGTTCTTTAACATATATTTGTATATTATACTCCCAGCTGCGCATAGATCTATAAAGTAGACTCCTCCCTTAAGATTTTTTTTTCATTAAAACTTTGTGCACGTATCGCTTTTCATCCTGCGTACTATGTGTATCTCCTATCTCGTCCTCATTGATTTGGTCACTGCAAAAATTCTTCGGTCATAATCACAATTTTTTAAGCTGCTTCTGTATATTCTCATTTTAACTCCACATTTACAATTAAGTGTTGCGCTTTTCAAAAACGTGGTCACTCTTCACACTGTTTATGACACCAAGAGCTTGACGTACATGTATAGGTTCATCATTTTGTATGCCCATTCTTGCTAGTAACTTCTTGTCGGGTTACTTCGCGGAACCGGCTTACTCCCGCGCTGCTTATCACAGAGGTTGTCAGATTCCTGTGAAGCTACACATATCTGCGGTCTCTATGCGGATTCTATCGGATCAATGCGTTTCTATATCATATAGGCCTATGTCCTAAATACGGTTTTTACAAGACTATCCTCATACGCCTGTTCCAAACAGAACGACAGTTTGCAAGTACATGAAAAGGTTATAGGCAACAGGGTCCACTGTAGACAATAAGATAAGTCACACAAACACAAGATAACTGAGGAAAAACTAGACAAAATTGGTTCTAGACTGGAGACCTCCAAGAAAACCAGTGTCTCGATTGGCACAGCAAACGGGCGTGTCTGCATCATCAGCTCGAAATACAACAAAACTGTGGCTTTGGCATCCATTTAAGACAACCGTGGTTCACGAATTCTGCGACACAGATCGCGAAACAAGACTGAATTTTGTGCACTGATACTTTTGTCAGGTGTGTGCTGGAGGAATAGACCCCCGTGCTCATTCTGTTTAGCGCCGAAACTTTGTTTCGACTCAGTGGATATGTGAATTGTTAGAAATGCAGGTGTGCCATGTTAATGCACGAAGTGCCTGTGAGCAGCATTACGTTAAGAATGGCATTATGCCATGAGTGTTAAATATAATTATTGGACCCATTTTTTTTATAAGATCATAAATTCTCACCGATATGTTACACTCATTTTGACAACATTTTTACACACCTGTCTTATCGGGAGAGAACCCTTGTCCTGTTTTCAGCAAGACAATGCAACAGCCTACACCGCAAACAATTGAACGCCTTGCTTGCGCAATATCTTCGTGAAACAGTAAAAAAGAAAGAGAATGTGGCCCTCTTGCTCGCCGGATCTGAACCCGTGTGATTTTATTTGTCGGACAGTTTTAAGAGATAAATTTTATATTTACAGTCCTAGCACTGAAGACGATCCAATAGGAAAGATTCATAATACGGTGTTATCAGTTCCACCACCAGAATTTCGCAGTGCAGTTAGCAACGCGTTGTTTGGTGTGACGCCTGACTGCGAGCCGAAGCAAAACGAGTTAAAGTAGCCTTTTAAATGTGGCGAGTTAAAACCTAATATACACTGAAATACACTGAACTAAAGCGCATGAACCCCTACTCGGCAAATTGGAGTAGCGGTGATCGCTGCAGTGTCTGTCGTCTCGCGAAAAAAAAAACTCCGTTTATTTACCGAGGGGGTGGACACAGTGGTAAGGCTTGTGATTTATAGTTTGTCTGTGTCAAGTTCGAATCGCTAGCTACTATCTTGCCTGAAAGTTTAATGTTTTTCCTCAGTACTTCCATGAGATAGCAAATAAACGGATGGATCGTCAGTCACAATTATATATTCAGGCAATAACGTGGCTACATGTTTCGGCTTTCTCATAAATCCAACGTCAGGCACAGGCATAACCGCGCACATATGAAATGCGTCGTCGGAGTAGATTGCTAAGAAAACCGTGATTTAATTTCCTGCAATATTTCGCATATACTGTACGCAATTCGCAATCATACACTCACGTGATTCTGGAACAAAAGTCGCCGTTCATCAGCTGTACACCTTTTGACTTAGTGCAAGGACAGTCAGTGACGTCACGACAGGCTGTTATGGACTGTCAGATAATTTGCCAATAATATGACAAGCTACATGTCGCTCTGATAACCACACGATGGCGTACTGACGAAGTGTTGGAAAACGATTACACTAAACCAGGATTATTTCCTGCAGGATGTCACGTCCCATTTTAATCTCGCGTTATTCGGCGAATCGGCATAGCTACGTCAGATCTGACCGATTTTAAAGAGACGCCTGGCTCGAATCTCTGTCGGTACTACAGCTGCGTTCATAATTTTTTGGGACTTTTCTCAGCCCTGACCAAATAGGATTTTGTAATAAGCCTCGAAAATTTCTTCCGTTCTTGCCAGTTTATCGTGCTGAATCAACACTAAATAATACTTATAATATATTTATAAGTTTATAATGTCATTAAATAGCAGATCCCATTGGCCGTGCCGTCTAAGGCGTGGGTCTTCGGCCGCTCGCTTACTAGGATCGTGGGTTCGAATCCCGCCTAGGGCATGGATGTCTGTCTCTTGTGAGTGTTGTGTGTTGTCAGGTAGAGGTCTCTGCGACGAGCTGGTCCCTCGTCCAGAGGAGTCCTACCGACTGTGGTGTGTCTCAAATGTGTGTGACCATGAAACCTCGACGAAACGAGGAGGCCCAGGCCCATTTAAGGCTGTCGAGCCATACAAAAAAAAAATTTCATTAAATGCACAAGGAACCAATTTCGCTGCACCAAGGTGGTGCTACCTAACAAGGCAGTTTTCAGATTTGTGAAAACAAAATTTAAATATGAATTGCATAAAATCGAACTTTGTGGGTTACCTGAGCCTACATTGTTCTCCTAATATCGTTAGGATATAAAAGCAAGGGCTGCAATGTGACTGAGGTGTGGAAGACAAGACGCACGTAACAAAATTAATACTATTCATAAGTATTTTTAATTTTTAACAATTTTAATCTATACTTGTGAACTGTTCTTATTTTGCATAATGTTTTACATTTGTGTGCTTTACATATCGACAACCAGAATTCATTTGTACATGAATCTCGCTGAAGATGGCTGACTCGAGCCGGAACATGTAGGAAAGTGTATATTTTAAGTTAATACAATTTACATATCTGCTAACTGTAGGTGCATATTGTTGGACTTATAATAATAATAATAATAATAATAATAATAATACTTGAAGAATTTTGGGAGGAAAATCTTTTGTAAGCCGATCCTTATGACTGCACTGCTTTTGCCGGCTGATACTGAGATTAGAATATTTCTTTCGGGACATGGAATTTTGCATGTTACCCTGTGAAGACACTATGGACTGATCCATAATCTGGGGAATCCTTAGAGACTAGTTTTTCCGGAGTAGTTGATAGTCGGTTAGCATGTCAAAAATTTCCGAAATTTTGAGGTTCATTAACGCATTCACAAAAGCCCCCCCCCCCCACGATGGACCTTAACTGTTATTAGGTTTATCTTATCAAGGAAGCTTAAATGGTCGGGGCAGTGACATGAAATACGGATACAAGGTTTCAGTCGAAAAGTTGAAGGAAATAGATTGCTTTGGAAATCTAGACGTAGATGGAAGGATAATATTAAAATTGATCTTGTAGAAATGGGATAAGGGGTTTTGGGATATGAAGGTGCGTAATGGCAGTAGGTTAGACAAAGGGCATTAATCGCGCTTTGCCACCAAATGGAATTTGCTGGGCTGATAGTATAGGCCCTGAAATGGTCTGAATCTCCATCAGAGGTGACCTATCGGCTGTGTGAACAGGAACTGAGTGCAACTGTACTGCAGAGAGGTGACCTATCGGCTGTGTGAACAGGGACTGAGTCCACCTGTACTGCAGAGAGGTGACCTATCGGCTGTGTGAACAGGGACTGAGTGCACCTGTACTGCAGAGAGGTGACCTATCGGCTGCGTGAACAGGGACTGAGTGCACCTGTACTGCAGAGAGGTGACCTATCGGCTGCGTGAACAGGGACTGAGTGCACCTGTACTGCAGAGAGGTGACCTATCGGCTGTGTGAACAGGGACTGAGTGCACCTGTACTGCAGAGAGGTGACCTATCGGCTGTGTGAACAGGGACTGAGTGCACCTGTACTGCAGAGAGGGCCAACATTGCAGTCAGGCTGTACCAGCCAACAGGAAGAATAAATCTTATGAAGAAACCGCTAGCAAAATGCCAATTTCTAGGACAGAAATGTGAAAATTACATTAAATATTGTATTTAACGACGCTGTATGAACTGCAGCAGTTTTGTGGAGTCGGTAAGAAATAAATGATTATGAATGCTGAATTGTTAACGATTTGTTGGGAGGCACTTGTGATCTGTTTGAACGTACGTTTTAACATTTGACTAAAAATATAGAAAAATTACAAGTATCTCGGTCCAAATCGTAACTGTAAGCTGTCTGAATAAGTTGGAAACGTGCTAACCACAGTACCACGACGTTTGGTGAAAGTGTCGCAGAAAAATGGGCTCTGCAGGTGGGGTGGGAGGCTACCGGTATTTGCTTATGTTCATTCAGGATTATATGCAGCCGTTGGCTTCGGTGTTATCAGTGACGATAAAAATTAATTAGCTGACCAGTGAATCGATTAGATTCTCTGTAAAAAGAACTGACGGTATGTTAAATGAATCTACAGAAATCCGAAACACAATGTCGTCAGCTTAACAAATGACTCCTGCTGCTAAAGTGGCGTGGAGAGAAGAGCCTACGTGCGAAATGTCGCGAATTCAACTCGTTAATTCTGTCGGATCACATTCTGCTGTCACGCCTCGTCGTGTTGCAACGCTTGCACCTGTGTTACATCAGGCACATGTCGGAAACCCCGCAGCAACGTAGGAAATGCCTGACGTGAGCAGGCCGCTGTTGCGTAACGACACCGAGCGTCGGTCTGTAGTGGCTAGCATTCCCGCTTCGATTCTCGGTCAGGATATCTGCTATTCTGACTTGGATATTCGTGATTTTCCTAGGAGCGTCGCGTTCTTATACGTCATGTTTAATTCATCGCTCAGCATCATCATTCCATTCGGTACAGTGTAACCAATGTAGCTAATATATCGTCATTAAATTCAAAACAAAGAAATTATTTATCCAGACCGTTAACCTTTTAAAGGCTGTTGGTTTGTTTATTTATGTACCACCAGGTTTAATACTAAGAAATTCAACGTTCTGCCCACAGAATGTTTTGTGTGTTCTGTATGGATCTCAGAACACACAACAATCATGTCCCTATTCAGCATTAACTGATTAGGCTTTATAACCAAAAGGAATTGTGTTTACAGTGCGGTACGAGCTGAATTTTTAAATACTATAATTCAGTTTAATTTAAGTCTTTGAAAGGATCAACTGTAGAGGTGATGTAATGTCAAATGAGGTGGGAGGGTTATTACAAAAACTATTTCGAAGGACGTAGTTGTGGTAGATATTAGAATATTCTTGTATCATACTTAGTGGCTGAAGAAATCCGTAAAGTTCTTCAGCAGGGCGCCCCTGACCTGTTCTTGAATACGTACGGACTCTTGAGAGCTGAGCCGCCTAACTTCTGTGGATCTTATGTAATACGAAATGAAACAGGAAGTTTCGAGCAGAACACTGAAACCTACCTACAGGTGCTACTATTGTTACTTTACTTTATTTTAGCTGTGTACGTATGTGTTACGTCAGGAGGTCCACTACTTTTCCAAAAATCTGGAAGCCCCCTCCAAATTCTAGTCGCCAGAATGGAGACACGAAGCAAGCCAAATGCAGTAATTATTCTTGTAATATTAGGAGCCACTGTACAAAATTTAGAGAAACCCCGACTTCAGTACAGATTCTTTCTGCGTTAAATTACCTTATGGAGTCACATAGACCCAGTTCTTATATACAAATAATACTCATGCACATTATGCCGATAAACAGATGTAATTTGTCTGGCTGCAGTGGCCCATGAGATATCTCCGAAACAAAAAATTAAATCTGTGGCA
This sequence comes from Reticulitermes speratus, assembly GCA_021186555.1. Classification (NCBI taxonomy): domain Eukaryota; kingdom Metazoa; phylum Arthropoda; class Insecta; order Blattodea; family Rhinotermitidae; genus Reticulitermes; species Reticulitermes speratus. The sequence goes on from JAJKFL010000237.1 coordinate 8,831,350, forward strand.
AAGACATTTTTCTCACTGCCGCCATGTTGTGATTTTACATTCTAAAAAAAATAGTACATTAAACAGAGCTTATATTTTTGTAGCTCTGTTACCATAAACTGTATCAGAGCCCAGTATTAATTGGCCAGCCTCGCTGTCAACTCAGACGCCCCGCCGTATTTTTATCGGTGATTTTATGAAGTTAGAACGTACGGCGTTGGGATAATCTCCAGTACCATAACGTTCATACTAAGTTTCGTGAAAATCGGTTACCTGTTTCAAACGTCGAAATGAGTAAGCATGTATACGAAGGCGATATGGTGAAGGCGCTGGATTGCGTTCTTTCGGAAAGTAGATGGTTTGGAGACGTCCTAAAGTGTTTGTGTAGGCCTGAGTTCAGAATTTGATGTAATACAAATGGTTTGGACACGCCCCCATTATCTTTGTGTAGGCCTGAGTTCAGAAATTGAACTAAGTGTAATACAAATGGTTTGGACACGCCACCATATTCTTTGTGTAGGCCTGAGTTCAGAAATTGAACTAAGTGTAATACAAATGGTTTGGACACGCCCCCATTATCTTTGTGTAGGCCTGAGTTCAGAAATTGAACTAAGTGTAATACAAATGGTTTGGACACGCCACCATATTCTTTGTGTAGGCCTGAGTTCAGACATTGAACTGAGTGTAATACAAATGGTTTCGACACGCCCCCATTATCTTTGTGTAGGCCTGAGTTCAGAATTTGATGTAATACAAATGGTTTGGACACGCCCCCATTATCTTTGTGTAGGCCTGAGTTCAGAAATTGAACTGAGTGTAATACAAATGGTTTGGACACGCCACCATTATCTTTGTGTAGGCCTGAGTTCAGAAATTGAACTAAGTGTAATACAAATGGTTTGGACACGCCACCATATTCTTTGTGTAGGCCTGAGTTCAGACATTGAACTGAGTGTAATACAAATGGTTTCGACACGCCCCCATTATCTTTGTGTAGGCCTGAGTTCAGAAATTGAACTGAGTGTAACACAAATGGTTTGGACACGCCACCATATTCTTTGTGTAGGCCTGAGTTCAGAAATTGAACTGAGTGTAATACAAATGGTTTGGACACGCCCCCATTATCTTTGTGTAGGCCTGAGTTCAGAAATTGAACTGAGAGTAATACAAATGGTTTGGACACGCCACCATATTCTTTGTGTAGGCCTGAGTTCAGACATTGAACTGAGTGTAATCCAAATGGTTTCGACACGCCGCCATATTCTTTGTGTAGGCCTGAGTTCAAAAATTGAACTGAAAAGTGAACTGAGGCTAATATAATAGTTATTCTGCGAAGTAAATTTATCATAAACATTATGAGTTCTAAAATTGCGACGAAGACATTTATCACTGCACGATCGCATTCGGCGAGCGGTGTTTGGAACACCGAGTGCTTGATTTCTGTTCGTCGTTATTGTGTTTAATAACGTCAGTAAATTTAAGAATCGCTACAGACGTCGTACAATTTATGTACGTCATACGTGACGCCATGCTCTTAACGGAAAGTGCAGTTTTAATTACCATTACATCACAGACACTGTATTAATAAGCACGCCAAGACGGAGGCAAACCTGCGAGAAATTCTTTGCCCGCACGTGCTATAGAGAACGTCGTTTTGTTTCCGTTGCCTTGTAAATAAAACCGTAATACTGTTAATTAGCAATTTATCATCCTGGGATGTTACGTTTTGTGTAATGAATACGTTTGTCGTAGAAAGATGCTTTTCATACAAAATTTGTTGACATGTTTATGGCATGGCATATCAGTGAACTTTACTTTTGGCCTTCATTGTTTCTCAGCATAGGCTTCGGTACTTAAATTCACCACACTGATAAATTTCAACATGTGTATAAAAGCATTCGATAATAATTTCGTGAAAATGTTTGTAGTATTTTAACCAGTAAAAGAAATCCTCTAATTCGCACGGATATCATCTGATATTTTTAATTTTAGAGAAAATAAGGTATTTTCCCTCTAGTAGTAATGTGTTATTATATGTCTGTGTCAAAATGGTCTGACGTCCAATTCGTTATTGTTTGCATCATTTAAAAGCTCGCGAAGTCATCATGTTCATGTCATTCATGGAAGGAAATGTTTATGTAAACTTTCAGGATAACATTCAGCTGTATGACCTTGTTACTAGACTTCAAGAAAATTTTCAAATTGCTCAAGTGCAGGTGGAAAAAATATGTTGTATAATGATCTTAACTTGAAACCGGCATTTTAACATGTTACGTGACAAAGTTCTTGTTAAATATTTATATTTCCATTCCTGCTGTAAGAAAACCCATCACTCATGTTCCTGTTACAAAGAGCACATTCTGATAATAATTCTGAAGAAAAGAGTCTACATTTATGATTTATGTTAATTAATATACAATCGACATTTCATATTGTTGTGTCACGTAAGTGGTGGTTGAAATACCTAATTCAGTTCGGTCAAAAGATTTTACGGTAAGTTTTGTACATTTTGTTATTTTCATTAAAGAACTGTCGTGGTTACTAGATATACGTTTATTTATTTCTGGGCGATAAATATCTGAAAACTCTCCCTCGATTTTCTTGCAGTAGACGGAGTTCCGAATTTTCTGTACTGAGTAAGTTCTAAGGTTATCACGACGGTTGTAGATCAGTTGCTGGTCTTGTTTTGGATGTAATGATAACTAAACGAAAATAAGGTGAATAAATGAAAGTATTTGCAAACAATAAATTACTCCTCAATCCATAGCAGATAGCGACTCTTGCGCAGTGACAGTTTCAAAGGAACACCCGTGACAGAATGCTATTTATAGGTCAGGTTTGGTACTTTTCGTGGTAAAGTGCAAGTAAGAAGTAGCAGTAGACAGGTCTCACAAGGCTGCTCACGAGTGCAAGGTCGCGGGGCGAACTACGTGCTGTGTGTGGCATCCGCCGTATCCTGACGTCAAACCTAGACCCGCGCAATGCCTTGCAAGTTATAATTAGCCGACATCTGACATCCTAAATTTCATGCTTATTTTATTTATCATGTAAGGATAGTAGCCGTCAGTCATAACTAACTCAGGATATAGCCGTCAGTCACAAATAACTCAGGATAGTAGCCGTCAGGCACAACTAACTCAGGATAGTAGCCGTCAGGCACAATTAACTCAGGATAGTAACCGTCAGGCACAACTAATTCAGGATAGTAGCCGTCAGGCACAACTAACTCAGGATAGTAGCCGTCAGGCACAACTAACTCAGGATAGTAGCCGTCAGGCACAATTAACTCAGGATAGTAACCGTCAGGCACAACTAATTCAGGATAGTAGCCGTCAGGCACAACTAACTCAGGATAGTAGCCGTCAGGCACAACTAACTCAGGATAGTAGCCGTCACTCACAACTAACTCTTTTTACATGTTGTATGGTTTTACTGTAGCATGTTTCGGCTCATATACAACGAGCCATTCTCAGGCTTACAAGGTACCAAAGACAAATTATTATGTAAATCGCCTTATGTTATGTACATTGTATGTGTGCACTTGAGGTCTGAAATTCATAAATGTCATAAAGTATATGATAAGCCGAAACCATTAAATCTGAAATTATATCCACATAAAGCAACGCTAGTGTACAGAGGCCGATGCAATAACAAGGGATTTGCGATGTTTATGTACATTTGCTTCTACACTTTCGCGGAGAGCAGCTGACCGTGTAAAGTGATAAAGAAAACATCAGAATTATGACATCGGGAGGAACATTCCTCCAATAGAGAACACGTGACAAGGACAGTAAAATATAGCAACCCCCGAGGCCGGACTTCACTGTCCTACAACTACACTTCCATCTGGAAGTACTAACATGCTCTTTTTAATCAACACTTTTATAACTCCGTTTTAAAGTGTTGTTGCTTTATTTGGATATAATATAATTTCAAATTTGTTTCTGCTTATCATATATTTTTATGGTATTTTTTGAAGTTCATATCTCAACCGTATACATGGTTAATGTAAATAACATAAGGTGATTTACATAACAATTTTTGGTACCTTGTCAGCCTGATGATGACTCCTTGTATATGAGCCGAAACATGTTGCAGTAAAAGCATACAACATATAAAAATATTTGTGATTGACAGCTTCTATCCTTATATCTGTATATCTTCATCACAACGGGATGTCCCATTTAAAAATATTTATTTACTCTTGTTTCTTGTACATTTATATAGCATGTAGACCCAGTAATATCAAGATTTTGAAGGAACAGTTTGTTCTTTGCAGTACTATTAACCAGTTGTCCGGCCGCCCCCAAATTCAATTACTGACGTTTACATTATATTACTTTATGTATCTTTAGTCTTAACTCACCGTGCATTTTTATTAATCTAGAAATTCACCAACAAAATGCACAAATCACTAACAAGGTGCAAATTAGCCCCTTATCATAATCAAACCCTACACATGTTTCGGCTCTCTATGAGCCATCATCAGGGGGTTTTTCAATTTTTATCATTTTAACTATAATTTATGACCCACGATTTTGACGAGTGTCATTAGCAGATCTATCCAGCATTTGAAAAGCACTATTGAAAAACCCCTGATGATGGCTCATAGAGAGCCGAAACATGTGTAGGGTTTGACTATGATAAGGGGGCTGATTTGTACCTTGTTAGTGATTTGTGCATTTTGTTGGTGAATTTCTAGATTACTTTATGTAGTTTAGTAGCCTATTTTTCAACCCATTTTCTTGAGCAATTCTTGGAATGATGGGCATGCGCGCATGTGAGCTGGGAAGATCGCTAACAGCGTTCACAGCTGTCGGTGTAAGGACTTAATGTTTTGTGTGATAATTGTTTTGTAAAGGGCTCAGATTTAATTTGAGGAAGATTATTAGAAATTGGAAAATGAGAGCATAGCAGTTTTCTGAAATATTTTGCTATGTTGACTACTTGCGTAATTGTCACGTGACACTTGGACCTACTCTGCAGTGAATGTTGCATTTTGTGTTGAGAATGAACGGAAGTCACATTAATAATTACTGAAAAATCTGAAAGGAGCAGACTACTTGGTAGATGTAAGTATAGATGAGAAGATAATATTAAAATTGATATTACAGAAATATGGCATGAGAATGAAAACTGAATTCGTTGTAGGTTAGGACAATCCAGTAGTGGTTTTTGTGAACACTGTAATGAACCTTAGCTTTCCATAAAAGGTGAGGAAAATCGCGACTAGCTGAGCGACAAATAGCTTATCAAGAAATGCATGCACTGCTTCATGGCGTTAGCTGTAAATTTCAGTTTTAATTTGAAATTTCTCGTATTAATATGCGTTTATTATCGGTGTCATTGCCCCTGAGTTCTCAGCAACCCCGGAAGAAGTTACTACGTCACTGTGGTGTCCTTGACTTTTCCTGAATCATAACGCTGAATTTTCTTACTACTCTCGTGTGTACGGGAGTCTTAATGCGTCTTATTAGTGCCTACCGTATATCTGTGTTTGCTTGTGTGCGTCTTCGTGTGATGACAGGCATTAGCATTCCGAGGTAGAGGCCAGACCGAAGTCCAGGATCCTACGTGCATTCGTCTGCTGACGATTAGAGAAACGCTTGTAGCTGACGTAACTGTTATCTTGGTCCAAACAATCCTTAGGTGGCGCATGCTTTTATCTTTGTTGACCGTTGTAGTTTTTATGTTTGTACAGTTTTGCTGCTAGGCCTATGATAATAGTATCGTTAGTGTCGTGATGTATTTATTTATATAGTGTAGGAACAGAGATAGCCAATCACAGCAGTCGCGCAATCTAAGCCGTATACTGCCATCTGCTGGTCGAACACTGGGACCGTGGGTTTGAATCCCGTCTGGGACGTGGATGTACACCTACATACTTCTGTGTTCATGTTGTCATATTTAGGTAGACATCTTGCAACGGGCTGACTTCCCGCCCAAGGCGATCTACCATGTCTACAAACAGATTTCAAACTCAGAAAATGGAAGACCTTGCGGCTAAATTTACCTTTACGCACCTTTGAAGAAAATAGGCATTGGAGCCATTTGTATGGAATATACAGCAGGAGTGATTGTTCTTGTTATATATTCATCCTATTTTTGGGAGGAGGGGTTCCGACGTGAAACTGTTTTATGATTTAGGTAATTTATTTTTATTGATTGTAAATGAGAATATTTTTCAGTTAGTCTTTAACTCTATACTGTTCACACCATGCGTTTTCATTCGAACACACAACACTTTAACCAACAGATGCACTCTTATTATACATTGTTATGTTATACAATACAGTGACAGTGAACTAGCCAGACATGTTTCGATCCCTTGTTGGGATCATCATCAGGGACTTTCAGATTATAAATTACACAATTACAAATTAACAATAAAGGTACATATTAAAAGTATAATATGTAAAGGTAAAGTTCTCCCTAGAACAGGCCACGAAGGCCCAGAGGAGGGGGTAGAGGTATATCTCTACTCTTTCTTTAACCTCGGCGCTAGATGAGGGTGGGTGGTCAACTCCACGCCCCGGCCGCTTCACCCCCCGGGAAAGAGACCCGGTACCCATTCTATAGGAGGCTGGGTGGGCCCCAGGGCCTGTCTGGACGGGTGCGAGAAATCTCGCCCCCCACCGGGATTCGATCCCTGGACCGTCCAGCCCGTAGCGAGTCGCTATAACGACTGAGCTATCCCGGCCCACAGTATAAGATATATAGAGGTTAAAATTGTAGGCTATCTCTGATGGTTCATATAACTTGGAATTTTTATACATTCATATAATTTAGAATGTTTTTGTGTGTTTATATCCATATTTAACTTAATATTTTTAACATTAATTTCCAGTGGACCCAGGAACCAACAGAGATAGCCTACAATTTTAACCTTTATACATCTTATACTTTTAATATGTACCTTTATTGTTAATTTGTAATTGTGTAATTTATAATCAAAACGTCCCTGATGATGATCCCAACAAGGGATCGAAACACGTCAGGCTATTTCACTGTGACTGTATTGTATAACATAACACGGTATAATGATAGTGCATCTGTTGGTTACAGTGGAGTGTGTTCTTAACTCCCTCATATTTCACTACAGGAAGGCCTGGTCCTATTGACGACGTCGCCGCACTTCCATTCTAGAGGAAACAGCATTATGTACTGCTCATTAGATGTTCACTGACATAAGCGAGGTGTTGGGGAAAGCAGAACACGGTGTTTGCACACATTTTTGGTTTCCCGAAATCATATTACAGTGTGAGAACAGGGTGCTGGAGAGAATGTTAGAACTAATGAGGAGGAAGTGACATGAGGATTGGAGAAATTGTGCTGCGAGGAGCTTCGTGGTGCGCACTCTTCACCAGGATGATCAGAGCAAGGAGACTGAAATGGGCGCGCATTGGGCAGACATTAAGTGCATTCATGATCATCATGTAGTCGGAAATTATGAAGGGAAGAGACCTCTTGGTAGGTGTGTATTAGGATCGCACATGGTTTGGATATTTGTGCGAGATTTGTATTGTGTGTGGGTGCCTTTTTTTAAATGTGTGACTAAGCAGTACTGCTGATTGTGATAAAGATATGGAAAACTTTGTTATCCATTCCATGCATTATAATCAGTAATCTACAATAATCAACCAACAAAATGCACACAATTAGTCATTTACACATTCACAATTACATTAATAAAGTGAAACAGTTTTACTGTTTTAATATAATTATGAATGTGTAAATGACTAATTGTGTGCATTTTGTTTCGTTGTTTATTGTAGATTATCTGGAAAACTGTCTGCTTGATTGATGCTTAGGCCGGAGTGAGACTGTCTTTATTGAAGTAAATAGTCTGTATGACTGGGAGAATATAGTTCGGGAAATCTGAAAGTGCGGTGCCGTGGTCACAGTCATTTTAGAACCCTAAATCCATCCATTTTGCATGCATTACCAGTTACTTGTACGTAGTATCGACCTCAGAACACGTCGTCTTTATGTATTGCTGTACACTAGGCAACTTATCCTACTTGTACGATATGTGGGAGTACATACCGTGTAGGCGCTAGTTACTTTGGTATCTGCTGTAAAAGAGTAGAAGAGATGAGACCAAATTTACCAACACCTTCGACAGTGCTACTTAGAGTATTTCACATCTCCGGAATATACAGTTACCAACACCTTCGACAGTGCTACTTAGAGTATTTCACATCTCCGGAATATACAGTTACCAACACCTTCGACAGTGCTACTTAGAGTATTTCACATCTCCGGAATATACAGTTACCAACACCTTCGACAGTGCTACTTAAAGTATTTCACATCTCCGGAATATACAGTTACCAACACCTTCGACAGTGCTACTTAAAGTATTTCACATCTCCGGAATATACAGTTACCAACACCTTCGACAGTGCTACTTAGAGTATTTCACATCTCCGGAATATACAGTTACCAACACCTTCGACAGTGCTACTTAAAGTATTTCACATCTCCGGAATATACAGTTACCAACACCTTCGACAGTGCTACTTAAAGTATTTCACATCTCCGGAATATACAGTTACCAACACCTTCGACAGTGCTACTTAAAGTATTTCACATCTCCGGAATATACAGTTACCAACACCTTCGACAGTGCTGCTTAAAGTATTTCACATCTCCGGAATATACAGTTACCAACACCTTCGACAGTGCTACTTAAAGTATTTCACATCTCCGGAATATACAGTTACCAACACCTTCGACAGTGCTACTTAAAGTATTTCACATCTCCGGAATATACAGTTACCAACACCTTCGACAGTGCTACTTAAAGTATTTCACATCTCCGGAATATACAGTTACCAACACCTTCGACAGTGCTGCTTAAAGTATTTCACATCTCCGGAATATACAGTTACCAACACCTTCGACAGTGCTACTTAAAGTATTTCACATCTCCGGAATATACAGTTACCAACACCTTCGACAGTGCTACTTAAAGTATTTCACATCTCCGGAATATACAGTTACCAACACCTTCGACAGCACCACTGACAGATTTGTCATCTTCCAACACAAAGTAAGGTCGCTACCTAAGTCTCAGAACCTTTACATATTCACTGTAGTTCAGTTATAAAATTAAACTCAAACTTCAACGAAAATCATGGAAATCAGACCGCAGTAATACACTAGGTGATCATGGTGTTTGAACCCTTGCTCAGATGGTCCTCGTGGCAGTGCATACAGCGGCATATTTAGATGTTTATAAGGCTCATGACAAAATCTCTGTTTGTTTGTCTGTCTGTTCCACAGACGTTCTGCACATTTCGGTCTGTATGCGACTTCCGTATCGACTTATAAATGACGCGGCCAGCTCTCACATATTTCTTTTCGAAATCCATTGACAATAATTGTCAAAGGCACGTGGGGTTTCGGCGGATGTATTTAAGAAAGAGTAAACTCTTCTATATTTCAAAATAACAGGACTCGTGCAACTTTGCGAAAGTTACGTTAAAGTGGGCGAATGGTAATTTGTTTGTCACCCCGTTTAAGGATAAGGATTGAGGTCTCTGAGGACCTAATGAAGCTCACATTAACAATATTTAACATCATTTATACCCATAAAGGAATAGACAATAAATGTACTTAAAAATACAGTAAAGATAATTTATGCAGGACCAATGAAAGCAAATTAATTGCTTTTCAGAAGCCTCCCAGACATTGCGCGCTAGCTTGTAGTGGAGGAAAGGACAAACTTGTAGTGAGATTGAACCACACAGCAAACACCAGGACTTAACGGTGATGGAGTGAAGACGTGACTGTGAAGACCTGGTCAGAGGATTTCAGTAGACATTTCTGTTGATTGTTTGTTAACATTAAGAGCTGTTCTGCGAATTCTGTTTCAGTCCGAATTGATTCATTATAACCTTTACATTACGTGGAGTTCATTGATTTCACAAGGACTGGCTTTTGGCATAGATACGTTAATCAATCACCGTCTCTTTTACAGCTGTAAATTCTGTAGAACGATTTCAGTATGGTCTAGTCCCATGTATAACGGCATAACACTAAAGAAAAGCAGTTTTCCCCATGTGCCTCTTTGCAGTGTAATATTTGTATCATGTATCATAGATACGAGCTCTAGAATTATTCTGTCCCTCTACTGTCGGGCAGATGTCCAGTCAATTAACAAAGCCAGCGACAAATGAAGGAACTGTAATAAATATCTTATTGAGGAAATATTTGTCCATACACCCATATTCCAAAGTGTAATACAGCTTTCCATTGATTGTAATAAGTGATGGGTAAAGAAGCCAATAAATTGCCTTGTCTGGCATAATGGAAGTATCTGCGTCGAAAGGCTTGTCGTGTGAGAATTAATCATGGAAATAAGCGGTATAAGATTGTTCTTAAAGGCCAGCCTAGAACAATTCACTCTGATAGACTCGACAGAATTCTGAATGTTTCATCAAATACGTTAAAAAACACGGAGAATGTTCTACCTTCTGCCATCTGATTGTTTTGTTAGAACTTAGAGTAATATCGTCTTTCGTTCTCGACTGACGTTTGTGTGACCGAGTGACGTATCTGTGGTTCCGTGTCTGAACTGTAACATCAGCTGCCACTTGATAACATGTTTAATGAGCCGGCTGACACTCCTGACGGACTCCAGTATAAATCTTTCTCGAGTATCTGCCTGATTTATTTCACCGCTGAAAGTTTTGTGACGTCCTACACAAATAGTACAGTTTCACCGCTTGCCATGTGGAAAAAGTTGCTTCTTGTGACCAACCGGTCATCAGTTTGTGTATCTGGATCGAATCCCTGTGGAGAAACGCCTATATTATACGTACAGTATAATCCTTATAAGGACAAATTTTTATGTGCTTCTCTTAGGCCACGTGTCCCCTGGTTTATGATTTCAGTCAGCGTACTGTTCTTTATTCCACACAGCAACGTCAGAATGTGATACAGCATCTTTAAATAGCAAACTAAATGAAAAAAAAAACGGACATGATGACGGTACTGTGAATATCTTCCGATTGATTTAGTTATAGCTTCAATGACCTCAGAGCAAATAAATAAGACAAATAAACATCTTTAGGTCAGTATATAAATAATTCGCAAATCAAAACTGTAACATTTGGAGAACTTCCTTGACCCGGATAAGCATAACTACACAATAAATATTTCATCACGTAGGAACGGCACCGGAAGTCTGACATGAAACAGATTCCTATCGTTACATACCGATCAGTCTGTTCCCAGGATATTTATTCTGAAAACATCCGCGTCTTTGTAGGGTCTATTAATTACCGGCAAGTGGTGTAGGCATAATAAACACGCCATAAAACGCCACGCAAAGACAACTGTTTTGCTGTTCAGGCTGTTAACCTGCGATCCAATAGGCATGCGACAACGAGAAGGGCAAAGAGCAAGTGGCAGGCTGTTGTGAATGCGGTAATGAACTTTCGGGTTCCATAACACGAGGGGAATTTCTTGACTAGTTGAGGAACTCTTAGCTTCTCAAGAAGGACTCTGCTACGTGGAGTTATTTATTTAGATGTTTGGTTTGTTGGTTGGTTGGTTAGTTAGTCAGCTAGTCGGGCAGTCAGTCAATCAGTTAGTTAGTTAGTTAGTGAGGTAGGTAGTTAGAGCTGCTACCAACCTTTGGAACTTCAAGTAATCTGCTTATAGCAATAAACAAGAAGAAACTATTGCGGGAGACGGTATGTAAGAGATTGATTGAAAGTTCTGAGCAGAAAGTAAAGATCTTGGTAAGTTTTTCTTCTTCTTCTTCTTCTTCTTCTTCTTCTTCTTCTTCTTCTTCTTCTTCTTCTTCTTTATATGGGCCCGTCGGCATTCGCTCCGGATGCACCGCAGCCTTAGGCTTATTGTGCTAACCCTTAGCCTTTCATTCAGCATTGGTTCATTAGCCCTGTGCTACTAATAAAGAGACACAGGTCTTTTAGTGAAGCCACGCTTATATCTCTTGGTTCAGCGAACATCTTCCCAAAGAACTTATAACGTTGTCGAGCCAATGCCTCGCAACCACAAACAATATGGTGCACAGTTTCAGTCTCTGACCCACAAAATCTGCAGATCGGATCTCCTTCGAAAAGGCCCATAATGTTCAAGTGCTTCCTCACAGGTACATGTCCTGTGAGAAATGCTACTACTGATCTAAGTTGATTCCTGCTCAATTTAATCAGGCCATCAGCTTTTTCTTCTTGCATGGTCCATTAATGAAAAGTTTACCATGTTTGTGACCTGGTAAGCTATTCCAGGTAGTTGAATGCTGACACTCAGTTGGTAAGTTATAACTATTAAATTAATGTGGGCCTGTGTAATTTAGTTTCTATGTTTCGTGGACATGTATTGTAATACAACAATCACAAGCCCCAGTGACACAATCCTGTTCTCTCTATGACTCAACCCACAACGCTCCTGTACACTGATTGTTTTGTTTAACTTCATGTAAAGGGACGGGTTCTGGTGCCTGCTTATATTGTACTGTAGTGTCGTCGACCTCCTCAAAAGCTGCTCTGAAAATAACTCGCAAAATAATCAGGAACGTTAGTCGCATATTTACCACCTTTCACTACACCCACTGGTGTGTCGTATTGGACTTCAACGTACAGAATGTACAAAATTATAGCCATCTCTTTCACGTACAGGATTATGCAACACTGCGTGCTTTTGTAGTATTCTCTGAGAAGTCTGTTGTAGCATTGAAAGGCTCGTGGAAAATTCTTCATTTGTTAGCGAGGATTCCACATGTACGTTAAATATGCCGCTTTACCGACAAAGGTCGTAGTTGGTGGAATCAGAACTTACAAACACGTGAAGGAGTTTGAGGTGTGGAAGGACAGCAGTGGTATTGCACGGCAGCGGCGCTGGTGCAATCAGCTGTTGTGTGGCACAGCGACACTGCCGTGAGAAGCGCCACTCGTGAATACAGCTGTTGTGTGGCACAGCCACACTGCCGTGAGAAGCGCCACTCGTGAATACAGCTGTTGTGTGGCACAGCGACACTGCCGTGAGAAGCGCCACTCGTGAATACAGCTGTAGTGTGCGACAGTGACACTGCCACGAACAGCGCCACTCGTGGATGCAGCTGTTGTGTGCCACAGCGATACTGTCGTGAGAAGCGCCACTCGTGAATACAGCTGTAGTGTGCGACAGTGACACCGCCACCAACAGCGCCACTCGTGGGTACAGCTGTAGTGTGCGACAGTGACACCGCCACCAACAGCGCCACTCGTGGGTACAGCTGTAGTGTGCGACAGTGACACCGCCACCAACAGCGCCACTCGTGGATACAGCTGTAGTGTGCCACAGCGACACTGCCGTGAGAACCGTCGCCAAAAAAGCGCTCGTGCAAAAGAAACCTAATTTGTATAGGCCAACTGTATAAAGAATTTAACGTCCAGACGTGCCGTTCGAGTGACAAACGCTGTTTATACGAGTAAATATTAAATAATATGCAATTCAGTCTTTGTGCTGTGTGACATATTGCGGCCAAGGATTCCCAGCAATCAGTCAGTCAGTTGAGCTGGTGAGTCACATAAATTTCAGCTCTGTACGGGTAGCGTAGTCGGTATAGTGCCTCGCTACGGTCTGAACGGTCCGAGGATCGAATCCTGGTGGGGGCGAATGGTTAGAGGCTATAATTCCACCTATCTTCTGTGCCTGCATAAGCATATCACGGGGTGACCTTTACCTTTTATCCCGCACTGCAGAGTAGCTTAAAACCGATCATGACTGCGTATTTCTACATAACCTCGAATTCATCATTTACAATTATCCTAATACATTTAACTTCTCAGTATATAATCTCAAGCTTTAACATGACGTAGAAAGCAGCTAACTAGTCGATCTGGATTAGAGGTCATATCCCATGCAGCTTTTTACCTGCTTCTCACCCTATGGGCGCGAGTTCAGTTCCGAACTAGTGGATGTGGGATTTGTGGTGGATAAAGTGCACTGTTGTACGTTTTCCTCTTAGCATTTCTGGCTCCCTGTGCTAGATACCGCCACAGTGCTTGAGCCTCAACCCACCGCCAAGTAGTTCAGAAATTTTATGATATTTGTACCGTACATTTTCTTGATTATATAAATTCGTGTTCCGACAAATGTACACTCTTTATTATCTTTTATTTAATACAGTTTATATTAAAAATAGTGCAACATGTTTCGACCTATGTTACAGCTCATCTTCAGGGACTCAATTATTTATTACACCAGCTATCTACGCATGGTACTCATTAAAATGTGTAAGTTGGTTTGATGAAATGTCATTAACTGTGTTGCTAGACTAAAAAAATGAATGCAGTTAACGACATTTTATCAAACCAACTTATATATTTTAATGAGTACCATACGTCTATAGCTGGTGTAATAAACAATGGAGTCCCTGAGGATGAACTGTAGCATAGTTCTAAACATGTTGGACTATTTTTAATATAAACTGTATTAAATAACAGATAATGAAGCGTGTACACTTGTCGGAACACGATTTTATATAGTTCAGAAATATTAGATGTAACGTTCACACTTTTATAGATAGTAATGGCGTCAATAGTCGACCTCGGTGGACTAGTGGTTAGCGTGCTCGCCACTGGACCCAAGGTTCGCGGGTTCGATCCCGACCGAGGTCGATGGATTTTTAAGGGTGATAAAAATCCGGAACACCACTTCCTTCGGAGTGGAAGTAAAGCCGTCGGTCCCATGTCGTAGATTTACGGCATGTAAAAGAACCTTACGGGCATGAATAAAAATGTTGCGTAAGCCAAATTGCCTCCATTTCTCACCCAAGTCTCCTGACTGCCTGCCAGATGGCTCTGGCGGGCACATCAGGATCGATAGAAACAGTAGCGCGGCCAGTTGACCAGTCACCAACTGCCACGAATGCGCACGACTTAGTAACCTCGAAAAGAGGAGGCAAGAGGAGGCCCGGGCCCATATAGGGCTGTTGAGCCATGGTTATTATTATTATTATTAATGGCGTCAATAGTCGGAACAGAGACATGTCACAGGATGTGAGTTTGCTTATGCATCGGCACCCAATCTGTAGCTTTTGCATTACGTGGCTGACTGGGGAAGGGGAAGAGGGTGCTGTTACATAAAACTGTCAAAGAAAAGCTCCCAGAAGTGTGGGCACAAACAGGTATATAAATCTGTCCGCGGATACTCGCGATTTGCACTTTACGAACGATATTCTCTAATATTCGCGTTTGCACATCACTTCCTTCAGCAACTTATCGCGATGGACAAGTGCCTTTTTTGTCACCAAATCTTGTATAATTCTAGGGGTCTGTGGAGATATTTTTATTAAAAGAAATGGACACTGGTGAAGATTGAGGAGGAAGTTGTCGGTATATATTTTAAGAAGCCATTAGCTTCGGAATAGCTGGAAACCAGAGAGGCGAATTCTGGCTATCATAAATTGGAACAGGCGTGACTTCCGGCAGATCTGCAGCAGCTCAGTCAGTAGGTCAATTAATTTTGGCTAGCAGACGGACTGATAGAGGGGCAGTGATTTTCCTGAGTAAGCCTCATGTTGTAAATAACTGAATGGAGCGACTTCATCTTGAGAAGATTAGTCACTGAGCTGTGCAAGAAATTTTTAGGAATAAAATTGTCTCCACATTTCCCCTCTTCCTTGTATAATGCACATATCTTTTCCATCTCATCTTCCATTATTTGTTCGCCTTACTGGTATTTGCTGAACAATGTCGACTCTTTAAACATCAGTGGAAACTCTGTGTACCCCACTGTAACGTTACGAGACTGCGTTTCGCCACACTTCGTATTTATCCTATGTGTTAGGTATGTTTTTCGCAATAAATGTCAATTGTCAATTTATTTACCGATTAGTCTTTCTGATTGTTAGAGACTGTTCTGTGTGAGGAAGGATTTGAAGTTTTATGTGCAATGTAAATAACGTTAGCCCTTAAAAGAGTTCGTTGTGAACCTCGAATTACGCAGTTTTCCCCAGCCTCCTGTTACTTCCTTCGTCTTACATCTCGATCTTCCTCTCAACATCCTGTTACTTCCTTCGTCTTACGTCTCGATCTTCCTCTCAACATCCTGTTACTTCCTTCGTCTTACGTCTCGATCTTTCTCTCAACATCCTGTTACTTCCTTCTTCTTACGTCTCGATCTTCCTCTCAACATCCTGTTACTTCCTTCGTCTTACGTCTCGATCTTTCTCTCAACATCCTGTTACTTCCTTCGTCTTACGTCTCGATCTTCCTCTCAACATCCTGTTACTTCCTTCGTCTTACGTCTCGATCTTTCTCTCAACATCCTGTTACTTCCTTCGTCTTACGTCTCGAT
The DNA here is from genome assembly GCA_021186555.1 of Reticulitermes speratus. Taxonomy (NCBI): domain Eukaryota; kingdom Metazoa; phylum Arthropoda; class Insecta; order Blattodea; family Rhinotermitidae; genus Reticulitermes; species Reticulitermes speratus. The sequence goes on from JAJKFL010000237.1 coordinate 8,847,646, forward strand.
CTTTCTCTCAACATCCTGTTACTTCCTTCTTCTTACGTCTCGATCTTCCTCTCAACATCCTGTTACTTCCTTCGTCTTACGTCTCGATCTTTCTCTCAACATCCTGTTACTTCCTTCGTCTTACGTCTCGATCTTCCTCTCAACATCCTGTTACTTCCTTCGTCTTACGTCTCGATCTTCCTCTCAACATCCTGTTACTTCCTTCGTCTTACGTCTCGATCTTCCTCTCAACATCCTGTTACTTCCTTCGTCTTACGTCTCGATCTTCCTCTCAACATCCTGTTACTTCCTTCGTCTTACGTCTCGATCTTTCTCTCAACATCCTGTTACTTCCTTCGTCTTACGTCTCAATCTTCCTCTCAACATCCTGTTACTTCCTTCGTCTTACGTCTCGATCTTTCTCTCAACATCCTGTTACTTCCTTCGTCTTACGTCTCAATCTTCCTCTCAACATCCTGTTACTTCCTTCGTCTTACGTCTCGATCTTCCTCTCAACATCCTGTTACTTCCTTCGTCTTACGTCTCGATCTTCCTCTCAACATCCTGTTACTTCCTTCGTCTTACGTCTCGATCTTCCTCTCAACATCCTGTTACTTCCTTCGTCTTACGTCTCGATCTTTCTCTCAACATCCTGTTACTTCCTTCTTCTTACGTCTCGATCTTCCTCTCAACATCCTGTTACTTCCTTCGTCTTACGTCTCGATCTTTCTCTCAACATCCTGTTACTTCCTTCGTCTTACGTCTCGATCTTCCTCTCAACATCCTGTTACTTCCTTCGTCTTACGTCTCGATCTTTCTCTCAACATCCTGTTACTTCCTTCGTCTTACGTCTCGATCTTCCTCTCAACATCCTGTTACTTCCTTCGTCTTACGTCTCGATCTTTCTCTCAACATCCTGTTACTTCCTTCGTCTTACGTCTCGATCTTCCTCTCAACATCCTGTTACTTCCTTCGTCTTACGTCTCGATCTTCCTCTCAACATCCTGTCACTTCCTTCGTCTTACGTCTCGATCTTCCTCTCAACATCCTGTTACTTCCTTCGTCTTACGTCTCGATCTTCCTCTCAACATCCTGTTACTTCCTTCGTCTTACGTCTCGATCTTCCTCTCAACATCCTGTTACTTCCTTCGTCTTACGTCTCGATCTTCCTCTCAACATCCTGTTACTTCCTTCGTCTTACGTCTCGATCTTCCTCTCAAAATCCTGTTACTTCCTTCGTCTTACGTCTCGATCTTCCTCTCAACATCCTGTTACTTCCTTCGTCTTACGTCTCGATCTTTCTCTCAACATCCTGTTCTCAAACACTCACACGTCGCGGCCTATCCGAAAATTATAACGATATTGCGTTGTTGACTACAGCTACAAAAATTACGGTCACAGGCAACAAGGACTTTGTGTCTTATTTCCGTTTGGCAGCTGTACAGTTTGTGTGTAGTTTCGACTTGGCGTTTTGCTGCATCCTGTGTTAAAGGTCCTCCAACCTTCCGTCATATATCTCAGTTTCCATCTTCACACACCCTGAACATGGCAACCGTCGTGCGTTTCGAAACAAAAGAGCTTCAATACATAAAGTCAAAGTCAAAGTCATACATTGTGCTCACACCGTGAGAGCCCAACTTTGCATCTTTAATTCTTTCCTCTTTCGTTTTGTGTTCACAGTGGAGTAGGGAAAGAGACATGTAGTGTTCTGGATCCGTGATTAGAGCACTCATAATGATATGCTGATGCTTGGAAGATGGGTATATGTTAATTGAAATGATGTCATATTCTGTCTGTCTGGAGTTGGAAACAAGAACGTCACTTCAACTTCACATCCACGTGTACGCCATCTTGTCAAGGCTCTAACGCATTGAGTGTTTATTAACTTTCTGTTTGATCTTGTGCTTCCACTTTAACTGTGGATGTCCGATGTGCGTGATCATGACTTATTTTCAGTACCATGATAGGTGTTAATTTATATAGTGTAATAAACATGCTAGTGCCTTATATTGTATTTATATTTAAATATTAAAGTACTAAATAAATACATATAATATACAACACAGAAAATATTAAAGAAGTCTACTAAATGAGATTTGAGTTTCTCACGGCATTGCTGATGAAGATTTCGGTCTTTTAGGAAATTACGCAGTGTAGTGTGGTATACAGTAACAAAGTTTCGGATGAGTTTTATGCATCCATCTTCAGGGTAGTAAAAAGATTAGTCTGGGCGTGAAGCGTACCGCTCACCTGCATCTGTTGCCGAGATTAAGATTGCATGAAGCTGTACCCCCACTCTCTGGCATGCGTTCATAGCGAGCTGCTTAACGAAGCGTGCGGACAACGGGTGGTGGTGGTGGTAGTAGTAGTAGTAGTAGTAGTAGTAGTAGTAGTAGTAGTAGTAGTAGTAGTAGTAGTAGTAGTAGTAGTAGTAGTAGTAGCAGTTGTAGTTGTTGTAAGTTAATATCTGTTAATTAAAGGAGTTTGTAGAATTTCAAACTGTTAAACTGTTACTTCTGCAATATAATTGCCATGTTAAAATATCGATCTATGTAAACATTCAAATTAATATTCCGTCTTCTCCTTCCTAAATGAAAACAAATGTTGCCTCAAAATATATGATTAGTAATGGTAAGAGAATAGTGAGTCTCATTCTGGTTTTCCTACATCTTTTGTTCCTTGTGGGAACTGTAGTTCCAGGTCGGTTTAAAACGATTCTGTCCTGCCAGGAACTATAAACCTGTTTACCCAAAAACTGTCGTAAAGTCGTGGATATAGGCTATCACGTTTCTTTTTCATAAAATAATTTTCCATCTTAATTTCGTCACTATCTGACGAGAGACAAGGTGGGCTAACCAAATAAGCAGTCTTTCTTCACATGTCAAGTCACTTGGCCTATACCGAGAGCTGTGGGACCCTGACATGAACGACCAGTGCCTTTTATTACACAACGTATGTAAATTGAGTCGAGTTCCCACTGGCAGAGGTCAAGTTCGTTACCCCTGACAGTCATAAACATAATTACTCAGTTGTCTATTAGACCACAGTATTAAGATTCTATGTAAGTATGCTGTTAAAAACATACATTCTTGACTTGGTGAGTTCTAAAGTTCCGAAGGATGAGACTAGAACCGCGCTGTGATTCGTATATACCGAACAAGATGGCGCTGCACTAACGCACTAGGCTTGTACTTGTGAGGTAGCCAGTTCGAATTTGACTTGACAGATTCACGAAAATCCATAGTGTTAACGGCCTAGAGCATGCAGCGATGGCGTAGATGAAGTCCCTGCAGACGCTGATAGGCGGTGGCCCCGTAGGTCAGCGGGTCTCCAAACTTACAGAATACTAAAATGTGGTGTGGGTATTTTCAGACTGTGTTGACTTATTCTGACATAAGGCGGTATTCTGGTTACCTGTTTTGGGATCTGGGAGTAACTTGGCTAATAATTATAAGGGGCCCAAGATTATCGTGTCGCAGCCCCGGGGGGGGGGGGGGGGGGGGATCGGACAGATTATCTACGGCACTGGCATACAGTTTAGTTTGAGTAGTAAGATGAATATATTTTGAAATGTAATTCTGCGTATCTTTTCTGGGATTTGAGGTCGAAGCCCTGCAGACAACATCAGAAGTCATTGAATTCAAGGATTCGTAGCCATAAGAGATCATAAGAAATTATAGGCTGTGTTCTGTACCTTCCTTTCGAGGTGAAAGTGTCACACGAGTTTAATATAGCCTTCGCGAGCATGGTGGAGTATCTGATTTGTTTACTACAGTCTAAGTCGCTATCTGATTTGTTTACTACAGTCTAAGTCGCTATCTGATTTATTTACTGCAGTCTAAGTCGCTATCTGATTTGTTTACTACAGTCTAAGTCGCTATCCGATTTGTTTACTACAGTCTAAGTCGCTGCCTGATTTGTTTACTACAGTCTAAGTCGCTATCCGGTGCCTCCGCGGCCGAAGTGTTTCCGGATACGGCAATTTTAAGAATATTAGAAAGTTATAAGTAATATGCATCTTAGTGTACCTAGCAATCTCATGGTTGATATCCTGCCCTGCCCTGCCCTGTCCCCCCCCCCCCCCCCCCCCCGTCGCACTTTCTAGTCCCATTTTATCCCTACTTACGCAGCATGGTGTATAAAAAATTTAAAGAAACCGACAATACTCCCAGAAACAAGTTTTTCAGCCGCTATCTTTAGCTCTTCGCTTATTTCAATTTGCCCTGTAAAGAATCTTTCTTAATGAACCCCTTTTTCTTAACTCTCAGAATCGGTGCTGGGTGCTGCTGGTAGATGGAAAAGTGAAATGTGATCGGCCTCTGTGAATTTCCGATTCATCATGCTTTCCGGATCATCCAGTGCCAGATAAACCGGCGTTTACGCTATTCTGAACTACCAGCTTGCACAACCTCATGTTTGTTAAGCACCTTACAGCAACAATTTATATAATTTCACATTTATTAAATATCCGACAGGTACATTTACGGAAAGGTGTAGGTACTCCGAATTGGAATACACACATCTTAGTTTATGAATGCTTTACTTTCGAGTTTACATTTATATTTGACACAAACTACATTTTCCAACCCGACCGGCAATATTAGTCCTCCATTGTTACTGATTTAGCTAAGGAAAAGAGAATTTGCAGCCTGGAGTGGCAACGAATTAAATTAGTATGTTCCAACTATTTGTGATTTCCTTACTATACATGACCGCCAGATTATGAAAATAGTTCGCTTGCAAGGGAGAGACGAAACTAGATTGAATTAATGGTTGTTTTGTAATTTTAATGTCCTCCTGGGCTCATTTCTCCAGAACAGATTGTGTGTTGTGTGTTTTACCTGATGGTATGTTATCTCACTTCTTAGACGGAAATTTTACACAATTTACATTCCCAGAGGGACACAAATTACTGCTAATTTATGTCTGGATACATAATTGTTATAATAACGCTAAGTTTTCAATAAGATAGATAACATCGCGTTTGGAGTACGTTTTTCAAATTTGTGGTTGAGGCGAGGTGAAAGCGGCTATGCTGACGAACCCCGAGGGGCTTACGTAATTATTTTCGTTACGGCTAAGGTGGCCATGGTATTGATGTAGCCTTCAAAAACGTGCATATTAAAAATAAACACGGGCGTGTGTCATGCGGTAAATATAAATAAGAACCCATCCAAGATACACATTTGTTTACTTAAACGCCTTTAACAGTTACACGATTTGCATTTTGTTCTTCTATCCGTTAACTGCAATACAGTGTGTGAAGAACAAACCGCTGTGCATGATAGACCTACACTAACTACAGTACATCTTGGCCTAAAACGTACAGATTTCCTGTTTACCTAGTATTGTATAGCGTATGGGGAAACCCCTTTGTTTTCAGTGCAGTAGAAACTTGTGACTCGAGAGAAAGAAAGAAGGAATGTTTTCTGTACGGTGCAAAATCGTCTCTCGGGGAAACCCTAAAATATCGCTGTTGTTAGTATACGAAGGAAACCACTAGGGAAAGGCCAAAATTATTTATAGTCGATAGGCAAAATAAGCAATCCGCACAGTTTACTATTCTGGCGGCGCAAGTTGTCGCTGCACGGTGTAGGCACCACGTCGTGCAAATAAAACAACGCTTTCTTAACCTCGGTGCTGGTTTGACGTGAATAGTCGTCTTCCCGCTACCGCCACTTTACCCCGGGGTAGTGGCCCCCGGTACCTGTTGAATGGATGGTTTTGATGCGGTGGAGAAGCAGTCATGCTGGGCCGGGAATCGAACCCTGTCGTTCAGCCCGTAGCCAGGCGTTTGCTGGTGGAACTGTTCCAGATGGGAGGATGACATTACAATGAATCTACAAGAAATAGTGTGGGTAGGCGGGCGGTGACTGGATTTGTCTGGCTAAGGATGTGAACAAGTGGGGGGATTTTGTGAACCCGGCAATGAACGTTCGTGTTCTGTATGCGGGGAATTTCTCGAGTACCAGAGGATCTGTTAGCTCGGGAAGAAGGTCTGTGCTGCGCTGAGTGCTAGACACATGTAATTCTATGTGACTTTCAATGACACTTACTTCCATCGGCCTCATATTCAGAAAGTCGATAATTGATCGCAATCATAACAACAGCTCTGGTGGTTTTCGCGACTTTTCCGTTGTTCTTGTTAATCTTATAGCTGGTTTTTGCGAACACGTTAATGTACCTACAGGCTTCCTCAGTGGGCTGACCAAGTCTCAGCTTCTCACTCCACTGCATTTGGTTTAGTCAGTTATCTACATTACACCTCGCGGTGTCTTTCAGTGTGTTCCATAATCTGTCTTCAAAACACAAACATATGACACGTTGCATCCAGAGCGGTTCGAAGCTTGTCAATTTTCCATAAACTAAAACGACAAATATTGGTTTTTTTTTGTGGTGAAGGGCCCCGCAGCAGATGCTACGGACGCACCGCAGCTTTGAGGCTTATTGTGCAACCCTGTGATAAATATGGTTAGTTTTTTTTCGTTTTTCCTTGGAATGAAATTGACAGGGCAAAACCGAAGAACTCGGGGAAAAACCTGTCCCAGTGCCACTTTGTCCACCACAAATCCCACATGGACTGACCGGGGATCGAACCACGGCCTCCGCTGTGAGAGGCCGGTGACTAACCGCCTGAGCAATGGCACGGCCCGTCTTGGGCGTTGGAATCGAGTCAAATCTACCGTCAAGTGCCAGGTTAATTATTTCATTTAGTGGATTCTTACTTATGGCCTTATGACTATGTTACTTAAACATTTCAAAGCTGAAATTGTTCAATATAATTAAATTGTCATAAATGTGTACCATTTAAATCATTTATTTAAACGCTTACATGTTTTGGCAAGTACGCGCTATTATCCGAATGTTTGTAAATTACATAAATGTGGAAAATAAACACAACTACGTTTTAAATTTGTAAAGCATCTCTCATACAGATCCAAGTTGCAACCAGTAATCTTGCATTGTCACTCATATTACTGTTGTTACTGCGGGAACCTGGTAACCATGGAAACGAAGTATTTGCCGATTCACACCACACACGCAGTCTCTCACAAGTGGATTTTATTAGGCACATGCTAATGTATTCCTTATTGATGTTCTTGTGACTGATTTGTGTCATGTTTATCACATTGGTCCAGGTGTGTTTTACCCTTATTCTTATCCTTGCGTAATTTGATTTTTGCCTTGAGATTTCATAATGTCATTTGTATGTTGTCTTATGGTAGGCTGATGCGATGTCTCTGAACAAGCTTGTAATGTCATTTGTGTGTTGTCTTATGGTAGGCTGATGCGATGTCTCTGAACAAGCTTGTAATGTCATTTGTGTGTTGTCTTATGGTAGGCTGATGCGATGTCTCTGAACAAGCTTGTAATGTAATTTGTATGTTGTCTTATGGTAGGCTGATGCGGTGTCTCTGAACAAGCTTGTAATGTCATTTGTATGTTGTCTTATGGTAGGCTGATGCAATGTCTCTGAACAAGCTTGTAATGTCATTTGTGTGTTGTCTTATGGTAGGCTGATGCGATGTCTCTGAACAAGCTTGTAATGTCATTTGTGTGTTGTCTTATGGTAGGCTGATGCGATGTCTCTGAACAAGCTTGTAATGTCATTTGTATGTTGTCTTATGGTAGGCTGATGCGGTGTCTCTGAACAAGCTTGTAATGTCATTTGTGTGTTGTCTTATGGTAGGCTGATGCGATGTCTCTGAACAAGCTTGTAATGTCATTTGTGTGTTGTCTTATGGTAGGCTGATGCGATGTCTCTGAACAAGCTTGTAATGTAATTTGTATGTTGTCTTATGGTAGGCTGATGCGGTGTCTCTGAACAAGCTTGTAATGTCATTTGTATGTTGTCTTATGGTAGGCTGATGCGATGTCTCTGAACAAGCTTGTAATGTCATTTGTGTGTTGTCTTATGGTAGGCTGATGCGATGTCTCTGAACAAGCTTGTAATGTCATTTGTGTGTTGTCTTATGGTAGGCTGATGCGATGTCTCTGAACAAGCTTGTAATGTAATTTGTATGTTGTCTTATGGTAGGCTGATGCGGTGTCTCTGAACAAGCTTGTAATGTCATTTGTATGTTGTCTTATGGTAGGCTGATGCAATGTCTCTGAACAAGCTTGTAATGTCATTTGTATGTTGTCTTATGGTAGGCTGATGCGGTGTCTCTGAACAAGTTTGTAATGTAATTTGTATGTTGTCTTATGGTAGGCTGATGCGATGTCTCTGAACAAGTTTGTAATGTAATTTGTATGTTGTCTTATGGTAGGCTGATGCAATGTCTCTGAACAAGCTTGTAATGTCATTTGTATGTTGTCTTATGGTAGGCTGATGCGGTGTCTCTGAACAAGCTTGTAATGTCATTTGTATGTTGTCTTATGGTAGGCTGATGCGGTATCTCTGAACAAGCTTGTAATGTCATTTGTATGTTGTCTTATGGTAGGCTGATATGCTGTCTCTGAACAAGCTTGTAATGTCATTTGTTTGTTGTCTTATGGTAGGCTGATGCGATGTCTCTTAACAAGCTTATAATGTAATTTGTATGTTGTCTTATGGTAGGCTGATACGCTGTCCCTGAACAAGCTTATAAAAATCCATATCCTCTAAGGAGGGCAAATATCGAATTAGTTTAGGGCGCCAAAAACGAAAAAGGATCACTGAATTAGGAGATGGACAGATATACTCACTCAGCTTGTTAATACGTTCGGAAGAAAAAAACTGCTTCCTCGAATCCCCTTGGGGGACCATTTTGTTTCCCCTTTCCCTGGGATATAACTAGGCTCATTTTGAAATCTGATAAATCCACGCATTGACTTAGAATGTTAGAATCGACTCCTGGAGAGGTCAGTACCGACTGCCACGTGGTAAGAAAGGTTGAAGACCCGCAAGGCGCCACGGAGAAGCAGTTGGTCTAATTTTAATTCCTGTCCTTTTAGAAAGAGTGTAGTTCTATTTGTTTTGGTAACTAGCCATCCCCCTCCTCCAGGTGACTGCATATCGCCTTCTTTTGTGGCAGGTGACACCAGACATGTATCTCCTGCAGTGTAACGTCCGGTATCATGGCGCGATGCAGAGAAAAGGGTAAAGATGAGTGCGCGGTGTAGTGATTAAGTATTTAGTAACGCCAGGTAAGATTCTGATCTGTACACGGAGAAGGGTTCTCGAGACTGAAGTTTTGCATGTATGTGTATAATACGGGATAATAGCCACTTTGTTGCATGTCGCTTCCAGTTTGTCAGTCATAATTGTTCTGCCATACCTTATTTGACCGTCAGGAAGGTAAACAACCGAGTCGCCGATCATTCGTACCGACCGAGGAGAGAGTTATAAGAAGTTTCGTAATGACCAATAAACCTCTTCCTGTACGCACCATGAAGGCATATAGGGTTAGTGGAGGTATAGCTCTATTCATTCTTAACCTGGACACGATGAAAGTGAATGGTCAGTCTCACGCCCCGGCCCCTTTACACCAAGAAAGAGCCCCCCGGTATCCACTGAGTAGGAGACTGGGTGGGCTCCGGAGCCGGTATGGAATTTTGGAAAAGATAAATCTCTTGCCCCTGCCGGGATACTAACCCTGGTCCATCCAGCACGCAGCATAATTACTATTGTGACTACGCTGTCCCGGAGCGAGGTTGCCTAATACGTGGCATTGAGTCAACATTTATACGAGGTTGCCTAATACGTGGCATTGAGTCAACATTTATACGAGGTTGCCTAATATGTGGCATTGAGTCAACATTTATACGAGGTTGCCTAATACGTGGCATTGAGTTAACATTTATACGAGGTTGCCTAATACGTGGCATTGAGTCAACATTTATACGAGGTTGCCTAATACGTGGCATTGAGTTAACATTTATACGAGGTTGCCTAATACGTGGCATTGAGTTAACATTTATACGAGGTTGCCTAATACGTGGCATTGAGTTAACATTTATACGAGGTTGCCTAATACGTGGCATTGAGTTAACATTTATCCGACTACAACTCACAAAATACACACCCTTTTTTTTGAAAGGATGGAATCGGCGTCACGCATGGAAACACGTCCGTATTTGTGGTTGGAAAAGCTGAAAGTACTGGACCACTTGGGGGTCCTAGGTGTAGGTGGATACAATTAAATTGTACCTTAAAGAGGCAAAGTATGAAGTCTGTGAGTGGCTTCAGCTGGCTAAGTATGTGGCCCTGAGTCGGGTTGGGGTCAAGAGGATGATAAACCTTCGTGTTTCCTTGTCATATACAAGCCCAAAGTTTGGGGGACAATCCATACGTTATGCGGAAAGTGTAGTGGTAGGGACAATCCATACGTTATGCGGAAAGTGTAGTGGTAGGGACAATCCATACGTTATGCGGAAAGTGTAGTGGTAGGGACAATCCATCGTTATGCGGAAAGTGTAGTGGTAGGGACAATCCATCGTTATGCGGAAAGTGTAGTGGTAGGGACAGTCCATACGTTATGCGGAAAGTGTAGTGGTAGGGGCAGTCCATACGTTATGCGGAAAGTGTAGTGGTAGGGACAGTCCATTCGTTATGCGGAAAGTATAGTGGTAGGGACAGTCCATACGTTATGCGGAAAGTGTAGTGGTAGGGACAATCCATCGTTATGCGGAAAGTGTAGTGGTAGGGGCAGTCCATACGTTATGCGGAAAGTGTAGTGGTAGGGACAGTCCATACGTTATGCGGAAAATGTAGTGGTAGTTACGAAATAGTTTATGCTTCCTTCTATAAAATGGCGTCCTATTACAATTACCTAATTATTTTTTTTTATTTTGGAGGTGCACTTTCAAAAAAGACATTCATTTTCCGCATGTGTGAATTTGGTATTCAGTTGGCTCTATTAAGATCCTGCTTAAAGAACTGAAGGCGGATCTCGAGATACTGGCCTCAGCAGCTGCAGTAAAGACGCCACTGTAACGATCTTCACACTAGTGGCAGTGCTTGGGATGAGAGAGGAATTGTCCTGTTAGCAGCAGCTGGGTAATCAGTTGCATTAAACTGAGCCATGAAGTGCATGCAACGGCAGTGGATCACATGGTTGCAATGACAAGATGGAGGCTCACATCTTGTCCGTTGTCCGCAACAGCTTACTAAATATATTCGCAATTACCTTCCATACCTTTTTGATACAATGTAATTGAACAAACCAACCAGATAGCTCGAGGGATTCTGTATTGTGTTGGATTCAGGATCATAATTATACTGTTAAGTCGTGTTTTGTAGGAACAAACCGCGACATTGTGACTGGGATTTGTCCTACACAAGGCACTTGTGTGTAACGACACGTTAATTCTATGTAAACAGTGTTGCATTTTTACAGTGGCCGCCCTGTTTACGGGATAAATGGAAATCCTTGTAGTCCCAGGCTAAAAACAACCTAAGGGTGTTAGAAAGAGTCATTAATTTGTTAACTTCTCCTCAAGAACAAGTTCTACCGCGTCATTATTTGAAACACGTCGTGCTCAGCGATTGCGCTCTTCAATTAAATAGCGCCCTGAGTGTCATCATGATGAAAATATGACACAGTACTGCGCGTGCGTGGAATAGCAATGCTGCGCCGTGATAGGTCAGCCAATAAAGTAAGTGGTGTTCTGTAACTTCTGATCGGCAGCTGTGTTCTGTCCAAGATTCTGACTGCCTGTCTCACAGTGCGCGGTACAAATGAGTCCACAGATCGGATTACTTATCGATCATGGTAGTCGCACAATCTGAGTCGCGTACGTTATTGGACAGCTAAAACATTGGGGTCGCAGCTTCGAATTCCACTCGAGGTACAGATGCTGGCTTTGTTACATGTTGTATTGTCTTGTAAAGTAGAGGCCTTATAACGGGCGAAACCCCCATCGAAGGAGCACTATCAAAATCTAAAGCTCATTGCTTTCAAATTTAATTTTTAATGGAGAAATGCAAAGAGCCTAACTGCGAATGCCGAAGAGGAAGGTGGAAACGTGTTTTTGTACAATACAAAAAGTAAGGACTTTACTTGGCCCGTTATTAAAATCGAAGTGACGTCATAACCACCCATATTTAACGTTCGCAGTTTAAATTATGCACAAGCATGTGTGATATAATGGCATGTGCCTATATTGCCCTCTCAAGAGGATATTCTGTTTCATGGCTGACAGCCCCTAATGGGCCAGGGCCTCCTCATTATCAAGGCTTCACGATCACACTCAGACACACCGAAACTGGTAGGACTCCTCTGGACAAGTGATCGGCCCGTTGCAGAGACATCTACCTGACAATAAACAACACTCACAAGAGACAGACATCCATGCCATCCATGCCTATGCATAATTAAATATACTGTTCTGAAACATGGGGCGATGAAATGATAATTGAGAACATGAGTGGATGTGTCTTGAGATACAGAGTGGTGCAGAGTTGACGGACACATTTCAGAATTCCCTCCAGTCCGAGTGGTGGTGGTTAGGGTGTGTAACATCACGGCAAGCAAGTGAGGACTTGATGCCATTTTAACACCTGTTTGGTCACAAAGGGGAGGTGGAGCGTAGCGCACAGAACTGCAGCTGTTCGTTTTTGTTACGAAGCAAAGTCTGTCATTCGGACACATCGTAGCTTGAGTAAGCAGTTCAGTGTTCCTAGACATGGTGCGATTCCTTCACGCAACAGGATTTTGCTGTGGATACGTAAGTGTGGAGACACTGGCAGTGTAAGGGACAGTCCTCATGGTTCTCCAAGAGCTGTGCGTACTGAAATGTTCGCCAGCGAGGGAATCATTTCAGCGCAGTCCACATCGCTAGGTCTGCAACAATCACGCATCCTGGGCACAAGCAGGAGAAATTTGTGACGAATCTTGCACGATAATCACCATGCAGCATGGACGTGGTCCGCAGTCTTTTTCATAAGGTTAATTCACGTTTTGGAGACATCCTGTGGCCAGCACGTTCGCCGGACATCACGGCAACAGACTTCTTTCTGTGCGGATATCTGAAAGAATGAGTGTACAGAACTCACCTCCACACAGTACAGGATCTGAAACGTGCAATTAAAGAATAAATTGCTCTCATCAATCAAGACCAAAATTTTATAAATTTTTGATAATTTTGTTGATCGTCTAAGACAGTTCACTCTACGTCAAGGAGGTCGTAAATAATAAAATTGCATTACGTGAACATAAAAACGGTGTGTTTTAATTTCAGTGTTCAGCTATTAAACAAATTCTCGCATACCGAAATGTGTCTGTCGGCTCTGCACCACTCTGTATTTGTTCCCTGACATTTCGCGTCTGTCGTTTTTATGTTAGTTTATTGCTTTGAAGTGATTCTTTGTGTCGCTGCTGCTATATTTTGTCCGTTACAACGATGACCTATAAAGCTGGCGCAATATATTTAATAACTGCAAACAGGACAGTGGTTAGATAGAGATGAATGACAGCTGAGAATCAGAAGACTTCATTGGTGTTAATAAATCGGTACAAACCCACGTGTCATCTCATCTGAACAGATACGTCCTGTAAGGCTTACAGATTTTATTGCTGTATCCTGCTTTCTTTTTGTCGAAACCCAAATTTCAATTCATGCTTTTTCGCCTGTCAAGGATAGACTATAAGCCGGTTCTGCCTTTCATGTCTAACTAACAAACTGCTTGACTGACTGACCGACTGGATAACTAACTCCATGGAGTAGGTCTTTAGCTAGTCAAGATATTCGCCGCATTATATGGAACCCGAAGGTTCATTACCTTGTTTAGAACACTCCGCTACTCGTCGCTCCCGTTAGCAAGATCAGGCCATTCCACGCCCTCCCATCCCATTTCTTGAAGGCCCATGTTATATTCTACCATCTACGCCTAGATCTTCCAAGCAGTCTCTTTCCTTCACTTTTCCAACCGAAATCCTATATGCTTTTCTGTTCTTTATGGATTTGAAGTGTACCAGTACGAAAATGTTGTTCGTATTGTTTTGTTTGGTAGTCTGTTTTAAAACTTATATTTATTTACTCTTCGTGAATTTATTTTACCTTAGCAAATTCTTTATGCATTTATATAAAACCAACGTAAAAAAGTACTGTGATCTGTGAGATTTTATACAATCGTGCTTACGTTTCACAGAAAGAGTTCAAAATGATATAATTATGTACACAGCATTTAATCCAGCAATTGCACAATTAACAATAAACAACCATTTGTCACTTTACGATGTGGCTCCTAATTATATGTGTCAACGTCGCAGCAATGGATGCAACTTGCACGAAGTACATGCAACTTGTAGAGGGACTGTATGGACACTGTGTGTGCTATATCTACTGTAACTGCAACTTGTAGAGGGACTGTATGGACACTGTGTGTGCTATATCTACTGTAACTGCAACTTGTAGAGGGACTGTATGGACACTGTGTGTGCTATATCTACTGTAACTGCAACTTGTAGAGGGACTGTATGGACACTGTGTGTGCTATATCTACTGTAACTGCAACTTGTAGAGGGACTGTATGGACACTGTGTGTGCTATATCTACTGTAACTGCAACTTGTAGAGGGACTGTATGGACACTGTGTGTGCTATATCTACTGTAACTGCAACTTGTAGAGGGACTGTATGGACACTGTGTGTGCTATATCTACTGTAACTGCAACTTGTAGAGGGACTGTATGGACACTGTGTGTGCTATATCTACTGTAACTGCAACTTGTAGAGGGACTGTATGGACACTGTGTGTGCTATATCTACTGTAACTGCAACTTGTAGAGGGACTGTATGGACACTGTGTGTGCTATATCTACTGTAACTGCAACTTGTAGAGGGACTGTATGGACACTGTGTGTGCTATATCTACTGTAACTGCAACTTGTAGAGGGACTGTATGGACACTGTGTGTGCTATATCTACTGTAACTGCAACTTGTAGAGGGACTGTATGGACACTGTGTGTGCTATATCTACTGTAACTGCAACTTGTAGAGGGACTGTATGGACACTGTGTGTGCTATATCTACTGTAACTGCAACTTGTAGAGGGACTGTATGGACACTGTGTGTGCTATATCTACTGTAACTGCAACTTGTAGAGGGACTGTATGGACACTGTGTGTGCTATATCTACTGTAACTGCAACTTGTAGAGGGACTGTATGGACACTGTGTGTGCTATATCTACTGTAACTGCAACTTGTAGAGGGACTGTATGGACACGTGGCTACTGACTGACTGTATATGCACTGTAGGACACTGTGTCAACTATGTACTGAATGAGACTGGACGTATGGACCACTGTGTGTGTGCTATATCTACTGTAACTGCAACTTGTAGAGGGACTGTATGGACACTGTGTGTGCTATATCTACTGTAACTGCAACTTGTAGAGGACTGTAGGACACTGTTGTGCTTACTACTGTAACTGCAACTTGTAGAGGACTGTATGTACACTGTGTGTGCATACTACTGCAACTGCAACTTGTAGAGGGACTGTATGGACACTGTGTGTGCTATATCTACTGTAACTGCAACTTGTAGAGGGACTGTATGGACACTGTGTGTGCTATATCTACTGTAACTGCAACTTGTAGAGGGACTGTATGGACACTGTGTGTGCTATATCTACTGTAACTGCAACTTGTAGAGGGACTGTATGGACACTGTGTGTGCTATATCTACTGTAACTGCAACTTGTAGAGGGACTGTATGGACACTGTGTGTGCTATATCTACTGTAACTGCAACTTGTAGAGGGACTGTATGGACACTGTGTGTGCTATATCTGCTATAACTGCATTTCTCTTCATCTAGCTACTGTTTAAACCACGTGTTAATGTTATTAGTATGAAGTCCATGATGTGGAAGTTCCTGTTGTACTTATGTTGTAACTGGAAATGTAGCACGAAATTCTATTGAATTTTATGTTGTGCATCTTCAGTAACGCTATGTAGAGGAATTCATTTGGGCTTGTTTTGATCCAAGTGCAATCCTCTGCTTTGCTTGAAGTTTAAATATGTTGATACTGGTTTTAAAAAAAATGGCTTATAGTACAAAGACTTTGTAGCTGATAAATATAGTTAAGGGAACTAGTTTTGGTTATACTTAAGGATAAATTTTGAAAACACGAATCGTGTTGAAGGGAAGCACTAAGTTTTATCTTGGATAGATATTTCAATCTCTGCACTTGATTCTGTGGTCACTTATTCTCAGATTCAGAAGGCTTTAGTTTAGTCATTTATTGGAAGAATGAAGTCTAGCATGTGATCCGCGATTAGACCCTGGGTGCCAATCGTGGATCAGTTGACAAAAGACATTTTCATGTTGTGTACAAGCAGTATAGGATTTCAGAGCAGTGCAAATATGTGGCACTTAAGTTTATTGAGCCACATGGAATAAATAAGCTAGGTAGTTCCTTATCTAGTGACAGTGACTAATTGCGGATCAGATCCTTTCGAAATATTATCATGGCACGTCTACTGAGAAACCGATACAAAATGAAGCCTTACAGCAACACGTGTTCAAGAACCACTCAGAAGACACAGGGGTCCGAAATCACCATGGCGTCCAGTAACGAACACTGGATTACAATGCGACTTTACTTTACATCTCTCACACAGGAACGTCTTTGGTCAGGCTCTATCCAACAAGTGCTGGCGTGTCTGATGATACCACAGTTTGCAGTTGTATTGTGTCCAGCTTTATCCATGACAGTCATCTCTATATGTGTTATAATTTCTGTCCATCTAAAATTGGGATATCTATGAAAAATAACTCAGAATAAATGTCCAATATGCCGGTCAGTGAAGTTTTGAAATGGTAAGTAGGTCTTGAAACGAGAAATTTTACCTTAAATTTGACGTTTTTTTTTTGCATTTATTAACTACGTAAAATTACCAAATTTAAGATTTTATACGCATTAATAATGCATGCCATTTGTATTATTTGTCTACAAAAAAAAAAAGTACGTTGAAAAAGATAGCGTGGTAATATCAACCATAAACTTTACGACAGAATATCTGCTCACATTTAGTGGCGCTTCATTGTGATGTAAAACACTCAGTAATAATATGTAATGGAAGTTGAACCCGAAACTCAATTTGAAATCCCTGCGTATCCAGACTGCATTGCGTGCTAAATGGCCACCCACATGCATGCCTGAATGCTTCATGTGAATAGTTATATTTTTTCATTAGCACAGCACATTTATATCTTCCCTTTGAATTAATCTTAACACTGAAAGTTCGCTAAATCATTAATTACAGATTTTATAAGTTACGTGTCTTGATTTTCCTTTGAAAGTCAGAAAATTGTTCGCAACACACACACTGCCATATCCAGCACAGAGGACTCCGTCGACAGGCACTGCTACCAGACGAACCCACAGTCGGTAAGACATGGCACTGTAACTGCATCTGTTGTTAATTTGAAGAATCACATCTGTGGACAGTTTTATCCGCAAACAGTGCCCGATCTACAATTTGTTACCTTACCACTGTAGTTTTTTTTTTTTGTGGTGAGGGGGCCCCGCAGCTGATGCTACGGACGCACCGCAGCCTTAAGGCTTATTGTGCAACCCCTGTGATGAAGATGAAGATGAGGATGAGCAGTTTTTTACCAAGTTTTACAAGTAATGGAGCACCAGTGGAATGAAATTGACAGGGGAAAACCGACAACTCGGAGAAAAACCTGTCCCAGTGCCACTTTGTCCACCACAAATCTCACATGGACTTGACCTGGGATCGAACCCGGGCCTCCGTGGTGAGAGGCCGGCGACTAACCGCCTGAGCCATGGCACGGCCTACCACTGTAGTTACAATGAAGACCAACCCCGAACTAAAACAACTTTGATACGATTAATATTTAAGAAAGAATTAAGTTCTATAACCAAGTCAGTTTCAACTCAGCAGAGTTTTTAAGTGCACTATTCACGAATTCTTTGACTTCTGGTTTGTCAACGGTGTAGAATTAGTTACAGTCTGGGTGAGAAAATAGATTTGTATCAGCAGTAAATGAAGATCAAAGCTTGCTTGCAGAAGTCAACAGATGTTGGATCAATTCACCAGACACACAAAAATTCTACTCGCCAGACATTTCTCCTCAAAATAAACCTCGCCTGCTCACACTTTTGTATTCGCTCCGCACGGCAGATGTATCGTGATATAACATGCAGACACAAGACGTAGCTACGTCACAGTATGTTTACGTATAATGTGTATAGACGATGTCATTTAGGTCTACTGTTCAAAGATTTTACAATGCTATACATTTATAGCCGATCCCAGTGGCCGCGCGGTCTAAGGCGTGGGTCTACGGCCGCTCGCTTACCGGGATTTTAGGTTCGAATCCCGCCTAGGGCATGGATGTCTGTCTCTTGTGAGTGTTTTTGTGTTGTCAGGTAGAGGTCTCTGCGACGAGCTGGTCCCTCGTCCAGAGGAGTCCTACCGAGTGTGGTGTGTCTAAAAAGTGTGTGATCGTGAAACATCGAAAAATGAGGTGGCTTAGGCCCCCAAGGGGCTGTCGAGCCATTGGGAAAAAATTATATATATTTATATATTAGCGCAAATGTCCGTAGACGCTAACGCGCCTCTGTATCCACATACAAAAAATATAGGTCCACACACATTTATCTGCTTATGGGCCTTAAATTATTTGATCGCCACGGATAAGCTTGGGAGTAAATTTGTCGAACCATGCATGTGAAGTATTCAAAATTGAGAAGTAATGCATACGCAAAATGTGAGTAATGCTCTGTCTTAGAGTACGCGTTTCCACTCTTGTAACTATTAAGTGTCTAGACTAGACTCTTACTGTCATTTCTTACTATGCCATCCCCATGAAATCCGCGGTGTAAGTGCTGTGGTTGACTCTGGAGAACGACTTCGATATTGACAGTGGTTTCGCAGGGGAAGTCAGGCCGTTAGCTTTTTTTATGGCCAACAACCGATGCATTCCAGTTAAGAATGCATTACGCTGAAGTACAGTTGTGTCTTGTGCTTGCGAATTAAAACTTATTTTCTGTCCGTTCTGTGAGAGTCGAAGTCGTCGTGAGTCGAGAATATTACTTGTTTGAGATATTCGAATCGCGAAAGCCTCTTACTTTCTCTATAGACGTGAGCGGTAATTGTGAAACGCCTCTGGATTCGAATCCTCTTACTTCCACAAGTGAGAAAGACACGCCCAAAACAAGGCCAGTTAATTGCATAATAATCAGGTCGCTAGTAACTAGCCGCAATTACACTTGGCGAAGAGTGCCTTTATTAGCATCTGAAGGGAGTTGCTGATTCCGTTCACACTGCTGTAATTAAGTGCAGCCCGCATGTCTTATTACTGCTCATTGAGAAATTCCGAGCATCGTGTGTGGCGTTTACACTGCTTTTTTTCCCCCCCCCTGAGCCGGTCGGAGTAAGTCTCATGTCGCCGCAACCACTGCAAAGGACACAATGTACCATTGCGACACCAAACAGGTTTGCACAGCGCTAAAAGACTGGCTTGTATTCAGGAGTTACTAGGTTCGAGTGTTTAAGGTATTGACTGCCTTGCTGTGCATGTTCCCTTAATTAACCTCGAAGCTAATGCGGGGGAAGTACCCCAAAATAGGCCGCGATGTCTCTTTTACTCAGCTGATCCCAGTGGCCGTGCGGTCTAAGGCCTGGGTCTGCGGCCGCTCGCTTGCTGGGATTGCGGGTTCGAATCCCGCTGGGGGCATGGTTGTCTGTCTCTTGTGACTATTGTGTGTTGGCAGGTAGAGTTTTCTGCGTCGGGCTGATCACTCGTCCAGAGGAGTCCTACCAAGTGTGGTGTGTCTGAGTGTGATCGTGAAGCCTTGATAATGAGGAGGCCCCGACCCACTACGGGCTGTTGCGCCATTAAAAAAAATATTTTTTACTCAAGTCCTTTACAGTTCATTTAGGCCCATATATCATTATCTAATCCCATTTGATGGTAATAACGTGTGTAATTGATAAAGCGTCGTTACGTAACCTGCAAACTTAACCACAGTAATGAAAATTTATTGTAAATTTTGTCAAGCACTCTAGGCCTTTGAACGTGTAAAGTTAAATGTGCTTTGTAAAGTGTATGTTAAAGAAATAGGATGTGAAATAGCTTTATGTGCCTCAGGATTGTATTCAGTGGTGGCTCTCTTAAACAAAGCAATAAACCTTCAGGTTCCATAAAAGATGGTAGTGCAATTTGGCTCAAGTTGTAACGCGTCTAATTCGTATTGAGGGGGTACGGGTTCGAAACTCGACCAGTGCACCTACTATCTTGACTGAGGATTTCCGTGGTGTTCCGCAGTCCCTCCAGTCAAATGCTGGGATGCTGCCTTAAATTAGGTCACAGCTGCTCCCTTTCACATCATTTGCTGTTCATTTTTCAGTATCAACCGAGCATTCGAAGCTGTAGGTATAGTCTGTGTCTCTGTTATCGTCTTGAAGAAAACTAAAAACACAAATAAATAAAAAGGATGTAATTTTTTTTTACACATAAGCGAGTGTAAGCTTCTCAAGAAAGATTCTACTCCATATAAATATATTTAATAAAACCTTAACCTGAGCCATTTCAATCCTCTTGACAAGATCACAGTGTTCTTCTCTAACATCTGTGCAGGTGTTTCCGTGAGTTTTGTCAGCTATTGTTATGATCACAGAATTCTGTGTTACGGCGGCTCAGTCGATACGTGAGTTATGTTTCTCTTGTATGTAGGTACAGACAGTCTTGAGCAGCACGTGTAGTAGCATTTAAAGGTTCTGTGATTTCCTGTTGTCAGTATCTCTTGTTGTTATTTCCAGGTATAAAGTCACAATTGGCGCAGGCTTCGAATAACTGGAAGCTATGAGCGTTATATCGCTTTCCACACGCCATTAATCATGTCTCGTTCGATCGCATTTAACAAGTAAATTAGACTACGTGATATCCGTCATCCCCAAACGGTTAAGTGTTTAACAGGTTAATTACAGTGTGACGGTCAGCAGTACTTGTTGCTCATGAATATTTCATAGCAGTTTTCTCGGAATGCTGATCTGTATCTGCGTAGGAAATTGCTGGCCTTCTGCTCGCTCGTACATCAACCGTGGCGCCTAGCAAGGGGCGTGCGTGTCCTGCGTGCCCATACACGTTCCATTTAGAAAGCGTAATATCACACTTTATAAAAGGCCCTCAGCTCCGTTCTCAAAATACATTTTTTTTTCTGACAAAGATACTAAGCAGTTTAGTTCCGCGATAACGTGCTGAAAAGTTATCTGTCGTAGCTAGAAACAAATTCTGAGCACAGTCACGGAACTTCCATTCACAGTTTAAGCGACACCAATTCGTATTACCGAACTCAGAAATATGGCGAGAGAGAGCTTTCTTCTGCACGATGCATGAAAAGGTAAAGTACACGTCATGAAGGTATGTAGGGGAAGTGGAGTTATAGATCCACTCATTCGGCACTAGATGGATGTGAGTGGTCAGCCTCACGCCTCGGCCGCTTTATCACTGAGGAAGGAGCCCCTATACTTACTGAAGAAGAGGCTGAGTGGGCCCCAGATACACTATCGACTTATTAGAGATGATAAAAATCTCTTGTCCATACCGGAATTCGAACCTCGGATCGTCCAGCCCGTAGCCTAGTCTGAAGGTATGTTACCCACACAACGTGAAAAAGTCACATCCCTTTCTTTCCCCGAAAGAAACAGGGGCTTCTAATCTTAACCCCTTGCGAATGCTGTTGTAGTGAATTTGACATGACCCTTCGTTTCCGTATCCTTAACCTACTCTCCATTCACGATATATTCCAGACTCACTTAAATCTTGACAACTTCTGCAGTCGAAAGAACATTGTTAAACAATTAAACTGTCTACGAGGACGTAATGTCTTAGTGGCTTAGAAGGCTTCCTCAGTCCCCAACATGTTAGTGTAGCGATAATGTTTTAGAGTTGTATGAATTGTGTTTCTGTGGTGCGAGGTTCGAATATTTGTCAGGCCATCGTTTGTTGCTCTTCGTGCTTATCGTAATTTCCTGCATTACCGAGTAGACTGGTACACCGATAAAAATCCGCTCTTAAATTTCGTGTGGTACCCCGTTCATAACCCCGATATGGCCCATTCTTAATAAGGGTCCCTCAGTCTACAGGTGTATTTCAGTAGAGGACCTTGAAAATTCTTGAATTTACGTTCCTTCCACCTCAGTAGTTTGCTGATAGCCGTACTCAGTGATCACAGTAGGCCAAACAAGGTGGGGAAGTGTCGTATCCTGTGTGTTTCGTTTCTGTTTTATTTAGCGAGCTGCCAGCAGTTCAGTATATATAGCGTTGAGTGGTAGCATTATCAATTAATGGAGTGGAATGCAGCAGTCGTAGTCGGATTTAAGGTGCTGTGTCGGCATTTGACTGGCGGTACTGACGAAAAAGGCCAAACAATCCCAGTCAGTATAGCCGGTCTCTGCGCCGAGTTTAGAACGCGGGATCTATTGAATACGAAGCAGTAGTGCTACACAATTCTGTTGGTACACAGTTCTGTTCGTACACAGTTCTGTTCGTACACAGTTCTGTTGGTACTGTAACTAGTGGCATAATATTTACTCCAATTTTCCCTCAATTTTATTTTGTATTGGTAGTAGTTGAATCGGGCCGATCCCAGTGGCCGTGCGGTCTAAGGCGTGGGTCTTCAGCCGCTCGCTTACTAGGATCGTGGGTTCGAATCCCACCGGGGGCATGGATGTCTGTCTCTTGTGAGTGTTGTGTGATGTCAGGTAGAGGTCTCTGCGACGAGCTGGTCCCTCGTCCAGAGGAGTCCTACCGACTGTGGTGTGTCTGAGTGTGTGATCATGAAACCTCGACGAAACGAGGAGGCCCAGGCCCATATAGGGCTGTCGAGCCATACACAAAAAAAAAGAAAGAAAAAAGTAGTTGAATCGGGAGATGTGTGGACGGACTCGAGTAAGCCCATTATAAGATCCCGATGAACGTGCCTTTCGCGAGCCAATAATAATTATGAAAGAAATTTTCTGTTCTTCAGAAAATTTTGGTCAAGTTAAATTTTATTTTATTACATGCCAGATGAGGATGGTGATATAGAGGTACCGGTGGGATGGATTGTAATATGAAGAAACCGGCTCAGTTCAAGAACACAACTGAGACTGGGCAGCTGATCTGCCGACAGACTGATTACACCTCCGACTTGGCAGCTGATCTGCCAATAGACTGAGCACACCTGTGACTTGGCAGCTGATCTGCCAACCGACTGACTGATCACACCTCAAACTGGACAGCTGATCAGGTAACAGACTGAGCGACCACACCTCAGACTGGGCAGCTGATCTGCCAACCGACTGACTGATCACACGTCAAACTGGACAGCTGAACTGCCAACCGACTGACTGATCACACCCTCCAAGACATTCGTTGTTTATACTGAAACGCTTACTACTAGGTAATTAAGCTGCCTTGTCTTTCTGGCTTACAACTCGCAGTTGCTTGGCACAGCGCAGGCATCTGGCTTCTTATCAGGACGTACTGCTGCGTGTTCCGGCCGCAGCACTAACTGTCCTTGCATGCTTCATATCACGTAATTCATCAATCTTTCCTGTGTTCGATCCTTCGACTCAAACGCCCTCTTTCTGACTGACAGCAAGTGAGATAAAAATAAATTTCCACTTACTGGAAAGTGATAAATTGTCATAGAAGTGAAATTGTGATTTTACTGTCAGAGCTCGGATGTTAATTAGCGTGTACCTTATGAGCTGTAGTTTATGAATTTTTCAAGACTGGTGTGGTGTGGTGTGTGTGTGTGTTTGTGTCCAACCTTCAGACTGGACAGGCAACTTTACTGCTAATTGTTTTCAGTCAGTTTTACTGGCTCCTGGGCTCATAAGTTAATTCTCCTTGTAAAAATAAAAACAGCCTGTCATTCCGCCGTGTTTGTGATATTCAAGCTGTCCAGCACGATTCACGAACTCCATTTCAGAACTATGTCCAAAAGAACGTGCAAGTCAGAGATTGTCATTTCAGAACTATGTCCAAAAGAACGTGCAAGTCAGAGATTGTCATTTCAGAACTATGTCCAAAAGAACGTGCAAGTCAGAGATTGTCATTTCAGAACTATGTCCAAAAGAACGTGCAAGTCAGAGATTGTCATTTCAGAACTATGTCCAAAAGAACGTGCAAGTCAGAGATTGTCATTTCAGAACTATATCCAAAAGAACGTGCAAGTCAGAGATTGTCATTTCAGAACTATGTCCAAAAGAACGTGCAAGTCAGAGATTGTCATTTCAGAACTATGTCCAAAAGAACGTGCAAGTCAGAGATTGTCATTTCAGAACTATATCCAAAAGAACGTGCAAGTCAGAGATTGTCATTTCAGAACTATGTCCAAAAGAACGTGCAAGTCAGAGGTTGTCATTTCAGAACTATGTCCAAAAGAACGTGCAAGTCAGAGATTGTCATTTCAGAACTATGTCCAAAAGAACGTGCAAGTCAGAGGTTGTCATTTCAGAACTATGTCCAAAAGAACGTGCAAGTCAGAGATTGTCATTTCAGAACTATATCCAAAAGAACGTGCAAGTCAGAGATTGTCATTTCAGAACTATGTCCAAAAGAACGTGCAAGTCAGAGGTTGTCATTTCAGAACTATGTCCAAAAGAACGTGCAAGTCAGAGATTGTCAATTCAGAGAGAGTTGGCCAGACGTGGTTTGGTCTGCGTGTCGCTCAGTGAACTTACTAAAGCTTGCCAGCAGTCAACCCATAACCACAATAACACAAACAACACGTTCAAATACAGTGGACCCTCGAACTTCGAACGGTTTGATGTTCGAACAACTTGAAACACGAACAAAAAATTCGAGGAAAATCCGGTTTTGAAACTCGAACAAAAACTCGAAAGTCGAACAAAGCATCACGTGGTCGCCTTCTCTCTCAGCTTGGTCCAGATGAAAGAAGGGTAATTCACCTTCCAGTTAACAGTAATATCCCTCCTACTATTATTATTGATTGATTATTATACAATATTTTTTATGTATGTACTATTATAAATAAAAATTTTCAATTATTGAAATTAAATATACTTGTTTTATCATTATGATCTTTTGAAATGGGCACTTAAAATGTTTTATATTGGGTAAATTTTGGGGGTCTGGAACGGATTAATTCAATTTACATTATTTCTTATGGGGAAATTTAACTCGAAAGTCGAACAACTTGAAAGTCGAACCGTCTCCTGGAACGGATTGTGTTCGAAGTTCGAGGTTCTACTGTATTCCGGACGAGGCCAATACCAGGTTAAGTAGCGATACCTACTGCTTGTACTCAGCTACAACACATTTCTTGGTACATTCGTCGTTGAATAATCTATAACGCATCAGAAATTTTTGTATAATTCGAACATAAGCGTCATGTGATATTTTAGCTAAAAGGATTTTAACGAATTCCTAACCAACTAGGCTTGTGTATTATTAAGTGTTCTGTGTGTCTCCCCTGAGGATGGTGTGAAACATGTCGGGAGTCTTATGGGGTTTGTTACATTGTACTTCAATACTATGTAAGAGTTGGTGGCAATACATGTGTTATAATAAGTACATACACGATGTGGACAATTTAAAATTGCAATGAACCAAATTTCTTATTGAGAAGCTAATAGTCGCTCATTACGTGGAATCTGAGTGCTTATTACTTGCTCAGAAACTCCGCCACTGCACCTATCCTAAGCTGTATGAATCCAATCTGTACACATATACCTTATTTCTTTAAGGTCCATTTGAATATACTCTTCCCATCTAGGCCTGTCTCTTTCAAGCGGTCCGATGGATAATGTGTATGCCTGCCTTATCTCACCCATGTGTGCCACATACTCTGCCCATATCGTCATTTTTATTTTATCACCATAATAATATTTGTTGTAGATTATGCCGTTTTCCCAGTCCCCTTGTTGCTTCTTCCTTCTTAGATAGTCGACCGATATAGATCAAGATGAAATTCAGAGGCCGGGATAGCTCAGTCGGTATAGCGACTCGCTACGGGCTGGACGGTCTGGGGATCGAATCCTGGTGGGGGCGAGATTTTCCGCACCCGTCCAGACCGGCCCTGGGCTCCACCCAGCCTCCTATATAATGGGTACTGGGTCTCTTTCCCGGGGGTAAAGCGGCCGGGGCGTGGAGTTCACCACTCGCCCTCATCTAGTGCCAGGGTTAAAGAAAGAGTGGAACTATGCCTCTACTTCCCCTCTGGGCCTTGATGGCCTGTTTCTAGGGAGAACTTTACCTTTACCTTTACAGTTCAAACCCTCGACACAAAATTATTTGCACTCTGTTAAATAACTTTTTAGAGGGATGATAACTTTACCTTCGTAAATTTCTGAGGGTGTGTTTCCGTACCGACAGCCAGTAGAACCGCATGACAGCTCAAAACTGTCCTGGTTCTCGTAGCCCATCATTTAGGGACAAACTTTATATCTGGTTGTTATTCGCAGTGTCGTAATTATTTATTGCGTTGCTGTAATAAGGTCTGGTGGAGGTGAAATGATACCAGAGTACCAGCACATCGCCATTTACACAACGCAGCACTACGTGAATGCCAGCACGTAGACAATTGCTAGCTTGGCAAAAGAATATTTCAGCTGGATACATGTAACGTGTAAACGCTAGTGGCTCAGTTACGTAGGCTGTCTGCAAGGTGCTGTGTCCTTGGTTCGAAAAAAAAACATCCCGCACTTGTGTATGAGTTTAGAGGTTAATTAGACTGTTTGGGAACGTACATGATGGCCAGACGGCATATGGGAGCCAATGACGCTTTATGCAGTACTGTTAGTAACGGATTGGTGTGTGGCGATTTTTTAATGAAATTTGCATAAATGTGCTTCTCGTCCCTTAATCTGTCCGCGTTTAACAAATAGAGAACGGTTGAACGAATTTTTATGAAATCTTAAGGGGTGGGGAAGATCACAATAGGACCTACCTCAAATTAGACTACTGCTGCCTCCTTCCACATCCTTTACAGTCTATACACTTTTATACGATTCAATCTATGTAGCTAATCTTAGGTAGTGACAACGTCGTTAATGAAACCATAAAAATCCATTTTTGTTCTATGGCTCGACAGCCCTATATTTCCTTGTTTCGTCGAGGCTTCACGATCACACCATTTAGACACACCACACTCGGTAGGACTCCTCTGGACGAGGGACCAGCCCGTCGCAGAGACATCTACCTGACAACACACAACACTCACAACAGACAGACATCCATGCCCTAGGCGGGATTCGAACCCACGATCCTAGTAAGCGAGCTGCCGAAGACCCACGCCTTAGACCGCACGGCCACTAGCATCGGCATAAAAATAAACATATATATGTACATTAATTCGTGGGCCGCGATAGCTTAGTCGGTATAGCAACTCGCTACGGGCTGGACGGTCCGGGGATCGAATCCCGGTGGGGGCGAGGTTTTCCGCAGCCGTCCAGACCGGCCCTGGGGCCGACCCAGCCTCCTATACAATGGGTACCGGCTCTCTTTCTCGGAGATAAAGCGGCCGGGGCGTGGAGTTGACCACCCACCCACATCTAGCGCTGAGGTTAAAGAAAGAGTACAGCTATACATCTACTCCCCCTTTGGGCCTTCATGGCCTGTTCTAGGGAGAACTTTACCTGTATGTACCTTAATTGTCCCAAGTGTCTCTTCCCAAATGAAGTTACAATTCTCCCAAGTGTCTCTTCCCAAATGAAGTTACAATTCTCCCAAGTGTCTCTTCCCAAATGAAGTTACAATTCTCCCAAGTGTCTCTTCCCAAATGAAGTTACAATTCTCCCAAGTGTCTCTTCCAAAATGAAGTTACAATTCTCCCAAGTGTCTCTTCCCAAATGAAGTTACAATTCTCCCAAGTGTCTCTTCCCAAATGAAGTTACGTGTGTGCAAAGCGCCGTCGGTATAGCGACCAGGCCACAGTCTGAACTATCCGGGGTTCGAATCCGGCAGGGGAAACTGATTGTTCACATTTCCAAAATGTCCATACCAGCTGTGGGGCCCAACCAGCCTCTGTTCAATGGATACCGGGGTTCATTCTCGGGAGTAAAGCGGCTGGGGCCTGAAGTTAACCACTTACCTCCATCTAATGCCAAGTTTAAGACAGAGTGCTATCTGTACTCGTTCTATGCGCCTTAATGGCGTCGACACAGACAGCTTTAACATTACTGATCTGTGCTACATGCCTGTTTAATCTCATGTGCCATACATACAGATATTTCAAAACAAATTTTTTATTTTAAAGTTATTTTAAAGTTGTACATACCGTGCATGTTTGAGATATTATATAATGTAAACCAACAAATATTGCACTATCATCTATGAATTGTCAAACCCTACATATGTTTCGGCTCTGTCTGAGCCATCCTCAGGGGTTACTCTTCAAAGCGTCCACTATTTACACTCTCACTATAATGTTGTGCACCCGTATTAGGGTTTCTTAGCAACTAGGAACTGTACATTGTCTCACTATGTACACTGGTGTTCTTGTGGTTTTGGTCTATTGCACATTGCCAAATGATGCTGTTGGTCTATGCCGGAACGTGTGGAATGTGATCCATTGTAGAATCTGTGCTTGCGGAGTTTTATCAGTCCTTATTGTTTTTTGACAAGATGGCGGGCGATAAGTGCAAATCTACATACGGGCGAGTTAAAAACAATAAGGACTGATAAAACTCCGCAAGCACAGATAGATTCTACAATGGATCACATTCCACACGTTCCGGCATAGACCAACAGCATCATTTGGCAATGTGCAATAGACCAAAACCACAAGAACACCAGTGTACATAGTGAGACAATGTATAGTTCCTAGTTGCTAAGAAACCCTAATACGGGTGCACAACATTATAGTGAGAGTGTAAATAGTGGACGCTTTGAAGAGTAACCCCTGAGGATGGCTCAGGCAGAGCCGAAACATATGTAGGGTTTGACAATTCATAGATGATAGTGCAATATTTGTTGGTTTACATTATATAATATTCAAAACAAATGTTATCATAATGCGATCTGTGCATTTAGTCACTTTTGAATTTTCGTATGACGATATATTTTGATGAAGACATATGCTGTGTGCTGTAAGTGCTATCGAAGACCGGTAAGGAGAAGCATTGATTTCTCCTAACAGCTTTCAATGCTGATTCCACAACTCCAGATAACATTGGGAGTCCTGTGAGTGGTTTGGGAGGTGAAATAATGTGACTAATATACTGACACTGTCTCCGCGCTGTGCGTCTGCTTTGATAAGCTTATTGCAGAAGGTTCTGCTAATCTTGAAGCAACACGTTGGCAGAGATAAAAAGCGGAAATGCTTGTGTGGTGGTTCTAGGGGCTGTTCTGGCATCTGTTGTGCCATATACGACATAAGGTTTGGGAAGAATACATGGCCTACGTTTTCCTTCTTCGTCCTCGGTTTTTATCATGAGGCTAAGAACACTGTAAATTAATAATTTTACAATTAATTACGCTTACATGTAAACTATATACACAAGTACAGGTTACTACTACCTGAGCTTAGAAGCTCATAATTTCGCACGGTCGCCATATTTTTAATTTTTAATTTTAATTTTTAATACAAAGTGTTGACTGGATTCGAAAATTTCTGTATGATGCCTTAGTATGAAAAATCTCAAATGTTGGTGCACTGGTTCATACAGAAAGCTAAATATAGAGTTTTTATTGCCGCCATCTTGTTTCTTAATGGCTCGACAGGCCTAGTGGGCCTAGGCTCCCACATTATATAGGTTTCGAGATCACAGTCAGACACACCACACTCGGTAGGACTCCTCTGGGCGGGTGATCAGCCCGTCGCAGAGACCTCTACCTAACAACATACAACACTCACAAGAGACAGACATCCATGCCCTAAGTGGGATTCGAACCCACAATCCCAGCAAGCGAGCGGCCGTAGACCCACGCTTTAGCGCGGCCACTGGGATCGGCACCATCGTGTTCTACATTCAATAAAATGAATTACTGTGTTAATATATACATTTTTCGGATATTTTAATCAGAGAATCTGAAGAGAAAAGGCCACTTGGAGGAACTAAAGATAGATGGAAGGATAATATTAGAATTGATTTTAGGTACGTTGGGTACGAGAGTATATCTTGGATTTACCTGGTTCAGGATAGATTCTCTTGGAGGGCTCTTGTGAATACTGTAATTAACTCATGATTTCAGAATAGACGGAGGATTTTATCACCACCTGAGCGCCTCTTAGCGTTTCAAGGAGTCTGCTTTATGGAGTTGGTTATAAGGAATTACACTTTGTCGTAGGCCCTCAGGTTGCAACATCGTATACATTTTAATTAACTTTAGGCAAACCAGAGAAACCAACATGAATTTCCATTACAGAAGCATTGATAATTCAAATGATACAGAGAAGGCCAAGTCATATTAGGCGCTGCGGGCTTTAGTGATAATTTTCACGGAATATCTAATTGCGATTCAAGGTTACTACCATGCCCACTGTTCTTTATTAGCGGCCCGGCTCCAACCGCCTTTGATATAACAAACGGTTATTGAACTCGATTTTCAACCTTCTAACACTTGTTTATCGTTCGTTATCACTGCAAATAAGTCGCACGAGTTCTTTCGGAAATTTTCTGGTCCTTTCCGTTCTACCCACAAGTTATCTCGGTTAGCAACAATGGTCCTGCAGGTGATGAAATTTGTAGTATTGTGAATATCGGTAACAGTAATATTTCCGGCCAACTCACAATAGTTAATGCATATTATCTGTGGATCTTCAGCCATATGTGTTAAAAAAAGCAATCCCATTACAGGCCCTTAGGTTTCCAGGAGGTTGAGGCTCCCAGATTTGTAGACAATCGGCACATGAAGGTGGGAAGGTTGTCAGCCCTACGCACCGGCCGCCTTTACCCCCCAGGAAAGATTCCTGGTACTCATTTTTGTTAGAGGCTGAGTCGACCCCAGGGCCAGATCGAAACGATTATGTCAATGAAAAATTCCAGTGACACCATCGGGAATCGAACCCGCGACGTTCCAGCTTGTAGCGCAGTGCCTCAACCAACTGCGCCACCGCGTGCCCCACCCCCATCTAGCGCCAGGATTAAAGAAAGAGTATAGCCATACCTCTACTCCCCCTCTGGGCCTTCATGGCCTGTTCTAGGGTGAACTTTACCTGTACCTTACCCATTAATAGGCTTTTGTGAACACGAGGATGAAACGTACGCCTCCGTAGTGTGTGGGGATATCTTGGCCAGATAAGCGCTTCTCAGCTTTCAAGGTTTGTGTTCCATGGAATTAATTTGTCCTTAGCGGATTCATAAACTTTTTCATGCAGTGTTATATCCGTACTGTTAATTCAACTCTGTCTACAGTACGAGGTACAGTGTTTTATGTGCAACAAATTAAATTAAGTCAAATTAAGAATGCAGAATTGCAAAAACGGCATTTGGAAGCGCTTGCCACTTAGTAAATGGTTGTATCTGTGAAAGACTGGAACATTTCTTCTGTCATCGCAAGAGGTGTCAAGTGGTCTGTGTTGTCTGAGAGCCGGGAAGATGAGGCTCCGTCTGTCATGCTAGTGTTTATGTCGGGAGAGGAGTGGCTTGCTGAGTGAAAGTCTGCAAACTGACTGCGTTTTGGCAAAATAAACCGACAGGACAATGATCGGTGTTAGTACGCCGGCCTGTAAGTCGACGTGACTTGACCAGCATAGACCTGCATACGTAGAGATCGCCTTTTATTTTCAATGGCTCGACAGCCCCTTGGGGGCCTAGGCCACCTCATTTTTCGAGGTTTCACGATCACACTCATTTAGACACACACACACTCGGTAGGACTCCTCTGGACGAGTGACCAGCCCGTCGTACAGACCTCTACCTGACAACACACAACACTCACAAGAGACAGACATCCATGCCCTAGGTGGGATTCGAACCCACAGTCCTAGTAATCGAGCGACCGCAGACCCACGCCTGAGACCGCACGGCCACTGGGATCGGCTCGCCTTTTTTTAAAGAACCAAAAACCGGAACACTAATAGCATTTTGGAGCTAGGGGAAGGAGTAGAAGTCAAAATTTGTCTTCCGTCACATGGCGGAAAATGCAGAAACATTTATTAACATTACAACAACAATAACAACAACAATAACGAGATAGTTCAGAAAAAACTGACACACAAAAATTAAGTAAAAATAAGATGAATATTACCCAAATTCAGACACTCAGTTCACTAATCGATTTTACTTTATATGTACAGAGCATACACAAAAGAATGGTGCAGTTTCAAAAGTGAATAAAAACTTTATGTCTCACATTACACGGGCACAACATACACCGTCAGCGGCGGCAACTGTCCAAGTTTTCTCCTGCGCTACCAGCAGTTCGCTTCTCATGCTCCCCCCCATTTTCACAGGAATGTACGGGTGCTTCTCAATCGTGTTCTTCCACAGCGCTGGATCGGACGTGCTGCTGCAAATGGAGACAAGAACCTTCTCCCTTGGCCACCCCGTTCGCCAGATCTTACACCGTGCGATTTCTTTCTTTGGGGGTTCGTTAAAGACAGCGTTTATGTACCACCATTGCCCACGTCCATCCATGAAATTCGTGATCGGATAACACATGCACTGCAGGCCATTACAGCGGACATGCTACACCGGGTCTGGGATGAGTTTGATTACCGTGTGGATGTGTGTCGTGTGACCCAGGGTGCACACGTTGAAGGATTATAATTACCAAATGAGAAACTTGGACAGTTGTCGCCGCTGACGGTGTATGTTGTGCCCGTGTAAGGTGAGAATAAATTTTTTATTCACTTTTGAAACCGCACCATTCTTTTGTGTATGCCCTGTATATCCATTCCTCGTCCTTCGCACTGTCAGTCCAGACTCCACAATCCAGGCCCATTCAGTCCATAGCTCGCGCGCAACATGTTGCTCGCGACATAGATTCATGTTGCCCGAGGATACATTTGTAATGAGAAAGTCTTTTAATCCTTTCCCTGAAAATGCCTGGATAGAACGGCAAAGTAATTTTGAGAACTTCTGAGCTGTTTATTTAGGAATACGTATATAACATTATTAATTAATTTTGTAAAATTTTGCTTAAAATATGGACAAACTAGCCCAGGTTGTGAGTTGAGTTTTTCTGTAAATGTTTTATATTATTATCAGCGTATTCTTAATGCATGTGATGTATAGAAAAATGCACAGGTAAAATTATGCACACTTGTATAATTATACGTATACTTATTCGTTATTTGTTTTTTTGTACTGAATTTCATATTGCCCGCACGCAGACCAGATTCTGCTAAAGTTGCATAAATTATTCCTCTCCCTGTTCTATTCTTTGCTGATATTAGCTGGGTAATGGCTGTTCTATCTCTGTTCTCCCATGGTAAGGAGTCAAAATTTTCGTACATATTGTCAGAAATGTACTATTTTTAAGACTTTAAAAATTCCGGGACATTTGGCTTTCGGAACCGAATTTTGGGAGACACTGGGACAGAAAACTTTAAGGCCATAAACCCGGGACTGTCCCACGAAAACTGGGACAAATGCGATCCCTAATCGTACTATAAACCGGACATTGATATGAACAGAAATCATTGCAACACTGTGTTAGAAACAGCACAGCGCGTTGAAACGGGTGGCACACTTGCTTCTCTCTCGGGAGTTCCGAGATGAAACCTCCACCCGGAGACCGGATGAGGTTTTGTCGTGACCATCGGCAGTCACTCCATTTACTCCTTCCACAATATATCCACTTCATTATTAACTTATCATGCTGTATTTCCACGCTACATGCATATAGTATGAGGTACTGACATTGTCTTTAAATAATTATTATAATTGTAATCTATTTATAGGTGAAAAAAAGTGAAACTTCACGAGTTCTAGGGGCTGAAGACTGGCCAGAATGGATTGATCGCTATCCATCTGTCAATTTAGGAAATTAAACAAAGGACAGACGGACATGCGTGTCTAGTTATGTGGTGGTTTTACGCACTTTGTGCGTCGCACTGATACTAAACACATTAAAACTCATGATTTAAAAACTATACCGGCAGTTATTAGACACACATTAAATCTGAAGTTAGACAAACACTGTACCGGCAGTTATTAGACACACATTAAATCTGAAGTTAGACAAACACTGTACCGGCAGTTATTAGACACACATTAAATCTGAAGTTAGACAAACACTATACCGGCAGTTATTAGACACACATTAAATCTGAAGTTAGACAAAACAACTATAACGGCAGTTATTAGACACACATTAAATCTGAAGTTAGACAAACACTATACCGGCAGTTATTAGACACACATTAAATCTGAAGTTAGACAAACACTATAACGGCAGTTATTAGACACACATTAAATCTGAAGTTAGACAAACACTATACCGGCAGTTATTAGACACACATTAAATCTGAAGTTAGACAAACACTATAACGGCAGTTATTAGACACACATTAAATCTGAAGTTAGACAAACACTATACCGGCAATTATTAGACACACATTAAATCTGAAGTTAGACAAACACTATACCGGCAGTTATTAGACACACATTAAATCTGAAGTTAGACAAACACTATAACGGCAGTTATTAGACACACATTAAATCTGAAGTTAGACAAACACTATACCGGCAGTTATTAGACACACATTAAATCTGAAGTTAGACAAACACTATAACGGCAGTTATTAGACACACATTAAATCTGAAGTTAGACAAACACTATACCGGCAGTTATTAGACACACATTAAATCTGAAGTTAGACAAACACTATAACGGCAGTTATTAGACACACATTAAATCTAAAGTTAAACAAACACTATAACGGCAGTTATTAGACACACATTAAATCTGAAGTTAGACAAACACTATAACGGCAGTTATTAGACACACATTAAATCTGAAGTTAGACAAACACTATAACGGCAGTTATTAGACACACATTAAATCTGAAGTTAGACAAACACTATAACGGCAGTTATTAGACACACATTAAATCTGAAGTTAGACAAACACTATAACGGCAGTTATTAGACACACATTAAATCTGAAGTTAGACAAACACTATAACGGCAGTTATTAGACACACATTAAATCTGAAGTTAGACAAACACTATAACGGCAGTTATTAGACACACATTAAATCTGAAGTTAGACAAACACTATAACGGCAGTTATTAGACACACATTAAATCTGAAGTTAGACAAACACTATACCGGCAGTTATTAGACACACATTAAATCTGAAGTTAGACAAACATTATAACGGCAGTTATTAGACACACATTAAATCTGAAGTTAGACAAACACTATAACGGCAGTTATTAGACACATATTAAATCTGAAGTTAGACAAACACTATAACGGCAGTTATTAGACACACATTAAATCTGAAGTTAGACAAACACTATAACGGCAGTTATTAGACACACATTAAATCTGAAGTTAGACAAACACTGTACCGGCAGTTATTAGACACACATTAAATCTGAAGTTAGACAAACACTGTACCGGCAGTTATTAGACACACATTAAATCTGAAGTTAGACAAACACTATACCGGCAGTTATTAGACACACATTAAATCTGAAGTTAGACAAACACTATACCGGCAGTTATTAGACACACATTAAATCTGAAGTTAGACAAACACTATAACGGCAGTTATTAGACACACATTAAATCTGAAGTTAGACAAACACTATACCGGCAGTTATTAGACACACATTAAATCTGAAGTTAGACAAACACTATACCGGCAGTTATTAGACACACATTAAATCTGAAGTTAGACAAACACTATACCGGCAGTTATTAGACACACATTAAATCTGAAGTTAGACAAACACTATACCGGCAGTTATTAGACACACATTAAATCTGAAGTTAGACAAACACTATACCGGCAGTTATTAGACACACATTAAATCTGAAGTTAGACAAACACTATACCGGCAGTTATTAGACACACATTAAATCTGAGGTTAGACAAACACTATACCGGCAGTTATTAGACACACATTAAATCTGAAGTTAGACAAACACTATACCGGCAGTTATTAGACACACATTAAATCTGAAGTTAGACAAACACTGTACCGGCAGTTATTAGACACACATTAAATCTGAAGTTAGACAAACACTATACCGGCAGTTATTAGACACACATTAAATCTGAAGTTAGACAAACACTATACCGGCAGTTATTAGACACACATTAAATCTGAAGTTAGACAAACACTATACCGGCAGTTATTAGACACACATTAAATCTGAAGTTAGACAAACACTATACCGGCAGTTATTAGACACACATTAAATCTGAAGTTAGACAAACACTATACCGGCAGTTATTAGACACACATTAAATCTGAAGTTAGACAAACACTATACCGGCAGTTATTAGACACACATTAAATCTGAAGTTAGACAAACACTATACCGGCAGTTATTAGACACACATTAAATCTGAAGTTAGACAAACACTATAACGGCAGTTATTAGACACACATTAAATCTGAAGTTAGACAAACACTATAACGGCAGTTATTAGACACACATTAAATCTGAAGTTAGACAAACACTATACCACAGTTCGACAGTTAAATACATTCCTGTAACTGTACTGCTTAGATTCTATTTGACGGTATTTATCAGTATGCCATATTTGAGCAGAAGTAACAATATTTGGAAGGAATGGGGCTCATGAAGATTATGTAGCACAGACTGCAAGTTATCAGCTGTGAAGCCGGGGCCCAGATGAAACAACTGGACTCGAACCAGAGCTTCTTGTGTCTACAGTGCTTACAGTCTGAGTCAAATGTTAAGTGAAGTTTTATTGTTTCTATTTCGACGACTTGAATCATCCTGACGATCATGTAGGATTAATTTATATAGAGACATGGCAACCAGTTTGATTGAATAAGTTTGCCTTCCAGAAGGATTGACTATATCCTCCAAGGTTTAAATAACAGCTGCTGAATGTCATAGTCATAGAACGCCATGTTACAGACAGACAGTGCAAATCGCATAATTAGAGCTTATATACTTCATTTGACTCTTCATCCCGGATTCTGGTTGATCTAAACACAGCTGGGTTGTACCAAGTATGTACAGTTTCTACATAAAGAAATTACACACGTCTTGAATGTTAAAATTTTTACCCTTCTGGTGACATTTTGTTTTCTCGCGGCGATAACTGTGCAGATTGCTGTATTTTGGGACGTGACGCCGTGTAGTCTATTGGAAGCGTACCGACCTTTCAGAGGAAGAGATTCAGGGTATATAAATAATTATTTTCGTTTATAACGGCAGTAACAGATTCCTCTGAAACGTCCATAAACATCTACTCTTCTACAGAACATTACTTCCCAGAAGACACAAACAGTTTTCTCTCTTTTTAGTTTAGACTATCTGTCGGCACCTTTTCAACCGTGCAAGTTGTGTTGGCATGGAAAAGAAGGATAATTTCGACCAACGATTCTCGATGAATGTGGAAGAGAGCGATCATGCACTCTCATAATGTTCGCATCGAGGGGGGGGGGGGAGAAAGAATACCACGAATGAGTGTCAGTTGAAATATCCGACGTACGGACGAATATTTTGACCAGCGACCCTCCTAAATACCAAGCAGGGTGCTAAACCCCAACCACCACGATCTGTGCTGCTAAGCAGTGTACTGTGGGCGGCTTCTCTAATTCTAAGCAGCTGTTTTTGTTGATGACAATATTACCACAAAATTTACTTAACCTGTATTGGCCAAACGGGTCGTCCATGTCCCGTTAAATGTAACTTTATTGACCAAAAGGAGAACGCTGTCCCACTCAGGTCCTGGGTTGTGCATTTAAAATGAAAGTAATTCCGGCCGCTTGCAGCTACATTGGGGATTGAAAGGCCGGAATATAAAGCTGGGGATAAAAACAGGCGTCTCACTAACTGCCCCAACATCACCGTCTGCTGTACATTTGTAAACACTTCTTCAGTTTGTTATGAAAGTAGCATAAAACTTTTCCATTTTTTTTAGAAGGCCTTTAATTTGATGTTTTGTATTTCTCGGACGAACATAGTTGGTAGTAGATACCCAAAGCTAAATACAGTGGTACGTTTTCTTACAATTGTCTTTTATAGGGTAACCATAATTTGCTATACGAAATATGAGTTCTTGTGGCCGTGAATGTTAAATTCTTCTGGGATGTTACACCGCTTATTATGGTAGGTATACACTTACATACCACAAGACGGTAATCTTAAGGCATTTCGGTATTCAGTATGGAAACCTACAGCAGGCCGAAACTTGTATTTTGTGACTTGATAAATTACTGAACTTTCAAATTACTCCAGATGATAATTTACGGAGACAAAACGTGTATTTACTTGAATTAAAAGTGACATTTGTGTCACTGGTTCGCCGTTCCCAAGATTAACTGCTACACTGCCATTAAATGTGGGAGGTCTGTAGAGATAACATTCGATCAGAATGATTCTAAACATTTTTTTGTCTTTGCTTCCATCTTTTATGGATTGTATTTGAAATTCTTTTGGAACATTCCGAGCCGTAATGCTTTATACAGATTCGAATTTTTATAACTGTGGTTTGACGTAGAATGAAATATGTTGCCTGAACTGTAAGACAGCTTGTATGTGCACCTTGAAATGATTTTATTTCTGTGAAGTTATATATAAGTATGCTGCTTGCGTGTAGCAGGTGGGGTCTATCAATGGCGAGATTTATAAGGGAACGAGTTGTGAAAGAATTGGAAGACTCCAGCGTTTCGGCTGTATATGCCCCAGACTTCTGTCCATCAAGGAAAACGATCAGGATTTGACATGATGAATGTAATTATAGGGCTAAAGCCATTCTAAAATACCAACTTGAAGGATAAAACACGATATCCTAATACTACGTGTGTTTTTCTGGACCGAAAGTTGAATTAGTAATTCAGGTGAGCATGTTGAAACTAAAACACAGTTTGGCATTGAAGGCTATGTTCCTCACACATCACCGCCTTATAAAGTAGACAGTGTAAAACGAATGAAAAACTAGGGACAAAAGCTTTCGACTTGCAACTTCTTGCAGTGACACGTAACTCGATATTGATATGGCTAGGACACGACGAGAGACCACGTGGGTACTCATTCACCTCGGGCAGACTCATTGCTGGAATGCCTCAGCTGGTTGAAGAAACACGCGAACTACAAAACGAAAGAGGCCGGCATTGACGCTCCTCACTTTATCAATTACACGTCACGCGAAGCAGATCGACACACCCTGCGCAGTGGCGGATCGCAGTAGTGTTGCTTGTGTCTGGCCGTGTTGAAGGGCTTTCTTGATGCGTTCATATTTTTTTCCAACTGGCCCGCTGCTTTTGTGGGACACGTAGAATCATTACCGTGAACCAGTCGTGTCTCTTACACCTTGCTTCTCTGGCATGTATTTTGATATTATTATCTGCCCTCACATAGATCTGTCCTTTTGGTGTAGCATTAATACTCTAGTTTTTTTATGTGGTAGATATCTGATTCGATCTTTGCCAAATTGTTGGAAGTCCTTAAGTATTTTCATGATTTCTCTCACTCTGTCCAGTGAATTTCGGGTTAGTATGAGAGGTAAGGTCTTCTGGGATATGACGCCGTGTCGCTGGGTGATTTCCGATGTTTCGAAGCAACGTAGTACCTTTATCTTCAAGGTTCAAGCAGTCTAATACGCAGGAACGTCGGGTTGGTGTAAGAGCTGCGGTCTTCTGGGACGTGGCGCGGTGTAATTGTGTGAGTGGATCACGACGTTTCGAAAGAGCATAGTGATTTAATCTTCAAGGATCAAGCAGTCAGAGAAGAATAGTATCTTAAAACAGTCTATGACCACTAAGTTTCGAAAATGTGTTCACTTGTTATTCGTGATCTTTTTTTGTTCTGTTTCATTTATCAGTATCGGCACAACCTCTGCAGAACAAACTGACTGATCTTGGGTTATGTAATGTTTCCTTTGCAACTATTCACGTACTGGTTGTATGGCACTGGACAGCAGTGTTACCATGAACAGTGGAGTGGAAAGGATGTGGAATTAATCGGTCTTGGCGTGTATTAACGTACTGTCGCTGCATTTTCTGGAAGAACTGAGGAAATTCACAAACATTTCAGTGAGCATAACC
Organism: Reticulitermes speratus; assembly: GCA_021186555.1. Classification (NCBI taxonomy): domain Eukaryota; kingdom Metazoa; phylum Arthropoda; class Insecta; order Blattodea; family Rhinotermitidae; genus Reticulitermes; species Reticulitermes speratus. The sequence continues at coordinate 8,887,693 of JAJKFL010000237.1, forward strand.
GGACTCTGCACCGGGATTCGAATCCAGGAGCTCCCGAATACGGAGTGGGAGAGCCAGCCATCTAACCACATCTGATAGGCAGTGTAAAGTATTGTTCTTGAAAGACCACCCATCCGTGTATGCGTGAAGCGTGATTCGCTATTGCTTGATAGCGCAAAATGTGGCTGATGGGTACTGTACAGTTTTGGTTTGTTAAAAACCACGCGCGTGATTATCACGTGATCACGCATACGTTATCACTGATCCGTGTCACGCCCTCCCCCACCCCCGCCTTCCAGTCGACGTTTGCGTGTCACGCAGACCTGTTACTATCAACAGGTTGATTTCCAGCAATGGAATATATATATATTTTAATGATATATTTGATTGAAAAATTCAGTTGATTTCGTGAGAGTGCTTCCTGCTCTGTACCAGTCGGGTCATAAAATTTAATATGGTATGAAAACAAATCACGGGACCGTGGTGTGAAAGAGTTGAAACTTCGCCAGCTTTACTGGTTAAGTGAAAACCTGAAACCCTCCCCTCCTTCCCCCGCCTCACACACACACACAGCTCTTGCCTCCCTCTTCCATTCAATAAACAAGCCTGGAATCGAACTAGGCCTGTCTAGGATTCTTCGGGTGCAGACACACTGGAATCAACAAGACGCCGTGACGCACAGATAGGAAAAGCGCCTGTTAATAACCACTATCCCGCAACGCGCAATCACGCAGTCACGCCTCACGCATGACCCATTCATGGTACCGTTGTCCTTACGTTGTTGTGTTTTGTGTGTTGCAGCCATCCTCCAGCGGCACTCGGTGAAGACGGGCCAGCTGCTAGTGCAGAGTGTGGCGACGTGTCTGTTCCTGTGCATGGACAGCTGCGGACTGCTGTATGGTTCGGTGCGTTGCTTTGCAGTTCCCTAACTCGTAAGCCTCAAACATGCTGACGTAACCTTCCACTGAACCTTACAGGCTATGTAGGGACTATTTTACACAAATTTGTACGAGTGTCTTGCCTCTGCAGGCCGTCACAGTTGTGGCTGCATGTATAAAGCCTTTAAAGTCTAGTGGTTACTATATGCACCGCCAAGTTTTACACTAAAGACCATGTAGTTTTACCACACAGTGTATTTATGCGTTCTATATTATTTTCACAATAAACAGCCAGCATTTCTCTATACAGAATTCATCGATCGGTCTTTCCGATGGAAACACATTATGATGTATGTGGGGTACGAAATTTATCTTTTTTATAAAATGTAGACTGATTGCAGTCTTCACATAGTAACACTGTGTCAGGTTTCTCTCCGAAAACTTCGGTTTTCTACTGCCTATGTTATTCCACCAGTGCTCCATACTCATCTTCTTCTTAATACTAATATTTATCATGAGGACAAGTGGGTGAAGCCTTGGCACTTTCGAACGGAACAGTCTCTTTCGCATATCGGAAGCGATAGACAGTAGCGTACTTAACACGTTTTAGTCTTCACAGGCTTAAATAATATTAGCATAACGGACTTGTAAACGTCTGATCTAGGAAGAATATTGACGCTGTAATTCGCAGCATTTTTTTTTCATTTCTTTCCACTTACCTTGATTTCAGGCTTCCGCCGCGATGTTGATGAGATCTGCGCTCTTCTGGGATATTACGCGGCGTCGTGTGGTAATTGTTTACCGACGTTTCGGGACAACGTTTCGGTCCCATCTTCACGGGTTAAGAGTCCCGTAAAGATGGGACCGAAACGTTGTCCCGAAACGTCGGTAAACAATTACCACACGACGCCGCGTAATATCCCGGAAGAGCTCAGATCTTTCCACTTAGGCTAAATGCAGTCAGTGCTGACAGATTATATGACCACTAGTCGTACCCAATATTTAATCAACAAAAATTACATCTTAATCCTAATGAACATTAAAAATTGTACTTACTAATTCTTGATGCTGGGTAATTTCTTTCGGAGATCAACAGCTCATAAGCAACGTGTGAATAAGAAACAGAACGTTGACATCGACAGTGCTGCCTTAAGCGGAGACCATGGGAAACACATGACATATATTAGCTTCCCCTGGCCTCCGCTTGAGGCAGCACTGTCAATTTTTAACTTTAGCCTTTTTCTTAAAAAGTAATTTTTTTGAGAAGGAATTAATAAAAACAAAATAGATTGCCGTCAGTGCCCAATCATAAGCTTTCTAAAAATGTCTGTAATGCAAACATGCAGTCCTTGTATCAGAAGGTCATGATGTCGCAAACAGACCTTGTCGTATCAATGATATGCTGGCATGTATGCGATCTGCGATTTTCAGGGCAATAAGAATCGTATTTTCGTTGCTGGGTTATAAAGCTCTGGTATGTTTCGGAGAAATCGGCTGCCTGAATAGTCAGGGTAGAAGTGAAGATGGAGGCAGTATGCTTTGTTCTTCAGAAGCTTTGGTACACATCAGACTCCGCGGAATCATAAAGCAGAAGAATATGCATATTCAAGTTTGTTACAGCGTGTACAATTCCAATATGGCGTTCTTGTCATGTTGAACATGCTATGGTTACAGATCTTAATCAAATTCACGTGATATCTCAGTCAGTAAAGTTGGGATGAGAATTAATTTTCTGGGACGTGTTTCCGTGCAGTTTGGTAAGTTATGCCAGCGTTTCCGAGGAGCCAGCTACCCCTGTCGTCTGGCTAACCTAAACCCTCGCCCTTTTTCTACCCTGATGTGAATTTTAACATTTAGTTTGTTATGATGGACAAGGAAATATACTTTATTCTAAAAACACCGTGCATCTTATCACAATCATTATTCTAAAACACCAACTGGATGCACTTTTTATTTTTAAAAGACTGTATAGTTCTTTAAAACATAGCGTGCATACCATAGTATCAGACTCACACACAACCAGGTACAGCACACACCATAAGAATACAACCCACGGAATAAGATGATACAGTACCATGCATGCGTACAATAACATCTACGAAAATACTAGTTTATCAGTTTAAACACAAGATACAAAGTGACTGTGCACATCAATAACAGTGAAGGTGGTAAAAGAAATTGTGCTTACAAAGTGAACCAATGAATAGACGTTTTATAAATATATACAGTTTTAGTGATATAAACCCCTGAAGATGGCTCAGTGAGGAGCCGAAACATATGTCGGGTTTTGTTAACATGTTTTAAAGAACTATACAGTTTTTTTAAATAAAAATCGCATCCAGTTGGTGTTTTTGAATAGTAAGGAAATATACATCAACAAAATTATAGTTTAAAGCTACTTTTCTGGTTTCGTAGTAACATAGATTAAATTGTTTTTTCCTTTCTATTCTTCGACATTACAGACAGTTCCGAACTTGGATAGCCTCTGTAATACAGTTTCCACATCTTCATTAGGACAAGCGAAAAACTCAGCTGTTAGATGATGAGACAGTCACACAGAAGATAACAAGATAATGATATCCCAGTCCACAACATGAAGACATATAGGGGAGCAGAGATGTAGCTCCACTTATTCTTAACATCAGGAGCCGCGATGGCCTAGTCAGTATAGTGACTAGGCTACGGGCTGGACGGTCAGGGTTTCGAACTCGCCTTGGGGGGCAAGAGATATCTTTCTTCTCCAAAATGTCTAGACCTATTCTGGAGCCTATCCATCCTCCTATTCAGTGGATGGGTACCGGGTTTTTTTTTCCTTGGGTAAAGCGGTCAGGGAGTGATTTTGTCTACTCACCTCCAAATGGAGCCGAGGTTAACAATGAATGGAGCTATATCTTTACGCTGTCAACTTTTGCCTTTACCTGTTATTCTTAACCTCGGCATTGGATGTAGATGAGTTGTTACTTCACGCCCAAGCCGTCGAACTCCCTTGGAATGTGCCCAGGATAGGCATTGCATGGGAGGCTACTAGTTGCAAAGCCTTTGCTGTAACGGGGCAGGTAAAAAGGACAGTCCGAAATTTCCATGCCTGGGCTGGTTGGGACTCGCGTCTTTGGTGCTCAAGCCTCTAAACCGTGGCGTCTTCCTCCTGCCTGCTGTCGAAACCGCCAGAACGTATTATTATCCATAAAGCCGGGTTCTCACGGGGCGTGAACTACGCGCGTGAATCACACTGGCGACATCTTACTTCACGCACGCCACTACTATGACCGAAAATCAAACATGGTTTGATCCTGCCACGACAGGATCGTGGACTGCAGACGTCACACGCAAGGTCCACGAAGCAGCGTTCACACGGGTAGTGGTCCATGAAAGTGTGATTCACGCGCGTAGTTCACGCCCCGTGAGAACCCGGCTTAAACGTTGGAGATCCGAAGTATTGGGCACGCTGTAGAAGCAGTTCAAAGTGCTCATGTCATTGTTCAGCGATCCGCGTGTAAGATTTCCGTAAACACATGCATCGAATTTTACGATTGTTCAAAACAAATGACGTCTTGGAAGAAGTTAGAGTGTTAAATTTGGGGTTCTCACGGCGGTAACTATAAGGAATGCTTCGGTCTGGGGTGTGAAGCCGTGAGACGTTTTAAATCCGTACCAACGTTTCGGAGGAACGTACAGCCTCCATCTAAATGGTAGAGAAGTAAGCTAGGCGTGGAAAAAATGTCTTTCATATATGGAGAAGGAGGACCAGAGTTATACCAGAGTTATAGCTGTGGACGGCCCGAGAGGAGAGATGTGCGCTGGAGGGTGGAGTGTAGAGAAGGGGAAGAATTTGGGTGGGAGGAAGTGAACAGGAATACGAATGAAATGTTTAAAAATGCTATAAAATAATTCATGGAATGAAGTAGATACGATGAATAAAAATAGGGGCTGCAGAGACGAAAAGAAAGGAGTAAAGAGTTAGGTTGGCCGTCACAGATCGTGCTGTTTTGTTAGTCTAGGACGTAAAGGAAGGAATAAACAGGTACAGAGGAAAGGAGGAAAGAAGAAAAATTTAAAAAGAAGAAAGAAAGACAGAAAGCAAACAAAAGAAGGAAGGGAACGAAAGGAAGGAATAAAGGAGAGTACAAGTGAAAAAGAAAGAAGTGAAATTGAAAAGGGAAAGAAAGAAAGAAAGAAAAGAAAGAGAATCAAAAGCAAAGAAATGACGAATGCCACTCTTACATTGTTACACTTTTTTTCCGTTGCAAAATGTCAGGAAGCAAGTGTTATGCATGTGCTATATTTAACCGAGTTTACAGCAGGGTCCCGCGTTCAGGAGTCCTTGTCCGAGTTGAATGGCACTTCAAAAGGGTTTTAAATGGTCTAATTGAAAGTGTATCCTGATTAGTAGGATCCATCTCTGTGCATGACCCCGCTAGCGGCCAGGTCAATCCACTGCACATACCATCCCTTCTCAAAGCAAAGTGCAGAAATGCATAGTTAGCACTTCCGCTTCCTATTCGGAGGGTCTGGCTTTGAATTTGGCACGGAAGACTGTCCTATCTCAGCCTATTCGAGATTCTGCTTAGAAGTGCCGTCAAATAGACCGCAGCAGCTACCGTCCGCGTGCTATAAGTCGTGTCTGATAATCACCCTGTATTCAAAACTACTTAGTAGCACATGTACTTGACAAAGTGTCCTTAAATAAACGTCGTGGGGGACGGGATGTCCTGACTGATATTTCCGTATACTTCAATCGTCCCGCTTGCGAAATATTGGCATAACTGTATACAGGGGTGCACAAATCCTGGGCGCCACGTCACCCTGCTGACTAAATTTTGTACTGTGGTGCCTAATATTTCTAGGTCCTCAGTATGGAACTTGCTTTCTGTCGCCCTTGTGCTTAGAATATTGAGGTCGCTTCTAGATTTTTGTACACTTTGTAGACCTCTGACTGCATAATTAATTCCACGGAACAGAGAATGTAACATTCAGTTTATGGTCTTCTAGGATCTGACGCCATATAATCTGGTACATAGAAGTCTGCGGTCTTCTGGGGTATTACACGGCGTCGTGTGGTAATTGTTTACCGACGTTTCGGGACAACGTATCGGTCGGACTCTTGACCCGTGAAGATGGGACCGATACGTTGTCCCGAAACGTCAGTAAACAATTACCACACGACGCCGCGTAATACCCCAGAAGACCGCATATTTCATCAACATCGCGGCGGAAGCCTGAAATGAAGGTTGGTACATAGAAATCAGCGTGTCAGAGGAACAAATTGCCTTCATTTCAGGGTACTGAAGATAAAGATAACAGTTCCCCCCCTCACAACGTTGTTATTTTGTCTACCCAGACTACACGGCGTCACATTCCAGGAGAGTCCGTAAGTTTCTGTTACTGCGGTCATTTCCTGTAAGAACGGCGAAGTGTTTGTTAGCACCGCTACGCTGATCTGTCTACCACAGAGCTGCTAACATGGCGAGAACTGAACAGCCGATTCACTAACAAGTGTGTGCGTCGGAATGCGATTACACCGGCGTCAGTTTCTGCTCGTCTGTAACAGTTGGGGCCCTTAACGACGGTGAATTCTTGGCACGGCGAAGAAGTTGATTTATAATGGACTCAACCGCGACGTAACAGGGAGGCTTGCACCAGGAATGTATAATTTTGTTTCTTCTGAATTGTTGAATGAACGTCGTTATCGAGCAAATATATCGACTTTTAACGGTGTCATTTTAATGCAGCTACTTGTACCTCATCACTTGCACGCAGGGGTGCACAAATTTTCCAAAAATTTAGGCGATACTTCCAAATTCTTTGTGCTAGAATGGTGACATAAAGTTCCATACGGAAGGCCCACAATTCTGGAGTGACATTTGAACCTCAGTGTCATCTGGCGCTTTTTGCTTGGTGCGTGTAAACTGATACACATTTTTGTATGTAAGGGAAACAAACTTCAAAAATTGTGCTGGAAATACGAGTATTAGGCGCCACCTTGAAAAGTTTAGTCGCCCGAGCGACCAGATGCCTTGGATTTGTTCACTCCTGCGTGCACCTTCTTCAAACTTCGCTTACAGCTTCCGCTTTAACTTGATCACACCCATACTGCTGCACGTTTATAATTCCGGCCGTCTTAGCCCACCTGTTTCCATCCATTCTGTCTGCACAGTCTTTCCGTATGATCCTCATATACGCCTTTGAATGATAATCTCCGAAGCATAAAATCTACTTAAAAGCCTCCACAGCTAGATAAACTGACGACTCCTTTAGTAAAATCAGGGCCGGTTTGAGGCTGTCGCAATCTGTGCGGCTGCATGGGCCCTCGCTGTTCGGAAGGCCCCGAAAAGGCTGGTTGTGTTTCAGGTTTTGTGTCAAACACAGTTTGTATGTACCCTCTACCAGCACTGTCAGTTCAGGGCTACTCGTAAGTAGGGGCCCTAAACTTATTTTTGCATTGGACCCAGAAATGTCCTAGACCGGCGCTGGGTAAAATTGCCTACGGCAAGGAAAGAGGACTAGAAATAAGACACAAACTGCTACTGTCTTAGTTTAGGTATTGCCATTTGGAGACTTACTACCAACATCACCACCACCACCTCCACAACAGCCACCTCCTCCTCAACCAGTAATGTGTATTTATCTCAAGTATAATACGAAACGCCGATCCCAGTGGCCGTGCGGTCTAAGGCGTGGGTCTGCGACTGTTCGCTTGCTGGTATTGCGGGATCGAATCCCGCCGAGGGCATGAATGTCTGTCTCTTGTGAGTGTCGTGTGTTGTCAGGTAGAGGTCTCTGCGACGAGCTGGTCCCTCGTCCAGAGGAGTCCTACCGAGTGTGGTGTGTCTAAAGTGTGATCGTGAAGCCTCGATAATGAGGAGATCTTGGCCCACTAGGGGCTGTTGCGCCATTCGAAAGATACAATACAACACACATAATTGCAATATGTGGTAAAATGAAGGAGTTCTTAATGTTGCAACATTTGGTACCCGTAGTCACCACCGGGCTTTACATGGTTACATGTTTCCCTTCGATTGAGTCTGATGATATCTGGCTATTGCTGCTTCAGCCGTTTCAGCTGCTGTCGGTCCAGACGTTACGCCATCGCAGAACAAAAAAACAGCCTTCGTGTCAGTTCCAGCCTTGTGTGATTACATTGCATTCGTTAAATCCTGCACCGTATCAGTCCTCCTGTTATAAATATTGTACCCACTGTTTAAACAATAGGCCTAATAGGTGAAATTGTTTGAAGATCATATTTTAGCCCCCGTCCCCCAGTGTGGCTCCTACGTTGGCATATTCTGAACTGTGTGACGACATCAAAAGATACACAGATACACACACAGGCAGGATCATGCAGTGTGTTCGCATTTCACTGTACATCTGACGGCCTATTCATGTACGGGACATTTCATTTTCACATTTTTTTCTGTGGCTTAACAGCCCAAGTCCGGCCTAGGACGCCTCGTTGTGGAGGTTTCTAGGTCACACAGACACACATAGCCGGTAGGACTCCTCTGAACGAGTGATCAGCTCATCGCAGAGGCCGCTACTTGTACAACACACAACAAACACAAGAAATGAACATCCATGCCCTCAGGGGGATTCGAATCTGCGATCCTAGCAATTAAACGGCCCCAGAGCTACGCCTTAGACCGAAAGACCACTGCGATCGGCCACTTTCACATATACATATCTGTATTTCGCTACTCCGCAAGGAGGAAAGACATTCAGTTAAACCAAATGCTGTGTAACTAAATCCGGATTTACGGTGATAACTGTATGTGTTCTTTGCAAAGTGCATAAAAATTAATTGGCCGTATGTATTTTGTTCGTCCGCGTGTCAGCTCCCAGTACACTTAATAAATTTCGATGAAATTTGGTACGACGGACCGTTTACTGATATTACGTGCTAAGGTAAAGCGATCCCATTACAGGCCTGGACAGGCCCTGAGGGGCCAGGAGGTTGAGGCTCTCAGATTTCAAGACAATCGACACATGAAGGTGGCAAGGTTGTCAGCCCTATGCAGCGGCCGCCTTTACCCCCCAGGAAATTTTCCTGGTACTCGTTTCTGTTAGAGGCTTAGTCGACCTCAGGACCATAGTGCGGCCGGAAGAATTCATTCATTCTGTAGTCTGTCTTACGACAGGTCCGTAGCCTCTTCCAAAGCGAGTTCTCCACAGGGTGCGATCTAGTGCTTCCTCTTTCAATTTCCAGTATCTTTTCTTTTCCTTAAGGTCATCCAGTAGCTGCTTACGTCTTCTCCCTCGTCGTCCCGTCATTTCTATCCTTCCTTCTAACTTTCCTTCAATCACATGTTTCAGAAGGCAGTTTCTACGCAACATGTGACCAATCCAGTTAGCCTTTCTTCTTTTTATTGTATGTAGGATGTTCCTCTCCTCCTTGACTCTGTGTAATACTTCTTCATTTCTCACACGATCGGTCCAACTGATCTTCTCCATTCTTCTCCAGCACCACATTTCAAAACTTTCCAGATACTTCTGATCTACTTTCCGAAGTGTCCACGTTTCAGCACCATACAAAGCTATGCTCCAAATGTAGCACTTTACTAGTTTCTTCCTTAAATTTAAGTCCAGTTTGCTGGTGAAAATATTCTTCTTCTTGTTGAATGCTACTTTTGCCATGGCAATTCTGGATTTAATTTCACGTGTACACCTTGCATCACTTTTATCATGCTACCCAATTAATTGAAATATTCCACATTCTCCACTTGTTTTTGATCTATCATAATTTTCATTTGGGATGGTTGCCTTGAGATTTTCATTACTTTAGTTTTTCCAACATTCATTTCCATTCCATAGCGTCTTCCAATTTCAATTAGTCTATCAATCATGCCCTGTAGCACCTTTTCTTCCCTAGCCAGTAGCACAAGGTCATCTGCATATTTCACAGTGCGAATTACTTGTCCTCCTATTTTGAAGTCTCCAAACCCTTCAAGAGCTTCCTTGGTAAGGTACTCGCTGTATAAGTGGAACAGAATCGGTGACAAGGAGCAACCTTGTTAACTCCTCTTCCAATCTTCACACTTCTCGTCTCCCCTTGGTCCAGTCGTATTTTGACCCTCTGCTCCATGTACAATTTGCTGATCAATCTTCTTTCGCGCCAGTCTATCCCAATTCCTTTTAGGATTTGCATTAATTTGGTCCAGTTGACACGGTCAAATGCCTTCTGCCAGTCTATGAAGCAAGCACACAATTCCTCATCTATGACCAAGGTTCGTTCTGATATTATTCTCAGCATCCCAATTGCATCCATAGTTCCTTTTCCTCTTCTAAATCCAAACTGATCTTCTCCAAGTGCATCTTCAATTTTCCTCTCAATCCTTCTTCTAAGTATCCTCGCTACTATCTTTGCTGCATGAGCGATGATGCTGATTGTGCGATGGTCGCTGCATTTTGTAGCTGTGGGCTTCTTCTTTAAGGCAATCATTGTAACTTCAAAAAATCTCTGGGCCATTCTCCAGTTACATACATGCTGTTGATCATCTGTGTCATTAGCCTTAGACCACCTTCTCCCAACAATTTGAGTACATCCCCAGGTACATCATCATCTCCTGTAGCCTTCTTATCCCTCATCTCCTTGATAGCTTTTTCCACTTCACTTTGCAAAATATAAGGGCCTTTCTCATCTTCATATACTTCATCTTCAGGTTCGACTTCTAGGTGTTCTGGTCGATTAGCTCGATCGTAGAGCTCTGTGATATACTTCTCCCAAATTTGAAGTACTCGTCTCTGATTTATTATTATATTGCCTTGAGAGTCTTCGATGCCAATGTTTTGAATCCCATGGTTTTCTTTCCAACCTAGTTCCTTTGCCTTCATGTACATTAAATCATAACGTCCTGTTCTTTGAAATTCTATGATCTCGTCGCATATGCTCTCCAGATATTCCTTCTTGGCATTGTCCGTGGCTCTTTTCAATTCATTCCTCAGTCTTCTGTAGTTCTTCCTTCCTTCTTCATTGTTGACATTCTTCCATTTCCTTCGTTCATCCATTTTACTGATCATCTCCTGTGTAATCCATGGCTTTCTTGCTCTCCTCTCGACTTTTCCCACTAAATCACTCATAGTATCTAACACACATTTCTTGATATTGTTCCACTGCACCTCCACATTCCCACTTTCACATTTGATTGCACCAAGTTTTTCTTCTAGACTATCGTGTACTTCCTGTCGTTGAGCATATAGCTTCTCCAAATCCCATCTTGGTTTTTTCTTGTGGAACCTCATGATCTTCTTCAATCCGGTGCAGATCGTTGCAACCAGTAAATTGTGGTCAGAGTCAATATCTGCTCCAGGCAGTGTCTGCACATCCTTCACACTGTTCCTGAATCGCTGTTTCACTAGTACGTAGTCCAATTGATATCGACACCTATCCCCTGGTGATTTCCACGTGTACAATCTTCTTTTAGGTTTTTTGAACCATGTGTTTGTTACAACAAGTCCATTTCTTTCACAGAAGTCAATAAGCATTTGACCTCTCTGATTCCTCCTTCCCAATCCATATGGTCCAACAGTGTTGTGATGTGCTTTATCTCCAACCACACTGTTCCAATCTCCCATTATAATCGTGTTTGTCGCACCCTTTCCATCCTCTTCAAGAATTTCTTCAATTACATCATACAACTCTTCCACTTCGTCATCTTCATAGTCCGATGTTGGCATGTACACTTGCACTATCAAAATACTTACCGGTTCTGCCTGCAATTTAATAGCAATGAGTCTGTCACTATACATACTCTTCTTAACAACACTTTTCACTACGCTTTTATGCACTGCTATTGCTACGCCTCTTTCAGCACTGTCACCCCCGGAATAATACACTGTATAATCACCACTTTTTATTTCACCTTGACCCTTCCACCGCACTTCACTAACACCTAGCACAGACACTGCGTTCTTCTGCATCTCTTTCTTCAAATTTTCGAGTTTTCCTCCTTGATTCAAGGTCCTTACGTTCCAAGTGCCTATCTTGAAGCTGTTATGTTAAGTTATGTTATGTTATGTTAAGGATTATGTCAATAAAAAATTACAATGACCCATCGGGAATCAAACCCGCGACCTTCCGGCTTGTAGAGCAGTACGTGCTAATGTAGCCGCATAAAATACGAAGTCCTTTGTAATATCTTTTTCACAACTCGTTTTGTGTAGCTTCAGTCCAAATATTTTCTTGGCCGCTTTGTTCTCAAACACTTTCGAATGATTTGCCTTACACAGAGGAGACGGTTTGCCACAGCACATTGAATCAGCCGGTAAAATTATGTCTGTTTGTAATGTTTAAAGTATAATTGAAGTCAGATGGTTATTGCTTGAGCCTACTTGCACGGCCAGTTGAGATTATAAAATCTTCTGCTGAGAAGAATAAAAAAAATCCAGAATTTAATTCATCTTTTGCTCTTCACATGAAACTGGATGTGATTGGGGCTAGTTATTTCCAGGCATTTAAATGTTAGAATGTTTTAAAATAATTTTATGCACGACAGGGATATACGTCCCATTAGATTCTGATGGGGGGCATGAAAAGTTAAAGAATGGTAATCGCAGCCTATAAATATATTGCATAATAATGTCATAATTCATAACTTTTCGTGTTAGGAAGATGAAAGGAACGAGCCGTCGTCCAAACCACAAACACCAACTTAGTCTAATATATGAAGACGGGGTTCTTGTCTGACGCCACAAGAAATGTCTCATTTAAAGTCATGAATATGAAAAATCCATAAAATGACAGATACTTTTCTTTTACATAAAATGATTGTGAAGTCTTTCAGTAAGTCGTACTTTCAGCCTGTGAACCTCACGGGTATCAATTTTCGTAGCCTGATAGCACGCACGGTATTTCATTATGCGTTAACGAATCATTGTACGCCGGCATTTTCGGTTACTGCAACAGAATATACTTTGTATTCTGGGCGACCTGTTGACCCTCCCACTAACTAACATTTCATAAATCATACGAAAGCCTCGCTAACGCATCAAGTAAGCGTGCTCGGATTGTAGGTCTTTGTCTTTAATTTGGATTCCCTTAATTACTTTATAAGATTCTTTCACTGCCTTATAGAGGACCGGGGTTCTGACTCCGAGAGTGATCATTTGGATATGTATCTTAGGTGACATTCCGGAGTTTCACGGACTCCTCAGTAGTGTGATACTGTAGGAGGAGACGTAAGGGGAGAATGGGGAAAGATTCGTGATGAAGGGTTTCAGTGTTGGTACTGTTGATGAGAGATGAGAACTGGATACATAACTACTCATAAAATCTGTAGGTACGAGGCCTAGGGTCAGATGAAAAGATAATATTAAAATTAATCTTAAAGAAATAAAATTGTGAGGGTTTGGACTGAATTAAACTGGCACATGATATAGTTCGTAGAGTGTGTTGGTAAATACAAGAAAATCTGCGATTCCTAAGTCGTGACACTAGACGTGATTGCTAAGAGAAAACATACTCCAGCCAGGACTCGAAGTCCGGTTATCCAGCCCGCAGCAAGTAACCCACTGAGTAACTATGCCGGTTATTTCTACTTAAGTGACGCAAAGGATTTATGAAATTTGCTAATTGAGATAAGGTTAATTGTATTTCGTACTTCTTAGCCTGTTTGTTTGTGATAACAATGCTTTTCTTCTTTATCACTTCTTAGAAGTCTTGCTTTGTGGGAAAGACGTAACAATATGTTAGTAAGTAATTTAACAACGGCATATCCTACATACAATACAAAGAAGAAAGGCTAATTGGATTAGTCACATCTTGTGTAGAAACTGCCTTCTAAAACACGTGATTGAAAGAAAGTTAGAAGGAAGGATAGAAATGACGGGAAGACGAGGAAGAAGGCGTAAGGAAAAGGAAAAGAGAAGATACTGGAAATTGAATGAGGAAGCACTAGATCACACCCTGTGGAGAACTCGCTTTGGAAGAGGCTACGGACCTGTCGTAAGACAGACTGCAGAATGAATATCATTTGCTTGCTTATTTAGTCTTCAACGAATGAGTGTATCACTAAGCCTATATATAGCAAATTGTATTGGTCTTAAAGTGCTTGTAATCATGCGAACTTCATGTCACTGTCTTCGAAAGGGTTCTTATTCAAGAAAAGCACTTCATAATTACTGTGTCTGATTGTTTTACTGCCCATGCGCTAAAGAGTTTTGAATTTTATCAGGAATAAATCCGTTCGGTTGGCTAAGAAATTTCGGCTCATCCTGGTATCCCCTAGGACGCACTGTGAAACGATGTACCGTACTTTTAGCTAGACGTTAGTGTAAATGAAGGCATTAAGCCTTTATCAGGCGAAGCTCATGTAAGGAGAACTTTTAACTCAGTTCGCACCTTCCAGAAAACACAGCATCCCCTTTACAAGGACCATTCTGTTAATACTGAAAAAAATCACTGTTTTTGGGAACCAAATGATCACCATAAATCAAGTACGTGCTTGAGTACAAAATATGACGTCATTTAACATTACATCAAGCGGCACACGTAGTTTCCACTGCCCTATAGATGATTAACTGTGTATTTCACGGTTAATCAGTGCGTACCTGTGACCTTCTCCTAGGAATAAGACCCAGGAACCTTTTAGAAAGCTGCATGTAACGTCGCAGTTCCGGCCCATAATTAATTCGGACGGGCTTACCGAATGAAAGTGAAGTCTCCAGCTGCGTCCGTACGAAGTAATTCACTAAACCGAATGCTGTAAACAAATGCTCCCTTCTGCGTAACGCGTGGTTGTGGCGGTGGGAGCACACCAGTAACAGTGCAGCCACTTTATTGCTGTCTTACTCTTCACTCCTTAGTGTTTCTTACTGGAGTTATTTCAAATTTACGCTCTTTTTCTCCCATTTCTGACTAATTTGTAAATCTGCAAGGTGGGCGAGATGCCACCGTACCCCTACATGAAAAAAGGATAAGACAGACGTGCGGGATTTCAGGCTTCCGCCGCGGTGTAAATGAGATATTCGCTCTTCTGGGATGTTACGCAGCGTAGACTGATACTTAGTTACCGACGTTTCGAGACAACATATCGATCCCATCTTCAAGTGTCAAGCATCCTTTTTCGACTGCTTGACCCTTCAAGATGGGATCGATAGGTTGTCTCGAAACGTCGGTAACTAACTGCCAATCTACGCTGCATAACATCCAAGAAGAGCGAAGATCTCAGCACTAGACATTCTATTAATTATATGTTTACACATCAATCGTTCTTCACTGGGGTAACTGCTTGTATCTGCCTTGGTCACAACTTACGTCACTTCTGTGTAGCATACAGTGACCGTTAAGATGACGGCATCAAGGCGTTTTGTTTTCATTTGCATAAGGGTATGGTGACCTTTAGCCCTCTCTGCAGTTTCTCTGTACATTTGAGGGGAAATTCTGTGATGAAGTGTCATTTTCCTAAAGCGTCATTCAAACATTTTAAAATTCTAAAGTAATCTTTACGCTGAGCTTTAGCTACAACCTAAAATAACATGTCTGGAATGCTGTAAATCCCCAGAGACACATATCATTTCGCTACAACCTAAAATAACATGTCTAGAATGTTGTAAATCCCCAGAGACACATATCATTTCGCTACAACCTAAAATAACATGTCTAGAATGTTGTAAATCCCCAGAGACACATATCATTTCGCTACAACCTAAAATAACATGTCTAGAATGCTGTAAATCCCCAGAGACACATATCATTTCGCTACAACCTAAAATAACATGTCTAGAATGTTGTAAATCCCCAGAGACACATATCATTTCGCTGCAACCTAAAATAACATGTCTAAAATGTTGTAAATCCCCAGAGACACATATCATTTCGCTACAACCTAAAATAACATGTCTAGAATGCTGTAAATCCCCAGAGACACATATCATTTCGCTACAACCTACAATAACATATCTAGAATGCTGTAAATCCCCAGAGACACATATCATTTCGCTACAACCTAAAATAACATGTCTAGAATGTTTTAAATCCCCAGAGACACATATCATTTCGCTACAACCTACAATAACATGTCTAGAATGTTGTAAATCCCCAGAGACACATATCATTTCGCTACAACCTACAATAACATGTCTAGAATGTTGTAAATCCCCAGAGACACATATCATTTCGCTACAACCTAAAATAACATGTCTAGAATGCTGTAAATCCCCAGAGACACATATCATTTCGCTACAACCTAAAATAACATGTCTAGAATGCTGTAAATCCCCAGAGACACATATCATTTCGCTACAACCTACAATAACATGTCTAGAATGTTGTAAATCCCCAGAGACACATATCATTTCGCTACAACCTACAATAACATGTCTAGAATGTTGTAAATCCCCGGAGACACATATCATTTCGAACTCCCACGCTGCACGTTTTAGTTTCCGCGTCACAAATTTCCACGAGCTTCACAATTCGTTGTCGTATTCGCTATGGCGATGAACCAAGGAGGATGAGATGAACGCACAGTGCAGTACGCATGAAAGAAATGACAAAACCGTTTAGTCGATGAACAATAAGAAAAAATCACTAGGGTGATCTAAGATTAAATGAGATAAGGACTGAATATCAAATAAATAAGACGTGAATTCTGGACTGGAATCAACGCTTTCAGGATATCGATAAATTGTCGGTTCTTACGAACACAGCATTCGACTTCCGCTCTCCGTACAAGACGACGAATTTGTTCAGCATGTAAGCAACTGTCAGGTTTTGAACTCTGCTTTATGGTCTTATGGGCCTTTAACTTGGAATCATTTGTTGTGGGCCACTGTATATGGTTTTTTTGAACGCAGCTCATAGCACTTGGTTGGAGAGGCTACTCTGTGCTGTAGCATCTTTCTGTTGGCTAGCTCTGTCAGAAAGAGATTTGTGTCTGCAGTAAATGAACATCAGGACCATGGTGAAAGTCTATACCGTAATGAAAGCATCTCCAAAACATGTGCCACACTTCCGAGTGTAGTTTTGTAAAGAATTTAGAACATTTTCCGTTTGGCATTCGCAGAAAACAACGTCAAGGGACGACCTGCCGCCCATTTATCACATATTGTTCCAAGAACTGGTTCTGCGTCGTTGTAACAAAATTTACAGCTTCACATGGTTTGTGCAATCCAGATATTTTCGCAAACGGCTTTTGTTCGTAAAATGTTCCGAAAGCATTGCCTCGTAGAAGGCGCCATTTCTTTCACACAGATATTTATAACCTCATGACGTCCCATAAAACTAGTTGAGTTGTTCTCGCTCTGTTATGACTTGTGTAGGAAATAGAATGTTCGGGAGAAGGAAAAACATGCTATAATTATGAGTTTCATAATTTGTACTCTTCATAAGTTATCGTAGGGCAGGGGTATACAAATGTTCCCAAAATGTAGAACCACCTGAAATTTCTAGGCGCCAGAACGGTGGCATGAAGTAAGTTCCATAGTGAGGATCCACAAATATTAGGCGTCACCGTACAAAATTTAGTCTCCAAGGCGACCTGGCGACCTGTATTTGTGCACCCCTGTCTTAGAGTGATAAGTTTGTGGTTTTACATATATTTTAGTGTTTATATTGCAAGACAGGCTAAAGGAAGACATAAGACACCAAACAGAATCGAGCAGTCCTCTAATTCAGTCTGCTCCAAGTTTCTTCGTGAATGTATTTTCAACAACGGTGAACATCTCTCTTCACTACCGACTACGAGCTGCTACTAACGATAGCAGCACCGTGCTGAGCATTCCACTGACACATACTAATTTTTATAATGACTCTATTGAGGTGATCTGATTTGCTGACGTGTAGATGGTAGGCTCTTGTGAATGCGGTGATGAACCTTCGGATTCCATAAAATGCGGGGAATTTCTTGACTAGCTGACGACCTGTTAGCTTCTCAAGAAGGACTCTGCTCCGTGCAGTTAGTTAGTTAGTTAGTTAGTTAGTTAGTAGGAGGCCTTAGCAGTCACCAAGAATAGGATTACGTGATAGCAGTCTGACTCCTCATGCGATGCATTAACGACAGTATAGTAGACAGGCGACGCGGTGTCTCCGAAAGGCCGACATTCCTCCCTGCCATAACTATCGCTGTCCGTTACGGTCTCACTAGTGCCAACGACGAGACAGATTACTTTAGATTAGGTTCACACCT
Source organism: Reticulitermes speratus (assembly GCA_021186555.1). Classification (NCBI taxonomy): domain Eukaryota; kingdom Metazoa; phylum Arthropoda; class Insecta; order Blattodea; family Rhinotermitidae; genus Reticulitermes; species Reticulitermes speratus. The sequence continues at coordinate 8,905,667 of JAJKFL010000237.1, forward strand.
TCATGTAATCACCATCAATACATTCACTGTGTCGGTTACAACGTGGATCCCCAAATGTCTTTAATTCTCTAAAAACGACTGTTGACTGTCGTGGCGGGTCTTCTTCTGCCTTTCTTTTCCTACTCCTCCTCTTGTCACCAACCTCACTCCCTTTTCTTTACATTTCCCTCTGTTCCTCTACCCACATCGTAGAGCGAAACTAGAAGGTCGGAGGGTCAGAGGGTCCTTCCTCAGGCTGAGGTTGTACACAGTCAGAGGGTCCTTCCTCAGGCTGAGGTTGTACACAGTCAGAGGGTCCTTCCTCAGGCTGAGGTTGTACACAGTCAGAGGGTCCTTCCTCAGGCTGAGGTTGTACACAGTCAGAGGGTCCTTCCTCAGGCTGAGGTTGTACACAGTCAGAGGGTCCTTCCTCAGGCTGAGGTTGTACACAGTCAGAGGGTCCTTCTTCAGGCTGAGGTTGTACACAGTCAGAGGGTTCTTCCTCAGGCTGAGGTTGTACACAGTCAGAGGGTCCTTCCTCAGGCTGAGGTTGTACACAGTCAGAGGGTCCTTCCTCAGGCTGAGGTTGTACACAGTCAGAGGGTCCTTCCTCAGGCTGAGGTTGTACACAGTCAGAGGGTTCTTCCTCAGGCTGAGGTTGTACACAGTCAGAGGGTCCTTCCTCAGGCTGAGGTTGTACACAGTCAGAGGGTCCTTCCTCAGGCTGAGGTTGTACACACACACACACACACAAAATGTTTCCCCTTCCTCACTTAGAGGTGTGGGGAGGCTCGACTGGGGCTCGAACTCAGTGTTCGGCTACATAACACCATGTCATGCATCTTAACAGACCGAAGTGAAAATCGTAACATCTTGATGATTTATATCGTGTGCACTGTCACTACTAGCGTGTGCACTGTCACTACACTCGGCGTCTCCTACGCGCTCAAGACTTTCCTTGCTCCAAGGCGTACATTTCTGTTAAGGTATTCGTGGAAAACAATGATCGTCATTTTGAAATACAAAGCTTTAGTTTATGACGGTAATCACATAAATCAAATAAAATGTTTTAAAACGCCAGGCCTTAACCAAAAGAATGGAATATAAATGTATATTTGTAAAGTAATGTATGTGGGACCTACAACTAGGCAATATGGTGAATAATAAACAAGGTCGTCAGAAGATGTGCTCAGAATAACAATGTTTTGTCGTAAACCGGTCCTTCCTTTCACATAGATTAACCGATTAACCGTCGATTACAACTTAAGCGTTGACATAAAATCATTTATTTGTCAAAAACGTACTGCGTGTTTTATGACAAATAATTTTTGTCAAAGCTTAAGTTGTGATCGATGTCTTTCTTCTCCTTTGTCTGTATTACAGTCACAACGGGGTATTCCTACCAAAGATTAACCGTTGAATGATTGATCGAATTTTGCCTTGAGAAATCCATGTGGATATTTTATAAGTTAAATTAAATTTTCCAATAAAAACACGTACGGGGCTATTTCGTCAGAAATTCGCTATCATTTCGAACCACCCTCATATTTAAACCTGATAGCTCCGTCAGTATAGTAACTAGGCTACTTGATGGGTGACCGGAGCATCAGAGTTCAATTCCAGGCAGGACCAGAAGTATTTTTATTCTTCACAGCTTCCAGATTGACTTTATGACTCATCCAGTCTCCCAACTAATCGGTTTCAGAGGCGCGTTACCGGAGTATAGAGCGGCCAGGAAGGGAAGGTGCCGTGTTTAAGAATGCATGGAAGTAGTCCTCCATTCTGTCATACGCCTTCATGGTGAGGTGCTTAATCAAGTACAGACAGCTTTGCCTTACCTTCGTTTAAGGTGATCAACATAAGTAATACAATATTGAGGAACTAAGTACATCTATGGAACAGTCCTTCGTGAAAAGCTGATAGTCGCTCACTGTGCAAGAAGTGCCGTGCCTTTTTGTAATCCGCCTGTGTATTGCCGTTTCTGCAAGAGATGAAGTGCAGACAAGCTGGAACAAGAAAAGAATGGTGGCGACTGAAGAGGTTGTTAAACGAAACTGGAAGGGGCCAGCAAATGTCCCAACACTTTTATAGATCAATATTTGTAATTATATTGATGACAGAGACGAAAATTTGCGTCCATTTTGTTACCCCGCAGACTATCACTTATCGTAGAGGCCTAAATAAATGTTTTAACGTTACGCTTGACGCTAAATAAAAGTTTTAACGTTACGCTTGACGCTAAATAAATGTTTTAACTTTACGCTTGACGCTAAATAAATGTTTTGACGTTATGCTTGACGCTAAATAAATGTTTTAACGTTACGCTTGACGCTAAATAAATGTTTTAACGTTACGCTTGACGCTAAATAAATGTTTTGACGTTACGCTTGACGCTAAATAAATGTTTTAACGTTACGCTTGACGCTAAATAACCTCTGGCCCAACCAATCACTTGAATTATGTTCTGGGCACGGGAACAGGAGGAGAAGAGCCAGGTCTGTTATGTTCCCCATCACAGGTCGTGCGACCGTGACTTGTCCGTCCGTCTGTCATATCCGATCTTCGTGCGTGCTGCGGGCTGCCAAACTGCGTACCCAGGGCTTTCCATCTTCCTCAGCGGCCCATGAGTCAAAACGCACGCACAGTAAAACCTGCTTATAACGAAATTCAAAGACGCCAGAACATACTCCGTTTGAAAAATGTATTTCTTGATGAAATTATTGCACTAGGGTCTCTGCTTCGCGTCCGTGTTCACTGAAATTTAAGTCTTAATGCAACCCAAAGAAAAAATATATATAGTTTTTGAGAAGTTACTATAAATAAACATTTGTATGGAAATAACGACAGCTGACCTCAAAAATACTGCTGTCAACAGCTACATCTACTTGATGAGTTAGGTGCTACGTGCAACCGGCGCTCGCGCTCTGTGATGTTGTTACAGCCAGTAAACTTAAAAAAAAAACTTTTATATGTTTTAAACGTCTAAGTCGAATCATGTAACAATATATGTATATAATAATTTTTACTGTGTTATATGAGGTATCAGCTTACATCACTGACTTAGACACGTTGTATTATTTACTCTTAACATTTAGTTTTATGACTATAGACATCTATTTATTTTAATATTGTGAGCGGCATGTGTACTTCCGTTATAATGCCAAATGTGTGTGTATCTGGATGCCATAGATACTTGTGATTCTTTGATGCGGCCTCTGAGGATAGCAACGTGATTGCCGAAACGTGTGTAGAAGTTACAAATATATCTTACTTTGTTAATAATTCTTGTGCATTAGTTGGTTGGACTTACGAGTAAACTTATGACAAAATGCACGGTACATGTAATATAAAACTTTTTAGAACTTTTTACGGTAAACAATTCCGAATTCCGTTAAATTGCACAGACGACCATTTCTTGCCAAGTTAATATATACCTTCCCTTTTCTTTGTTTTTACATCACCATTACATGTTCGTTTTATTGGGTAAGAGAAAAGGCCGCATAGTATAGAGTACAAAGCAAACATCTTTCGGTATACCAGGGTACGCTATGCCACTTTTGTGCACCCCTGCTTGTAATAATGCTTGAAAGATTAACATATAGACTGAACTGGAGTGAGAGTTACAAGGAAAGTTCGATAGTGGTTTATTTGAGGTGTATTATCGGAACACGAAATCCCCAGTCAAGACAGCCACTACGCCGTGAGCGTGCTGTCCGTTCTGCCTCTGTCTGTCACATTTGTGGTCTTGGTGCTCCTTGGTGCTGGTTTTCTTTCGCTCAGGATGATGGGAAATACGTTCTGGTAATCTTCTGCTGGAAGGACAATTCAAGTCGGAACTGGCAGAAGTCAGCAAGACGATGAAAGACAACCAAAATTCTGCCACAGGATCTGATTCGAAACTGTCACACAAACCTACCAAGTTTGGTAAGAAGTAGGGGAAGACCGGATATATTGGACCCCCTAAGAACAAAATCGTTCTTACACGAAAGAACGTAAAAGAATAATTTTCTCTCAAAAACGTATTCATTATGAATTGAACCACGTACTTATTATTTGTCTTACGACACAAGAAAGTATATTTTAGAAAAAAAGATTCCTAAAAGTCAGCATCGGACATATTTAAGCATATGCATTCCTAAATTGGACCACAGAACAAAAACAGTTCTTAACAGTGCCATAATTACACATACCTACTAAATCGCCATTTCGATATGCAACTAGTGCTCTCTCCATCATTTTACTTCCCTCGTTCTGTATTTTCGGCGATAAGTACCACACAAATTGAGGATAAGGAAAAGGATACATACATTTTACTTGCATATTCACGTACTGAATTCAAGTCGCCTGTTTACCTGCTGAATAATAAACCCCATATCTTTTAAAATTTGTAACGAAGGCTTTCTTCTCGTTTTCCTAACATGGACCATATGAAGTAGGTGGCCCAATACAGGAAACCGCTGCCGGTCCAATTTATAGCAGAACGTTACTTTTCACCTCACCAAACACTTGCAGAAATTGGATGGCAGGATATACAATACTAAGGCTCTAATTTTATCCCAAGGTAGCTGTGTTTGCACATCTGTAGAGGGAACGTACCTCAGCTGAACACGTGTAGAAGTGAAGAATAAGACGCAGCACGTACAAAACCACAAGAAAGCACGCCATAAAGAGCAGCACTTCCTCCATCATTCAGAACAAATAAAACCTGCGACTATTTGCCACTCTGTTGTCCATCATTGCTATCAGTTTCTAGGGCAATGATTCAGTTTAGGACACGGTTCAATTTACGCGGTCTTCCCGTGCTAGAACAGAGGTATTGAGGAAGTAAGAAGAGGAGGGAAGAAGGAAACAAGAAAATACTGCATCGTATTATCAGTTTGGACGTTAGCGTCATTTTGGACGGCTGGAACACTGAGATAGCAGTTTCGAGTCGCGATTGTGGCCTGGAAGTTTGACAGTACGTTTTCTGTCTCGCACTGTATTGGTAGATGCATTGATAATATGCGATCCACCATCCAAGAGTGTTACACCGTCTTTAGTATAAGCGACCTATATAGCTCTATGTGCATGTGATCGGCTTCGTATCACTACTCGAGACATCTCTATTTTAAAGTAGTCCTTAATGATCCAAAATTAACCCCCCCCCCCCCCCGTCCAAAAAAAAGAGTAAAGCAGGACTGCTCTTCGCCTCTTAATTGCCCTCTGTCATGTTTCGTATGAGTAATCAAGACGTTCACAGAAACATGCTGCGCCATTCTGCAGCTGCTTAACTCGCTGTGTTGCTTAGAAGCAGTGCTGTGACTTACGGCGGTCTGCAGATGCAGTGGTAAGTTCGAGCGTATCACGTTACGAACCGTAACTGACTGACTGCCTGGTTCCAGCTGATGCTAATCGTTTATGACATATTCCATTATAACAGTATATCACAGACCTGAATCCTGCTACTCCCAGAGTCGTTTTTCAATACGAATGCTTACATTTCTTAATCTCTCGTAGTTTTAAGTTTATTTTTGTCCTGTTTATCGTGGCTGTCTGTAGAATTGCCACTTGTCGCTCTGCAAGACACACACATGTTGTATTTACTGGTTCTTCTTTGCACGACAGACGATTTTTAAATCTTGGCCATTTCTGTCATGGGTACGTTTTCAACATTTTTATTTGAGCAGTCTTCTTATATTATTAGAGGTGGGAGAGATGATCTTAGTTGCGTCAGTTTTTTTTATTGGAGGGCCCCGCAGCAGATGCTACGGACGCACCGCAGCCATGAAGGCTTATTGTGCAACCATTTCATGAAGATGATGAGGTTTTTTCCTACTTTTCCATTTTAATGGAGCACTGGTGGAATGAAATTGACAGGGGAAAACCGAAGTACTCGGAGAAAACCCTGTCCCAGTGCCACTTTGTCCACAAATCCCACATGGACCGACCCGGGATCGAACCCGGCCCTCCGAAGTCAGAGGCTGGCGACTAACCGCCTGAGCTATGGCACGGCCTAGTTGGGTCAGTTAGTAGCAACTGTATTCCGCACATACTGTGTACTTGAAATGAAGTTAGCGATTTGGGTTAGATAGTATCTATAAGGTTTACGAGATTTGAAAGTGCCGTGAACCTGAAAGAGATGTAAGTATTTTCACCATATCGTATACTCAGAGAATTTACGGAACACAGGCATATGAATAGACGGAAGCATCAGTAATGTATTTTCTTCAGCAAGGGGGATCAAGAAATAACTCAAGTTTTTGGAGAAAAGAGCTGAGTTGGAGATCAGTCCATCGCCTTGTCTCTCCTCATTGCGCTATCTACTCGCACGCACATCCTCCATGCCAGGGCTCGAGTGATGTAAGACGTTTCGTGCTTTGCTTAGACCTGTATCCTTCTTATGACCACATTTACACAGTAATACCTTGTCTGGCAACACTCACACGCACGCAGTATGCAGTTAGTCTGACTACACTCAGAGATACTGTGTACGCTTAATTTTATGGCACTCACAGACAGCTTGCAATTACTGTAATTACACTCACACACATACAGTGTGCACTTTCTGTAACTACACTCACATACATACAGTGTACACTTACTGTAACTACACTCACATACGTACAGTGTGCACTTACTGTAACTACACTCACATACATACAGTGTACACTTACTGTAACTACACTCACACACATACAGTGTACACTTACTGTAACTACACTCACACACATACAGTGTACACTTACTGTAACTACACTCACATACATACAGTATACACTTACTGTAACTACACTCACATACATACAGTGTACACTTACTGTAACTACACTCACACACATACAGTGTGCACTTACTGTAACTACACTCACATACATACAGTGTACACTTACTGTAACTACACTCACATACATACAGTGTACACTTACTGTAACTACACTCACACACATACAGTGTGCACTTACTGTAACTACACTCACATACATACAGTGTACACTTACTGTAACTACACTCACATACATACAGTGTACACTTACTGTAACTACACTCACACACATACAGTGTGCACTTACTGTAACTACACTCACATACATACAGTGTGCACTTACTGTAACTACACTCACATACATACAGTGTACACTTACTGTAACTACACTCACACACATACAGTGTGCACTTACTGTAACTACACTCACATACATACAGTGTGCACTTACTGTAACTACACTCACATACATACAGTGTACACTTACTGTAACTACACTCACACACATACAGTGTACACTTACTGTAACTACACTCACACACATACAGTGTACACTTACTGTAACTACACTCACATACATACAGTGTACACTTACTGTAACTACACTCACATACATACAGTGTACACTTACTGTAACTACACTCACATACATACAGTGTGCACTTACTGTAACTACACTCACACACATACAGTGTGCACTTTCTGTAACTACACTCACACACATACAGTGTGCACTTACTGTAACTACACTCACATACATACAGTGTACACTTACTGTAACTACACTCACATACATACAGTGTACACTTACTGTAACTACACTCACACACATACAGTGTACACTTACTGTAACTACACTCACATACATACAGTGTGCACTTACTGTAACTACACTCACACACATACATTGTGCATCACATTTTTGGGGCTTGTTCGACTTTTAGTGAAATAAAATACACGCCTTTAAACGCATTGACTTCTATTTTTGTTCCGTAAATTCGGTTTTCATGACATGTGCCTCCTCAGAACGAATTATTCAGTTACACTAGTTGAAACCTGAGAATTCTCTACGAGAAGATTGGTTTGGGTCCTAAATCTGGGTGTGATTGTGCTATCGGGTTGCTGGTGATTTACTGACTGGTTTTGTACGTGGGCATGGAAGACGTGTCGTGTAGCATTTGACTACTATTGTTCAGTCTGTTACATATTTCATGAACATTAAAATTATTCTTGCCCTTTAAACGTCCTTCAGCTGCCTTCCTTTTTGAACAGAACTAGGATGAAAATTTGTGCATCTTTGTCATGTACACAGAATTTATAAGTTTGGATAACGGGCCGACTTTTTTTCTGATCTGATCCCATTTTTATTTTACGCGATTTTCAATAACGCGAAGTCTCCCAAGAACGCAACTATCGCGTTATAGCAGAACTGACTGTATTTTTCTTAATCATACTTACAATGCTTCAGATAAATGTTACTAAGAGGATTGAGAAGATTGCTGTCTTAGCCTTTGGGATGTGGGGCCGTGTATTCTACTGGAAGTGCACGGACGTTTCAGAAGAACTTGCTGCTTCCATCATTATAAACCTGATGATGTAGTCTGCTATTTTTTATGAAACTTCGATACACTCCTACCTGACTACACGGCGTCATATCATAGAAGACAGCGTTTTTTATAGTCACCGCTGTGAGAACCTCGAATAAACTAATGTTAAATTTAACTGTTTTTACGTATATGAATATTTGTTAAATTACACCCTATAGGTCCTTTTTGAAAACTTGATATGATTTTAGTTTTACGTAAAAAGAGAATTATACAGGCTTGACAAGCATTAAAGTGGAATTCGCCTGAAAATTTAGTCTAGCCTTGTAGTACAAAACTTGATGAAAGTCCGTCGAAACTTCGACGATGGAACTTGCGAACTAACACATGACATCAACATGGAACTTGCGAACTAACACATGACATCAACATGGAACTTGCGAACTAACACATGACATCAACATGGAACTTGCGAACTAACAACATGACACCAACATGGAACTTGCGAACTAACACATGACACCAACATGGAACTTGCGAACTAATACATGACATCAACATCTTTCGATGGAACTTGCGAACTAACACGTGACATCAACATGGAACTTGCGAACTAACACATAACATCAACATCTTCGATGGAACTTGCGACTAACACATGACATCAACATGGAACTTGCGAACTAACACATGACATCAACATCTTTCGATGGAACTTGCGAACTAACACATGACATCAACATGCAACTTGCGAACTAACACATGACATCAACATCAACTTGCGAACTAACACATGACATCAACATGCAACTTGCGAACTAACACATGACATCAACATATTTCGATGGAACTTGCGAACTAACACATGACATCAACATGGAACTTGCGAACTAACACATGACATCAACATATTTCGATGGAACTTGCGAACTAACACATGACATCAACATCTTTCGATGGAACTTGCGAACTAACACATGACATCAACATCTTTCGATGGAACTTGCGAACTAACACGTGACATCATCTTTCGTTCTCTGTCGTTCTACGACAAGAACGTAGTTTTGTAGCAGTAGTAAAAATGTTTAAGAGTTCGCGCAGTTTGAAAACCGCACACGTGTGTGTCTTGTTTGTCTATTTGTTTGTTTGTTTGTTTGTGAAAACACTGAACCTAAAGACGACACATTTCTCGATAGGTTTTATGAATCATAAAGAACCCAGCACGGAATCTTAGCATTTAACGTGTTTGTCATATCGATGCTTGCTATCACATTCATAGTTTGCCATTCTCCTCAGGCACTGCCAGTTGTGTTAGTATTACAGAGACACTTACCTAGTTTTCCACCACTCGAAACCCAGTGACTTCACCATCGCCTCCTGCTAAGAGCAAGTCCCATTATTCACGTCTTTCCTCTTTCTTCTTGTTATTGCTCTTACTGTTAGTGTTGCAGCCCTTTTGAGTCCTGCTTGGACCTCTTTTATTGTGGAGGTTTTTCTAAATCTTTATTTACGCAAGCGGCGGGGATCCGTGGACTGGAGAACAGATTATCACAGTGGATAACGCGGACGGTAGGCGCTAACATACGGTTAGATACAAAGCGAGTCTGGAGTATATAACATTTACTGGAATCCGACCAGAGGAACCACTGGCTGTCAACACTGATGGATTCATTGCCCCTTTAGGAAAGGAAGATAGGACATTAAACTGTGTATCAAATAGAGGGGAGACATGTTGCTTGTTTAGTACGCCGCTGAATGAGTGTAGGTGTGTAGAATTACGTGTGTGTGCCATAGAGATAAACTAGTTGTCAGCATTTTAAAAAAATATGGTAAAATATTATGTAAGAATAATGAGAAGAGAATAGGAGGACCTGTATCGGTCATCGTATCACAAATTAACTGACTGTAAGGGACAGTTTTGGGAACTGGGCAGGTCAAGAAATTTCCCACCTTTTGTGGAACCGAAAGATTCCTTACCGTGTCCAAAATAGCGTGCCACTGAACGTAATCTAAGCCAAAACCCACACTTATACATATTACTTATTTATTATCCACTGTAGTGTTGCTTTCTTGCTTGCTTAGTCGTCCTCTTCAACCTTACGGTGTCGAGGTTCACACGAGGGATCTCCATGCAGATCTGTCCATAGCCTTTTTCCTGGCCTGCCTCCAGTCCACTCCTCTCTCCTGGAGTCCTCTCCTTACATTTTCTTCCCACTTCACTCTTGGTCTTCCTCTCTTCTTCCTTCCTTCTGGTCTTGCTTCAAAGCACTGCAGTGTTATGCTTCCATTTACTGCTACGTCTCCGATGTGTTCTTTGTCCTTTCTGATGTTCCTCTTTCCCAGCATTCTATTTTCATACTATGTGCGTCTCGTACTGTAAGATAAACTTTATTCTGATTTCACCGTGCATTCTTGACGTGAATATCACTTACACCAACTACATAAATATCACTTACACCAACGAAATGCACTTGTTTATTAAAAAAGAACACTAAATAGTTCCTAAAATGTTAGTTAAAACCCCTACATATGTTTCGACCTATCGATAGGTCATCTTCAGGGGGTATGTCACAACTGCTTGTATTAAAAACATGTACACATATTGTTCATCTATATAAAAGTATAGTCATCGTCATATTTCATTAGGCTTATCACCATTATTATTACGTGGACAAATGCGTTCTTAGAAGCACTTCGTAGTATTTGTACACTTTGTACACTTTGTACAAATACTACGAAGTGCTTCTAAGAACGCATTTGTCCACGTAATAATAATGGTGATAAGCCTAATGAAATATGACGATGACTATACTTTTATATAGATGAACAATATGTGTACATGTTTTTAATACAAGCAGTTGTGACATACCCCCTGAAGATGACCTATCGATAGGTCGAAACATATGTAGGGGTTTTAACTAACATTTTAGGAACTATTTAGTGTTCTTTCTTAATAAACCAGTGCATTTCGTTGGTGTAAGTGATATTCATGTAAGATAACAAGTTTCATACCTCTACAGAAATAACAGGTAAGCAAAAGCAATCCCATTGTTGGCCTGGACATACCCTTAGGGTTCCAGGAGGTTGAGGCTAGACAATCGGCACATGAAGGTAAGGTTATCAGCCCTACGCACCGGCCGCCTTTACCCCACAGGAAATATTCCTGGTACTCATTTCTGTTCGAGGCTAAGTCGACCTCAGGGCCATAGTACAGATATAACAGGTAGAAGTTTAATTTCAGGCCTCCGCTGCGATGTTGATGAAATCTGCGGTCTTCTGGGTTATTACACGGCGTCGTGTGGTAATTATTTACCGACGTTTCGGGACAACGTATCGGCCCCATCCTCACGGGTCAAGATTCCGAGTAGGAAAGAGAGCCTATAACATAGAAACTGGAAAGGACAGCGGGGTAGCGAAACTTGTGATGTGATGACAGCCAATAGGATGAGAGAGGGGTGGATACAACCAACATTTAGCTGCTGGGGGGGACCGAGTAAGCAAACAGCCAAGACAGTTGGAAAACATATATGGAATAGAATAACTTGGAGGAGGAAAAATAAGGATAAAGCTAGATAAATGAAGTACAAATAAACCACCAGAAGAAATTAAAATATAAATGAATAAATGGGAAGAAAAAAGAATCAAAACAGAGTGTGGTTTGGGGGGGGAGAGATACGAACAGTAGCTGCGCGGATACCTGTGCGAAACCGGTCACGATCCGGAAACGTCGGTAAATAATTACCAAACGACGCCGTGTAATAACCCAGAAGACCACAGATTTGAGGTAGAAGTTTAGTTTTACATGCACCTTGTAAAGTTAAAGGCAAAGCAACCCCATTACAGGCCTAGACAGGCCCTGAGGGGTCCAGGAGGTTGAGGCTCCCAGATTTCTAGACAATCGGCACATGAAGGTGGTAAGGTTGTCAGCCCTACGCACCGGCAGCCTTTACCCCCCAGGAAATATTCCTGGTACTCATTTCTGTTAGAGGCTGAGTCGACCCCAGGGCCATAGTGCGACCGAAACGATTATGTCAAGGAATTAATTCCAAAGACACCATCGGGAATCGAACCCGCGACGTTCCGGTTTGTAGCGTAGTGCCTCAACCATCTACGCCACCGCGCGCCCCCACATGCACCTTGTACATATGATTATTATCAATGTTTACGGCTCACAACGTCCAACTCAATGCGAAAGGAATAGTAAATGAATCGACGAGCCTGCAAGCAGGCAAAGTGCACACGAAAGACCGTAAAATGTTACTGTGCTGTGGATATTCAATATACAGGTTATACCACTTAAAGCGGGACTCGCCAGTAGAATCAGCATGAAAATGCTACATTGTCTAGTGCGTTTCTTTTATCGGTGTTCTGAGCACCGCAACTGTCAAGGGATTCCCCGGCGGTTACAGGAATTCTATGCGATAAAACTGCCGCGCTTGATGCGGCGGTGAGAGAAAGAAAGAAAGTCACGTCCAACATTCAGACATAATTGACACCAGTAACACAATACTAAAAACTTTCTGAAATTCTTGTCTTGGGAATTTCCAGTACTGCGCGTCCTATATGTGTGTGTGTGTGTGTGTGTGTGTGTGTGTGTGTGAGTGGTGTTTACAGACGTCGTATTTGTAACATCCCCACAGACAATAGTCACATGGCGTCGTATCGGCTGAACGAAAAGTCTACAAAAGATGAGTAATAAATTATTCGGCCCTCAAATATGTTGTGTAAGGCAACCACTACTGTACGAGCCGTACGGGCGGTTACACAGTGTTGCTGGAAGAACTCGTATTCATTCTCCTTCTCACTTTAATGTAAGAAAATAGTGACAGAGTTTGTCTTCTGTATGATCCTGAATATATTGTTTCAGAAAAAGAAAGTTGGGTTCGATTATTATCTTCCTGACACTGACTCCAATACCATATAACGGAGTCTTGTGTATTGCGTGTTACAAGATTATCTACCAATCAATGTCTGTTGCTTGAAGTATTTATGTGACTTTAAGTAATCTCATCTGTAAAATAAGTTAGCAATGGACCGACCACTACTTCACACCGCTTTACAAAACCAGTTACAAAACCGTACTCTCACAACAAAGATTTTCTTGGACATGCTTATAAACGTGCTGCAGTATAATCAATCTAATATTATTATTTCTTCTGAAAGAATACGCCTTGCTCGCTGTAGCCTTTTCTTTGACAAAGAAACTGGTCGAGATTTGTTCAATTGAAATGAAACACGGACCCCTGAATTTACTACGACACATTTTGTGGGGTTTCTTCCTTATATATTTTTCGACAATAAACACATTCCGTGTTAAACTGTACTTCAAATTCTCGAACATCAATTTACTTATATTGCGCGCAACTTTATGAAACTGGTCTGTTCCGAGGTATTGTCGATACGTATATGAGAATAAGGCTTTAGTTGATGCTACGTAAGGGACAGCGCAGCGAACAAACTAGCGGAGACGTCATACACAGGCCGATAAGCCAGGTGCTTGCGTGACACCCGCATTGAATCGTATCCCCTGTAGAAATAACTGAAGAACTCTCGTGGTAACAATAACTAATACATTGGTCAAAGAATTGTAAGTCGTAGAAGGCGGGAGCAGGAAACAGTTGTCAGAAGGAGTGTATACACAACGGTGTCCGGAATTCAAAGAAGATACCGGAATGGTATACAATATGGGAAAGAATTCAAGACTAAGGAAACCTACGCACATGTCAGAAACTAAAGAAGAAGCGGAATGCATGTGGAATGAGATGTGAGAATGGCGGTGCTTGGTGAAGTCTAGGAAGAGAGTGGAGCGACCGGTCCGCCCATCTTTTAAGGTATGTCATCATTCGCCTGAAAAGCTCGAAGAAAAATAAGGAAACTCCCACTTTAGGATATCAAGTTACCCAGTTGAGATTCGAATCTGGCATTTCCTAATAAACGTCAGAAGTGTTACAGCTCGTAATGTAAACGCAAATGTATTTAAACGATATTTCGTGTGAGGGTGATGAACTGTAAGGTTCGAGAAAGTATTGATCATGATCTCTTTTGCAAAAATGTTTTTCCTAACGCAAAGCTTCCTCATTCGTGAATCAAAAGAGGGTAGGCCCTAATTATGTGATAGTTCTGGCTTTCCTTTCTTTCTTTTCCCTTTCGGTTTATTTTTCTGCCTTGCTACCTTGCTGTTCTTCAGCTCTTTCTTCTTCTAGTTCCCTCTTTCCGTTTTATCTTGTCTTTTTTTTTTTTGTATCTCCCTTCCTTTACAATTCGATGCCTAAAGATTTCAAATTAGATAACATTTAAGCCTTTAAGGGGTGGCGATTATGTAAATTACACATAACAGTTCAGTTCCTACCGTATAGTGAACAGTCTGTAACCTTTATAAATGACGATTCTTAAATCATGTTTAGGGAAATAATGTATTTATTGCGAGAATCTTACGAAACACGTAAGAGTACACTGGGAAAAATGAAGAGATTCATAATTTTGAACGAGGCTGTACATATTGTTACCACAGTGATCTGAAAGGTTAATGAGCTAGTGTTCATTGACCATGAAGGTCCAGCATCTCTAATACAGAAGTCCGCCACTGGAAGTAACGCAGTGCAAGTTCAGTTCACATCCTCACAAATTATTTACTTGAAAAACTTCGCGTAATTTAAAGTATTTCTAGATCACTGTCATAAAAAAAAGCTCGTCTTTCTAGAGAAATATGTGATTTCCTCATTGAAACGTAGGCCTGAATGAAAATGTATCGTATAGCTAAAGAGGTTATGATATAGTTGATGAGACTTTGTTCCGATGCTTATGCATGGTTCCGTGTTTGTCAGTCGAACAAGTACGCATTCATTCCAGCACAGTGCCACTGTACTCGTGTGTGATGAGGCGTTCAAGTAGCATTCACCAAGTGTGATCATGTAACATTTCTGAAAGCACCGTCGCGACTCAGAGCGGCAATCTCGTTGTTTAGGTACCCGCGATTTAAGAGGCTTTACACATAGTCAGTCTGCACATGATACGCATCTGCGTGAGTAAGAGGAAGGCATCAAAGCAGACAGAAATAAAGCCCTGTGCACACTTTAGGAAGGTCGGCGTCCTCTTCAACACCTGTGGTGAGTCGTGTCTACAATCATAGCTATTGTGCGTGCCAAAATGGTCTGTACACACTAGCGCCTGAAACTGTTGCCTCTTGAATTCTCTGTCACGTACAATTATTAAACGCGGGGTGAAAAAGTTACAGTAGGAAGGAAAGAGAGAGATAAATATAGGAAATACATTGAAAGAGATAGAAAGGCAGGTTAGGAAATAGACGCATAGCGTAACAATTCTGGCAGTGAACTCACTTCCTTTTGTATGATTATCTCGAAACAAATGAAGTTCAGGTTTTAATGTAATAGCCCGTATAACAACACTTCAACTATACTTAAACTAATCGTCTATTTGTATGCATATAAATATATGAATGCTGATCCCGGTGGCCGTGCAGTCTAAGGCGTAGGTCTACAGCCGCTTAAGTGCTGGGGTCGCGGGTTCGAATCCTTCTGAGGGCATGGATGTTCGTCTTTTGGTTTGTGTGTTGTTTACGGAAATGCCTCTGCGACGAGCTGATCACTCGTTGAGAGGAGTCAGACTGGGTGCGTGTGTCTGTGTTAATCTAGAAACCTCAACAACGAGGCGCCTTAGGGCCGACTTGGGCTGTAGCGCCACAAAAGGATGTATACATTCCGGTGGGAGAAATCGTCGTTTAATTACTGCTGGCAGTAGGAGACTGCGGTGATCTTATCGTGTGTTTGAAAAACCACTGTTCCTTGATGAATGTGCATATTTGGGACACAGAGCGTAGCGTAACATTTCAGGGCCATTAACCCCCATTTTTTAAGTCTTATATAAAGCCGTGTCTAACAAAAAAAACTGTACTATGAATAAAATGTGTGTCTCGTTTCTCTTTACAACTTTATTCCGAAAAGAATCCTGCGCCCAGGCGAATATTTAGCGAGTTACGCTCGCTGCACCTGCACAGACGTGTAGTTTTTTGTCTAAAGTGTCCATTATTTTCGTCCCATTTAGCAATGACGTCCTGAGGACAGTTCTTGTGCACGTTTCTTCGTGAGTAAAAAAAATGGTCGAAAAACGTGCTTACTCCATTTTGGAGTACATGCATGCAGTCTGTGACCGCATACCGTGCAATTGTCTGTTCCTTGTAAGGCCTTCTTTGTGTTTTACATACTATGGTAGTTGGTGTAGGGACTAGGCTACGGACTGGACGGTCCGGGTTCGAATCCCGGTAGAGACAAGAGATTTTTCTCTTCTCCAAAACGGCCAGACCGACTGTGTGACTCACCTAGCATCCTATACAATGGGTACCGGGGTTCTATCCCGGGGGTAAAGCGGCCAGGGCGTGAAGTTTACCACTCGCCTCCTTCTAGCGCTGAGATTAATAATGAGTGGGGCTATGTCTGTTGCTCCACGTATATGCCTTGATTGCACAGACAGGGACAACTGTACTTTTTTATTGTTATATTCGAATTTATGTAATCAACAGGCCAGGTTTCCGACCGAAAAATTTTACTACCAATTTGTAACCTGTACCATGCACTCTATATTCTCCGCTCATCTAGCCCGCCCTGAGGTGATCATCCTAATGGTATGTAATGAAGAGTACAAATTATGTTGATATAGTAGGCCCATAATTAATGCGTATGTAAATAACACGTAATTTACGCAAGTGTTACTGATTACCTCCGTCAACAAAAGATAGGCCTGTGTATGTGTAACAAATTCGTACTCTTTGATTAGCTTTATTAACAGCACGTTTTTTATCTCTGCAGTAAATTAATATCAAGACGGTGTGCACATCTGTGAATACTCGTTTAAAATCTACGGCAGTTTACTGTTAGATATCTGTACGCTATGTATGTCTTTCAATCTGCCTTCTGTCAAATGAATACCGGAGCATATTTCATCATGGGCAAAGCGGCCCCACCGTGAAGCTGACCAGTCACCACGTGCTGGCTGAGTTTAGGAATGCGTAGAGACCAACATCCACTCCTCCATACACCTTCACGTCGTGGCGGTTTTAATTAAGTACAGATATACTTCGTTTATCTGAATTTCACGTTGTATTCACCGTGCATCGTTATATAACTGATTATCATTCACCAACAAATGCACAAAGATAATTTTTTCACTAATTACTTTATTAAAGGATTTCCCCTATACGTATTTCGGCAAACTATATTGCCATCTTCAGGGGGGTCATTTTGGTTTGTACATAGACCAATGTACATGTGTCAATATTGGTTATTATACCATCTATAAAATTGTATAAAACTTGTGTAAAGTTGTATTATAGTATTAAAATAGTACTAAAATAGCTTGTTAAAGTTGATAGTAAGATAGTATTAAATTACATTTGCGTTAAAATTCGTAATTATTGGCAGTGTGGTCCGGTATGTTGTTCCTTGTCGGATATCTGTAGTGTTGTTGTGTGGAAGCACCTTCTCTCTCCGTGTCAGCGTGGCTTCTCCTTGCGAGAAGCCACGCTCTTATTCTCCCATCTACGCCTGGGTCTTCCAAGTGGTCTCCTTCCCTCAGGTCTCCCCACCAAAATCCTGTATGCACCTCGCCCCTCCCCCATACGTGCTACATGCCCAGACCACCGCATTTTTCTTGATTTGATCACCCGAGTAATATTTGGTGATGAGTAGATCATTAAGTTCCTCGTTATGTAGTCTTCTCCACTCCCCTGTTACCTCGTCCCTCTTAGGCCCAGACATGTTCCTCAGCACCCTATTCTCGAACACCCTCAGCCTATGTTCTTCCTCAGTGTGAGAGACCAAGTCTCACACCCATACAAAACAACAGGCAAAATTACAGTTCTGTATATCTGGTGGCACTTTTACAGCTTGATAATACAGACGGTCGGCGCAAAATGCTCAGGTAGCAACACAATATCCGCCCTGAAACGTGAGCAGCGCGGCAGCGGATACGAACACCATACACTCTCTGTTTAACCTAAACCGGCGTCCCAATTCTGTGAGTGTTTCTGGTTTATGTTAATTTCTTTTGAAGGTGCGAGGTGAAGTTAGCAACCGCTGCGACAACATTGTTCACGGCCGTCTTACAGGAAATTACGAAACAGAACACTTCGTGTGTGTGTGTGTGTGTGTGTGTGTGTGTGTGATACCGCGTAACATCCGTCAGATGTTGCAGTGGTCCGCTGTCTACCTGGCTTTGAGCTCCTGCTAATAATGATCGCGTATTGGAGATGCAGTTACGAAAAGGATACGATCATTTACTTATGAATCATGAGTGAACAAATGTTTCATAAATTGAGGATCCTCCTCAAAATTCTAGGCGCTCGAAGGGTGACATGAAGAAAATTCCGTACTGAAGATCCACAAATATTAGGCGCCACTTACATAAGTTAGGCGCCTGGGATTTGTGCAACCCTGCTTATGATAATCATGGGTAATAAGGTATACAGAAAGGCTTTAGTTCCGTTTAGCAGAAATTGAGATTTTTGAGAGGTATTTAAGATTGATTACGTGGAATCGGTTGCGAAATGGAATGGCTGTATTTACCCTGTTCTTTTCGTAACTCTGGATCCATTCCGAGTCCCCACCTAACTCCATTCAGAAGAGACCGTTCTGAAAATCTGGTAGTTCTAAGGAAATATAGAAATTCCTCGACTTTATGGATTTTAAATTATAGCGGGATGTACTCAGTGATTTTTTTTACATTTACCGCATTAACACTGAATCGAAAATAATTACAGACTCTCTTCCTAGGAGTAATTAAACATTATTTCCTGAACTTCCTAAGGTTCATCATCGTTTTCACAAGAACCTACCATTGATTTCTTTTTTGAGAGAGATGAAACCAGTCCAAATCCTCTCACAACCTGATATTTTAAGTTTAATTTTATACAATACTCTCCCCTGTGCCTAGTTCTCCTAAGCAGATTTTTACCTTTCATTTATGCTTACTAAAATTTTCTGTACAATGACATATTGAGACATTTATTAGGAATTACTAAGTTTGCCAGGGAAATAATCTATCAGAGAGAAACTTGGAGTGCAGAACATTGTTTTGGAAATAAAACGATACCAACGAGAGTGGCTACAACACGTAGAGAGAATGGACACAGACAGGATACACAAACAGGCACTGGAATATAGGCCAAAGGGGAAGAGAAGCATAGGACGACCTAGGAAAAGATGGAAGGACCAGCTTCACCTTGTAGGATAAAGAACAGGCACTACGCCTAACACTTCACAGCTCATGATGTTGATGATGATGATGACGACGACGGCGGCGACGACGAAATCTTAATGTGCATTTCCTACCAGTGCTACATGCCCAACCCATCTCATTCTACTCTGTTTTGTCAGCTTACTTGCATTAGCTGAAGTGTACAAGCTGTAAAGCTTTACATTGTCCGATGTCATCCTATGAATTCCTCACTTTTAGTTACAAACGTTCTGCTGCTCATCTCGTGCTCTGTGTTCATATCGTGTAAACGTATTACAGTGGACCCTCGAACTTCGAACGGTTTGATGTTCGAAAAACTTGAAACTCGAACAAAAAATTCGAGGAAAATCCGGTTTTCAAACTCGAACAAAAACTCGAAAGTCGAACAAAGAATCACGTGTTCGCCTTCTCTCTCTGCTTGGTCCAGATGAAAGAAGGGTAATTCACCTTCCAGTGAACAGTAATATCCCTCCTACTATTATTATTG
Source organism: Reticulitermes speratus (assembly GCA_021186555.1). Taxonomy (NCBI): domain Eukaryota; kingdom Metazoa; phylum Arthropoda; class Insecta; order Blattodea; family Rhinotermitidae; genus Reticulitermes; species Reticulitermes speratus. The sequence continues at coordinate 8,925,666 of JAJKFL010000237.1, forward strand.
ATTGGTTATTATACAATATTTTTTATGTATGTACTATTATAAATAACAATTTTCAATTACAATTAAATATAATTAAATATACTTGTTTTATCATTATGATCCTTTGAAATAGGCACTTAAAATGTTTTATATTGGGTAAATTTTGGGGTCTGGAACGGATTAATTCAATTTACATTATTTCTTATGGGGAAATTTAACTCGAAAGTCGAACAACTTGAAAGTCGAACCGTCTCCTGGAACGGATTGTGTTCGAAGTTCGAGGTTCCACTGTACTTTCTGTGCCCTGCCCAAGTTTATGAACGTCATATTGCGTCAGCCGAATACAACAGTAATAGCACTGCCAATTCTCGCTCACCTATTATAACAAGATTTCTTATGTGGTTTGAAAAAGTGTTACATATATTTCGCACGGCATGAACGTGCGAAATATATAGCGGCTACAGGTCGCGTTTGTCTGTCTAGAATGTCACATCCCGCCCAAAGTAGTTCATTACATTTCATTTGCCCTCCGTGCACTGAAACATATGCCGATACAGTACCTTCAGGGAGGCCAAAGGCTCTACCATTTACATTACAGTATTCATCCCTGATGTTATGTTGTGACAGATATGGGTTAGCAGCAATGGAATTGGACAATAAATTGTGAGTATCAGCTGGGGTGACTTGATAAATATAGTGGCTGGCCACGGGATAAAGGACTGGACTTTGAGTCCCGGCGGTGGCGGGATTCTGTCTCTTCGACACAGTGTCCACGACTGCGTGCTGTCCACTGGGCACACAAATGTTGTCTTAGTAACTCTTCCTTGTTTTTCGAACATCTATAACCACACTACAGTTCAGTGAAGAAATTAGAAAATATGCTCGTATAAGCTGGACATAAGATTAGGAACCGGGCTAGCTCAGTTGGTACAGAGACTAGGCTACGGGCTGGACAAGGAATCGTTAGATTTCCAGCAGATACAAGAGAGTTTTCTCTTCCGCAAATTGTCCAGACTGATTTCCTATTAAATGTGGGCCGGAGGTTCTTTCTGCAGGGGGAAAGCGGCCAGATTGTGAGGCTAACCATTTACGTCCATCTAGTGCCGAGGTTAGAAAGACATGGAGTCATCTCCACTCCCCTATACGCCTTTATGTCGAACACAGGAACTTGTCTTATCACTTTTTATGTATGATATTTCATAGGATATTGTCAGGAGTAACTTCACGAGAAGGGACGCCAAATAAGGAAATAACAGAGCTACTAAACATTGGTGAATATAGTACAAGAAATAAAGGAATTGTATAAAACATGTGGACGTCAAACATAATTCAGGATTACGATGCTTAGATAATCCAAGAGCCAGAGACACGTGGGAAGACCAAGACATAGATGGAAATGTCAATTTTAAAAATTCTTAAAATTTAAATGGTTTTGTAGCACCAAGTACTTGGGTTTGGAGAAGCATGAGAAGAAGAAGAAGAAGAAGAGGAAGGAGGAGGAGGAAGAGGAAGAGGAGGAGAAGGAGGAAGAGGAGGAGAAGGAAGAGGATGAGGAGGAAGAGGAGGAGAAGAGATGAAAAGATATTTGAATACAAAGCAGACGGAATACTCATGTTGAAGAATGAACGACTTCACGTTACCAGCGGACGCCTTGAATTATCAAACGAAATGGAGAATGTGATTGGGACTGCTGAAAAAGCGACGGAGAAGCGTCAACAGCAACAGCTTGGTCCTTGATAGACAAAGAAGAAGAAGAAGAAGAAGAAGAAGAAGAAGATGATGATGATGATGATGATGGTGGTGGTGGTGATATAATTCAGTGAAACTAGTGTCATTGCTACCACGAACTTCTATATGGCAGTGTATTGATGTCAGATAATCTGAAATTACGAAGGTAAAGTGGCCATGAATGCAAGGCTTTCTTACCAAGTGATATGGATATCGGTTATTTAAAAACTTTATTAGGTGTGGGGACAGACAGACAGACATATGCAAATCTAATCATGACATAACAAAACTGCATTTCTTTGTAAGATAGAAAAAAATTCAGCTAATAAATATGTCTTGCCCCAGTGGAGCTATACTCGTAAATGTGTTCTCAGATTTATACTATACCAAGACTTACATAATTATGTTTTGTCAGCCGGAGATTAAGAAGACAAACTGTGTAGTGCTGCTAGAAGAACAAAATTCAAAGTGTTGTAGATCGGTACATATCCAAGCAGCGACACAGGTGTTGTAGATCGGTACATATCCAAGCAGCAACACAGGTGTAGATCGGTACATATCCAAGCAGCGAGACAGAGGCTATTACATCGTTCCGCGCACAGGTTTTTTGTAACAAATGAACACGTCGTAGCGTGCAGCCAGATCCTTGCTGTCAGTAATAACTCACGAAGTGCCCAGCAATAAATAAGACTAAACCTTGTGCCATATTAGACAAAAAACATCCAATTCGAATGCATTAAGTGTAACTTTACCTAATTGAAGGAATCAAAGACACGTGAGTAGGCGTGTTTGATTTTATGTTGTCCTTGTGTAGTTTCCTTGCTAGTTGAAGGGAGCTAACATTATTTATGTGCCTTAGTTTGGATTTATGTACTCTCTTTGGAGGTAAGCACTGCGACCAACAGCCGCGGTCTCGCCTTCAGGTTCTTTAGGATCGGTGCCAACTGCATGAAGTATCTTCTGTCGACTTTAACCAATGCACCGGGATGTCTCAGTTTTTCATTAAGGTAGCTCGCTCGTAATATTGTTACAGTATGTGTTATCCGGTTTCGGAAACCTTTATAGCAATCGTTTCTGGAGGCACAACACCTACTGTGTTCCTTTCGGTTAATGACATCCCGAATGGTTCATCAAAGCGAATATTTGCTCATTGTCCAACGGATCTCTTCAGCAAATACACACCCTAAAGCCCATCCAATCCGTGTTCACAGGATACAGCTGCTCGTACGCTGAGGTTAATGCAGCCGTAACGTGAAACAGACAGCTTCCTTTATTCTAATATAAAAAATTGTCAATGTATTTAATTATGCACCACATCATAAAGACATGTGGTGGAGTGGATGTATAGCTTGCCGCATTCTTAACCTCTGCACTAGGTGGAGATGAGTGGTCAGCTTCACACAGCCGCCGCTTTTCAACTGGGGAGAGACCCCCCGGTACCCACTGAAGGATAGGCTATATGGCACCCAGGTCCCTTTTCCACCGGGAAAAGAGCCTCCGCTACTCAGTGAATGGACGGCTTGAAGGCTCCCAGGGTCAGTCTGGACGCTTTGGACAAGAGAAAAATCTCTTTCCGCTGCCTGATATTGAACCAGATTCATCGGACATCAACCCCATAGCCTAGTCACTATACCAACTAAGCTATCCCTTTTCGCCTTTATTCTGTCCCTGCAGGGTCTGCATACCTTCATCGCGTGGTCGTATGGCAGGGAGAGTTAGCATTGCGGGAGCTGAATTTCTCACAGCGGTGTTGATGGAGATTTGAGTTTCCCGAATGTGACACCGCGTCGACTGGCGGAAAAGTTACCGGCGTTTCAGAGGAACATATTGCCTCTAAGAGGGTAGTAACTATTTACCAGTCGACACGGTAAAACTTCTCAGGATACCTAACTCTTTAACTATATTTTTATTGCGTTACTTCATAGAGCAGGTCCCGTCGGTTATTTATAGAACGCGAAGGTATATTTCCGCACTTACAAAAGCCCATTAGTGGTCTCTCTGGTGAACCAAATATATCAGTCCACATCCTCACACCCTACACATGTCTTTAAGATCCGTTTGTTGTTGTTGTTCCTCTTGCGCCTAGGTTTCCCAAGTGATCCATTTCCTTCAGGTTTTCCCATTCGTACTGTAAGCTTCGACCATTTATTTTTCTTTAATTTACACGTCGTAAGCCTAATATTTGGTAAGGATTATCTGCAGTAATCAATGACTGTCAATGCCACAGAAGAGTTTAAATGCGCAAAACAGGCATTTATAATATAACGGAGTGCTTAGACTTTGTAAAGTTTCACACTGCTACGGCGGTGATATGAAAATTGTCTTCTAGGATATTATACTGTGTAGTCTGGTAGATACGTGTCATATATTATTATTATTTATTATTATTATTATTATTATTATTGTTATTAAATATCTACCAAACTACACGACGTCATATCCCAGAAGACAGCAGTCTTTAAAATTACTCTCTCTATAAATTAAATGCAGTATTTCCCGCCGAACGCTGTAATTTCCGCCTCCACCACCAGGTGGACTTAACGTGTTACTGCGCAAAATGTCGGACATTACGGATGTGGAAGACAGGTGTGATCGATTGTAACGCCTTAACGTCTTCTTACGATAATTTGATCGATCCTGGCACAATTAGAAACAGATACAGCATATTTCCACGGAGTGGCCACCCACAGCATCCGAACATCTGTCCAAACGATCTAGGACGTTTGAAAGTAATTGAGATTCCTTACAGCTATTGGAGGCTATAGATCTGATCTTCATTTCTCTGTGTAGAAATTTGCCGCCCTGGTCCCGCGGCGTGCAAGAAATCGAACTGGTGCTGCATTATGCAGGTATCTGGTTGTCTCCATGTTAGGAATTCTAAAAACAAATAATTTAGGAACATAAAATTTCCATTTCCGCCCTCACCGCTACTTTTAAAATGGCTTACCGACATTTTATTTTCTCTTTTCTTTTTATAACAATCAATACCGCCTTCAAAGTGATCGCATTTCTCAATTGACGTTGGACAAAAACAGAGGAAGGAATGAGGTCCATAATGCGACTTATTACAGCTACCACAGAACATCGCGTGGCAGAAGCTACAGGCACAAGCCTGTCGAGTTGTTCGATGAGTTTAAGGTAAACTGTTGTGACAATTGCCGACTAATGCAGGGAGCCCATCATTTGGTCTGCACGACTTGTCAGTCCAGAAAGTAAAAGTACTACCGCGGCACATGAAGAATGGACAATGAAACATGCCGACAGATACATATAATCTTACCATTACGCGTTCCTTTTATGAACACTGTGTAAAGAATTCATACAGGGGAACATTACTTGTTTTGGCCTAACTCCACTTGTCTTGGGCGCATTCGAAAATACAACAGGGCTCTTCAGTTGGTACAAAATGTAACAGGGCTCTCAACAGGTCTAAAACATGACAGAGCTCTGAAGCCGGTATAATATTAATCGGGCCCTTTAGCCGGACCTTGTTGTAACGAGGTTCTTCAGCTGCTCCAAAATGTAACAGGATTCTTCAACCGCACCTCAGTGCAACTGGGCCCTTCAACCGGTCCGAAATATAACAAGGCTCTTCAGCCGGACATAAATGTCACAGAGATCTTTAGCTGGTCAAGAATTTCCTGGTAATAAACACACCTTTAGTTGAGATTTTAGCTTCTCACATTGATGAATGTTATTCCTTTAAAGCAGAGTGGTTATTGAATGTTCCCAGGCTTTAATATTTAACAGCTATACATTTTTCTTGCAGAGATCAGGATCTGTTTGTGAGCCTCGTGCAATTTTCATAACAAACAACGCGTATGATGCACAGTACAGTGATACCTCGGCTAACGAGTGACCCTGCTAACGAATTTTTCGGCTAACGAAGATTTTTTTCGCTGTTTTTCGGACTTGGCTAACGAATATGGATTCGGCTAACGAATGTTTTAGTGGATGCTCGCGCTAACATAAAACAGCAAACATGAACGGTCGGGCCATTTCAGGAGCTTATCTTTTCCGTCTGTATGTGTGTGACAAAGAAATGAGCTGACCACATCACATAGGGGAGACCCGCCAACCAAAAAATGTAAGCGACAAACCCAAGGGAAGCAGAAAGTTGCTCACGTTTCGGCTAACGAATGTGATTCCGGAACGAATTATCTTCGTTAGCCGAGGTATCACTGTACTCTCTTAAGCACACCAGTCTCAATGTTATCTAAGTAATCATGTCACTGTAGTAACGTCAGAATCACAATATAGTAGAAATGTTTCGTGTAATAAATCTCCAGGCGTCTCAACACTGCGAACAAAATGCTCTCGGCTGCAAATCAGTGGCTCGCTTCGATACTGACAGTCACATTCAGAAGAGAAACTAAAGTCCTAGCATAATATATATTCTTCCCTTTCTTTTTGATTTCTGGGCACCAAGCCATATTTGATTGTCATATTTTGACGTTCAGTTCCTTTCATTGTCCCCCCCCTCTATTGTCAAAACGCTGTAGAAAAGTATCTGCCCATTCCGTGAGTATATCTCTGAGCACAGTCAGTCTTGTCAGCGTCAGTAGTGTCAAATATTATTATATGCTGATCGAGTCTGTTAGACACATCCATAATATACTTCGAACAAAACTGCAAACACATGCTTCCATATTTGGATGGCCAGATAATAACACAGTTTAATGATACTTAGAACGCGATTATTAACATCATTCATTGTGGGCTAGAATTCCCCTATGAGTAGTCATTTCAGGGCTCAAAACCAGTTGTGTTTGTGCAGCGTGTGTGTCCGTCATTCCATCCTGCTCCTGATTAAGTTTCAAGTAACAGTATTGCAGACACAAATTTACGTATTTTCATGAAAGATGATGCGCACAGAATTTTTGTAACGCAGACGAGAAGCGTAAGTAATTGGTTCCATTGACACCGCGGCTTGACGTGTCCTCGCTTTGCAGATGGAGAAAGCAGCGTCTACAGCAGTGTTTCCCTACCAGGTTTCCGAAGAATGTCGTTAGGAGTTCCGCGAAAAATCGTGGAATACGTACATAAAAATTCTGAAATAGCGCGAAACATTCCAAATATCTCTCAAAGAGTCACGGGAATTTTCTTCCTGGAATTGGCAATAGAGGAGTGATGTCCCTGTGCTGCCAACTGCCTCTTTGTATTGTGCTGGTCAGTTCGTATTTAGGATTATATTTAGTAGTATTTTGTCTGGGGGTTCGTCCATGGAGAAAAGTTTGGGAAGCGCTTAGCCGCGAATAGGATATACTGAATACAGAGGCGCGTGCAACCGAGTGGTCCTCAAATTGAGGAATTTCCTAACTTGTTTCGAAAAGTTAAAAAGAGCGTCAGTTGTGGCAAGATCCTGCGATCAAGGGTCGTGAGCTTTCTTCTTTACCCTTGAAGATCGGACCGATAGGTTGTCCCGAAACGTCAGTATCAACACTGCGTAATATTCCAGAAGAGCGCAGATCTCAGAATTTAAAACTTTCGGAATTAGTAGTAATGAACAGGAAGGGGAATGTAGAAAAATACGCAATGGGAAACTTTATACTTAGCGTTATTTTTGATACGTTAAGGTGATTTTGGAGCCAGGATAACATAGTCAGTATAGGGTCTAGGCTACTTGCTTGTCGATTCGGGGTTCGAATGCCGGTCCTGGTAAGGGATTTGTCGCTCCTTCAAAACGTCCAGACCGTCTCTGGGGCTCACTGAGTCTCATATTCAATGAGTACCGGGGTTCTTTCGCCCGGGGCAAAACGGCCGGGACGTGAAGTTAAACACTCACCTCCATCTAGTGCCTAGGTTAAGAATGAGTGGAGCTATTCTTCTTCTCCCTCCATATGCCTTCATGGCATGGACAGGGACAACTTTGCCCTTACCTTTAAGGTGATTTTATGGATACAAATTGGACGTGCAGTGTAGCATGCATGGGTTGAACAAGAAATCTCTGTGTGCGTGCGTGCGTATGAACACGCAGGATTTTCATTAGAAAACCTCTTGCGAATTTAATCTGTTTCCTGGGTGGAACAGAGTTGGGCGTGCGTAGACTGACGTTACTAGTATTAACCTTAAAGCAGTTGATATATGCACTGGATTGAATGTTGTGAAGATGTAATCCGATGGCAGACTTGAGATATTTTTTTGGGAGAAGGGCCCCGCAGTAGCAGCTACGGACGCACCGCAGCCTTAAGGCTTATTGTGCAACCCTTGTGAAGATGATGAAGATGATTCTCTTTTTTTTTCACTTTTCCAAGTAATGGAGCGCCGGTGGAATGAAATTGACAGGGAAAAACCGAAGTACTCGGAGGAAAACCTGTCTCAGTGCCACTTTGTCCACCACAAATCCCACATGGACCGACCCGGGATCGAACCCGGTCCTCCGCAGACTTGAGATGGTCATGAATCGCCATGTACCATAACAATACACAGTTTCTTGATGTGAGTAAATTTAACGTTTCGCCATGCAAATAGCTTCTGTTTGTATATAAACAAATTTAACTTGCAAATAAAATAACCTTTCGGGGGCTGAAGCAGTCCGTGACCCGCTAGAAGGTCATTGTGCCACTTGCTGTTAACGTCTGTATTTTGATAACGTTCATTAGCAGTGTCATTACGTCAATAATGAACTTGCTTCTAAACCTCTTTCAGCGCCATCTGCATACCACAGTCTCGTGGAAGACTCTTGTTACGCAATCACAGTACTGCGAAAGTCTACATTCTTGTAGAGAGAGCACAAAACTTGACGGGTGAAATGTGTATTTTTGTTTCTTACTTGAACTGTGTCGGTATGCTGTTGCGTACTGACTGCTGATGGCTTCGTAGTGTAGTGTCCAGCCATCTTCTTGGTTTTATCTCACCAATTGCTGTTGGGGTTGTTTGCTGACGTCACTAGACACACACATACACACATCGATGACTCGAATTTCCAAGTTTTGAATTGTAGTGCGATTCCTGATAGACCCAAAGGCTCTCCTCTTCACGACAGTAGCCACACTGGCTGTAAGGCTTACACAGTCCTGTGTCTGTGGGCGCCGGGTTCTGTGTCCTCAAGGGTAAAGCGACTGCGACATGAAGATGACAGCTCCTGTTCATCTAGGACAGATGTTGGGAATGCGTGAAGCTTTATCCTACGTGTTCATTGCCTGGAGAAACTCTTTCTAACTTCATAGCCCATATTTATCTTCTTAGACAGAGCCAACAGCAGGCATTATTCCATATTTGTGATATGTAAACATTTCATGATTATATATGTATGAGTAACAAAGGCTGTTATCAGGCCTCTGCCCTTGAATTTAATTAATGGTGCGTGGTTCTCACAGATACTCCATAACTGCCATATGTGTATCCAATTTGTTATATCAAAATGTATCAGTATATGGCTATTATTAGATACAAGTAGACTTATACACTGATCTTTAGTCTTAACTCAGTGTGCATTTTTATTATTTTAGATATACACCAACAAAATACACGAATTAATAAAGGTGCAAATTAGCTCCTTATCATTATTTAACCCTACACGCGTTTCAGCTCTTTATGAGCCATCATCAGGGGTTGATGATGGCTCATAAAGAGCTGAAACGCGTGTAGGGTTAAATCATGATAAGGAGCTTATTTGCACCTTTATTAATTTGTGCATTTTGTTGGTGTATATCTAAAATTATACACTGATTTTAAGTTTAAAGTATTTGAACATTGGACATGTCGGTATCACATTATATATATATATATATATATATATATATATATATCGCCCCATAAGTCCTTGCAGTTATTAATGGACCGGCTGGGTTGTTACGGACAAATGTATAGCGCATACATGTGCTTGTGCTGCAAATGATAACCTTTAAAAAAAAAACAGAGTAAAATACATGATACAGTTGACATAACATTGCAGAAAAGTGGATTTTAAGTATGTTAAACTGGTAAATATATCTTGCCTCACATTCGCTTAACGTTTTCCGTTTTGTCAGAGGGTTAATATTCCGGAGCTATTGGGTGGGAAGAACGTATTGAATTGTGACGTCAGAACTGTGAAGGATACAGCCGGTGTGGTTGTCTTGTCTCGTCTAACTGAAGCGTCTGTAATATATCTCATCATTGCCACAATTGTCATGTTAATATCTCGCTACTATCTCAGAATGGAATTACCATTCTCTTCTGGTGGACTCACGAGTCTTGAATTTGCATTGCTTCTTCTGCCAATTCGTCACAGGTTATGCAGATGTTTCCGCTTTGATTCATTCCTGGTTGAAAGTCTAATGACCCGGTTTCAGTAAATGTTGGCACAAACGAATCATTGCATGTGTTTATTTGAGAAAGGCTTTGTGCAAACTTTAAACTGTTCCCTTTCATATAAGAAAGGAATAATTGGAACGTTATGACACAAACGTCACATTGTCCCTCTTATTTTGAGGAAGTTTTGACACAATTCTGTTACTGTAATTTGTAATGTAAATTTAATTAATGCAAGCATTGTGTTGCCCCCGTTTCATTTAAAATATTATATTCACAAACATTTCATTTTTCCTCTCGATTTAAGGCACCGTAGGAATGGGCTTGTTTCAGTGTCAATCGTAATTTAAGACAGTGTCGGTTCAGTATGTCAGTTAATGCTTCTAACTTAATATATTATCACCGAACTGCTTAATTTCAGACAGTGTTGATGTAAAGCTATCATTGTCTCCTGTAAATTAAGAAATAGTTCGTATACGCTTTCCATTGCTGCGCCCCTAATTTCATATTTTTTTTTTTTTTTTGCAAAATTTGCACGTTTCTGTAATTTGAATAGTGGGCGCAGACATTCCATTACCGCTCTGCATTATAAATGGGGAAATATGTATACACAAATACTGTAAGATAAGAACAGTTAATAATGCATAATCGACGTAAAACAAGACGTGACATTGTAGACATAAGAGTGAGAACAGTAGTGCATGTGCCTTTACGAACTTTTGCTATAGAAAGCGTTGATAATTGGGGCAGCATTCTTTACAGCGCTGTTTCCTCTTGTTGCAGAGGAACTCCACCGGCGACTGCGTGTTCAACGAAACGTTCGTGCACTCTTACATCACGTACTCGTCCAGCAAGTACTCCAACGACAGGCGGACTCTGTACATCGCCCTCAACAAGCGCGGCCAGTCCAGGAAGCTGCAAGTGCAGAAAAAGGCACCTCTGGGAAAGCTATCCAGCTACGCCATGGTGTTAATTAAACACGTGGAAGACGAACGCGTGAAAGACCTTGCGGAGAGGATAATGCGCGTGCGCGAGTCCCTACAGACGGGCTCAAGGGGTCCCAGGGGAGACCTGTCGATGGCGCAGCACCCACTGAGGCACCACGGCTATCACCACCTATGTCCGCAAGTACAACCGACCACGCTGCAGCTGGACACTGAGCAGGACGTCGGCATGGATGATGTGGGTAGAGACAAGTTGCGGTGCAGAAAACGCAAGAAGAGGAAGAAGAAGAAGCGTAGGTGCAGGGAGGGTGAGCAGGAAGGGGAGCAGTGTCAAAACAGGGACGTGAAGAGGAAGAAGAAGTGCCAGCAGGGTGAGGGCGAGGAGGAGTGCGAAAAGAGGTTAGAAGCTGCGAAGAGGAGGCGAAAGTCAAGAAACGGCATTAAGAAAACCAGAGACAATAGTGTCAAAAATAAGGGAAAACAGAGAAATGGGAAAAATAAAACGAAGCTCATTAGTGAAGGTGAAATAGGAAAGGACTTTGGCAGTGCTAGAGTAAGGACTGGTGGGCTGGGCGAGTTTGTCGTATCAACGCAGCCGCAGTTACCTGCCGCGTCTTTACTGTCGCCGACAACAACTCCTCCTCCTCCTCCTGCCGCGTCAGCCATGTCAGTTTTGACATCGACAGTAATCCCTGCCGCATCCCAGTCTTCGACGATATTGACAGGGACGACAGCGGCACCGTCTGCAGCGTCCATGTCGTGGTCGACATCGACTGTCAGTGTTGCGACACGGTCGTCAACACCGACAAGAGAAGAGGACAATATCCCAGTGTCTTCCTCAGGCATTTCGACAACAGCAGGGACACCAAAATGACCATTGCTTTTTACGGTGTTTCTTACCACAATCTCATACTTAAGTTACGTTATTTTTATAAAACGGAGTAACCTACTTAATTTTGTTTATACATAGTGTACATACAGGACAGTGCTTGGGGGAGCGAGACATCACAGCTATTTATTGAACTTATTTATTGTTCTTTCATGAAATCAAATTCGTCTCTCTTGACACTGCCATACGAAAATGGCATCTAGACTGTAGCACACTGAAAACAAGACGTCAGTTTTGTGATGTGCTGCCTGCTCGAAGAAAGATCCTGTCTGCTTCTTCACACAGTGATTCAGTATTTTGACACAAAGTTACCTTGACTTTCCCCGTCTGTACAAGTCACCCATTTTGAAACAATTTCCTTTTCGTACGGAATGGAAATCAGAAGTATTCAGATATAAGCAATTAGAAGACTGATGTGGCTATTGCCAGTGGCCAAAGTATTGAAGCTGTAAAGCTGTCATGTATTTGTTTCTCATGCTGGGAGGCAGATAGACCATAAACCATAGTACGGACTGTTTCTTTCACTTATCCCAGGTTTCTAATCCACCAAATATAGACGCCCATACTGCGGTTGTCATATTTCCTGAAGGCGTCACAGAAACTGGAGAGATAAATGACATGTTGTGGTCAGTCTGCCGCCTAAAACAGTAAAGGTAAAGTTCACCCTAGAACAGGCCATGAAGGCCCAGAGGGGGAGTAGAGGTATAGCTCTACTTTTTCTTTAACCTCGGCGCTAGATGTGGTGGGTGGTCAACGCCACGCCCCGGCCGCTTTACTCCCGGGAAAGATCCGATACCCATTGTACAGGAGGCTGGGTAGGCCCCCAGAGCCGGTCTGGACGGGTGCTGAAAATCTCGCCCCCACCGGGATTCGATCCCCGGACCGTCCAGCTCGTAGCGAGTCGCTATACCGACTGAGCTATCCCGGCCCACGCCTAACACAGTGCCACATATAATGTTATGTAGTGGAAGAAGCATTTGGAGTGTGTCAGATATAACGATCGTGCGTAGTGAAAGAATCGTGAAATCATTGTTGCATTTAGATTACTGTAGATCATTTTCCAGATGAGTAATCATTGTAATTAATAAAACAATTGAATAGTAAAAGATAACAGTAACATAAAATATATTTCATTGTATTCCATCTCCAAACTAGAAATCTGCGTATATAAAGAAGTCGCCTGACTTGAAATTCTCAGTTAACTGCTGTAATTCATGCTGTTATCCAGTTATCATCTAGTTTTGAGTTGATTCCAACTCAGGCCACTTTTTTTTTCTGCGCATTTAAAAATGTCCTGAACTATTTCCCTCATATATAATTCAGTAAGTGCTTAATTACAGTAAAATAAATTATGTCGAATGAGGAAATGAGTATAGCAAAGCAGAACGGGCATTGCAGTTTCGTCAGAAGATGAGAATTACCTAAAGAAACAACAAATACTCGAGAAGTCAAGAGACCACAGGGAAGACGAAGTTATTTGTTACATATCAGTCGGAAAGAGACCACGTTGGAGATATCCTGGCTTAGGTCAGAGGATAGGTCCAATATTAAAACGTAAATAAATATGGTGTGAGGATTCTGGATCAAATTGGCTGAGGATTTGTTTGGTGATGTGCTCTTCTGAACTCTATAATGAACCCACCTGTTCCACGCAGGGCAGGGGATGTTATGACTCTCGTCTTCCGAGGGACGACTCTACTCCACTGACTTACATTATAGAGTTGGGTGAAAATAAAACCTTCAGAACCCTAATACGTCCACGGCCCACACCAGGTGCTGTTAATTTAGTGGAGTTATTATATCTGTACCTGCCTACAGTATTAATGAGACTTGCCCCCTCAAATAGTTTTTGGCATGTGAGCTGGTCCGGGTGACTTCTTGGCGTAGATAGCTGCCAGACAGGTTGATCGAGGCTTTGTTTGAGGTACACAGCGGGGCGAGGTTAACAGCCAGAATTGGGGACGGTTTTGCAGAACACCATTTTTATTTTATATTATAAATACAGGGCATACACAAAAGAATGGTGCGGTATCACTTTGTCTGCTGGTTTAAGGGCCTGCACCAATCGCATCTTGTACGGTTTAAAACATAGCCGCTTACGCAACACCTTCCACACCGTCATTTTTGGCATGCCCAATTCCATGCTTCCTGTAGCCACTGACTTGCGGGGACTTCGCTGAAACGCCTCACGCACTCTTTCAATGTTTTCATCAGACACACGAGGTCGACCAGGACTCTTGCCTTTACACAAGCATCCAGTTTCTACAAACTGTCGGTACCACCTGCTTATGTTATTCTTGTGTGGTGCGTCTTTTTTAAACCGTGCACGAAACTCACGCTGCACTGTAATCACAGATCTGGACACCTCAAAACGGAGCACACAGAAAGCCTTCTCCTGCTGCAACGCCATCTTTGAAACTGGCCCCGCGGCCACGCAGTAAGCATGGGAAGCGAACTGCTGGTAGCGCATGAGAAACTTGGACAGTTGCCGCCGCTGACGGTGTATGTTGTGCCCATGTAAGGTGAGACATAAATTTTTTATTCACTTTTGAAACCGCACCATTCTTTTGTGTATGCCCTGTATTACATAACACCCCTCTGTCCACAAACTATCTGTGTCTCCGACCATACCGGATGTTACACACAGTATTACACCTGCATTGAGCAGTAGCAGTGCATTCAGTATAGGTTTCCAGACTTTAACGGCGGCCGTTGCTCAAATTATTGGACACCGTGTAGGATTATAAGTTGATGCCGAAGTTTCAAACGCTTGAATGTGTACCTGAACCTAATTAGAACACCTGCAAAATGAAGGCAGATCGTTCCTCCGAAACGTCGGTAAAGATTTATGAACCCACACGCTGTCCAAATCCAGAAGACCACCATTTTATCTCCAGTACTGCCAAGTTTGTGAGATATGTTTGGTTTATATGTTTCTGGAGTTTCCACGCCTCCGTCTGTAGGTGATCGGCTGGCGTTACGCTGACCGAACACCATGCTGAATCACCTTAATGAAGTTCACATCCTCTTCCTTAACATATATTTTAATATTTATCTTGCCATTTAAGCCTGTGTCTTCCAAGAGTCTCTTTCCATCAGGTTCTCCGAAAATTTTTTATTCATTTTTTGTTTATGTCATGCTTAATACATGCCCGAACCATCTCATCACCTTTTAGTTTATTACCTTAATATCCAAAGCGGCTATGTAGATTTTTCTTTGTAGTTTTAACTATTACCCTAGTGTAGCTGGAATTGAAAGTGGTCCGAAAAAATGTAAACTATTTCCATTTGGTTTCTCAGAGATGAAATTATTTAGGAAAAGTCATATAAAGCGGAAGGCAAGTAATATGGACTTTTGGCCCCTTCATCAAGTATTACAGTAGCGGAATAATTGAGATTCCATTCATTTCAGTTGTCCTGCGTTAAATTACAATGTCTTGCCAGCTGTAATTTATTTCATAGGTTGGTACTCTTGGTAGATTTTAATTATAGCAAATACAGCAGTTTATCACAAATATCATGTGACTCATAACGGTGTTGCAGGAATAGTAAAAAACGAATTGCAGTTTTACGGAAGAACCTTTTTTGGACGACGTCAACTGGCTTGATAAAACTTAGTCTTCAGAGATGTTAATTTATTTCAACGAATTATTAGAATAAGTCATGTAACTGAAATTGGAAAGACTGTGGAAGTAAGTGGTCATGGCATAATTTCAGGTAGTATCGTGATATTTTCTTCGAGGGCCTGAGAAAAAAAAACCCACAAACCTCAAACTAGTAGGTCTTACAAGTGATATTTGAACCTGGGACCTCCCGAATACAAATCAGTTGTGCCGGTCACTCAAACGTGACGTCAAGTGACGTGAAGAACGAATATAGGCTATATACGGAATTTCAGAATCTAGACCTGACTTATCAAGGTAGAAATCAAGGGTAGTCTACCTACATTATAGGGTTCATCTGAAAATTTGTTATTTTTTAAGAAGGGCCCCGCAGCAGAAGCTACGGACGTACCGCAGCCTTAAGACTTATTGTGCAACCCTGTGATGAAGATGAAGAGAAAGATGATCAGTTATTTCATTTTTCCAAATAATGGAGCACCGGTGGAATGAAATTAACAGGGGAAAACTGAAGTATTCGGGGAGGGGGGGGGGAAACCTGTCCCAGTGCCACTTTGTCCACATGGACTAACGCGGATCGTGCCCCTGCCTCCGCGGTGGGAGGACGTCGTCTAACCTCCTGAGCCATGGCAGGGCCGTTGTTCTTTATCAATAATACCGAAATGTATATATGTTTATCCGGATAATAGATATCGTGCAAAGACAGCATCTACTAATGATACTATTACTAGACCACTGTCATGAACACTTTGTTATAAACATGGCTATTAACTTTTCCATGTTATTCAGTCTGCAAATGAAAACTGGATCAGTTTCGTTATCAGATCTAAATATAGGAAAGTTTCCTGCTTGCTCTATGAACAAGAGCTCTCCCTTGACATCTGATGGGAAAAACGTCAAGTTTCACCCGAAATGTGTGTTTGAAGTGACTTAAGACAACCAACAATGTTCTGAACACACCGTCGTTAGGAACGTTTGAACTTGGTACAAACGCTGTGCCTGTTCAATATTTAACAATTTATATCACGTCCGTATGTGTTCGTTATATGGACGTGATACAAGTGTAGTTTGACCCCTTGAAGATGGTCGGAAATCAGACCGAAACATATGTAGGGGAATTTAGGAGAACTATAAAATAGTTTTAAATAAAATGTGCATTTAGTTGGTTGTTAAATATTGAATGGAAATGCACGGTGAATGTAAGATAAAATTCGCTGTGCCTGTTGTTTCGCAAGGTCTGAGTTGCATCGAATTGTGAAGCTAAGCAAACTTATCTTCGTTTGAAGTAGGTTTAATGTGTTGAATGTGATTTGCAATTACGAAACCTCACGCTTGTCTCTAAATAAAGCTGGTAAACAAGATAGGTCTGAAAGAAATCATTGGCAGTCGTCGGTAGCCCTTACAGCATAACAGGTAAAACTACTGACCAGAACTTTTTTTCACGTTGTGTTCACCGTCCATCTTGACATTAAATTTTTCAGTTTTTTTAACCAACGAATGCACTTTTTATTTTCGTATTTCTGTTCAATTCACCCTACATATGTTTCGGCCGTCGCTCGGCCATCATCAGGGGTACATTGATAAGTTCACTTCACTGTTCACTGTCCATTTGGTATTATCACAGAACCGTTACACAGTTTGAGGCTATTTTTTACATTGACAATCACCAGTATAAAAAGTTTCTTCACGTTTTTTCTTGAAATGTCTTGGTGTATACAGTATTTATCTTGCGTTTGAAGTGTAAAGTATAGCACTATAAATTGTGAATATAGAGCACTGTGTCGTAAAAATTATTAAAGTTTTATTACCAAAAATTTTTAAAATTGCTGGCAGTTGGTTTTGTACAGATGTTGACGTCCCTATCCTGCTGTTGTTATGTCCTGTTGCGTGCTTGTGAACGAGATACGAAAGTAAAAAGTGCATTCGTTGGTTAAAATACTGAAAATTACTGACCAGAACATTTGCCTTCGACATCCATGAGAAAATATGATGGATCAACACATCAGCTGTTTGCAGATTTTAGGAGGGAAGTACTGCAGGCCTATGATATAATTGAATTTGAAAAACTTATTAGGTTTGGTAACAGTGATTAGTATGAGTGCAGGTGTTGGCGAGCATAGTGCTCAAAAAATTTTCTGGGCCTAAAAAAAAAATAAACAGCCTGTAATATTATGTAGTGTGAGAAATTTCATACTGTGTTTTATCGTTATTGTGGGTAAACATGGGAAGTTACGATGGGAGAAACGAGAATGCATACAGAATTTTAGAGGCAAAACGTCTTGGAAAACATTCACTTTGATCACCGATAAGGAATGGGAGGATAATATTAAATTAGATCTTGGGGACATATGTCTGATTAAGGATTGGATGTGGATGAAAATGGGTCAGAATGGTATCGAATGGCGGACGGTTTTAAACCTTCATTTTCCGCTACCGGAGTATTAATTACACAATGCTAGTTTATATTTAATTGGTCACAATTTTCGCTTCTCGATAAAGAATAAAGAAGTGGCTTAGTAAGCTACGGACACGTAAAAAGTTATTTAACTATAGCCACAAAAAAAGTCAGCACAGAAGACATTCGCAGTGCTCATGCCATGTTTCTCAGTTTGTCATTTGCCAATTTAAAGGACAAATCCTGTGCAAATGTGTCATGTTGCATCAGCGTTCATTGGCCTGTAATTTGGTTTTCCGGGAAGGGGTTCGTGGAGTGAAAAACTTTGTGAACAAGCTATCTACAGTATGCAACATAATGTTTGTACATTACACAAACATTGCATCTGGACTTCGAGCAAATATACGTCTTCCTTCACTCCTTCATACGTCAGTAATACAGCACTAAGGTCGTGCCATGGCTCAGGCGGTTAGTCGCCGGCCTCTCACCGCGGAGGCCCGGATTCGATCCTGGGTCAGTCCATGTGGGATTTGTGGTGGACAAAGTGGCACTGGAGACAGGTTTTTCCCCGAGTACTTAAGATTTCCCCTGTCAATTTCATTCCACCGGTGCTCCAATACAAGGGAAAACGGAAAAATAATCATCATCACAGGGGTTACACAATAAGCCTCAAGGCTGCGGTGCGTCCGTAGCATCTGCTGCGGGGCCCTTCTGCACCAAAAACAATACAGCACTATGTCCTGTTCCGAATAACTTACATAGAGCGTCCATAAGCGTTGCAACTTAATGTCGCCTATTGCCTTTCGTGTTCATTTATCCGTGATAAAGTTCTGTTATTTTAAGAGTATGTGACAGTAGTGAAGGTGTCACATGCACAGTCAATTAACATTAGCTGCAGATATTCTTATACATTATAAATAACCAAATAATTTCCCTCGAATGGCGTAAATGTGCAGCGCATCGAGGCACAGTTCTCATAAAAGCTGTATGTGTTACTCAGTGCTACATTTCTTTCAAATACCAATATTATTCACGCCAAGGCTTTGTTAAATATTACTCAGCTCGATTTGAGTCCCATGCAGTGTTTTAGACTGATAACAAGTAAAATTAGCTAACCCATTTTTCATCTTCCCCAATACCAAATATAATCGAAACCTGTTGAGTACTTTAGATTTTTAAACATCTGTACAGACGTTACGTCCCAATTTAGACTGTACTAAACGCTACGTAATAATGCATAAAACATCGTGTAAATATTATGTAGAGAAGTAATGTTACAGTTATTAAACATAAAAGTGGAACCGCATCTTCGATAACACGCAACAGCCCCCTAGGGGGCCTAGGCCTCCTCATTATCGAGGCTTCACGATCACACTCAGACACACCACACTCGGTAGGACTCCTCTAGACGAGTGATCGGCTCGTCGCAGAGACCTCTACCTGAAAACACACAATACTCACAAGACAGATATTCATGCTCCCGGTGGGGTTCGAACCCACAACCCCAGCACGCGAGCGGCCGAAGACCCATGCCTTAGACCTCGCGGCCGCTGGGATCGGCCGATAACAGAACAACGTACACAAAATACACATTAATTAGTGGTTGGTAAGGAGTGAAGTAAATGTGTATATTTAATTGAAACAAATATTTGAATTTGTACAGTTTAACAACTAGAGCTAGAATAAAACGTTTCGTGTAAACGAAACGTTCCTTTTATCGGGTACTCGAGAGTTAATTGCGTATAAAAACAGATGAACTATGCCCCCGTACTACCATTCAGTGAAGTACCCAAATCGTGCTGCGGTGCGTCTGCGCGTTCTTCGTGTGACGTCACAGCGCCAGACCTTGTCACAAGAATTCACCCTGTGTACGAACTGATAAAACACTGGTAACAAGACATGCACAGGACAAGTGTATCAAGGTCACTATATTCGTGTGTCAGAGAGGGGAGGGGAAGGGGTTGGGTAATTTGCGAACTGAATGGCTGACGTGACTGAGATCACGTAGCTCTGTATTTGTGACGTCACAGCCGCTCATTGCTGGGTGAAATAGAATGTTATTGCGGAGTCACCTGACAGCCCGTTGGCAGTACTCGCGATTTTATTACGACTTTGAATACTTTCAGTTTCACACTTCCGGACACGAAGCAAACGCGATTGGGTGCAATAACCACCGTCAGTGGCGGCTCGCTTGGTACTCAGGAGGAACGACTTTCAACGATGATTGGAGCAGACCAGAATGAATCCTTCGTTCCTAGCGATCCCCATTTTTTTACAAACCGATAATCGGGACAGTTCATGACATTTACGTGGCAGGAGGGCGTAGAAGAGAAAAATTTTAACGCGTCACGCAATAAAAAAAAGCAAATTTGTTGACATTACTACAACGAGATAACTCATTTAACAAAATTATGACAGACACAAAGGTGTAATAATAATAATAGTAATAATAATAATAATCAGGCACTCAGTTCACTTACTGATTTTACTTTATATATCCGTTCCTCATCCTTCGCAGTCTCAGTCCACACTCAGTCACTAAGCTACACATATTCCTCGCACTCTCCTGGACCTTTCTGCTATTGGCTGGTTGATGGCTGTGTTTTCTCCCACTGCTGGAAAGTCAAAATATCCATATGCAATGTCAGAAATGTCGTATTTTGACAACTTGGGAAAAACCGGGCATTTTGGAGTCCCGAACCAAATTTTACGGAAAATCGGAAGAGGGCTCTTTAAAACCAATAAAACCGGGACGTACCTCTAGGTCAGGGTCCAGTTGTTTCTCACAAATTCAACGAGACTGTATCAATGGAGTGAAATTAGGTGTTTGAGGATGATGGCTGGGTGACGAATCAAGACGTGTGTGATGAAGTGATCGTGTCCTAGTTTAAAATGTTACCTCGTCATTTACCTGCAGTGACTGAAGAAAACCACTGAACCCTATCTTAGAACATCATTCGCGGACGGGAATTTTAAACGGGTACCTGTGAAACCTGGCCGTGCGGTCTAAGGCGTGGGTCTACGGCCGCTCGCTTACTCGGATTGTGGGTTCGTATCCCACCGGGGGCATGGATGTCTGTCTCTTGTGAGTGTTGTGTGTTGTCAGTTAAAGGTCTCTGCGACGGGCTGATCCCTCGTCCAGAGGAGTCCTACCGAATGTGTTGTGTCTAAAAAGTGTGATTGTGAAGCCTCGAAAAATGAGGAAGCCTAGGCCCCCAAGGGGCTGTCGAGCCATTGAAAAAAAAAAAACCTGTGAAACCAGTTAACCTCTTGATATACCAAAACAAACATAATTTTGAAGAGCTGTGGAGATGGATCCCATCAATTTCTATAACAGGACGTTACTGTGTCTGTAGTCGCTGTTGTCCATATATATGACAGGTACAGTAAAAGGTAAAATTGTCCCTGTACACGCCTTGAATAAATTCAGGAGGTGGGGTATATTGCTACTTATTTTTAATCTCGGTACTAGTTGGTTGTGAGTACAGTGGACCCTCGAACTTCGAACGGTTTGATGTTCGAAAAACTTGAAACTCGAACAAATAATTCGAGGAAAATCCGGTTTTGAAACTCGAACAAAAACTCGAAAGTCGAACAAAGAATCACGTGGTCGCCTTCTCTCTCAGCTTGGTCCAGATGAAAGAAGGGTAATTCACCTTCCAGTGAACAGTAATATCCCTCCTACTATTATTATTGATTGATTATTATACAATATTTTTTATGTATGTACTATTATAAATAAAAATTTTCAATTATTGAAATTAAATGTACTTGTTTTATCTTTATGATCTTTTGAAATAGGCACTTAAAATGTTTTATATTGGGTAAATTTTGGGGGTCTGGAACGGATTAATTCAATTTACATTATTTCTTATGGGGAAATTTAATTCGAAAGTCGAACAACTTGAAAGTCGAACCGTCTCCTGGAACGGATTGTGTTCGAAGTTCGAGGTTCCACTGTATATGTGTGTAATGTATGGCAGCAGCACAGTTCCTTAAGTCATGCTGCCATCTTTGAATCGTTACGACACTCACTATGAAACAGCTCAGTCATTAGCAGAAGCATAATAAGACATTAGCGGTGCCTGAAACACTAATAACGAACCGGAACTATTGAGTTACTTTCGAAGGAAAAGTTTGAATTAGGCCAAGAAGCTTGTAATGTTTCATTATGCTGCTCATAAATTTAACGGTGGGACATCTTGAGTTTACAATAACTATTCGAACCTAAGTAGACATTGTCGTGGCCGTCTGTGTACGAATATATACACTGTAAGAGTTGTCCGTAATGTTACACATCTGTTTAAAGAACGGTATGAAAATCACAAATACTTTAACAGCCTGAAAGAAATAGGCCGATCCCAGTGGCCGCGCAATCTAAGGCGTGGGTCTGCGGCCTTTCTCTTGCTGGGATTGTGGGCTCGAATCCCGTTGACGGCATGGATGTCTGTCTCTTGTGAATGTTGTGTATTGTCAGGTAGAGGTCTCTGCGTCGGGCTGATCACTCGTCCAGAGGAGTCCTACCGATTGTGTTGTGTCTAACTGAGCGTGATCGTGAAGCCTCGACAATGAGGAGGCCCTGGCCCACTAGTGGCTGCTGCGCCATTGGAAGAAGAAGAAAGAATGAAACTGAGACTAGAGTTTTCGCTGAAGTTAAATACATTTATTTAATGACAATTTTGTTATTAAAACTAAGAAGTGTTACAGTTTTTAGTATGAAAACGAACTCAATGAACGATTTTTACAAAGAATCATAAATGAAGGTGTTGTAAACTTACAGTCCTTGAAATGATGTCGAAACGTCGAAGTGCCTTCCTTGCGAAATTGCCTCTGTCTTTGATAATGGCGTCACGGATACTAACACTGATAGCATCGTAAAATAAACCATAAACAAATAAAAATTATATTGTTGTATATATACTGCAGCTACCAGTACATTGTTGCCGTATACAATAATAATAATAATAATAATAATAATAATAATAATAATTGTTGGTGTTATTATTGTGTCCAGTCCTTCCTCCTTTTCTTGTTGCTACCACCAGATTATCCTCGCGGCGTGACTTACTCCATTAAATACATATAATATTGCCAATTCTTTTATTTTATTAAACCGCTTATATCTAACGTTGTCTAAATACATACCTAAATGTAGAACTCGATGTTTGTTAGCACATCTTAGTACAATAACAACCATCAATAATGCTTCTCCTCAAGTTTCCGCGGCGTTAGATAAAACGTGTGGAAAAAATGCACGATTTCACCATCACGCATTTATTTTTTAGATTTTGTATTGAGAAAGTTTATAAATGTAGGAATTTAAAATGTAGACCAAAATAAAAATTAGGAAAAGGTGTTAAAAGCTCTTGAGCGCTTAGGCTGGAGACAAACTTTTTGACAAATAGTCGTGAACGACCTTGACTCTCAGTTGGAGAAGGTGAAGAGAGGCGTGGCGCGCTCTGTCTGTCCTGTGGTAACATCCTCATTATCGAGTCGAAATGCCAATCAATCATATTCTGGAGAAACTCCGTGCTTACCGTGACATAAGCTAGGAACATGGCATTGTATATTCTTGCTTCATTTGGGAAGAGCCAACTGAAGGTTGAAGCAGTATTTGTCCGCAGGTGTTCAGTCCCTATTTGTAACAGAAATGTGATGAGCTGAATACCTCAGAAACATGGCTGACTACAGCCTGGAAGACCGGCGTTTATTCCCGATAAGGGCAATTATTTTGTTCTGCGCTACCAACTCGATACCGGCTCTGTGACGCACTCAAGTTCCTGTCCATTGATTATCTGGGGCTCTTTCTCCAGAGTTGAAAGAGTGTTATGAAGCTAATCACTCACCTCTGTCTATCACTCAGTTCAAGAATGATTGGAGCTGTAATTCAACTCCCCTATACGCATTCATATTTTGGGTGCTTACATACCGATAGTCCTATACCCTCACAGGTAGGGTGCCCTTCGCCACATAATTCAACATCACACCCGAAATATTTCCTAAGTTTTATTTTGTACAATTTTACTGCGTCTGTATTTCATGAAACAACAAAATAATATTACACAAATGCGCAGGTAAAGTTTTTCTTGGTTTTGCGCATGTTTCTTTTCTAAAACTACTCAAATGATTTCGATTAAAAGTAATACATGGCTCCACAATGTTATATGTTAGCGTTCAGTTCCGTTTTGTCTTGTATCAGCCTACAATAACTGTTACTTTGCATGACGCCCAGATTACACCATCCAGTTGCTAGAAAACGACTCCTCGTACAAAAATAATACGTCATTAAATGCATAGCCAGTGAATATTTACCAATATTATCTGAAACACTTTTAAAAACGTTTAAGTTCAACTAAAGGCAAACAGTCTGTGGAGTACAGTAGTACCTCGCTTTACGGCGCTTCGCTTTACGGCGCTTCGCTTTACGCGCTCGCTTTACGCTATTCGCTTTACGGCGCTTCGATAATGCGGCGCTTTTCAATTATACTTATTTTTATTATTTTCGGCGCTTGCCTTGCTCTTACGGCGGTGATGCGCACATCAGCTGAATTTTTATTTATTATTTTTACTTTCACATCGTTTTTTTCGGCCTAACTCTATTGCGCACTTAATATATGATAGTGTAAACATGTTTTAATACCGTTATATGCACTAGCAAGTAAATAAAATCATGTAATTCGCTTTACGGCGATATTCGCCTTACAGCGGTGGTCTGGAACCTAACCCGCCGTATTAGCGAGGTATGCCTGTATTAGAATCTGACCTGTTCCTTTTCGTGCCTTAGTTTATTTACCAAATTACTCCCAAATATATTACGTCTATTGAGATAAATAATTTATTGTGAATTATAAAACCAGAAGTATGTAAAGGACGCGGCTATCTGTGTATTGTCTGTAGCTGACTCAAGAATTTGATTATGCCTGTAACGGTACTTGATTAGCACTGTCAAAGTACGTTCTGTAAGTGAACACAGGGACAGTGAAGACGGAAAACACGAATATTTATAGGTACTAGTGGCATTGCCGATCCCAGTGGCCGTGCGGTCTAAGGCGTGGGTCTGCGCCAGCTCGCTTACTAGGATCGTGGATTCGAATCCCACCGGGGGCATGGATGTCTGTCTCTTGTGAGTGTTGTGTGTTGTCAGGTAGAGGTCTCTGCGACGAGCTGATCACTCGTCCAGAGGAGTCCTACCGAGTGTGGTGTGTCTATCAGTGTGATCGTGAAGCGTCGTAAAATGACGAGGCCTAGGTCCCCTAAGGGCTGTCAAGCCATAGAAAAAAAACTAGTTTCACTAGTGAGCCGTATGGTTTGTCATGTGTGCAGAAAGAGCGAGCAAGAATGATCACCAGGCTGGTACCAAGAGTGTAAAGAAGTACTACTTCTGAAACCATTTAAAACTGAAGAATACGAAGTTGTTTTCAGTTCATCGCTACATTTGTGTAACTATATCTGAATAATATGCGTTGTAGTTTTCGGTTTCTTGAGTTTACTTCTCGATAGATACAAATGTATGTTAGTATTGTTTCAATATATGGGGTCCGGCGCCTCGTACAACAAACCCACGCCCAGATATCTCACATTCCAACCATATCGACGGCAAAGTGTCCCCGAGGACAGGTTTTCTTAAAAGAAATTAAACTCTAAAAGATGAACTGCCTCCAGGCAGCCGGATG
Organism: Reticulitermes speratus; assembly: GCA_021186555.1. Lineage (NCBI taxonomy): Eukaryota > Metazoa > Arthropoda > Insecta > Blattodea > Rhinotermitidae > Reticulitermes > Reticulitermes speratus. Next base: position 8,951,129 of record JAJKFL010000237.1, read on the forward strand.
GACAAAGGAAGAAGCTGCAGTATGCATTGTATGTAAATCGATCAACCACTACAAAAAGTAATGGGGTTCTTCAGTTTGTGGTGGGCGGACGAGGGTGCTTGTTGGGGTGAGTGAAGATAATGGGGAATACGCGTATGGCGTTATCAGATGTGTGCCTCAACACGATGGTTGTTGCGTTCTCCTAACACAACAACCAAATTCTGTGGGCGAACACACGCTAGGGCATCCATATCAGTCGTCTGGATGCTATCAGGGTCGCACTATGGCCCTGGGGTCGACTCAGCCTCTAACAGAAATGAGTACCAGGAATCTTTCCTGGGGGGTAAAGGCTGCCGGTGCGTAGGGCTGACAACCTTACCACCTTCATGTGCCGATTGTCTAAAAACCTGGGAGCCTCAACCTCCTGGAGCCCTAAGGGCCTGCCTCAGGCCTGTATGGGACTGCTTTACCTGGATGCTGTCAGAATTAGGCCTACTAGAGCCAGGCAGAATGGACATAACGTCAGAGCTGCAGTAGAGAAGACGTTCATGCTGGTCTTGTCATTAGAGACCGAGACGCTTTTGAAACTGCGGCTTTCGCGGGCATGTTGTCATTGCCTGGTGTTGCTGAGTGCTGTAGTTGATGGAATGATAACTGCAGAGGAAGACCGAAATCCTCGGGTAAAAATTGCGTGCAGAACTATTTTGTCCGCCGCAAATCCTACATTGTCCTGTGCAAAATTTTTAATGTCCTGGTCTTTAGGGCAGTGGTATTCAACCTTTTTTGTTCGCGTACCCCCACATTTAATTTCTCTTCGACTTTGTACCCCCAAAGTTTTTGGTGCATAATTCAAGTTATACATACTCTATAATCTACATCTAAAATAAGTTAAATAAATTACATTCAAAATAATGTATTAAATAATACTTTTAAATGGAAAAAGGAGAATCAAGCTATTAAATAACAAATATAGTATTGCGTATCATATAAAAATTAATAAAGGAACAAAGGTATTTTAGCAACGCAAAATTATATGCACTATGTGGAATAAAATGAAACTAGCCGCCCAGATAAGAAAAAGCATAAAGAGGAGAGAGAGAGAGAGAGAGAAATGGTGCTCCCAAATCACATGTCCTTACGTCCGGGTCTCTTGTGACTAATCCTAAATCTGGCCCTGATTATTCAGTGTTTATCTTAAAATAATAAACTTATTTTTTTTTAATTTTACGTACCCCCTAAGATGTATTCGCGTACCCCCGGGAGTACGTGTAACCCAGGTTGAATACCACTGTTTTAGGGTACTAAGGCTTGTTAGTCCTCATCAAAGCCCTAAGCTGGAGCAGAATTCCCTTAAGCTGTTTTGGATTGCGTATTCGACAAATCTACTGCTCCTTTCCATGTCAGGCAGCCGAGGGTAGAAAGTACTCTTAAATTTAGAATGAAAAAGTGAGCAAAAAATTACAACTTAAAGTTATCCTTGATTTCAGACTTCCCCCGCGATGTTGATGAGATCTGCGCTCTTCTGGGATATTACGCAGCGTCGAGTGGTAATATTTACCACACGACGCCGCTTAATATTCCAGGAGAGCGCAGATCTCAAATTAAAGTTAATTTATTAGTCGGTCTTTACAGTTATATTAACAGGTTTTCATCTTATAGTATCGGTTATAAGGGCGTCACATATTCCAAAATTATTCAGTTGTATTTTACTCTAGTTAGTGATGTTAGATGAAATGACTTTAAAGTCCATAAAGTTTCTTTAGAAACTGCTGATTGGTCGTGTCGTAAAGTATTTTCGCAGACCAGATTTATAAAAATGTATAGTCCTTTTCTAATTTTTTGTCAAGTATCTTGTGCAATAAGTATTAAGTTTTTCAGAACAAGTGCTGAGGACACCAGAGGAGGTCGTAAGAGAAACCTGCATCATAATGATGAACTTCATAAATACGCTTATGGTTACGTTGCGATGGGCAAGACATGTGGCAATCACTTCACAGATGAGTAATGCACACAGATATTCAGCCAAAAAATCTGAAAAAAACAGATTACCTGAAGACCTAGGCTCAGCCTAATGAGTCTTAGAAACATAGTGTAAAGCTGTGCACTGAATTCCTCCGGTTCACAACAGGGACCAGTGAATGGCTTTTGTTGACAAGCTACTGAACGTTATTCTTGTATAAAATACATGGAATTTCTTCACTAGCTGACGATTGTTGGCTTCTTCATGGAGTGTACGCCCTTTAGACTGGACTGTACTGGGAAAGAAACCGTACCGCTGTGGTGAGTGGCTTGAGCTATGTGACATCCTGTTGGATGTGCCATGTGCGGAATTACTTCCTGTCATGCAGTTGGATATTCCAGGGTGTCTGTGGTGCCATGGCAGCGGTTCTCAATCTGGCGCCCTTGAGACATTCGTCTTTATTCGCGGCACTCTAGAATCGGAAATGAGAACTTAAATTTGTAATAACGGTCACCCATTTTTAATAAGGTGATTTATTCTGTAAAAACATAAAATCAAACTAAAGCAGAAAGTTGACGTTTTGAAACCAATATCAGTTTGAAAAATTTAAGTGAACGCAATGTTTTCCAAAATTTTTACATATAATAGTACACCGTTGCTCAAGATAGGGACAGGTGGCTGGCTCTTGTGAGTGCGGTAATCAACCTTCCGGTTCCATAAAACGCGGGGAATTTCTTGACTAGCTGACGACCTGTTAGCTTCTCAAGAAGGACTCTGCTCCATGGAGTTAGTTACAGTTAGTACACCGTTAGTTTAGCAAATACCTGATCGAAATCCTACCCTTTTCTTGATTTTGTGCATGTGCGTGTGTATAAGGACGACACTTTTTCAGTTTTTCATTTTAAAAATGTTAATTTGCTTATTTAATGCTATATGAACATTTCTATTTTATTCAAAGCCTCGCTGCACGCCAGTTGACGTCCACTGGCCTGGGGTAACTAGGCTTTCCTTATAGGACGTATGATTATGGTGGACGTTCTGTCATAGAAATGCATGCAGAAGGAGGTAATCCCGCGATTTCTGTCCTATATATCTAAGCTTATTTTTATTTAATATCCCATAAAAAATTGCTTCATATTTTTTAAACTACTGTGCCATTCAAGCTGCTAGTATTCCACATACATGTAAACTGTACTTGTTTACCAAACAGCAGGTCACAAGATACAATTACTGTTCACACCAAAATATAATAAATTGAAATGTTATAAAAACGCTCTAGGCCTGTAAAGTAAAGTACCTGTGAACTTAATGAAGGCGTATGGGAAGTGGTGTGAGTCATCCACCCATTCCGAACACCAGCACCAGGTACGGTGAATGGTGAGCTTCACACTCCGGCCACTTTACCCTCGGGGAAAGAGCCTTTTATGCCAACTGAAAGGAGGCTGGGTGGACCGCAGAGCCGGTCTGGCCGTTTTTTGGAGGAGAGAAAATTTCTTGACCATGCCGGGAATCAAATCGAATGTAATCGAATGACGATTTGTCGGACTTCAGCCCGTAGCCTAGTCGCATTATAGGCTACAGCCTACGCTATCTCGGCTCCAGTAGCCTTATATTCCTTTTTAGTATTGGAGAATGTGTCTCTAAAGACTTGAAATACTTAATAACGTACAATTTCAGTAAGATATATCACAAATTGGGGCACGCGGTGGCGCAGTTGGTTTAGGCACTGCGCTACATGCAGGAAGGTCGCGGGTTCGATTCCCGATGGTGACATAATCCTTACGGCAGCACTATGGCCCTGGGATCGACTAAGCCTAAGCCTAAGCCTAAGAGAAATGAGTACCAGGAGTATTTCCTGGGACGTAAAAGCGGCCGGTGCGTAGGGCTGACAACCTTACCACCTCCATGTGCCGATTGTCTTGAAATCTGGGAACCTCAGCCCCCTGGAAGCCTCAGCGCCTGTCCAGGCCTGTACAGGGATTGTTTACATTTTTTATACCACACAATCTGATCGCTGGCTGGTCCGGACAGTTTGGGGCTAAATATAGCTTAGTATTTCCCATTGAAAGTTACAGTACATATATTATTATTATTATTATTATTATTATTATATACTGTTAAGTACAGTCCGCTTTAAGGAGTTTTACTTTCGCATTTAGAGATGATTTTTTTGTCTGTTACCTATACCATGGAATTTCCCTTTGGTGTCCCGAATTCACGGGTAATCCGGACCAGCGCTCTACCGTTACGAGTCCGGATGACCGAAGGACTACTCTACTTTAAAACCTGGCCGAGAATTGCCTGGGTTTATTGGTCTCTAGTGTCTAATGACGAGGAAGGTACACTAAAAATAAGGCACGGACCTCCCTTCCCTCGTGTTTCCCGGCTCCGTCGATGCGAAGTAGCTCTGCAGTTGATAGAGATTTGCTACGTAATGTACAAATGACCCACCCTCGTGCTTGTAATCGTTCTAACTGATGATCTCTTCTCGTTACTGTTCTCTTCAACATGTACGAAACAGCAGTTTCTCATAGCTTTGTATGGGAAACGTGTTGAATGAAATTCCCCCATGATTGTTTAACGTTTTATGCTGTAGGGAGTAATTTACTCAGTATATAATAAGTGCAGCCTAAAACTCGTATAAAATGCATGATCATTGCATATTTGTGTGCTCTAGTAAATGGAAGTCTATGCGTACAATGTAAACTTTGCTACCTTGCAGGTTGATGACAAAAGTGGCCATAGATTTCACAGTTGGCGACTCTGTATAACAGATGTTTACGGAGTAGTCAAGATGGCTACGTTAGGGAGGTTTGCGACCAGAATTTTGCAAGTGAAAGTGAAATCCGCGGGTGCTAGACATTCTTTTGTAACATTTAAAGATCCAAAATCTGTTCGTGTGATATTTGCAACTTGCGTGTGTGTAACAGGTGGAGGATTGCTGCTGTACGTTGCACATAGGCTTGGTAAATTTAACACAGTGCATGCCTTCAAGTCCAAAAAGGTAAAAGAAAATAATTTCTTAACACTGCGTTGTCCATTTGATGTTGACCTCAATTAAATACTATGAGTTGCTTAGGTAGGAGTTTCCCCTAATTTTGAATGATGTATGTACAGGAAGAATGAACATATAAATGTTTTCTGTCAAATATGTTTAATAACTGGCTGATAATTAGTGAAAATACATAACATGCTAGCTGTATCCAGGCCTGTATGTTTAAATATAAATAACTAAATTATTTTGTGGTATGCATTTTCGTAAATGGGTACTTATCTTGTAGATGTTTATTCTATTGGTCGTGACACTTACTTGGTACCACATGTTATAGTAAATAAGATGTCTACGAAAAATAGCTCTGGAAGTATAAAATTGTAAAGTTCTGGTTTTCAAGTACATTATACACATATCTTAATTTTTAACTATCTGCAGCCGTTAGTGGTTTATTTGTAGTAGTTTGTGCTGTTTTGTTGGAACTGAAATCAAGTTTAATTAATTAATATTTAATGACCAGTTACTTTCTGTGAATGAGTAATAAGTTAAGATTCACAGTCATAAACAATTTTTAACAAAAAAATATTTAAATTAGTTTCACATATTGCTTATATTTGTTTATTAATATGTATGTGTTGATATTGTTTTGTACCAGTAACATTCTTTGGTTTTAATTTTAACTTCTTTATGCAGGCAGGCAACTCTGCCCATTTATGTGTCATATGTAATTGAATGGCATTTTGAACCAACTTTCCCAGGTTCAGATTTGAAATTACATGGATATTATTTATTTATCAATAAATGAATTTACACTTCATATGACTAAATATGTTTGTTTCAATTGTGCATTGGTTTATTAGTTTGTCAATGAACTGTCAGTTAAAATTATTTCATTGTTTACACTCCTACTTGAGTTGCAAGTGTTCTTGTTGTGTCAATTAACCCTTTAAAGTTCAGTGGTTACTACCATGGTTTACAAATCCCAGGCTCCGGTCACTGCGCAACTAAATTTTGTACCTTGGCGCCAGAAATTTTTACGTTGTTAGTGTGAAACGTGTTTCGTATCACCCGTCTGATGGCCAGAATTTTGAGATGGCTCCTAGAATTTTCGAAAATTTGTGTACCCCTGGGTTCCTGTATATACGACCACGTTTAACAGTCTTAATCACTGCATTTTTTCACACAATGTATTTGCATGTTTCATTTCTCAAAACGAGCAGCAATTACTTTCCTATACAGCATTAACTAAGTGGTCTTCATAATTAAGACACGGTGTGTAATCTCTGAGGTAGGAACTAAAGTTTAGGATATAAATTTGTTTTGTTTCTGAGTTTTACATATCGTACTGAGCCACTTCCGGTAAAAGAAACGGTCAAGATAACATTAAGTGTATGAGCATGACACGAAACCAAAATCAGCAAGCAAGCCATAACATATTTATGTGTAATAAATCACTTGAGAGTGTCTCACAACCCTAACAAATAAAATTATGTTGGTATTAAATTTATGACAGGGGTGAATTCTGAAAGCCATATTTATTATTAAGATGCTGTTTTGGAAAACACTGAAGGTCAGGGTACAGGTACCAGGTAACAGTCATGTTACAAGTGTTTTTTTTTTGTTGTGTGTGAAACTGATATCTTGTGTTGAGGTAAGAACATAAATTACAACTGTCTGAAGAGAAAATGCTGAGGAAAGTATTTGGACCTAAGAAGGATGAAGTATAGTTTGGGTGTCAGCTTTGCGTCTTTAGAAGCTGGAAAAATGCAGAGGAAATGGAGCCGCAGAGCTCAGTCCCCAACTGTAAGTGAACAGTTTAATATATTACATGACAACGAACTTCATGATTTATACAGGTTCCCTAGTATTGTTAGGATATTTAAATTTTGGGGGCTATGATTGGCTGGACATATACCTGAGGTGGGGAACAAAGGAATGCGTATGGAATTTTAGTAAGGAAAACTGTTAGAAAACATTTACTTGTAAAACAGGGAAATAGATGCGACGATAACACTAAAATGGATCTTAGGGAGGTAAGTTGTAAGGATGGAAGTTGGACGTGATTGGTTCAGAATTGTGTCCTATGGTGCCACCTGTATTCTTTTACTCGCACATCTGTGGTTTTTCATTTTCGTTGGCAATTAGTAAGTGATTTTTGAGGACTAAAGTGCTTCTCGGATGAAAGAGTCGGGAATCGGCGGCTGACAACATCCATGTGTGCATCTGCATTTAGAGAGAGACAGAATAACCGAAGTTGTACGGACAGGACGGCCGTGTTTGATTCTTGGTCGAAGCAAGAACGTTTCACATTCAGACCAACTATGGGACGTCTAATCTAACAGGTAACGAGGGATCTTGCCTTGTGGATAAAGCTAACGGAGTGTGACGCTGACTACTCATTTCCATGTAGACCTACTGCCTAACTCTAAACTGCGCACAGTTTATCTACACGCCCCTCTGCACTCTGTCATGGCGTGGTCCTTAGGTCGGGTCCAGGAACAAATTTATCTGCGCTAAAAAAACGGTGACCTAATGATAGCAGCTTACCGAGGATCTTCTTCTTCTTCAAAGGGCCCGTCGGCAGAAGCTCCAGATGCACTGCAGCCTTAGGCTTATTGTGCAGCCTTAAGTATTTTATTCAGCACTGGTTCATTAGCCCTGTGCCTCTAACGAAGAGACACAGGGCTTTTAATGAAGCCACGCTTATATCTTTTGGTTCAACAAATAGCTTCCCAAAGAACTTACAGCGTTGACGAGCCAACGCCTCGCAACAACAAACAATATGGTACACAGTTTCAATCTCCAACCTGCAAAAATCTGCAGGTCGGATCTCCATCAAAGAGGCCCATAATATTCAGGCTCTTCCTCAAAGGAGCATGGCCTGTGAGGAATGCAACTACCATTCTTAGTTGATGCCTGCTCGGTTTAAGTAGGCCTTCAGCTGTTTTCTTACATGGTCCACTAATAAAAAGTTTACCATGTCAGCTTACCGAGGATGCTCAAGGGCTTGTGCTCTCTCTGGATGGGTCGGATAAATTTATTATTTATCCTTTATAAATTTACGTTATTTTTTCGGCCTTTGTTTATAAGTTGTGCACCATATTCTGTGTATATTATGAACGAGCCATAAGATAAAGTTGTGTTACATCTGTGCGACTTTACAGTCATAGTCAGGTTGGTGCGAGGCGGCATATTACCGTATTCCGTGCAGTAAAAGTTTCACCCAGCCGCTGTAAGGACACATTTGTGAGGAGGATGGGTCAGGATTTATGTACTTACGTTTCCTTATCTTGCACACTCTGACTGTCCTCTGTCCTACTTTCCAGAGTACATAAATATTGTGTGGGTGCGGACAGTCTTAATGAGTGACAAAGAGGGCTTTTCTGTTTGCGGCTTTTGAGGTTCTCTCAGCGGTGTTGATAAAGATTCAGGTTTTCTGGGACGTTACGCCGTGTCGACTGGTAAATAGTCACAGACTAAGAAAGCGTCTTGCATTGCTTGACCCTGAAGGTGGTGGTAATACGCTGTTCCGAAACGTCGGTAACTAGAGTCAACACGGCCTGATATCCCAAAAGGTTTGAATCTTCGTCGGCGAATGACATGTCTCCAAATTCACGCACAGCGTAACAAGTTTCACAAGTTCACTCCATTTAACTATCTGGAAAACCGGAAGACACGTGGGAAAAGTGCACTGGACATAAAATGTAGGTAAAGTGTCCGTAACCTTTGTCCGAGTCTAACGAAAGTTTAGTAAAACTCCCCAATATTCCCAGTACCAAATTCAATGAAAATCGAATTCTTGCATGCAACAGCTTTTCGTTGTGACCCTCATTACATAATAATAACATAATCGGTAACATTAGCGGTGTGTAACGTCTTTCGTTAGTCCGGATAATTTTAATAGCCGGAATTCGAACTACGAACTACTTTGTGAACCGCTTGTTTCTTGGACTTTGTCCATCGTCTTTAATGTGAATAAAATATAAAACGTGAAATGTAAAGTATAAAAATATACTCGTATATACTCGTAAAAATCTAAAATTCACGAACTACTTATTCTCAACACAGTATGGCGCAATTAACTCATACCACATCTAAGGAGAATTACTGTTGGTTATTACGTTATTTTAAGACACTGTATCAGTTAATCATGCTACGGAACGTCAATTTACATATGCTGGTATGATTAACTCCAGAATCCTTCTTCAGGTGGCAACAGTCATTCAAATGCTCGAAACATTACCGCCTTTTGTGGAACCTCAATTTTTTTTAATTAAAGCTTTATTTCCATTGACAGTATACATAAATCAGCCATACAGATTGCAAGTTGTACCAGTTTACCAACTTCCGTGAGAATAAAAGAAACGAGACACCCGCACCTTCCGTGAGAAATCAAGAAGAAGAAGAAGCAGTAACTGTAGTGAAAAATTATTAAAAAAACACTACCTCCGAACCTCAAGGTTCATTCACATGTCCACAAGCGTCTTCCATTAGTGTCTTCCCCTTGCCGGAAGAATCCAATCCACACCTCATTACCTCTTTCTGTCAGAACCATTTCAATATTTTTCCATCTACACCAAGGTCTCTGAAGTAGTCTCTTACTGCAGGTTTCGACTAAAGTTTTGTAGGCCATGCATTTCTCGTCTCACTCATGCTTTGCGACACGTAGGATGGAAAAGTTAAAGTTGTCCCTGTGCACGCAATGAAGGCATATGGGTGGAGTGGAGGTACAGCTTCATGCCTCGACTGCTTTACCCCCGTGGAACGAGCCCTTGGTACCCCTTGAATAGGAGGATCTGTGGGGTCCAGAGCCTGTCTCCTCTCATAGGAGAAGAGGCACATCGCTTGACCCTGCCGGCAATCGAACCGCGATTCCTTAGTTTTTCTGTCCGTAGACAAGTCACTCCGGTGCGTAGGGCTGCCAACCTTACCATCTTCATGTGCCGATTGTTTAGAAATTCTGGGAGCCTCAACTTCCTGGAGCTATAAGGGCCTCTCCATGCCTGTAATGGGATAACCTAGAGGATATACTGAGCTATCCCGGATCCTGACATAGGAATGGATATACAAAAGGAAACGGTTCGGTCCTAAAAGTGGACAGGAGACTTTTCTCTTCTCAGTGTCCAGACGGGCTGTGGGGCCCACCCAGCCTCCTATTCGATGGGTACCGGGGCTCTTTGCCAAGGGCTGAAGCTGGCGGGGCTTGGAACTAACCACTCAGCTCCATCTAGTGGCGAGGTTATGTGCTTTTATGGCGTGTACATGAGCAACTGGTACTATCTTGAAATATTTTTAGGGTCGTGTTGTTAGGGACAAAACCGCCATCTTAAGAGAGCCTGTTCCTGCCCGGAATTCGAATCGTACTTTCCGAATGAGAGTCTGTAGCGTCACCGCTGTCAGCTGTCTGCGCAGACAGTCATAACAGATAGCTCCTATGCCGACTGGTAGATAAGCCTTGATTTTTAATGTGTTCTCATAACCGCAGTTTTCTTCATAACCGCTTGTGCCGAAGAGTTTAGCAGGGGATGGGCTGGCGTCTTTGTGATGTATGAACGTATAGGGTTGTAGATAAGATAAGGCGGGACAAGACGTGGAAGCTGACACCAGCAACCCTAACACGGGAGATGTATGGACCAGGTCGCAGAATGTATTGGGTCTCGGCGTTTCCTTCGGCAGGATGCCCTGAAGGACATTACAGCTACGACGGTGCTGCTGAAGATGTTGTCGTGGTCGTTTCGGCGATTAGGGTCATTCCTGAAAGAGACTTGAATCTTACGTAGACGGCTCCAATACGACGTTTTTAGTCGTTTTCCTTCCCCACTTAAGTTACCGCTGAGATAAAATCTTAACACTGTCGGTATTGTAGTTGGCTGTGTCGATATTTGAATTTCACAGGGCTGAAGTTAGAAAACCGAAATTGTCCTGGGTTTGAAATGCGGTGGGACTGTTGTCCTTCCTCCAAGTAAAAACCACGCTTTAGTAAACGTTCATTTCTTAAGTAACATTGCAGTAACTAAATTCCACTGATCGGAGTTCTTCAGAACCTAATAATAGATCAGCTAGTCAAAGAAATTCCCCAATTCGACGGTACCCGAAGGTTCACTACCTTGTTCACAAGAACACACCGTTAGTAAGCGTATCTATTCTGCTACTATCTCTTCTTCTGCTGTGCCAGATGAATCCAGCCCACACAGTCCCACCATATTTCTTGAAAATTCATTTTTAATACCTTCCATCTAGTTCCAGACCTTCCAAGTGGTCTCTTTCTTTCAGGCTTTCCAACCAAGACTCAGTAGGCATTGTGCATCTGCCTCATGCATGCCACATGACCCACCATCTTATCTTCCTTCATTTGCTTATCCTAATAATATTTTGTGTGAAGTGCAAACGATGTGTCTCCTCTGACGTTGGTGGTTGTGGTGGCAGCGGCGGCGGCGGTGGCCGGGGTGGTGGTGATAATGGTAGTGGCCCCTACTTTACACGAAACTCAAATCTACATTACAAAATGTCTCCAAGGCTGGTCATTGTACGTACAAGAAATGTGCAAGACATAAATTATAGAACTCAATAAAGCATGAGTCCGTTAGATGAGACATATTCTTAGAAAGCTGATAATACCTCAAATAGTCTTGAAGTTTCTCATCTTTTTTTTTTAGGGTAATGTAGGTTCATGCATGATCAGAAGCGCCCGTCGCTGGTCCCTTCACCAAAGCACATGAATTTAGCCCAGAAGTTTACATTAGACTACTTTAAAATTGATTTTAATATTACGATCCAATTTGCATGTAGGTTTTCCAAGTGGTTTATCTTTTTTTAGATTTTTCTACAAAACTTTTATATGCATTTCTCATTTCTTTTACGTGTATTACCCTTAAAATAAGAATCATAAAACAAGAATGAAATGAACACATCTTGGCAGGTCATATTTACGAAAGCCTGGAATCCTGGAATCGAGTCTTGGCCGGAAGGAGCGCTGCCACGAGTGGGTTCCTTAGGGCTTCCAGGTAAATGAAAGTAGGCCATGAATGCATTATGTCATTAATTAATTAAAATGATTATTATTTGAAACTCTGATTCCCGTGGCCGTGCGGTCTAAAGCCTAGGCCTGCAGCCACTTGATTGCTGGGATTGCGAGTTCGAATCCCGCTGATGGCATGTATGTTCGTCTCTTGTGTGTTGTGTAGGTAGCGGCCTCTGCGACGAGCTGATCACTCGTTCAGGGGAGTCCTACCGGTTATGTGTGTCTAACTGTGTGTAATATAGAAACCCCAACGGTTAGGCGGCCTAGGCCCGACTTGGGCTGTAGCGCCATAAAACAAAATTTGAACCTTGACTGTAAATAATCCGTGTAGGTTATACAGCATCATTAAATCAATAAAGAAGCACACTATTTCATTCAGAAGGGCATTTCGGCGCCTTCGTTTGATCACCTCTGTGTCTATGTGGGCTGCCAGGAATTTTCATGCTATGTGTGATGTATTGTGTCTGATGACGTCCTCTGATATGCGGTTGACCGTGGCCTATTTTAGTATATATAAGGTACCCTTACTTGGGGTGAGTGAGACGGGTCGTGGACGCGAGACCACCCCGGGGACAGTGTCGCTTTCAGAAGTGACGTACATAGAAGGAAACTATTCGTCTCCGTGACAAATGACTCGTCACGATTCTGTGTTTCGATGCAGTTCGGATCACAGTGTTGGCGCTTACATCTCACGTGCATATACTTGTGGGCTGTACTGCGTGACTTCTGTACTGGGCTGATTCACGGCGCACAGTGCGCCTTGAATAACGCTAAGTGACTTAGCTGGTCAGGAAATCCCCTGTTTTTGTGGAATGCAAATGTGTATTGACGAAAACCCACCATGGAACCCACATCTCGGCTAGTCTAATTTACTCGATCCTTTTACACCATGAGATCGGTTATATTCATGTCTTTCTATCTACAACTATCTTCTGAAGGGGTGAGACATTTTCCGGCCAAAGCCGCAAACTTCTCTTTCTCTTGTACGCTTCCTCGTGTAGTAATGCACATCGTTCCTCGTCCGTCTTAACTGTAATCACTCTGATGATTATTTGAAGAGTTTAAATTACGGAACTCCTTCCGAAAGTGCGTAGACGCGTTACCACTGCGCTAGTTTACTAGGTTAACATGTGTGTATGTATACACGTGTCAGTTCTGTCAGTTATTCAGTGTAACATGGGGTTAAGTTCCTCGTTATATAGTCTTCTCCACTCCCCTGTTACCTTGTCCCTCTTAGGCCCAAATATCCTCCTCAGCACCCTATTCTCAACATCCTCAGCCTATGTTTTTCCCTCAGTGTGAGAGACCAAGTCTCACATCCATACAAAACAACAGGCAAAATTATAGTTCTGTATATCTTAATCTTTGTATTTTTGGATAGCAAACTGGAAGACAGAAGATCCTGCACGCAATGATAACAAGCATTCCCTGACTTCAATCTGCTCTTAATTTTTTCCTGATTGGAATTTCGATTTGTTAGGGTTGTTCCCAGATATTTGAACTGTTACACCCTTTCAAAGGATTTATTATCTAACTTTATGTTGTGATTTTGTCCTGCATTCTGATCTCGAGCATGACCATGTACTTAGTTTTCTCAGCATTTACTTCTAGACCAATCTCCTTACTAGCGACTACCAAGCTTCTGTGTTTTTCTTTATAACATGTACGCTTCCTCCCAATAAATTAACATCATCAGCATAAACTAGAAGCTGATGTGTACCTTTAATTTCAAGCCTTCCTGGTTTGCCTGAACCCTCCTAATGGCATATTCCAAAGCAAAGTTCAAAAGCAATGACGATAAAGCATCTCCTTATTTCAAACCATTCTTAATAGGAAATGTGTCAGACAAATGTTTGCCTACCCGGACTCTGCTATAGGTTTCATTTAAGACATATTTTTACTAGTTTCATGGGATACCAAATTCAATGAGAATATTATACAAGACCTCCCTCCTAACTTGATTATAGGCTTTCTTGAAGTCTATAAATAGCTGATGCACTGCCTCATTGTATTCCCATTTTTTGTCAAGTATTTGACGAATGCAGAATATTTGATCAGTAGTCGACCTGTTACGTCTAAATCCACACTGAGCTCCCCAATAATTTCCTCTGCATATTGAGTTAACATCCAGCAGTATATCAACTATTTATAGACTTCAAGGAAGTGTATGATTCGGTTCTGTTTAATAGGTATAGTTTCGTTGAGTTTGGTATAACAATGAAATTAGTTAGGTTAATTAAATGTGTAAATGAAACCTATACTTATTTCGGCGTAAGCGGGAGGAAGTGCTTGGAGACTGGAGAAGATTGCATAATGCGGAGCTGCATGGTTTATACTACTCTAAATATTTTATCTTGTGATCACACCAAGGAGAATGAGATGGGTGGGGCATGTGGCAAGCGTGAGAGAAAAGGGAAATGCTTACAGGGTTTTGGTTGGGCAACCCGAAAGATAGAGACCACCTGGAAGACGTAGGCATATATAGGAGGATAATACTAAAATTTATCTTAAAAACAGGACGCGACGGGGTGGCGTGGACTGAATTTATCTGGCTCAGGACATACGAGTAGAGGAGTGGCGGGCTTTTGGGTACCCGATAATGATCCTTCTGGTTCAGTAAATTAATTCGCGAAATTTGTAGACTAGCTGAGTAACTGATAGCTTCTCAAGAAGGTTCCTGCTTCTTGGAGTTATAGCCGTGTTTACAAAAGCCCTGTTTTAATGTTGTTTTTCCATCCGTACTTATTTTCATGTCTTCTATTGACGTTTCCAAGCCGAATTTTCATATAGGCCTACAAATATAGTCAGTTTCTTTTTATTTTTCGAGAATGCGCGTTGTGAATTGATCAGTAAGGATACGTTTAGTGATGAAGTTGAGTTAGTCTGTCTCTTCAGAGTTTCCCCAGGATGTGCTGGGGTTTTACATTTTGCTAACCTGCTGTCTTGTGACGTCGTATCATTTCGCAAAACCAATATTTCCTGTCCCCATTATTTCGTAACAGTGTATTTGAACAGGAAACGAATACGAAACGCGGATACGTCGTGCATTTATGCTAATAGTGATGTGATGAAAAGCATGTAACTTTTCACAGAATGGGCGTCGTCACAAATTGGTTTGCTGATCTGAACTGTGGGTTTCCACAGGGGAAAAATACACGCAAATGAATTCCTGTGCCATGATATTACAGGCTTCCTTCCACAGAAGTAAAACGCCATTTTGGTTTAGATTGAAACAAATTCCTTGGAACCAGTCCTTCTTTGGAGTCTGATGGTGGGTTCAGACTTGTGGCAAGAATTTCCACATCTTGTAGATATCCTGAAAGATTATTTTCATGTTCGCAAGAACACTTCATAATGGACCAATATTTCGAATTTTTACTTAAAACTTATTTATGAATTCTTGCTTATCAGTCTAGTCTTTTGAGTATATCAGTACGATAAGATTAGCATGATTTGTCATCCGAAAGGTCAGATGCATTTAAGGAAATGCAGGCATTGAACTACTAACAGTTACGTTATTGTCAGCAGAGCACAAAGGCGATATTGAAGCTGGAAGTCATGAGTTCTGTGTTCGGTGTGGATATTTTCGAATGGAATGTTTTAATTGTGTTAAATCATATTAAGAAGTGTCTTAGGATGAGAGGGCATAGGCTGGATTCCTCTTGTCCAGGATGTAACCATATGGCGGGCTCTTGTTGTGAACACTTTAATGAACCTTCGGATTTCATAAAATACTTGGATTTCTTGACTAGCTGATAAACTTGTAGCTTGTCAAGAAGGATATTGCTCCGTGTAGTTAGATATTTTAGTTAAATTAAGGCCTTACATGGACTACGTAATATCTAGAGTGTGTTCACCTTAACGTACAGTAAACACCATGTATGTAAGCGACGTTGTTATGCCCTAACGTCACTTTAAGCGTGTCCGTCAAGTCATGTGTGCTTCCATGTACGTAGACTAGATGGATATTTGGTGAATAGGCAGTCAGTGACAGCCGAAAGGGGTGGTATTTCAGCTGAAGGATCGTGCCCTTATAATACAATTTTCATGTCGAAATAATTGTACGTCGCATACAGATAGGTAATAAATCCATTGAAAGGGTGGAACAGTTCAAATATTTGGGAACAATCCAATCAAAAGTTGCATTCATGAAGAAATTAAGAACAGATTGAAGTCAGGGAATGCTTGCAATTATTCGGTGCAGAATCTTGTCTTCCTGTTAGCTACTCCAAAAATATAAAGATCAAAATATACAGAATTATAATTTTGCCTGTTGTTTTGTATGGGTGTGAAGCTTGGACTCCCACATTGAGGGAGGAACATAGGCTGAGGATGTTGGAGATTTAGGTCCTGAGGAAGATATTTGAGCCCAATAGGGGCGAGGTAACAGGAGAATGGAGAATACTACATAACGAGGAGCTTTATGATCTGTGCTTCTCACCAAATATTATTCGGGTAAGACTTCAAGAAGAATGAGATGGGTGGGACATGTAGCAGGTATGGGGAAGAGATGTATACAGGATTTTGATGGGGAAACCTGAGGGAATGAGACCACTTGGAAGACGTAGGCGTAGATGGGAGGGTAATATTAATATGGATCTTCAACAAGTGGGATGGTGGGCATGGACTAATTTGATCTGGCTGAGGATAGGGGCAGGTGGCGGCCTGTTGTGAATGCGGCAACGAACCTTCGAGTTCCATAAAATGTGGGAATCTGTTGACTAGCTGAGGACCTGTTAGCTTTTCCAGAAGGACTGTGCTCCATGGAGTGAGTTGGTTAGTTAGTTAGTTAATTAGTTAGTTAAGTAATTGTATCTCACACCCATAAGACACTTCAGCTCCTTGATGTTTAGCTTCGAATTCAGAAATCTTGTGTTCAGTTCGGTGATCTTTTATTTAAACAGTGTGAAGTATAGTTGTGCCTCTTGGTCTGCTGCTGTGATGGATGAACAGAAATTGCTGGTAACTAAACAAAAAAGTGCTGAGGAGAATATTTGGACATAAATGAAGTTAAGTAACGGGGGAATGAAGAAAATTATACAATGATTAACGTCACAATGTTTACTGTGTGCCTGTTATTGATAGGGTTATTAAATCCTGAAGAAAGCTACAGCCGCGGCTTTTAACATACAGTGGGAAGCAAGAAGTGTGTAATTAAACATTTCGATTTGAGAACGCGATGGGCGGAACTTCTTACACGCACTGCGAAACAGGAATTGTGTGATAACAATTCGATTTTAGAATGTAATGGGCAGGACTTGTAACACGCACTGGGAAGCAAGAACTGTGTATTACAAAATTTCGTTTTTGAGAACGCCGTGGAGTTATTAGAAGTGTGCGAAGTGGGAGAATGAAATTAAACCTAATGTTAAAGAAGTAGGTTATGAAGATATGCAGTCGATTTAAGTGACGTAATGATCGTGCTTGGAATTTACTGTTAACTCTTCGGTTTGGACCATCATAAGTTGCGAATGTTGTCACCCTGTGCTATCTCGATCTCAGGACTTATCACGAAGGAGCACAACACCATTACCTGCATTTGATCACGTACTTCCTGTACCGAGGCTACACCTGCATGTCCATGTTGATGGGATTTCTCGTGATATTTGCGTAATCTACTTCGCTTACATTGGGTTATCCAAGAATATTCCAGTAAAAGTGATGGTGTTAACACCTGTTTGTCATTCGTATCGTCGTGTCTGAATTCGTCACTGGAAATCTGCAAAAATTACGCGCTTCCATGTTTGAAATTCCGATAGCTGACGTGACGGATGTCACTGCAGCTGCGTGTTACATGTCACTGGCGGGAATACCCGTTGTTGGTTCGTGCCTCGGAAGACCAAAGAGGAGGCCATCTTTATATTTCTAGCAACCTAGATGAGAGCACGGCCGATCCCAGTGGCCGTGCGGTCTAAGGCGTGGGTCTTCGCCCGCTCGCTTACTAGGATCGTGGGTTCGAATGCCACCGGGGGCATGGATGTCTGTCTCTTGTGAGTGTTGTGTGTTGTCAGGTAGAGGCCTCTGCGACGAGCTGGTCCCTCGTCCAGAGGAGTCCTACCGACTGTGATGTGTCTCAAATGTGTGTGATCGTGAAACCTCGACGAAACGAGGAGGCCCAGGCCCATATAGGGCTGTCGAGCCATACAAATAAAAAAAAATGAGAGCACACTCCTAACTAATCCAGTTGCACCTAGTCTAGTGCTAATGGAAGTAGGTCATGTTTACCCTTCAAGACTTCGTTACACAGATATGCCCTATATATTTCAAATTTGGACAGAGATTTGCCTTGTAAATGCTTACACAACTTACCCAAGGTAATGAAAATATAATTTTCGCTTAATAATTTAGTAGTTTTTATATATTTTGGAATAACACTAACATATCAAAATCCATTTGGTTAAAGGCAGTGTAAAGTCGGGGAATGCATGCTACCCACCAGTTCTGAATCCCAGGTCTTTTTCTGTCTGTCCAAAAATGTAGTTATTAAGGTACACAAAACTATACATGTACGAGTACGTGTTGATTTATGTGGTTGTCAGATATGGTCTGTCAGCGTCAGGTACGGGCATATTCTGAGGATATTCGAGAACAGGGTGCTGAGAAGACTGTTTGTACCTGAGATTGATGAAATGACAGACTGCTGGGGTAAACTGCATAATGAGGAGCTTCATAATTTGTACTGCTTAGTAAAATTTCTGTTACTGGGGCTGTTATATGTGTAGGCCGGGATAGCGTAGTCGGTATAGCGACTCGCTACGGGCTGCACGGTCCGGGGATCGAATCTGCCGATCCCAGTGGCCGTGCGGTCTAAGGCGTGGGTCTTCGGCCGCTCGCTTACTGGGATCGTGGGTTCGAATCCCACCGGGGGCATGGATGTTTGTGTTGTGTTAGATGTATGTACGATAGCATGAAACATAAGGTGACATGCAGGACAAAAAAAAAAAAGGACTTCAACAGTACAAATGGATTAAAGGGGAAAATCCAGGAATTAGTAAAAAAAAAAAATCCCACCGGGGGCATGGATGTTTGTGTTGTGTTTGTTATAGGACAGTAGTATGGAACATAAGTGGCATGATGGACAAAAAGGATTAAACAGTACAAAAATGGATCAAAGGGGAAAAACCTCGGACAGGAAAAAAAAAATCCCGGTGGGGGCGAGATTTTTCACACCCGTCCAGAACGGCCCTGGGGCCCACCCAACCTCCTGTACAATGGGTACCGGGTTTATTTCCCGCGGGTAAAGCGGCCGGGGCGTGGAATTGACCACCCACTCTCATCTAGTGCCGAGGTTAAAGAAAGAGTAGAGCTATACCTCTACTCCCCCTCTGGGCCTTCATGGCCTGTTCTAGGGAGAACTTTACCTTTAGGGCTGTTACATGAAACGGAGTGAGATGAGCGGTAAATGTAGCACGCAAACGGGAGATGGCGACTAGATAGAGAATTTTTGTAGTAAATACCTGAACGGAAGAGATGACTCGGACGTGTTGAGATGGATCTCATATAAATAGGGCATCAAAATGTGGATTTGATTCGTGTGGCTCGGAATAGGGACTAGTGGCGGATTCGTAAAAACACGGTTATGTACCTTCCGATTACACAAAAATTCGGGGAATTTCTTGGTCAGTTGGTCGATTGTTTTCAAATTAGTAATTTAAAACAGGCAAGCACTTTTAGAACGCATTTATATCCAATTAATTTGAACCCCTGCATCTATGTTAGCCTACATTTTGCTGTTTGCAGAGGAGATTTTTCATAGTAGGGTGTGCATTTGTTGAGTCAGGATTCTGGATACATGTTTCATTCATTCTGTAGTCTGTCTTACGACAGGTCCGTAGCCTCTTCATTCTGCAATCTGTCTTACGACAGGTCCGTAGCCTCTTCATTCTGCAATCTGTCTTACGACAGGTCCGTAGCCTCTTCATTCTGCAATCTGTCTTACGACAGGTCCGTAGCCTCTTCATTCTGCAATCTGTCTTACGACAGGTCCGTAGCCTCTTCATTCTGCAGTCTGTCTTACGACAGGTCCGTAGCCTCTTCATTCTGCAGTCTGTCTTACGACAGGTCCGTAGCCTCTTCATTCTGCAATCTGTCTTACGACAGGTCCGTAGCCTCTTTATTCTGCAGTCTGTCTTACGACAGGTCCGTAGCCTCTTCATTCTGCAGTCTGTCTTACGACAGGTCCGTAGCCTCTTCATTCTGCAGTCTGTCTTACGACAGGTCCGTAGCCTCTTCCAAAGCGAGTTCTCCACAGGGTTCGATCTAGTGCTTCCTCTTTCAATTTCCAGTATCTTCTCTTTTCCTTAAGGTCATCCAGTAGCTGCTTACTACTTCTCCCTCGTCTTCCCGTCATTTATATCCTTCCCTCCATCTTTCCTTCAATCACGTGTTTCAGAAGGCAGTTTCTGCGCAAGATGTGACCAATCCAGTTAGCCTTTCTTCTCTTTATTTTATGTAGGATATTCCTCTCCTCCTTGACTCTGTGTAATGTTTATGCGTTGTTAAACGCTTTGTAACAAGCACGAAATGGAACTGAACGTGGCGGTGCAGTGGCTGTGCATCTTATATAGTTGGAACATTGTCATTAAATAAGCCGAAAATTTAAAGAACGTCGTTTAGTAATGTCTCAAAGGAAGTTGGTTCGTCGTGTGAATTTCGGCCTATTTCAGTGTCGAGATACGACATTACGTCAGCATTGCACACGAGGCTGCTAGTTAGTATTATTTGACAAGTGCCACTGATGAACCAGGAGTAAGGCGCCGTGCTGTATAAAACTGGCCATGAAATACTGAATTCTTAAATTAGGTCTCCTAATGCAAAAGTAGCGATAAGTAAATGATATGCAACTCTGGAATGTTGTGTTAATCGAAACGAAGATGCCGTCGCTTAGTGAGGTGCCTGCACGTCGCCTTCGCCTGCGATACTTAGCAGAGAAACCGTGGAAGTACGCCTACAAGACGATGTTCGGCAGAGGAACAAAATGTGATGATGTGTTGGTACGAAAAGTATAAAGTAATGCAGAGGTACAGCCTAAAGTCGCTGACAGTGGGAACTAAAAACAGTATTTGGAAGGAATTTTTAAAACGGTGGAAGGAATGGTCGACAGTTACAATACACGATAACGCCGAGCCCTTGAAAAGGGGAAAAATCGCCCAAGTAGTTAAAAAAGGGGAAGATTGTGTGTATGTGTTGCGGCAGGGATGCACGCGGTGGCGCAGTTGGTTGAGCACTACGCTACAAACCGGAACGTCGCGGTTCGATTCCCGTGGTGTCACTGGAATTTCACTGACAATCGTTCGGTCTTTCGGTCATATGGCCTGGGTCGGCTCAGCCTCTAACAGAAATGAGTACCAGAATCTTTCCTGGGGGGGGGGGGGGGGGGGTAAAGGCGGCCGGTGCGTAGGGCTGACACCTTACCACCTTCATGTGCCGATTGTCTAAAAACCTGGGAGCCTCGACCTCCTGGAGCCCTAAGGGCCTGCCAAGGCCTGTATGGGACCACTTTACCTTATGTAGAATACTGCCAATCCCAGTGGCCGCGCAGGCTAAGGCGTGGGTCTGTGGCCGTTCGCTTGCTGGGATTGCGGGTTCGAATCCCGCCGGGGACATGGATGTCTGTCTATTGTGAGTGTGTGTGTAGTCACTGATCACTCGTCCAGAGGAGTACTACCGAGTGTGGTGTGTCTGAGTGTGATCGTGAAGCCTCGATAATGAGGAGGCCTGGCCAAGTAGGGGCTGTTGCGCCATTGGGGGGGGGGGGGGAGTGTAGTACTAAAATCGGTACAAGCCACGAAAGTGTGCTGCAAAACCAGTGGACTTATCAACTTTCGATGGATGGAAAATACAACCTACAGCCCTGTTACAAATACAGGCATATGCTTCAGAAGATGCCTTATCGTGAATGGTTTGATCATGCGTTATTTTTGGGCGTTGTGCCAACTATTGAAGAGCGATGTGGGAGGAAGATTCTGTTCAGTATATACTGTTGCCTTCTGGCATGTGACGCCATGTCATTTGCTGTTAAGCTGTCTGCAAAACTGTATGGCGTCACATCGCAAAAGGCGTCAGTCCTTATAGTTGCTGCCGTGAGAACCGCTAACCAGACGAAGGTACTTCGCATAAGAAACTGAGTAAAACCACGAAAAGGATTGTGACTGCCTGTTTCCGGTCGGGATATGAACCAGTTATATCGTGAGTCGTGTTCCTGCTTCCCTAACTTGCCCGATACTTGTAATAGAGCTGTGGTATTCAACCTGGGGTACGCGTACCCCAGGTTGAATACCACTGTAATAGAGAGCCGAGAAATTTCTGCCAGTAAGTCACGGTCCTAGAAGTCAGTGTAGTGTCTAGGCTAGCGGGCTTGGACGACCAAGGAAATGTACGCTTATTGTGACCTGTTGTATTCCTGCGCGTTTTATAGAAACTTTGGTGTCAGCTCCCTGAAGATGGTGAGATAATAATGCCGAAACATGTAGAAGCTGTGTAAAAGATATTACGAATAAAATATAGAATATTGCATTTGTTGGTGTTACATAAGCTTCTTACAAGGAAATGGAGTTCGATTCCCGTCAGGGGTAGAGATTTTCCTGTTTGCACCGCGTTCAGACCGGCTCGGTGGCCCCATCCGGCCTTCTGTTCAGTGGTTACAAGGGGATTTTAATCGGGGTTAAAGCGGCCATGGCGTGAAGGTAACCATTCAACTCCATCTCGTGCCGAGGTTAAGAATGCGTACAACTGTACCTATATCTTCCATATATCTGTGTGTTGGTGGGGTGCTTAATGAAGTACAGGGATGACTTTAATATCTACCTTTACCGCAGGTAATTCAGAGACGTCGTAACATACATGTAAATATGGGCAGGCCTATTTCGGAATCTGAAAGCAGATGTACTGATCCACGTATGCAGGGAATATACAGGGCATACACAAAAGAATGGTGCGGTGTGGTGGTTATTTGTGTGTTAACCGCACCATTCTTTTGTGTATGCCCTTTGTATGTCACGGATATTATATCAGAACCTCTTACCATATGTAGCGCCATTTGAATATCAGGTACCTCAGAGTAGATAATGTTACAGAGAGAGGATGTTTTATTTAACGATGCTGTCATTTGTTAAGATTATTATTGTGGGCGGTAATTGAGCATTGGTGGAATGATAGTGACAGGTGAAAACCGAAGAAGAGCTGTCCCAGTGCCACTTTATCAACCAAAATTCTACATGGACTGGCCTGGTTTCGAACCGGAGCCACCTCGGCGAGAGGCCAGCGACAATGTTACGTGCTTGGACGTCGTGACTGCCACGGGCCGGCCAAATGACGTACGTAATGCCGTTATTAGATGCCGTAAATGAACCAGGACGTCATATCACGTATTTCGCTATTTGTATATATGTGAGCACATAAAGTCACCACCTGTATGTGAAGACTTCAGACCTGTCACATGTATGTTACAATGAGCGTATGAATTAATACCCCATTCGCTCCTGTTTTATGGGTCTTAAAGAGCTCTGTCCAGCTGTACCGCAAAGTACGTTTGGGGGGGGGGGCATTGTCCCGGGTTTTTCGAAATTACAGAAATACGACTTTCCTGACAACGCCTACAGACATTTTGACTTTTCCGCGGTGGAAGGAAATTTCTGTGGGAATAAGAGAGCTATCAGCCGGCCGCGAACTGGAATGTATAGGGACAGACAGGCAGAGGGGTAGTTAGTGATTTTGTAGTGTCGGGACTGAGACTACAAAGGATGAGGAAAGGATATGCAAAGAAATATCAGCGTGAGTATCTGAGTTTGAGTATTCTTGTTGTTATTATTATGTCATTGTGTGTATGTAAGTTATCTCTTTGTAATGCCGATCCCAGTGGCGTGCGGTCTAAGGCGTGGTCTTCGCGCTCGCTACTGGATCGTGGGTTCGAATCCACCGGGGGCATGATGTTTGGTTGTGTTAGATGTATGGACGATAGCATGAAACATAGGTGACATGCAGGACAATAAAAAGGACTTCAACAGTACAATGGATCAAAGGGAAACCAGGAATTAATACAAAAAAAAAAAAAAAAAAAATCCCACCGGGGGCATGGATGTTTGTGTTGTGTTTGTTGTAAAGAAGGTAGCATGGAACGTAAAGTGTCATGAAGGACGAAAGGATTTAATACAGTACAAAAATGGATCAAATGGGGGAAAAACCCCGGACAGGTAAAAAAAAAAAAAAAAAAACACTGGGGGCATGGATGTTTGTGTATTGTGAATGTTGTGTGTTGTTGTCAGGTAGAGGCCTCTGCGACGAGCCGATCCCTCGTCCAGAGGAGTCCTACCGACTGTGGTGTGTCTCTCTGTGTGATCAAAAGGAATTCCAAACCTCGACACTGAAATTGGAAAACCGGAGTAGGTAGAAGAGGATGACTGAAAAAAAAGAAAATTTCTTTGTAATAACATTAATAAACTACTCTTTTTTTATTGCGTGACGGGTTAAAAATATTGTCTCCTACTCCCTCCTCCCGCCCCGCGACGTAGATATTGTTAAGTGGCTCGGTTTTTGGTTTTTACAAAATTGGATCGCTATGTATGAAATACTTCTGACAAGGCGTGATATTTTGATTATTTACATATAAAATCTTATGTCATGGACATATCAGGAGAGACATAAAGATATGTGTCACTGTGTGTCTGTCTTGATCTCCGTGTTGAGCGACTACATACATCATTACACGGACATCAGAAGCAGCACCAAACAGAGAGCATGTTCGTGATAAGAACAGGAGAGCCATCAGCATCTGAGTACTGCAGGTAGACATAGGCGACTGCGTTAACGAGTTCGTCTCAAGGACTGCAGACAGAACCGTTTATTGTTATTGGCACGCGTGCGAACGGATGCTGGGCTCCACTCTCGTTCGCTCTCTCACGCTAAGAAGCACAGGATCTAATGAAGCCTGTTAACCACTTGCTTTACTGGACCCTGGGTTCATAACCTTTGTTTTCTTTGCATTTCGCAGTTTTCACAACTACTGGTATTACTGCCTGTGTTAAAAAGTTGTGCACTACATAACGAGGAACTTAATGATCTGTACTCATCTTCTTCAATGGCTCGACAGCCCTATATGGGCCTGCGCCTCCTCGTTTCGTCGAGGTTTCATGATCACACACAGTTGAGACACACCACAGTCGGTAGGACTCCTCTGGACGAGGGACCAGCCCGTCGCAGAGACCTCTACCTGACAACACACAACACTCACAAGAGACAGACATCCATGTCCCCGGTGGGATTCGAACACACGATCCTAGGAAGCGAGCGGCCGAAGACCCACGCCTTAGACCGCACGGCCACTGAGATCGGCAATGATCTGTACTCATCACCAAATATTATTCGGGTGATCAAATCAAGAAAAATGAGGTTGGCGGGGCATGTAGCACGTATGGGTGAGGGGAGAGGTGCATACAGGATTTTGGTGGGGAGACCTGAGGGAAGGAGATCACTTGGAAGACCCAGGCGTAGATGGAAGGATAATATTAAGATGGATCTTCAAGAAGTGGGATGGGATGGCGTGGCCTGGATTGATGTGACTCAGGATAGGGACAGGTGGCGGGATCTTGTGAGTGCGGTAATGAACCTTCGGGTTCCATAAAACGCGTGGAATTTCTTGACTAGCTGGCGACCTGTTAGCTTCTCAAGAAGGACTCTGCTCCATGGAGTTAGTTAGTTAAACAGTTGTACAGTTCGTTTCAGTAATTCACCTTTGTGTAATATTTTACTGTATACATATACATATGTAGGAGAGATATGTGCTTTGGTAACTCATTCAGTAAAGTGACTTTACTACGGATTTGACGATCGGCGCTGGATTCCATGAACGAACAGTAGTTCCTTTCTTCCTGTTTATATTTCGTACCGATTCTGAGTTCCATGTCGCCACATGTGCAATAGATATAAAGATTTTTTTTTTCCTCAGGACAAACAGCCGGATCGTCAAGGTCGTTATTACCCTCCATTGTGCTGAGTTCTAGACTTGATTAAATGTTTATATATGCAGATACACGTAGCCTTTATCGTCACGTAGAGCCGCGGATTGTTCTTAACAGATCTCATCAATAGTTGAGACATAGATGTACACTGTGTGGTGGCACAGTCTTTTAACTTTTAGTCATCTAATTATACATTTAACTGAAAAGTGACTCAGTTGTTTGTAGGCGATAATCACATATGCATTTTATGTTATGTGCAAATGTGTCATATGATTAGTTGTGTTTGAAAAGTCTGATGAAATTAAAATTTGTTTTCGTGTAAAGTAGGATTCATAGTGGATTCATACAGAGCGGTATGATACGCGCTTTGCAACTTTCAATGCATACTCCTCACACAAAATTCAGTACATTCTTTAACAGTTTTGGTAGACAAGCATGTTACTGTATCCGAGGTCAAAACATGGACCCTCGAAACTCGTGTTTCTATCACAGCAGCAGAACCTCTCCTGTGTACTGCAGACTATCAGCTGCAGAACTTTATGGCAGTAATAACAATAGAAGGGGGCGCCTTCAAAACAAACAGGCATCATTTCACATCTCTGGCGCCGGATTTCAACCCCATCAGATACTCCTCCCCTACAATTACACATTAGTTTCAACCGCTGCCACACTGTTATGGTACGGACACTCCTTCCTATGATACCTTGGCTATCGCTGCCATTGACTGGCTTTTAATGAACAAGAATATTTTTGTGAAGGAAGCTGCTCTATAAGCACATAAAGATAAGACTTAATATGTAACATCGACACTGCACGAAACCAAAATGAGTAACAAAGTAACAAGACATTTAAGAATGCTTCAGAATTTAATTATCTGGTAACAACACTAACAAATATGAACATGGCAAGGCAAAAGCTGATCCCAGTGACCGCGCGTCTAAGGCGTGGGTCTGCGCCGTTCGCTTACTGGGATTGTGGGTTCGAATCCCACCGGGGGCATGGATGTCTGTCTCTTGTGAGTGTTGTGTGTTGTCAGGTAGAGGTCTCTGCGACGAGCTGGTCACTCGTCCAGAGGAGTCCTACCGAGTGTGTTGTGTCTGAGTGCGATCGTGAAGCCTCGACGATGAGGAGGCCCTTGCCCACTAGGGGCTGTTGCGCCATTGGAACGAAAGCGAGGTAGAAGCTCTCCCGTTACATGGCAAGCAGGCACACAGGGGGGAACAGGTGTAGCTCTACCCGTACTCGACCTCGGCGAGACGAATAAATTTGATGTAGCTGTTATGTTCAGTTCGATCACCGTTAAACATCGTTTCTGCTAACCTTGATTCCAGGCTTCCCCGCGATGGTGATGAAATCTGCGCTTTTCTGGGATATTACGCGGCGTCGTGTGGTAATTGTTTACCGACGTTTCGGGACAACGTGTCGGTCCCATCCTCACGGGTCAAGAGCTTTCCTACTCGGACTCTTGACCCGTGAGGATGGAACCGATACGTTGTCCCGAAACGTCGGTAAACAATTACCACACGACGCCGTGTAATATCCCAGAAGAGCGCAGATCTCATCGTTTCTGCTTTCCAAATCGTTGAAGGCAAGGCATATGGAGGCCCAGAAAACAGTTTTTCCCTGTGTTCTGTATTGGAATGAAACGTGGTGTCTTGTTTTGAGAACAGAACGTGAACTATAAATGTCTCAAAATAACACACTAATGCCGGCCACACACGTTCAGGTAGGCCTGTCAGTTTTGCCTGCGCAGGCCGCCTGAAGAGAGGCGGCCGGATAAACTGAAGTCCCCACACACGTTCAGGTAGGCCTGTCAGTTTTGCCTGCTCAGGCCGCCTGAAGAGAGGCGGCCGGATAAACTGAAGTCCCCACACACGTTCAGGCGAATCCCGCTAGTCTTGATCATGGCCTCAACAGACGACGACACGCTCGCTATTGTTGGCTTGCTAATAGCTATGAAGAGTAAAAGTAAGCGCAAAAATAAGCGTAAAATGTGGTGTAAAGAGTGGTTACAAAAAAGAAACACGTATTCCCATGTAAATTTCTTGACTGAGTTGAAGCTGGCCCCTAAAGACTGGCATAATTATTTGCGAATGGATGAAGAAACATACTTACAACTCCTTTCATTAGTGGCGCCATTAATTGAAAAGAAAAATACAGTGATGAGGAGGTTCTGACTGGCTTCAACACGTGCCCTGAATTGACGCCGTTCCGGCCGGCGCTACACACGCTCCGGTACGCCTGCGCAGTCCTCCGGCCTGCCGGTTGGTCGAACGAGTTTTCGTATTTGCTCCGGCCGCCTGTACAGTTATAACTGAAAGGTGTGCCGGACCCTACACACGCTCCGGCGGCCTGTCGCAGGCATAACTGTGCAGGCAGAACTGACAGGCCGCCGGAGCGTGTGTGGCCGGCATAAGGAAAATACTGGGACCTAAGAAGCATGATGTAATTGGGCAGTATAGGGTATCAGTCAGCGAACAGCACAGGCGATTTATAGAGTTAACGCACGAGTTTGTTAGAGTTTACAGAATGATGGCTGGGGAACCTGTTTAAAGACCTTCACTTGGAAGACCGAGAAGCAGATGGGAGGCTAACTTTCGGTACATTGAGACAGAACTGAGGGAAACAGGGTGCGCGGGTGAGGTGAGAGGTAGATGAAAGTCAATTAGGTTTGTGTCTTAAGTGGTTTTTCTTTTATTAGCAGAGTTTTACCTTCAGATTCAGCTAACACGGCGTTAGTTACCAAGTGGCTGGAGTGTGGAAAATTGGCTGAAAATTTGTACAAGAAAGCGTGTGAATTATTTTGACGTGCTTCAAGTCCTGCACGTGACTGGAGGAGTAGCGTGAAGGAGAAATTAAGACCTGTGTATAGAGGAAATATGCTGATCAGTGACCATGTGGAACATCAAGAACACTGACGGCTAATAGGTAATAAGATGGTCGTGCCATGGCTCAGGCGGTTAGTTGCCGGCCTCTCACCGCGGAGGACCGGATTCGATCCCGGGTCAGTTCATGTGGGATTTGTGGTGGACAGTGGCACTGGGACAGGTTTTTCCCCGAGTACTTCGGTTTCCCCCATTCAATTTCATTCCACCGGTGCCCCATTACTTGGAAAAATGAAAAAACTGATCATCTTTCTCTTAATCTTCATCCCAAGGGTTGCACAAGAAGTTTAAGGCTGCGGTGCGTCCGTAGCATCTGCTGCGGGGCAACCCCCCCCCCCCCCCTGTAACTCGTGGGTTTTGAGGGTGCTTACTTGATTCACTGTGGGCCGGGATAGCTCAGTCGGTATAGCGACTCGCTACGAGCTGGACGGTCCGGGGATCGAATCCCGGTGGGGGAAAGATTTTCAGCACCCGTCCAGATCGGCCCTGGGGCCTACCCAGCCTCCTGTACAATGGGAACCCGGTCATTCCCGGGGGTAAAGCGGCCGGGGCGTGGCGTTGACCACCCACCCCCATCTAGCGCCAAGGTTAAAGAAAGAGTAGAGCCATACCTCTACTCCCCCTCTGGGCCTTCATGGCCTGTTCTAGGGTGAACTTTACCTTTATGTACCTTTACTTGAATCAGTTGTCTCAGGACTATCCCATTTCTGTCCTCGGTAGTAACTATTGTATCTTTTGGTTGTACCTGCTACCAGTTAGTTGGTAATTCTTCTGACGTTGGTGTTATGAATCTTTCCACGAAATGTAGAACAAACATAATTTGTATCCCACACCTCAAAACGTATGGTTAGGACTAGAGTAATTCTTGCGAGGGAAAACAAAATTGTCGCTGGGAATGTGGCAGGAGTTGTTGAACGTGCTGTGTATGTCTGAGTACCTGCTGTGGGTCGTAAAAGACTGGGGTGGTGTTATCTGCTTATTGGCTGGCGGACAGCTTTCAAATATACTCCATACTTTATGTGGAGAACCCGGGTGTTGGGAATTATGTTGATAAGCATCGTCACTGCTCTAAAATAAAATGGATTTTTTTTTTGTGAGTAATAATTTTTTGTGTAACAGCTAAATAAGAATCGAATGTCAGTCTTATTTATTGAGAAGCACTTGGTACCTACCTAACACAGAAACTGCAAACACGTTTCTTGATAGGGAGTAACGTAGGCATTTGTAGTATGTACTAGTAACCTGATATTAGCACAAGAATTATAATTTTTGGCTGCATTTCAAAGTAGGGCCCGGGCATCAGATACTCTTACATGAATGGCAAATAATGACTTTGTGTCAGATACTGGCACAGGAGCTTCAATATTAGCCGGATAACAAACAGTAGGCCTATCTGGTGAACTTGTAGCGGTTGTAAATAGTGGCTGTGTCTGATAGTGGCCGGGTACTAATACTGATTTGTAATTAGTGGTTGGGTGTCAAATAGTAGTCGGGTACAAGTCTTGACGTGATCAAAAAAGGTTTACTCTCTCTTCATAGGTTGATTCTCATGGCCCGAATATTTAACAACGTTAAAACTGATTTTTTTTTTAATTTTTCGTAATTTAGTAGAAGAATTTTTTTTTTTTAATTTCGAAATTAAATTTCTGTATCAGTGTGCCATGAATATTTAAAAGATTGCTACTGTCGTTCGCTTGAATAACGTATAAGTATTAATAATTTCATTAATGCAAAAGTATAACAGCATAACTTAGTGTAGGTGTAACATTGTGGTGCAGAATCCCAATACCGAACACCCGTAATATCAAAGGCCACCACTGGATATGATTCTCAGTTATTCCCATCCCATACTCACAACCTGTCTCCTAAAGACCATCATAATGTGTAGTCACCCATCCCCTTCTGGGTCATCCATGTGGACGTTTTCGAAGAGGTTTCCCCACTAAAACTTTGTACACATACTATCGCCTCAATCCTAACCTCATGTCTATCCAAATGTAGCTTCTTTGGTTTAATTGTCCCGAACAGTACAGGGTGACTAATAAATCACCAAAATTCTCGTTACTTAACCCTTTAAAGTAGAATTGTACTTAAGTGTACCACCTGTTGTAACACTTTGTGCTCTGAGAGGTACGAACTGAGGTTTTGTATGTAAATAAGATACAATTGCAACACTAACAAATATGAACCTGGTAAGGTAAAAGCTGATCCCAGTGGCCGCGCGGTCTAAGGCGTGGGTCTGCTGCCGCTCGTTTGCTGGGATTGTGGGTTCGAATCCCTCCGGGAGCATGAATGTCTGCCACTTGTGGGTGTTGTGTGTTGTCAGGTAGAGGTCTCTGCGTCGGGCTGATCACTCGTCCAGAGGAGTCCTACAGAATGTGGTGTGTCTAAAGTGTGTGATCGTGAAACCTCGATAACGAGGAGGTCCTGGCCCACTAGGAGCTGTTGCGCCATGGAAGAAAAAAAAAATTGGAATAAAATTTGGTCTTTATAGGCCTGCCATGGTTCAGTCGATTAATTGTAGTCCTCTCACCGCGGGGATCCGAGTTAGATTCCAGGTCAGTCCATGTGAGATTTGTGGTGGACAAAGCGGTACTGGTACAGGTATCTCAGAGTACGTCGGTTTTCCCGTGTAGTAACATTCCACCAATGCTCCATACCCACGTTATCTACACGTTGCTCTTACCAGGACAACTGCGCGAAGCTTGGGAACCTTCCGAAAAGCGGCGCTCTTTCGGAAATTGGGGAGCATTGGGTACAAAAGTAATTTCACTTTTCCGGTCTTTAAATGGTTCTGTGTGCTTGCAAAACGCAGTCTCTTACTTTGAAAGAATAATATAAATTACAAAGACCTCAGATCAAGATTGGTAGTCAGTGAAGACGAGGTGACCAATTTGGATTTTCATGCTTTAAAGATCGATTGTGAAAACACTTTTTGTACAGTGCTCCTCGGTATTGGAGAGACCATGGCTTTGTTTGAAGGTTCCCAGGCTTCGCCCGCTTGTGTTTACGGTAAGAGTGGTGTTAAAAGTGGAGATGAGTATGGAGAATTTGTGCAATGGTATTGACAGGGGGAAAACCGAAGTATCGGTACTCGGAGGAAAACCTGTCCCAGTGCCACTTTGTAAGGATTTTCTATCTATACGTCAGTTTTTCCTTTTCTGCATCATTCCACCAATGCGTCATTACCATCCTCATCTTAATACTACTCTTTTAAGAAGGAGCAGCGGGTGAAGCCAGGGATCCTTAAAAAAAACTGTGTTTTTTTTTTTTGGATACTGGGGAATGTTATACAGAAAAATAGTTTCACACGCTGCCTTTAAAGCGATAATAATCTAAACTTGTCATTTCATATTCATTGGCTACTAGTATTTTTCGGAGTTTTTTTTTTTTTCAAACGCTTGTAATGTGTATAATTCTATCAAAATAAGAGACCACTTTTGGCAAACATACAAAACCGTAATTTTCGAAACTGAATCATTGAAACAGTTTTTAAATTGCGTAACCCATTCACTAAAACGTCGACACATATGATAGCCGGTTGCTAACACAAGGCTGTAAATTGTGACCCCGACATTAGCTTTGCGCCAGATTACTTATCTTACTGACAGGCGGTCTTGTATTTGTCAAGAATGAATGTAACGTGATGTGAACTGCAGGGTCGTGGCTGTGTGAGTGACATCTGGTGATAATATTTCACAGTGATGATTGTGACAAGATGAGGTCAAAACGCAGAACTGTGTGGGAACAATGTGGCGGGCAGGGCTTCATTACTTACTCAGACGTTAGCGTAGGTCAGCATTGAAAAGTGGGGCTCCAGCGAAACGACCTTCCTCAAGTGCCACACCGACAAAGTATATGAAACCCCACTTGGGTGGGCTCAGACCGTAGTGTGAGTCTGTTACTGGGATACCATACCAACTTCTTGGTTGATTAGTCAGTTTGTGGAGCTGTGTCATTTGCTGAAGTTGCATGATGTGCGCAGCTTCTTGGTTGATTAGTCAGTTTATGGAGCGGTGTCATTTGCTGAAGTTGCATGATGTGCGCAGCTTCTTGGTTGATTAGTCAGTTTGTGGAGCGGTGTCATTTGCTGAAGTTGCATGATGTGCGCAGCTTCTTGGTTGATTGTCAGTTTGTGGAGCTGTGTCATTTGCTGAAGTTGCATGATGTGCGCAGCTTCTTGGTTGATTAGTCAGTTTGTGGAGCTGTGTCATTTGCTGAAGTTGCATGATGTGCGCAGCTTCTTGGTTGATTAGTCAGTTTGTGGAGCGGTGTCATTTGCTGAAGTTGCATGATGTGCGCAGCTTCTTGGTTGATTGGTCAGTTTGTGGAGCTGTGTCACTTGCTGAAGTTGCATGATGTGCGCAGCTTCTTGGTTGATTGGTCAGTTTGTGGAGCTGTGTCACTTGCTGAAGTTGCATGATGTGCGCAGCTTCTTGGTTGATTGGTCAGTTTGTGGAGCGGTGTCATTTGCTGAAGTTGCATGATGTGCGCAGCTTCTTGGTTGATTAGTCAGTTTGTGGAGCTGTGTCACTTGCTGAAGTTGCATCATGTGCGCAGCTTCTTGGTTCATTGGTCAGTTTGTGGAGCTGTGTCACTTGCTGAAGTTGCATGATGTGCGCAGCTTCTTGGTTGATTAGTCAGTTTGTGGAGCGGTGTCATTTGCTGAAGTTGCATGATGTGCGCAGCTTCTTGGTTGATTAGTCAGTTTGTGGCGCGGTGTCATTTGCTGAAGTTGCATGATGTGCGCAGCTTCTTGGTTGATTGGTCAGTTTGTGGAGCTGTGTCACTTGCTGAAGTTGCATGATGTGCGCAGCTTCTTGGTTGATTGGTCAGTTTGTGGAGCTGTGTCACTTGCTGAAGTTGCATGATGTGCGCAGCTTCTTGGTTGATTGGTCAGTTTGTGGAGCGGTGTCATTTGCTGAAGTTGCATCATGTGCGCAGCTTCTTGGTTGATTAGTCAGTTTGTTGAGCTGTGTCACTTGCTGAAGTTGCATCATGTGCGCAGCTTCTTGGTTCATTGGTCAGTTTGTGGAGCTGTGTCACTTGCTGAAGTTGCATAATGTGCGCAGCTTCTTGGTTGATTAGTCAGTTTGTGGAGCGGTGTCATTTGCTGAAGTTGCATGATGTGCGCAGCTTCTTGGTTGATTAGTCAGTTTGTGGAGCGGTGTCATTTGCTGAAGTTGCATGATGTGCGCAGCTTCTTGGTTGATTAGTCAGTTTGTGGAGCGGTGTCATTTGCTGAAGTTGCATGATGTGCGCAGCTTCTTGGTTGATTGGTCAGTTTGTGGAGCTGTGTCATTTGCTGAAGTTGCATGATGTGCGCAGCTGCACCTGTTGCTTGAAGCACGTTATGTAAAGACATCGTTGCAGCTGCTGAAGCAATACAGAGTCGAATGAGATATAGTATAATGATTGTGATAATTTGTTGTTATTTAACGGCACCATTTCAACTGTAGAGGCTATGTAGTGTCGAATGAGACATGGTGCGGTTATTGCAATCGATTATAACTTTATTTAAAGAAGCTGTATCAAGCGATGAGTTTAAGTAATATCGAATGAGACGTTTAGATTATTTAACAACGTTGTTTTGAGTGTAGAGGTTATGTATTTTATAGGGTTTAATAATATTACGATAATTCTGTGGACTCTTTTGATTATTTAACGACGCTCTTTCAAATACAGAGATTATGTGTTCTTAATTATATGTGGTATGATGATTTTAGTTAATTACAGTTGAACTCGGTTATAACGTCATGAAAGGGACTGAATATTTTGTGTCGTTATAAACGAGCGTTGTTATAACCATGGAATATAATGTTATGGTTAACAGTGAGGAATTAATTGGTACTACAGAATATCTGACGCTTTAGACGAGGTGTCGTATAAACCGATGTTGTTATAACCGGGTTCGACTGTATTTAGTTATCTAACTGCACCGTTTGAACTACAACGTTTGTGTAGTGTCAATTGAGATATGATACACTGAATGTGGGATGGTGTTATGTGTGTAAAGAGAAGGTTATAACCTATTTTAAGGTGTTTTCTGAGCGTTTGGAGTGACTAAAAAGTGCGGGGTGCTGTTATAGGCGCGTCAGCGTCGAAGGATGTATGTGTAGAGTGACTGGGAGACCTTTGTTAGCCAGACCGAAATTCGATGTAAATCTAGGGTGTTACCTTTGCATTTAACCTGCTCGGTTCTACCATTCATTGTAAAGGTCGATAAATAAAGTACGCTCTAATCAGCAGATCCACATATACACACACACACGAAGCACCTTGCTAGGGTTTCGAAGAAAGGGTCCTGTTTGCTGTAAAGTGCACTTG
This sequence comes from Reticulitermes speratus, assembly GCA_021186555.1. Classification (NCBI taxonomy): domain Eukaryota; kingdom Metazoa; phylum Arthropoda; class Insecta; order Blattodea; family Rhinotermitidae; genus Reticulitermes; species Reticulitermes speratus. The sequence continues at coordinate 8,986,248 of JAJKFL010000237.1, forward strand.
GTAATTCGACGGCACAGAATTTTGTGGACTAGAAGCACTTCATGCCAGAGCACTGCAGTAGCAGTAATCTCTGCCTTTACAAATTGCCGAGTTTACCCAACAGCTGTAGTGTATTGAGTTCTCAGGCTGTTCTCTATTAGGTAGCGTCAACAAATTGGAAGCAATCAAACTGATGTGGGGTCATTTGTTCGTCTGCGCCCGTTTTTATGTGGTTTGAGTAACCAGCAGCATGTTAGCGAGACACCGTTACTGCGGTTTTAACAGTCGTTTCACTAATGAAAATGTCACATGTAACCTTCATACAATAGTAAAGAAAGATGATCGCTTGTAACAGCGGATCGAAGCAGAAAGTTACCACGGCCACATAGATGATCGCTTGTACCGGCGGATCGTAGCAGAAAGTTACCATGGCCACATAGATGATCGCTTGTACCGGCGGATCGTAGCAGAAAGTTACCACTGCCACATAGATGATCGCTTGTACCGGCGGATCGTAGCAGAAAGTTACCACGGCCACATAGATGATCGCTTGTACCGGCGGATCGTAGCAGAAAGTTACCACTGCCACATAGATGATCGCTTGTACCGGCGGATCGTAGCAGAAAGTTACCACGGCCACATAGATGATCGCTTGTACCGGCGGATCGTAGCAGAAAGTTACCACGGCCACATAGATGATCGCTTGTACCGGCGGATCGTAGCAGAAAGTTACCACGGCCACATAGATGATCGCTTGTACCGGCGGATCGTAGCAGAAAGTTACCACGGCCACATAGATGATCGCTTGTACCGGCGGATCGTAGCAGAAAGTTACCACGGCCACATAGATGATCGCTTGTACCGGCGGATCGTAGCAGAAAGTTACCAATGCCACATAGATGATCGCTTGTACGGCGGATCGTAGCAGAAATGTTACCACTGCCACATTAGATGATCGCTTGTACCGGCGGATCGTATCAGAAAGTTACCACTGCCACATAGATGATCGCTTGTACGGCGGATCGTAGCAGAAAGTTACCACGGCCACATAGATGATCGCTTGTACCGGCGGATCGTAGCAGAAAGTTACCACGGCACATAGATGATCGCTTGTACCGGCGGATCGTAGCAGAAAGTTACCACGGCCACATAGATGATCGCTTGTACCGGCGGATCGTAGCAGAAAGTTACCACGGCCACATAGATGATCGCTTGTACCGGCGGATCGTAGCAGAAAGTTACCACTGCCACATAGATGATCGCTTGTACCGGCGGATCGTAGCAGAAAGTTACCACGGCCACATTCACACATCAGGAAGCTCTGATGAGAAACAATTGCTTCGAATTTCACGTTGTGTTCACCGTGCATCTGGACATTAATTTTCAGTTTTTTTAACCAACGAATGCACTTTTTATTTCTGTTCAATTCACCCTACATCTGCCAGCAATTTTAACAATTTTTAGTAATTTTAATACTTTCAACAACTACCAACGACACAGTGCTCTATATTCACAATTTATAGTGCTATACTTTATACTTCAAACGCAAGATAAATACTGTATACACCGAGACATTTCAAGAAACAACTTGAAGAAATTTTGTATACTGGTGATTGTCAATGTAAATAGTAGCCTTAAACTGTGTAACGGTTCTGTGATAATACCAAATGGACCGGTGAACAGTGAAGTGAACTTATCAATGTACCCCTGATGATGGCCGAGTAACGGCCGAAACATATGTAGGGTGAATTGAACAGAAATACGAAAATAAAAAGTGCCTTCGTTGGTTAAAAAACTGAAAATTAATTGTTTCTAATATTTCAAGCTGTTTGGTGAAGCTAGCAAGAACTAATTAAATTAAGTCTATACAGCCGAATCCTTCTTAAGAAGCTACGAGAAGGCTTGTCAAGAAATTCCCCGCCTTTTGTGGAACCCGAAGGTTCATTACCGTGGTCACAACATCACTGTAAAATATTCTTTATTTTGCATGCTGGGGATTCAGTTCTTTCTGCAGTTTCTGTATATAACCTTACAGTCTACACGTCCCCAGGTATATGGAGGTGCGTAATTGGTGTTGTGACTGGGCTATTGGCTGGACGGTCCGGAGTTTGAAACCAGGTAGGACCAAGAGATTTTTCTGTTCTCCAAAACGTCCAGACCGGCTCTGGAGCCCAGCCAGCCTCATTTTCAATGGGTACCGGGGGTCTTCCCTGGGGGGTAAAGCGACCGGGGTGTGATGTTGACCACTCACCTCCATCTAGCGCCAAGGTTAAGAATGAGTGGAGTTGTACTTCCAGTCCCCCTGTATGCCTCCATAGTGTGCACAGGGACAAATTACCTTTTTTACCCCAAGTTCGTAATTTTAGATCATAGTCGTACACATCTCAGGGTTTAACTTCCGCCTCGGGAGGTGGCTTCTTCTTCTTCTTCGGTGGCACTACAGTCCAATGCGGACCTTCGCCTCCTTAATGGCCCTTTCCCAGTCAGCTCTGTTTTTTTTACCTTTCTTTCCAGTTGTTAATTTTACACTTCTTAAAGTTTGTTTGTACACAATTCCACCATCTGTTTCTTGGTCGTCCTCTTGGTCGACTTCCTTGGGGATTATTATTAAATACTTGATTCCACGTCGCTATCCTCATCTCATTAAGCCTTCTCCATTGCCTAGGTCGATTCCATTCTATCTGACTGTTCCGAGGCCACATTTTAGGTTTCCTAACAATCATTTTTTTTACGGTGACAGGTTGTCAGCCTGTCGCCCAACCCCAACCTGGAAGGCCAGTCCGCCGAATTTATAACCCCCGGGGCAGGGTTGCCCAGCTATACCCCCAGGCACTGGGTACCCATTTTGGTCGCCTTTTACGACCTGCATGGGCAGCAGTGGGACTATTCTTTTCCCCGGTCACCACACGGGGACAGTAGGTGGCTTAGCCGCCATATTAATATTATTGCTGATGTTGGATTAGAAAGTCAAGAGATGTGATGGGCGCCAATTGCATGACGATTACGTGGCCTAAACACAAATCATTTCGGACTTTAATATTAGCTAGGGTCAGGGTGTGGAGGCTGCCGAATGGTGACACACGTAAGCCCACGTTTTCTTACATAACGAGTAAATTAACACAAAAGATTATTTCTTCTTAATGTTATGTGTAGGCAGTTACAGTTGTGAGTTTAAGTCAAACCAACTAATTCACAAGAATTATTAACAAGGTATATTTGTAACCCCTACATACGTTTCGGCAATCAAGTTGCCATCCTCAGGGGGGCACATCAAAGAATCACAAACATCCATTCTTTGATGCGCCCCCTGAGGATGGCAACTTGATTGCCGAAACGTATGTAGGGGTTACAAATATAGTTTGTTAATAATTCTTGTGATTTAGTTGGTTTGACTGAAACTTATGACAGAATGCACGGTACATGTAATATAAAATTAGTTACAGTTGTGCTTTAAAGTTGTTACAGTCTTCAGTGTTAAGGAGCGAAAATGACTGTCACTTGTTTTCGGGCATGCAACGAAGGTAAAGTTGTCCCTGTGCTTAATTAAGCACCGTGCCATTAATACGTTTTTGAGACTAGATGGGGGCGAGCGGTCAGCTTTACGCTCCAGCTGTCGTGTTATGTAAACGGCTGGGTGCGGTCGTGCCATGGCTCAGGCGGTTAGTCGCCGACTCTCACCGCGGAGGCCCGGGTTCGATTCCAGGTCGGTCCATTTTGGGATTTGTGGTGGATCAAAGTGGTACTGGGACAGGTTTTTCCCCGACTACTTCGGTTTTCCCCTGTCAATTTCATTCCTACCGGTGCTCCATTACTTGAAAAAAAATGAAAAAACTGATCATCTTTCTCTTCATCTTCATCACAAGGGTTGCACAATAAGCCTTAAGGCTGCGGTGCGTCCGTAGCTTCTGCTGCGGGGCCCTTCACCACAAAAACAAAAGGCTGGCTGCGCCTCCGGGGGCCGGTTTGGACGCTGTGTACAAGAGAAAAAAGTAATGCTTTTGCGGGATCGAACTCGACTCATCTGTTGTCCAGCCCATGGTTTAGGCACTAGACCAAATAAGCTATCCCGGCTCATTTTCGGGCATGTGGCCTGTGCAGAAAACTCGCGACGTTTTTTTTTTTCTATTTGGTTAATATCACGACCCCCCACTGTGTCGCCTTCAGTGCACTGTAAACTTGCATACATTATCGCGCTCTGTTGAATTTTTCATTTGCTTCATGGAATTGGCAGTAACTCAGCCTGTTCCGACTCATTTCATTTCCTCAGACCATGTTATCGGTGAATTAATAACATCTTTTGAAATTCATGGTTTATAATTCGGAACACGTTTAAGGATTGTCATATCATTCTGTCCAGATATTCAGTTCAGTGTGCTTCAGTCATTTGAGCTTCGTAATTAGATGTCTCTGTCACTTGTGAATAATCTATAAGCTGAGCCTCAGAAATCGGGCGTATGATTTGTGTTAAGTGGGAAGTTGGAAAATCAGTTTAGTATTGAAAACATTTACAGTCTGCAGGGGGTCCTGATTTGCCTCCTTGTTTGGCCCCAACAATAATAATTTTTATATTGACATTGTATAATAATTGTATGGCATTGTGTGAGAACAGAATATGTTTAGGAATATCTGTTTAGAAACAGAAATGTTGTTGCGTATGTTTTTTTTATGGATTTGATCTCCATTCTGCTAGAATAACGTAAAATTATATGCTGGACCCGAAAGAGAGATGAAGTAACAAAAGAATGAGAACCGCATAACGAGGGATTACGTACATTGTACTCTGAGCACCCTTTTCTCGAGAATATTAAATAAAAGTGAGGTGTGAAGTCTTGAGAAATTAACGAATCTGAGGAAACAAGGAATGCTTACAAAATTTCTGATGTAGGCATGACCTGTTGGCACTATGTATGACATCCCGTCACTCACACCTTCTAATTTAACTGTTTTATTATGTACAAAAAAGTCTTGTCCCTATTGATGGCTTTCATTCCCTTTTACACAGAAAAAGGTATGATCCTCTTCTGGTTCAGTGGATTGATCTGGCACAGAATGGCTCTTGTGAACACGGCAGTGAACCTTAGGGTTCCATAAAACGCGGGAAGTTTCTTGCTTAGTTGAATAATTGGTAGCTTCTCAAGAAGGACTTAGTTATATAGTTAGTTCTCCCATCTTACCTCCTGTAAGGTAAAGGTAAAGCAACCCCATTACAGGCCTAGACAGGCCCTGAGGGGTCCAGGGTGAGCTCAGATTGTAGACAATCGGCACATGAAGGTGGTAAGGTTGTCAGCCCTACGCACCTGCCGCCTTTACCCCCCAGGAAATATTCCTGGTACTCATTTCTGTTAGAGGCTGAGTCGACCCCAGGGCCATAGTGCGACCGAAACGATTATGTCAAGGAATTAATTTCAATGACACCATCGGGAATCGAACCCGCGACGTTCCGGTTTGTAGCGTAGTGCCTCAACCAACTACGCCACCGCGCGCCCCCTCTTACCTCCTGTACTATCACTAAATCTGACCTCTACTTCGCTAATTCTCTTGCAGCTGTCGTTACTGACCTGACTTACAGAGACTCCTCACATACCAAGTTCCAACTCTTATGTCCGTTTTCCTTGCTTAGTCGTTCCGAAGGGGTTTGTCCAAGTACGAGGCCCTGTGTAACATTTCGAAAAATTTAAATTTGTTATGGTGAGGAGCTGTTAGCTGTGCGTTTTGAAACGTAACCTGGAACGAACTGGCCGAGGGTATGGGCCATTGGCTAGCTTCTGAGTGGGCGATTCGATTGAGGTAACTTCAAGGAATTTCTTGGTCAGTTCCGTCATGTCGGCTGGTTTTTATATACCCCCCCCCCCCCCCCAATTCCCTAGTGCTGTCCGGGAAACTGCACGTTGTCAGTGTTGCAGGCTTGTGACACGTGACGCACCCCAGCCGAAATGGATTGACGTGCTTACCTTAATGTCCTCAAAACATAACTAATGGAAGAGTCATGTTTGCGGATCAGTCTGTCCCTCCTAATTAATTTGAACGATTACAACAGATATGTCGTTTGGATACCACATTTTTCTTTTAATCTCTTCCCGTCATTAAATCAGTGTGGCCTCTGCATGGGTATTTGAGGTGGGTTGAGCCATCCGATACAGGATTCTGACACCGGACTTGATAGTTGTTGTGTTCACAGCGATGACTCTTTAGATTATGTAACGTAAGTAGTTGAGAAAACGCCTTTGAAGTAAAAAAACAAACGACGTGAATTTTTTAGATCATCTGAATAATTGCCAAAGACCCTGTAGCATAACATGAATTAAGATTAGTGTCCTCTGGGATGTGACACCATGTACAGGGTATACACAAAAGAATGGTGCGGTTTCAATGGTGAATAAAGGGAAACCGCACCATTCTTTTGTGTATAACCTGTATTTATAGACAGGCACTAGCGTTTCGAAGGAACCTGCTGCCTCCAAGTTGGAGATGTAGGCAGTAGGTTTCTCCACAGTGGTGGTACTTACCTACCAAACTACACGTTTTCACTTTCCAGAGACTGTAATCTTGACACTCCGAGCCGCGGTTAACCGTGAATCTCTGTGGCAGTCCACATTTGGTTTTAAATAAACAAAATAATATAAATAATTATATAATTAATTATATTTTGTTATAAATCTAAATTATTAAGTTGTTTAGAAATGTAGTTGTATTGATTAAGTAATAGCGACGCCATGTTGTCACCGAAGCTGGTAACGCCAATCGGATTTGTTTCATAAATATGATAACATGTGAGCCAGTGACATAGTTGCTTTCACATGTATTAGGATAAAAGGCGTCTAGGAAAGTCTGTGTATAGGCTTCTGGAGGTTTGTACACACGAAATCATTGTGAGCAGAGACTGTAATAAATAGTCAGTTAATACAGTACTTACCTAACCAACATTTATTGCACAAAAATATAACTAATTTATTTTTCACATAACCCTACATATGTTTCGGTCCAAAATGGGCCATCATCAGGGGTTGCTGGTTTTTAAGCTTTCACTTGTGCACTTCCTTTGGTGTTGTTAAAAACAGTATGTGAGTTTTTGTTGGTATCATGGTTTAGAACACTGAAACACTATGCATATGTAGGGTATGTGAAAAACTAAATTAGTTATATTTTTGTGCAATAAATGTTTATATTTTTATTATTATTATTATTATTTACTGCAATTGGGTTTCACCCGGTGGCAGTAGTCCTTACACTAGTACACACAATACAAATGTTTTCACCCGGTGGCAGTAGTCCTTACACTAGTACACACAATACAAACGTTTTCACCCGGTGGCAGTAGTCCTTACACTAGTACACACAATACAAATGTTTTCACCCGGTGGCAGTAGTCCTTACACTAGTACACAAATACAAACGTTTTCACCCGGTGGCAGTAGTCCTTACACTAGTACACACAATACAAATGTTTCACCCGGTGGCAGTAGTCCTTACGCTAGTACACACAATACAAATGTTCTCACCCGGTGGCAGTAGTCGTTACACTAGTACACACAATACAAATGTTTTCACCCGGTGGCAGTAGTCCTTACACTAGTACACACAATACAATGTTTTCACCCGGTGGCAGTAGTCCTTACACTAGTACACACAATACAAATGTTTTCACCCGGTGGCAGTAGTCCTTACACTAGTACACAAATACAAACGTTTTCACCCGGTGGCAGTAGTCCTTACACTAGTACACACAATACAAATGTTTAGTGGCATATCGTTACATAAATACACAATACAAAGTTCACGGTCAATTTACATATACACAAATACATACATATAATATACAAATAACATACATAGAACAACCTAACACATTACAAAAAATACATACCTTACAAAACATACCCACACCTTACAAAACATCCACACCTTACAAAACATCATCCTACAAAAGAATCTAATCAGTTCACTATAAAACACCATTCCTTTGTACCATACATCCACACCTTACAAAAACACCCATACACATACAAAACAAAATACATACAGTAAATACAAGTACACATTAGTTAGGTAAGTACTATATTATCATAATTTTGCACGGTATATACAATATCAAGTTAAATAGTCAGTTGTTAAACATGGAATTGTGTCTTCTCGTTAACTGTAACTCGAAGTAACTTCACGTATATTCTCAGACTAAAAGAGTTGGTGCGGCTGAATTAGCAAAAAGAAACTGGGGCTCATCAATCGCAAGCAATGCTAGTGAATGTCAAGCCGGGACGGTTACATCTTTGTAGCTAGCATTAGTTAGTTCTGTGCTAAATGTGTAAGTACTGAACGTTCTTGCGCTCTCATTGTATGAAGTGCATGCATAAAATTAATGTTTAGTGGGGAAATTCTGTCTCTCCGTTTGTGCTATCCACACGTTTAATCTCCGAAACAAATGAACGAATTTTGGGATGAAATTTGGTATTGTGTGTGTGTGTGTGTATGCTACAGCTGTCGGGCAAATTTAATTTTGATTTGCGTCAGGCCTGCTTCGCAACATATTTTTTTGATTTTATCGGTTTTCATTAAACGTATCCCTTCATAAAAAAAAATTGGCACTTGCCATGAAAACGTTCGTCTCATGAATTATACAACTTTGTCTGAAACATTTTGGGTTACAACGAATATTTAACGTAATAGTAAAGTCGATAATTCTTGACTGTGTGCAATGTGTCTTAGTGCAATTAGCTCGTCAAGAGTGTATTTCTGTCTCCAATAAATGAACCTCAAGGTTAGTCAGGTACGTAAAGTAATAATAACTCATTTGCAGATGCGTATTCTAGTTTGCAGTTTATTTTAGGCGTCTTTGAGTCCGGTCCTCGATAATGACTGCCTGTAGGTGGGCCTACGTCGTGTAACTTTGAGTGATATCGACAGATTACGTAACGCACGTGTGGGCCCAACATTGTAACATTATGAAGGGTACCAACTCTGGGGCTGCACCTATCATGGGTACCGAGGTTTGTGGATTGCAGAAATACGCGCCTTATCTGAACATGTCATGTTACAAACAGCAAGGCATTGTGTTGGACACATGCAGCTATATAACATGTCATGTTACAAACAGCAAGGCACTGTGTTGGACACATGCAGCTATATAACATGTCATGTTACAAACAGCAAGGCACTGTGTTGGACACATGCATCTATATAACATGTCATGTTACAAACAGCAAGGCACTGTGTTGGACACATGCAGCTATATAACATGTCATGTTATAAACAGCAAGGCACTGTGTTGGACAATGCAGCTATATAACATGTAATGTTACAAACAGCAAGGCACTGTGTTGGACACATGCAGCTATATAACATGTCATGTTACAAACAGCAAGGCACTGTGTTGGATGCAGCTATATAACATGTAAATGTTACAAACAGCAAGGCACTGTGTTGGACACATGCAGCTGTATAACATGTCATGTTACAAACAGCAAGGCACTGTGTTGGACACTTGCAGCTATATAACATGTCATGTTACAAACAGCAAGGCACTGTGTTGGATGCAGCTATATAACATGTCATGTTACAAACAGCAAGGCATTGTGTTGGACACATGCAGCTATATAACATGTCATGTTACAAACAGCAAGGCACTGTGTTGGACACATGCAGCTATATAACATGTATGTTAGAAACAGCAGGGCACTGTGTTGGACACATGCAGCTATATAACATGTCATGTTACAAACAGCAAGGCACTGTGTTGGACACATGCAGCTATATAACATGTCATGTTACAAACAGCAAGGCACTGTGTTGGACACATGCAGCTATATAACATGTCATGTTACAAACAGCAAGGCACTGTGTTGGACACATGCAGCTATATAACATGTATGTTACAAACAGCAAGGCACTGTGTTGGACACATGCAGCTATATAACATTTCATGTTACAATCAGCAAGGCACTGTGTTGGACACATGCAGCTATATAACATGTCATGTTACAAACAGCAAGGCACTGTGTTGGACACATGCAGCTATATAACATGTCATGTTACAACAGCAAGGCACTGTGTTGGACACATGCAGCTATATAACTGTCATGTTACAAACAGCAAGGCACTGTGTTGGACACATGCAGCTATATAACATGTCATGTTACAAACAGCAAGGCACTGTGTTGACACATGCAGCTATATAACATGTCATGTTACAAACAACAAGGCACTGTGTTGGACACATGCAGCTATATAACATGTCATGTTACAAACAGCAAGGCACTGTGTTGGACACATGCAGCTATATAACATGTATGTTACAAACAGCAAGGCACTGTGTTGGACATGCAGCTACAGCAAGGCACTGTTGACACATGAGTTATAGATCGAACTGTACTGACGCCGTGTAGGTTCGTAGACGGTTACAGACATTTTCGGAGCAAAGCATTTTCATCTGCAGGCTTATCTTGAAGATGGAAGCAGCAGTTCCATACGAAACGTTAATAACTGCCTACCAGACTGTAAAGTATCACAGTCTAGACCGCAGTGTAAATTTTCACCCCCGTGTTAACGACAAATCTCATATGGCTAAAATTAGTTCATTTACAGTTCTGGGTAGGGGTTATGGCCTTGACTTCCCCTCAAATTCTTCTGTGTTGCGAGTCTACAGTAGTCCCTATACTCGTAGCAACGGGGCACGCGGTGGTGCAGTTGGTTGAGGCACTGCACTACAAGCCGGAAGGTCGCGGGTTCGATTCCCGATGATATAATTGAAATTTTTCATTGGCATAATCCTTTTCGATCGCACTATGGCCCTGAGTTCGACTCAGTCTATAACAGAAATGAGTAGCAGGAATATTTCCTTGGGGGTAAAGGCGGCCGGTGCATAAAGCTGACAACCTTACCACCTTCATGTGCCGATTGTCTAGAAATCTGGGATCTTCAACCTCCTGGAACCCTAAGGGCCTGTCCAGGCCTGTAATGGGATTGCTTTTACTCGTAGGAGCGTTTTGTGGCACTGCTGAGACATTAATTTGAATTCGTTTTATACAAATATTTTGAGAAGGAAAAGTTGAATTGTGGCTACTTGTAGTTTAACGGGTTCATAACAGACATCCGTTGGCCGGCTTGTGTGATTGTAATATACCGTCGCTGTCCATAATAACAGAAGATTTCTTGATCTGCCTCGCCATTGAACTGATTTGTTTACTTGTTAGCTGGTGACTTGCGCAGGCACTTACTTTAGAATGTATGAGTTGCATACAGCGTGCGGCTTTTGAGTACATCGCGGGAATTGTGAAATAATAATAATAATAATAATAATAATAATTATTATTATTATTATTATTATTATTATTATTTACTGCAATTGGGGTTTCACCCGGTGGCAGTAGTCCTTACACTAGTACACACAATACAAATGTTTTCACCCGGTGGCAGTAGTCCTTACACTAGTACACACAATACAAATGTTTTCACCCGGTGGCAGTAGTCCTTACACTAGTACACACAATACAAATGTTTTCACCCGGTGGCAGTAGTCCTTACACTAGTACACACAATACAAATGTTTTCACCCGGTGGCAGTAGTCCTTACACTAGTACACACAATACAAATGGACATATAAATATACATAAAAATAACAATACAAAACAAACTATACACAATTACAAAATAAAATACATACAGTAAATACAAGTACAAACATTAGAACACCGTACACACATTACAAAAACATCCACACCTTACAAAAGCATCCACTCCTTACAAAAGCATCCACACCTTACAAAAACATCCACACCTTACAAATTCATCCACACCTTACAAAAACACCCATACACATACAAAACAAAATACATACAGTAAATACAAGTACAAACATTAGAACACCGTACACACATTACAAAAACATCCACACCTTACAAAGCATCACTCCTTACAAAAGCATCCACACCTTACAAAAACATCCACACCTTACAAAAACAGGAATATTTCCTTGGGGGTAAAGGCGGCCGGTGCGTAGGGCTGACAACCTTACCACCTTCATGTGCCGATTGTCTAGAAATCTGGGAGCCTCAACCTCCTGGAGCCCTAAGGGCCTGTCAAGGCCTGTAATGGGATTGCTTTACCTTACCATAAGTTGGTTGATATATTAATTATAATAATATTCACAGTATGAATAACATGAAAAACAGCAAAAAAAAAGGGGGGGGTTTGTCTACACAATGAAGATTTATTCTGTTAAATCGAAAATGCTTTGATGTTTGATTCTTTAAACGTTCATAAGTAAGGATTTGTGTTTAATGTATGTTTCAGCTACTGACTGTACTATCTACAGCTGTTAACTACTAGTATATTTCAATGTTGTTATCTTATTATACTTTCTTAAGCTTCTCAAGTGACGGTCTGTAAGTGTGAAGAGTCTCTGTAGTTTGATGCCCCTGAACACTTTTATTGTAAGGAATTAGGATCGGAGTCCATTGGCCGGATAACAGGAGGCAAGGCCACCGGTGTGTTTGCATCTAATGACTGTAATGTTACCTGTCAGTGGCGCCGTGACTGTTATGTGGCTGTGGTTAGGACACGAGGATCGCGTGGTCTGGAAACGAGAGAATGCCAGATTTTAAATTGGATTACCGTAATGGAGACAGAGACAGCCGCTGGGGAATTTTTATGCCGATTTATCATCACCGCCACAACTAAATACATTACGGGAACTTGGCTGAGAAAAAGCGAAAGAAGCTCTTATCCGAAATAAAGTTTTGAGTTATGGGTTCAGGGGGATAAAGCAGTGTTTGAAGGCGTTAAAAATGGAGATTTTAAATGAAGATGGAACAGGGAGGGATTCGAGGTTCTCACAGAGGTATTGCAAAACATTTAAGTTTTCTGGCATGTAGTGCTGTTGTCGTTGGTTCCGACGTTTCGAAGGATCATGGATCCTGAGATTAAGGTGATGCGATCTTTCGAAACGTCGGAACTACTCACCCTGTGATACAGCGTCACATCCCGAAGACTTCAGACAGAACAGGTTACTTGCTGTCTTGAAGTTGGTGCTAATTGTAACGTGAGTGGAAACGTGTTTTGATCTTTCGAAACGTCGGGAACTACTCACCCTGTGACACAGCGTCACATCCCGAATACTTCAGACAGAACAGGTTACTTTGCCTGGTCTTGAAGTTGGTGCTGATTGTAACGTGAGTGGAAACGTGTTTTGATCTTTCGAAACGTCGGGAACTACTCACCCTGTGACACAGCGTCACATCCCGAAGACTTCAGACAGAACAGGTTACTTTGCTTGGTCTTGAAGTTGGTGCTGATTGTAACGTGAGTGGAAACGTGTTTTGATCTTTCGAAACGTCGGGAACTACTCACCCTGTGACACAGCGTCACATCCCGAAGACTTCAGACAGAACAGGTTACTTTGCCTGGTGTTGAAGTTGGTGCTGATTGTAACGTGAGTGGAAACGTGTTTTGATCTTTCGAAACGTCGGGAACTACTCACCCTGTGACACAGCGTCACATCCCGAAGACTTCAGACAGAACAGGTTACTTTGCTTGGTCTTGAAGTTGGTGCTGATTGTAACGTGAGTGGAAACGTGTTTTGATCTTTCGAAACGTCGGGAACTACTCACCCTGTGACACAGCGTCACATCCCGAAGACTTCAGACAGAACAGGTTACTTTGCTTGGTCTTGAAGTTGGTGCTGATTGTAACGTGAGTGGAAACGTGTTTTGATCTTTCGAAACGTCGGGAACTACTCACCCTGTGACACAGCGTCACATCCCGAAGACTTCAGACAGAACAGGTTACTTTGCCTGGTGTTGAAGTTGGTGCTGATTGTAACGTGAGTGGAAACGTGTTTTGATATTCGCCAGATCCCTTTAGATCCCTTTTTTGTGTTAATGTGGTTTTTTGAAGATACAGATCTCCTGTTGACACAGCTAATCAGCGCTACAGAAAGAACAGTGCACCGTATGGAGACATACATATATCATAATCAAGTACTTTACATAAAATAACGTCAAAATGGTAAAAGGTAGAACTTCAAAACAGCCGGATTACCTACAACTTCAAAATTGACATATATATTATATATTATTTATTACTGTAAGTGGGTTTATATCCGGTGGCAGTAGTACTGCAGTGACACATAATACAGAATAACATACATCACAAAAAATAACACACAAACTTACAAAAACAATAAAACACTCATACTACAAAAAAAGAGTAGCTAAGCCTAACAAAAAAACCTAACGTAGATGAATTAGAGTTGAAAATAATTAGGTATACAAAGCAATGAATCAACCATATCAATACCACAAATTCTCATATATTATTATCCGTACTTAAAAATTATATCTCATTTCTTTTTATAGAACTTTATGTTGCTAGTATCCTGCAAAGTATTTTGTATATAAGTTATATTGTGTATTACCTGAAGATGGCCACGTCGACCGAAACATGTCGTATTGATGCTGTAGTCTGTCTTATGACAGGTCCGTAGCCTCTTCATGTTGCAGTCTGTCTTACGACAGGTCCGTAGCCTCTTCATTCTGCAGTCTGTCTTGCGACAGGTCTGTAGCCTCTTCATTCTGTAGTCTGTCTTACGACAGGTCCGTAGCCTCTTCATTCTGCAGTCTGTCTTGCGACAGGTCTGTAGCCTCTTCATTCTGCAGTCTGTCTTGCGACAGGTCTGTAGCCTCTTCATTCTGTAGTCTGTCTTACGACAGGTCCGTAGCCTCTTCATTCTGTAGTCTGTCTTACGACAGGTCCGTAGCCTTTTCATTCTGTAGTCTGTCTTACGACAGGTCCGTGGCCTCTTCATTCTGCAGTCTGTCTTACGACAGGTCCGTAGCCTCTTCATTCTGTAGTCTGTCTTACGACAGGTCCGTAGCCTCTTTATTCTGTAGTCTGTCTTACGGCAGGTCCGTAGCCTCTTCATTCTGTAGCCTGTCTTACGACAGGTCCCGTAGCCTCTTAATTCTGTAGTCTGTCTTACGACAGGTCCGTAGCCTCTTCCAAAGCGAGTTCTCTATAGGGTGCGATCCAGTGCTTCCTCTTTCAATTTACAGTATCTGCTCTTTTCCTTAAGGTCATCCAGTAGCTGCTTACGTCTTCTCCCTCGTCTTCCCGTCATTTCTATCCTTCCTTCTACCTTTCCTTCAATCACATGTTTCAGAAGGCAGTTTCTACGCAAGATGTGACCAATCCAGTTAGCCTTTCTTCTTTTTATTGTATGTAGGATATTCCTCTCATCCTTGACTCTGTGTAATACTTCTTCATTTCTCACACGATCGGTCCAACTGATCTTCTCCATTCTTCTCCAGCACCACATTTCAAAATTTTCCAGATACTTCTGATCTACTTTCCGAAGTGTCCACGTTTCAGCACCATACAAAGCAATGCTCCAAGTGTAGCATTTTACTAGTTTCTTCCTTAAATTTAAGTCCAGTTTGTTGGTGAAAATATTCTTCTTCTTGTTGAATGCTGCTTTTGCCATGCCAATTCTGGATTTAATTTCACGTATACACCTTGCATCATTTGTTATCATGCTGCCCAAATATTTGAAATATTCCACATTCTCCAATTTCTTTTGATCAATCATAATTTTCATTGGGGATGGTTGCCTTGAGATTCTCATTACCTTAGTTTTTTCCACATTAATTTCCATTCCATAGCTTCCTCCAATTTCAATTAGTCTATCAACCGTGCCCTGTAGCACAGTTTCTTCCCTAGCCAGTAGCACAAGGTCATCTGCATATTTCACAGTGCGAATTACTTGTCCTGCTATTTTGAAGTCTCCAAACCCTTCAAGAGCTTCTTTGGTAAGGTACTCGCTGTATAAGTTGAACAGAATCGGTGACAAACAGCAACCTTGTCTAACTCCTCTTCCAATCTTCACACTTCTCGTCTCCCCTTGGTCCAGTCGTACTTTAACACTCTGTTCCATGTACAATTTGCTGATCAATCTTCTTTCGCGCCAGTCTATCCCAATTCCCTTTAGGATCTGCATTAATTTGGTCCAGTTGACACCGTCAGATGCCTTCTGCCAGTCTACGAAGCAAGCACACAATTCCTCGTCTATGACCAAGGCTCGTTCTGATATTATTCTCAGCATCCCTAGTTCCTTTTCCTCTTGTAAATCCAAACTGATCTTCTCCAAGCACATCGTCAGACTTCCTTTCAATCTCTCTTCTAAGTATCCTCGCTACTATCTTTGTTGCATGTGCGATGATGCTGATTGTGCGATGGTCGCTGCATTTTGTAGCTTTGGGCTTCTTCTTTAAGGCAATCATTGTAAGGCTAGGCGCACACTTGCGATTTATTGCCGCCGCGACTGAAAAGTCGCAATCGCCGAAAAGTATTGCGGTCCGCACACGGCGACCAAAAAATCGCTAGTATATTTCAGTAATGGTATGGATTTCATCGAAAGTACTTGTGTGATTGCCTTATTACTCCGTATGAAATCCAAAAAAAGACGCAAACAAAAACAATTTCTCTTTCAGATTACGGTCACTGTACTCTTTCAATTTTTTGTCATACAGAGCAGGCCGTTTTTCCAATTCAAAAATCAATTTCTCCGTGTCCAAAACAATGTGTGATGGTGAATCATCAACAGCAGATTCTTTATCAGACATAATTCAATATCAATAACAAATAATTCAAATACAATAATTTTCAATGATAGATTTCTCTCCAAGGATTGAACTGCGACTGAACAGCAGCAGAAGCAAGTGTGTGCAGGTTCATTCCTGTCTATGTAACCCATTTTAATTCGCGACAGTCGCGTCGCTAGTAAAATAAGGCTGGTTGCATCTTTTTAATCGCTGCTTTTATTTAGTCGCATGTGCGCGCATTCCTACTGAAAACAGTGTGTTCTATTTGTGCGACTAAATAATCGCGCGACAGAAAATCGCAAGTGTGCGCCTAGCCTAACTTCAATTAAATCTCTGGGCCATTCCCCATTTACATATATGCTGTTGATCAGCTGTGTCATTAGTCTGAGACCATCTTCTCCCAACAATTTGAGTACATGTCGTAATGAACACTAAATTCTGAAAACAATGTAAATTTAGTTGTGATTGACGGTCATTTCAGTATAGTGTGAATGTGCCGGTATTAGGTCTACATTGCGTATACAGCTGAAACTGCAGTGTATACAGGGCGTACACAAAAGAATGGTGCAGTTTCAAAAGTGAATAAAAACTTTATGTCTCACATTACACAGGCACAACATACACCGTCAGCGGCGGCAACTGTCCAAGTTTCTCATGCTCTACCAGCAGTTCGCTTCTCATGCTTACTGCATGGCCGCGGGGCCAGTTTAGGGGAAATGCGCTGGATCGGACGTGCTGCTGCAAATGGAGACAAGAACCTTCTCCCTTGGCCACCCCGTTCGCCAGATCTTACACCGTGCGATTTGTTTTTTTGGGGGGTTCGTTAAAGACAGCGTTTATGTACCACCATTGCCCACGTCCATCCATGAAATTCGTGATCGGATAACGCATGCACTGCAGGCCATTACAGCGGACATGCTACACCGGGTCTGAGATGAGTTTGATTACCGTGTGGATGTGTGTCGTGTGACCCAGGGTGCACATATTGAAGGATTGTAATTTCCAAATGAGAAACTTGGACAGTTGCCGCCGCTGACGGTGTATGTTGTGCCCGTGTAAGGTGAGAAATACATTTTTTATTCTCTTTTGAAACCGCACCATTCTTTTGTGTATGCCCTGTATAAGGAACGTCTCACCGCAGTAATTCGCAATCTGGCTATGTATGTTTCGGCCGAGACAGCCGCTATCCTGCTTGCGTTTTAAGTAGTTTTCCTTATTCCCTCGAGGCAAATTCGGGAATAGTACCAGAAGTTATGGCGGCGACCAGTTCCTTCCACGTCCTCTCCGATTCATTAGCCACTGGTTACAGTATAATTCGCTTAAAAACTTAATGTGAGCTGTCAAAATCATTTTTAAATAAGCCAAGAATAAAAAAGTATGATGTAGGCCCTGCACTGCGTGTAATATTAGTTTCCCTTGTTTTTAACTGACTGTACTTCACGACATGTATAATAGTGTTTTAGTTGAGTATACTTTACGACATGTCGAATAATGTTTTAGCTAAGTATACATTAAGACATGTCGAATAATGTTTTCGCTAAGTGTACATTACCATAGCCGATCCCAGTGGCCGTGCGGTCTAAGGCGTGGGTCTGCGGCCGCTCGCTTACTGGGATCGTGGGTTCGAATCCCACCGGGGGCGTGGATGTCTGTCTCTTGGAGTGTTGTGTGTTGTCAGGTAGAGGTCTCTGCGACGGGCTGGTCCCTCGTCCAGAGGAGTCCTACCGAGTGTGGTGTGTCTAAAAGTGTGATCGTGAAGCGTCGAGAAATGAAGAGGCCTAGGCCCCCAAGGGGCTGTCGAGCCATTGGAAAAAAAATATATTACCATATGTCTAATAATGTCTTAGCTAAGTATACTTGACGGCGTGATTAATAATATTTGTAGCTGCTATACTTTATGGTATGTCTAACAATTTTCATGTGAAAGTAAAAGAAATTTGCCTCTGCGCATAAGCACCACATTATAAAGGCGTCTGCTTCGAGGGCGTGTGTGGTCAGCTTTGCGTCCCGTCCGTTTTATTCCCAAAGAAGAGGGCCCACAGTGCCACGGGGTAGGACGCTGGGTGAGCCCGCGAGCTGGTGGGAGCTTCGTGGTGAAGAGAAAAATTGCTGCCCTTGCCGGGAACCGAAACCCAGTCGTACTGCTAGTAAAATTTCAGTTCCTACCCCACAGACAACAGATCGCGTTTCCAGTACAAAGACCAGTCAGTTAATTCTGTTGAGTGTAATAATCACTGCTTATCCTGGTAATCATACGACGCACTTAAGTGCACAGTGTAGGCAAAACGCGGAAGGTTTGTAATGCTAAACCAAAATCAGACCGGTACGATAACTTTCTGCATAATGTCCAATACCAAGTTTATGCAGGTTCGTTAATGTGGTTGTGGGATAAAACACTCTGTTTTGTGGACAGACGTAGCGGCTCCTCTGCCTTCACTTGATGCTCTTTGTGCAAACACAGAACATGCTTCTGGCCAGAGGAGAGGCATTAATATTGCTTATAGCTTATAAAATCCGTTTTATTTCGCCATTAAACTGTAATGTGTTTGCTTTTGTTTTTAATGCCTAGAAGTTTCGCAGAGAAGTTGTAGTCCTAATGCGAATATAAATACGTTTGCGAGACAGATGGGCCGCTGAGTTTATTTGTTTGTAGTTGTTTTGTTACATGTGATGTACAGCATACCTGGGAAAGAACACGTGAGATGAATTCTGTCGTAATAATTTCCTCAGCACGTGTCTGGTGGCGGAGGGAGGAGGAAATGGTCTTGTCAGCATCAGATATATGTTCTGTGTTATGGCGTGCTTTTTGTTTCGTCCTTTAGTGGACAAAAAAGAGAACAGCATTGCGCTGGGATGCCATCCATTTCTGTGAGTAGTTGAAAATGTATCTACACCAAAAGCATTGTGGCGCCATAGGGGGGGAACAATTCTAGCATTGTCACATATTCAACTTGAATTTCTGGCAGTTTCAAATATTTAAAAGAAAAAACGGTAACGAAAGAATTATGTTCACGAGCAAATTAAATTCGAGGAATGTTCTCTGCCATTTGGTTCAGAATATTTTGCTTTCTCTTTCTCCCTCTAAAACAGTAAAGCTATAATATAAAAGCAATATAATTTATAGTTTATAACATAATATAATTTATCTAATATAATTTATATATATATAACTTATCTAATTATGTATTTTATATAATATAACTTTATATATAAACATATAAATGTATGTATACATATGTATTTATACATATGTCTGAGTATTTTGTATATATTATAATTTATCTAATTTATTATTATATATATAATCAGAATATTTTACTTTCTCTTTCTCTCTCTAAAACAGTAAAGCTATAATATAAAAGTAATATAATTTATAGTTTATAACAATATAATTTTATATTTATATAACTTTATCTAATTAAGTATTTTATATAATATAACTTCATATATAAACATATAAATGTGTATATATTATTCATAATGTCTGAGTATTTTGTATATATTATAATATGTATTATAATTTATCTAATTATATAATATGTAATCAGAATATTTTGCTTTCTCTTTCTCTCTCTGAAACAGTAAAGCTTAGTATATATCAAAATATAATTTAAATGTATGAAATTTGGTATCTAACTCCAGGACAGCGAAATAGTTGAGGGCGTTGGAGAGCGGAGAGACGGACAGAATATTTGTACTTTCGATTGAGGGAAGTTACAGGAGTGCGGAGGTAATCAGTAAGAAGGAGTGTCAAAGTGTTCTCTTGACCAGATGTTAATTACGTGATACAATAAAGAACAATGAGATCGGCGGAGCATGTACCACGTATGAGAGAGGCGATAAATGCGTGCAAGATTTTATTCGGGAAATGTGAATAGAAGAGATGACTTTCTAGAATTAGGCAAGGGTAGGATAATAGTATTAAAATCGAGCTTCAGGAAGTAAAATGTGACTCTTGTGAATTGGGTTTATCTGGCTTAGGATAATGTCTAGTGGCGGGCTCTTGTGAGGACGATAAAGAACTCTCACGTTCCATAAAAGACGGCGAATTTCTTCATCAACTGATAGGATGTTAGATTCTCATGGAGGGTCTGCTTCATCGAGTTGGTTTATCCATCATATGCATATTTGTAGATTTTCTTCAGGTACTTGGGCTTCCTGCAAATTTTAAACAGCGTTAAGCTTGGGCCTACCCACATTTTTTGTATTTACATGTATTAAGACCTTCAGTAAGCCCATGGCTTTGTAGAACACACCATTTAAAATAATTTTCTTTCGGTTTTGCGTATATTGGTATGTACTGTATTGCTTACTAACGAGTTTTGTTCTGTACAAATCTAACCAACAGTAGGGGTTAACGTGCAGCTGATATAAATTAACTGTATCCTCATATTTTTTGAGTATAGCTTACACCATGTAAAACACTGCAAATGGAAGTCCGAAGTTTTTATGGGATTATGTTTTACCGTGTGCTGGTTTATTATACGTTGAGGCTTCTGCGAGAAATTTGTTCAGGTTGGATTTGACCTTTCCGTAAAGTACAATTTTCATTGGATCAGCGAGGACTAAAATTAAATTCATCCAATACAATTTACTGTAAACCCCAATGTAAGATTGTGTCCCAAGATTTTAGGCTTGCGTATATATCTTTCGCATTATGCTTTTACTGTGTACATTTTTTTTTTTTGCGAAGAACACGTACATATTTTCTTGAAGAGGAAGTCTTTATGCTACTGCAGCTGAACTCATGATGTCGTTCCTGTTTCTAGAGTCCCTAAGAATTGTTATTTGTAAGAAACTGTGTAGTATTTTGAATTCTGTGTCAGTTATTTCCTGTTTACCAGCAACCCAATAGTGAACAGGAATTAACTGAACGCAGAAATACTCAATAAATACTACACAACTATTCAAAAATACTACATTACAACATTTGCTGACATTTATCTATTTTAACTTACATTTTAATGTGTACCATGAATGTATAGCTGATGTAATTTGAGAAAGAAAGGTGAGCCCCTGAAGATGAACCATAAATTGGTTCGAAACATGTCGGGCATTTTTTTTAATAAAAATGTGTTGAATAACATAAACAGTGTACATTTGTCGGAGTAAGATTTATTTATATGAAGAAGTTTTTTGATTTTATTTTGTCAAGTTACCACGCATTTTATTTTGTAGCTGTACTGGCGAGTAACTGACTGAAGTGTGAAAAGATGCAGAGCGTATGTCCACTTAAATCACAAATGTCGTGTTCATCTTCAGAAGCTGTAAGTTTCCCATAAAGCATTTATGAATATTTGGATAAACGCATTTTATTATGCGGAATTTTGTTCTCATAGCAGTGTAGTTTAGGAAAGGTCTTCGGGGAGGTAACGCTCTGTGGTTGGGTGAGTGGTTATGACGTTTCGAAGGAACCTAATATCTTCATCTCCAAGAGAAAAAGTGGTCAAGCAGTTCTTTTTGGACTGCTTCACCGTTAAAGAAGAAGAAGGCATCACTTTCCTTCGAAACGTGAGTAGCCGCTCACCCAACGACACAGTGTCACATCCCTGAAGACCTGAATACATATTTTATTGTGATTCCGTTTGTAGGCACTGTTCTTGTTTTGTAAGTAAAATTATTCTTGTGGTATCGTTATGCTTCTGTGTTCGTGTGTGTATGTGTGTGACTGGTCTAATGACTGTCGAACCAGAAGACGGTTCTTAATTAAATATTTCAGGCCGTCTCACTTTCATAGTTTTAATTTCCTGCCATCTGATTCATCGTAGTGTTGCGAGCGTCATTTAGTGTAAAGCCCAGCTTTTTTTGTAATTACAATCTTAAGCAATATTTGACTGTAGGCCAGAGCGTTTTGTTCCTTTCCTTTCTCATGGAAAGGAGTGTATGAGATATGTGCTGTATGAGTGTCCTCTTTTGAACTTCTGAACCAGTTGCCACATGAAGATTCCAGTGTTCTGGGATTTTACGCCAGTGCTGTTCAAACGGTGGTACGCCTACCACTGATGGTTAGCATACGGTCGCTGGTGGTACGCGAAGAAATTCAAGAATTATTATTTTTTCAATATTAAAATTTAGAAACGTTAATTGCCATATTTAAATTGTTTTAAATGTGTTGAGTGTAGGGAAAAACATTTATAAATTGTATAACAACATACTCTTTCATTGTTCGAATATAAATACAGACTCTCCTCTGTCGTCTGATCGCGTTAAATTAGAAAAGTAACAACTGCGAAATTTGAGTTTTCTACGGCCTTGTTGTTTCGCTGGTTGGCAGGTTCCAACCTGCCAACCAGCGAAACATCCCGTAAGACCAGTATGCTGAAAGTAGGCATTAATATTTGCAGTACCCAGTGGTATGGGTACATGTTTTGTATTGTGACAGTGGTACGTGTACTGTTTTGTATTGTGACAGTGGTACGTGTACATGTTTTGTATTGTGACAGTGGTACTGTTTGTATGTGCAGTGGTAGTGTACATGTTTGTATTTGACAGTGGTACGTGTACATGTTTTGTATTGTGACAGTGGTATGTGCACATGTATTTGTTTGGTGACAGTGGTACGTGTACATGTTTTGTATTGTGACAGTGGTACGTGTACATGTTTTGTATTGTGACAGTGGTACGTGTACATGTTTTGTATTGTGACAGTGGTACGTGTACATGTTTTCTAAGTGTTACAGTGGTACGTGTACATGTTTTTTATTGTGACAGTGGTACGTGTACATGTTTTGTATTGTGACAGTGGCACGTGTACATGTTTTGTATTGTGACAGTGGTACGCGAGAAAACAAAAGTTTGAACAGCACTGCATGTCGATTAGTAAGTAGTTACTGACGTTTCGAAGGACTGTAGCTCCTCCATCTTCCATCCAAGAAGAATGGACTTGGGGTGTTGATCCCGAAGATGTAGGCTCTGTAGTCCTTCGCCACATCGTTAATTGTTTACCAATAGACTAGGGGTAATGTCCCTGAAGACTGTAATCCTCAGCGTACCGCTGTAATATCCTCAGAACTTGCAGTTATCCAGTTTTTATGTCCAGACACTAGCGCAAGATCTGTTGTTGGCTCGGCTCCATTCTCGGTTACTTCCATTGTTAAATTTCACTGGAAGTATGCGTAACTTCTCTTGCTTGAAATGCTACTGGCTATTAGAGCCGGCTTGTTCTGTAATGATGGGCCAAATAAGGAAATGAACCGAGACCGTGATGATCCATTTTAAATACGAACATATAATGTCTTCATTGAAAGTACAGTCACATTAACTAAAACGTGGACGCGCATTCACATCTTGTTGTGAACTACGTGACGTAACGTAACGCACGTCGCTCATGTAACCGATAAACCGTGGCTTCACACTTACGTTCAGTTGTGCTAAAATAATATTTATACGGCTGCAGTATAAACGTTGATCCACGCCGGGTCGAGTTTCGGACTTACGAACATTCGATCCTCTTTTACCAAGCCGTGAGGTAGGCCTATATTGAGGATGCGCGGTACGCTGTATAAACGTACGCCTGCATCAATTTTAACATCATGTCTATATAGCGCATTTAGTATTAACAAACGAGGCTCTCACGACCGAGTCACGTCGCTGAGCCGTCATTTCTAGTATGTAGGAAACGACACTTCCTACATACCAAAAATGACACTGAAGAATGAGGTGAGCGTGGCATGTAGCACGTATGGGTGAGGAGAGAGGTGCATACAGGGTTTTGGTGGGGAGACCTGAGGGAAGGAGACCACTTGGAAAACCCAGGCGTAGATGGGAGGATAATATTAAAATGGATCTTCAAGAAGTGGGATTGGGGGGGCATGGACTGGATTGATATGGCTCAGGATAGGGACAGGTGGCAGGCTCTTGTGAGTGCGGTAATGAACCTTCGGGTTTCATAAAACGCGGGGAATTTCTTGACTAGCTGACGACCTGTTAGCTTCTCAAGAAGGACTCTGCTCCATGGAGTAGTTAGTTAGTTAGTTAGTTAGGAAACGACACTACCATAATTTAGGTCAATTGAAGTTTAATTTCAAGTTTTTAAATATAGCCGTCTTTAACAATCCATCCGCCAAGTAACGAGTGACCGATCAAGGGACGGACAGAACTGATTTCTGATGACAAATGGAATTATGCTGTTCTTCAGGGGACATTAATTATACAATTACGTTATGTGTTGAACAGTTGCCTCGAAGTTCAAAAGTGAGTTTCTGGAACTGACCAGTTTTTTTCTGAGGATATTAACAAAGTATGCCTACCCCACGATTTGGTACAAATTTGCTGCGTGCCACTTGCTTTCGGCAGGCTTCCGGTTCGAATACCTGCTGAGGACTGGCATTTCTGAGGTTTCCCAGGGATTTTCAGAGTCATTCTTTGCATGTTTGCGATAACACTTTCTGATTTCACCCACGTCCCGCTTCATTACGTTTGCTAATCTGGCCAGTTGATAAAAGAGTCGGAAATAACGGAATGACCTTTCAGTTACAACTTATGCCCAATTTTAATTATCATACAATAGGCTTATCGTCAACAAAACAAAGCGTGACACAATTGCATGGTATTATAATTGTCCAGTTCAAATTCTGTATGTCTTTACATCGACTTTCCCATTGGAAAGTGAGCTTGACCTCTTCGTACCTTTGTAAATGCGACCTCGTTCCGAACTCTGCAGTCGTTTGCTTAGTTAGTTTGCCTTTATTCGGCAGTTTTATGCCGTTTTTGTGCTGTATCTCAGTGCCTTCTGACGCCAATCACGTCTTTCACTTGGTGTTGTGCAGACTTTCGTAGCGAAGATGAGCCATAGCAATTAGTGAGCGAAGTGACGGACTGGAGGTTGGACAACCAGATTTTGATTCATGAGATGTGTATTATAGGGCATTCGCAATGGAGAGTCTTTCCTGTCTTAATTGTATTTTCAACTTTTACAACAAAGTATGCTCAGGCGACCGAGTCATGCTGGTGTAATTATTACGTCGTGTGTGAAGGAAATGTTGCTGCTTTAGTGAAATAGATAAAGTTGTGGTGACAGGGCGTTACATCTGTCGTGGAGAAAATGTCAATACCAAATTTGACGTACGCATGTTTTTCTGCTTTCTTAGAACATAAAATGGACGCAAGATGTGGATTTTTTCTACCTGTGACGATATCTGTATTTCACTTTCGAAGCTACGCGACTCAGATAAATTTTGGTATTGGGTGTCTACGCTAAAAATTGTGTGAAATCTTTTCTTTTGGTTTCCAATTTGTAAGGTGTAAATCGTGTGTACGTGTGATACATTGTAAATCAGAGGGCTCGTGAGTCATAGCGAAGATTGCTGTCTTCTGGGATGAGCCATGAAGTCAGTAAGTAATCCTGGAAACCCAAAGTATATTTTTATCGATTTTCTGTAACATGTAGTGCCGTTATGCATGTGACGTAAAATACAGATTACGTTAAAAATACGGCTTTTATTTGAAATATATTTGTTGTGGTGAATCTTAATAATGAAATACGAAGTATTGTATTGTTTTTCCGTGCAGTGTTAATCGCTTTGTAGTTTAGGATTTATATCTGCAACCTAACAGGACAAAGTATTCGAGTTCATATGTTTAGCTATATATTGAAAGTATGTGGCTACGACATGGAAGCATCATTACGACAGAAGTGATAAATAAATTTCTGTAAGGAACTAAATAATGTTTGACACACGTAATGTAAGTTTAATGGCGCTTTCACAATGAAAAGCTGCAAAAAATGAGCCTATTAGCTTCGTCATGTCTGTCCGTCTTTCCGTATGTGACTCTCCAACACAGAGGACCGTATTTACGTTAAATTTTATGTTGAGAATTTTAAGAAAATTCGTCGACGAATTCCAGTTTTGGTTATTGTATTTGCACCCGGCATTATTTATTGACGTAATGCTGCCTCTGTTACTTGACCAATCAGTACTAGTATCAGCATTGTAGGAACTAACCGGTCTGTGGCGAATACAATGGAACTGAAGCCAAATAAACCAAGAGATAACCGGGCGTTCTTGTGGACCCATTTTTATCTGAGCTTCGTGTACCGCGAGAAGGTGCCCTGAGCGACTACGCATACATGAAAGCGGGTGCCGACACGTCGTTCCTCCACCCAAATTCTGTCGGGTGCTTTACATAATCAGTCCCTGCTTCATAACACGGTGTGGGCATTCAAACGGTATGGAGGAATTCCATGTTAATAGTGGCATAACAATTACGGTGGGAAACAGGATGTGGAGTAAACAACATTTGGATTGAAACCCTGATGAAAAGGCGTTTGCGAGAACTCAGTTTTAATGGGAGCATATTATTAAAGTGGACTCTTAAAAAGGTGATAATTAGATTGAATTGCTTTACCGAGTTGGTGTTCAGCTCAGTTACCTGTGTTCGAGACATGTCCGTTTTGAATCCCTGCTGGGTCACCGGCTATATTGATGTTGACATTGTTTTACTATATCTCTACAGGCTTTTGCCACGGTAGTACTTTCAAATAGGTCACAGCCAACACCATCTAAATCCTTTCCTCACTTCACGGCAGGGTCTTGCCAGCACTCAGAGACAGGGCCGAGAATTGGTCTTGGTCCCTAGTCTTGCTGCTAAGACTAGGTTACTGTCCTTTAATAGGAAGCAATCCACGGTACTTGCCTTCTTACTGGACATAACACCCTGAGAAGACATCTCTACATAATGGGGATGATTGACAGTCCCTTGTTTAGGAGCTGCGGGGCAGAGGAGGAGACCTCAGCTCATGTTTCCTGTGAGTGTGAAGCTTTGGCGACACTCAGACATACCAATCTGTGTTCCTTTTTCTTGGACCCGAGTATGTCAGAAATCTAAAACTGGGGGCAATCTGGAACTTCATGAAAGGGACAGGGCTCCCATGACTTGGTTTTCAGCTTAAGGGGCACAAAGGGCCTGTCAAAGGCCTACATGCATCGGGACCGAAAAGGGCTCGACCCATTACACTGTACAACAAATTTTGACTTTTTTTTCTGCTTCGGAAACTAAATATGTTTTCCTTTATAGATTTTTGGACGCTGAACACGAAAATGGTCACGAAAAGGCTTGATTGGCTACAGTTTCAAAAAAAATTATCTAACTTAGTTATACAAGCCTTACACACTATATTCTTGACATAGTGTATACTGACTGGCTTGCCTTGATTAAATGCACTGCCTCTTCGCCTGCCGTTTGTACGCAAGTCCAGGAGAATCCCTTGTTACCGTCCAGCAATAGTCGGCTAACATCGATGAACTCCACTTGCCCTGGTATCTCTTCTCCATTGCTGCGATATCACGATGAAAACGTTCGCCGTGCTCATCGCTCAGGGCCCCACAGTTTTACGGGAAAAAATCCAGGTGAGAGTGCAGAGAATGGTTCTTTAAAGACATATTGCAGCCTAATTCCTCATAGGACAACAACAGGTTTTCAACAAGTTCCTTGTAGTTGTCAGCCTTATTATTTCACAGAAAGTTGGTTGCTACAAGACGGAAATCATTCCACGCCCTCTTCTCGTTGCCACTGAGAATGTGGTCGAAATGTTCGTCTCTGAAGAGCTTGCGGATCTGAGGACCGATGAAAACAACCTCCTTGATTTTGCAGCACTGATTCCTGGGAATTCTCAGCGAGGTACCTAAACGCTGGCCGTGTCTGATCCATGCCTTAACGAAGTTCTTCATTAGTCCTAGTTTGATGTGCAGAGGAGGCAGCAAAATGTTGCTGGATTCTACCAGCGGTAGATGCTGTACATTCTTTGTTCCCGGTTGTAGTGATTGTCGGGAAGGCTAGTCCCTGCTCTTGTAATGGGAAATCTTTGCCCGACTGTCCCATTCACACTGGAAACAGCAAAACTTCGTGTAGCCCTGCTGCAGTCCAAGCAATACAGCAACAACTTTAAAGTCTCCACAAAGCTGCCATTGGTATTTCTTGTAGTTTACGCAGTTTAGAAGAAGCTTCATGTTGTCATATGATTCTTTCATATTGACTGCATAACTAACTGGAATTGATGGCAACACGTTGCCATTATGGAGCAGAGCAGCTTTCAGACTTGACTTCGATGAGTCTATAAACAGTCTCCATTCCTCAGGCTTAAGATTAATATTCAGGGCTGTCATCAGACGATCAACATCGTTGCAGGCGACAAGGTTACCTTCCTTCTTAAAGAATTGAGCCAGACTTTTTGGCTGGAACGGAACAGAGACTACTTTCACATTGTCATCGAGGAGATTCCACTGTTGTTGTCTCGACGCCAACAGTTCTGCTTTACCCTTCGGAAGTTTCATATCTCTGACAAGATCGTTTAATTCATTCTGTGTGATTCTGTGTGGTTCAGCAGACATCATGTTGTGTGCGAACTCATGATCTTTTGATGTTGATTGCTCAGATATATCACAAATTTCGTCTTCCTTGTCTTTTTCCGATTCCAGTGTAACTATTTCTGGAGGTTCCGGAACGGGAAGTCCTTCACCGTGAGGTACTGGCCACATAGCGAATGGTATATTCGGGTAGCGTAAGGTCCACTTTTTCTTCTTCGAAAACCCTTGCCGGTGGGGAGGCACCATGCAGAAGCAACAGTCACTGATATGACTCGTCTGCTCTCTCCACACCATGGGTATGGCAAAAGGCATTGATCGCCTTTTGCGGCTCAACCACTTTCAAAGGTTTGCTGCACAAGTATTGCAGCATATGTGCGGGGGCCCAGCTCTTGTCCTGGTCCCCAATCTGACATCCAAAGTAAAGATGGTAGACTTTCCTAATGATCAGGGTTATGGCACGCTTTTGTGATGAAAACGTTACCTTCCCACAAATATAACAAAAATTATCTGCACTGTTCACGCATTTTCGCTGCATCCTTATTGAGGTTCGGCCAAGAAACGGCTGTATAAAACTTTTAAGGCCTTTATAAACATTTGACGCTGCGAAAGACGACTTTTTGAAATGAGAAACACTCTTGTGTACAATGCAACTCCTGGAAGGAACTGAAATGCAAAACGTTGTGCGTGGCAATACCTGGCAGCTAATTTCATCATCCACTTTGCCCCGCTGCATTGCTTCACCTTTCTGATGAACAGCAAGTAGGCTGATGCAATGCCTGCGTGCTGACTGCATCATTCTCTTAACGTTAAGAGTTGCCAGATCGTTGGTCTAAGCCGCTCAACGCCAAAAGCAGTTTAAATGTAGAAATTGGGGCCCATCCAAGATCTTTGAAAGTAGAGCCAATTAACAATTTTAATTGTCATATTCGTGCTTAACGCACCAAAATGTAGTAAAGATTTACTACTTTCACCTCCGAAGCATTTTTACTGTTGTTCAGTGTTATCTGTTCTCTGCTGTTCTATTCCTCACTTCACGATCACCTCCCCATATCACTCGAAGTAGTGTGAGGTCTGTATCTGAAGCTGACTGTATTCAGTAACCTCTCGTAAACTGTCTAAGGATTGCGTCCAACGGTAGACTGATAAGCTGGAAGCCCACACGGTTATATTTGCTGTTTTACATTGTCAGGTTCGTTTGATATACGTAACGAGTCAGCAGTTTGCTCTACTACCCTCTTGTGGCGACTGGTTGTCATTGTACTGACACGTTTATTTGGCTCTGTTGCCGTGCTGTGGCGACTGGTAGTCATTGTAATGACATGTTTATTTGGTTCTCTTGCCGTGCTGTGGCGACTGGTTGTCATTATACTGACATGTTTATTTGGTTCTATTGCCGTGCTGTGGCGACTGGTTGTCATTCTACTGACACATTTATTTGGCTCTGTTGCCTTGCTGTGGCGACTGGTAGTCATTGTAATGACATGTTTATTTGGTTCTTTGCCGTGCTGTGGCGATGGTTGTCATTACTGACATGTTTATTGGTTCTATTGCCGTGCTGTGCGACTGGTGTCATTCTACTGACACATTTATTTGGCTCTGTTGCCTTGCTGTGGCGACTGGTAGTCGTTGTAATGACATGTTTATTTGGTTCTCTTGCCGTGCTGTGGCGACTGGTTGTCATTATACTGACATGTTTATTTGGTTCTATTGCCGTCCTGTGGCGACTGGTTGTCATTATGCTGACGTTTAGTTGGCACTGTTACCATCATGTGGTGACTGGTTGTCATTGTACTGACATTTAGATGATTCTATTACTATCCTGGGGTGACTAGTTGTTATTGTACTGACATTGTTTTATTTTTTAGATAAATGACAGCATTGGCATCGAACCCGGAAGCTTTTGAACGATTGTGCTTGTATTCAAACCACACAGAAAACCGTAGAAGCACTAATTGCGAAACTAAAACCAGTAAGAATATCTGTCAGTATAATTTCGAAACTTTGTGTATATTAACTATGTATAGGCCTATTATCTGCCTCAGACAATGGGCAGTGTCCAACTGTAGTATAATGAACCAACCATTGTCATGAACCCTTAGATAATCATAACAGACTGTTACACAGGGTCTGCCATGAGCACCTTGTAGTCATTCAGTAAATATTCTTTTGTTATGGAACCAGTCGCCACAGACGTTTTTTATTTAATCCTGTCCAGAGCCAGTTCATTTCATTTCACGATACATTTATCGAAGATAATCGTACATGTAATGCATTTCTTCCAGCTCTGCCAAGACCTCCCTGTTAGGTTTTTTTCGTGGGGTTTCCAAAAAAAAATTAAGTGCGTTCTCACCCGCCCACATGCACTGCCACGTATTATTAACTGTTAAACGTCATAAAATGTAGATCTAATTGTATTGTATGATTTTAATTTCAAGCTTTCTTTTTAATATGACATATATCTATTAAAATATGAGGAAGTATAGTGTCTGTGCTTGAAGGCGCTTGTTGTTGATAAACTGAACTATATGGGCAGAGTACTTTTTCTGATAGTCGCTGAGCTAGTCAGGAAGTTAATCACCATTTATGGAAAACGAATTTTGACCAGTAGCTTTCCAGATACTCTCTACCGAATGTTTATAATAGCCTTGAAATTCTTACACATTGTGCTTAATATTCACAAGAGCCTGACATCCTCGCACTTTATACCGAGTATTCACAACAGACTGCCATGTCATCATACTCTTTATTAAATGTTCACAAGAGCCTGTCGTATACTCACACTCTTTACCGAATGCCCACAAGAGCCTGCCAGATCTTCACAATCTTTACCGAATGCCCTCAAGAGCCTGTCGTATACCTCACACTCTTTACCGAATGCCCACAAGAGCCTGCCAGATCCTCACAATCTTTACCGAATGCCCTCAAGAGCCTGTCATATACTCACACTCTTTACCGAATGCCCACAAGAGCCTGCCAGATCCTCACAATCTTTACCGAATGCCCTCAAGAGCCTGTCTATACTCACACTCTTTACCGAATGCCCACAAGAGCCTGCCAGATCCTCACAATCTTTACCAAATGCCCTCAAGAGCCTGTCATATCTCACACTCTTTACCGAATGCCCACAAGAGCCTGCCAGATCCTCACAATCTTTACCAATGCCCCAAGAGCCTGTCAGATACTCACACTCTTTACCGAATGCCCACAAGAGCCTGCCAGATCCTCACACTCTTTACCGAATGCCCACAAGAGCTGCCAGATCCTCACAATCTTTACCGAATGCCCACAAGAGCCTGCCAGATCCTCACAATCTTTACCGAATGCCCTCAAGAGCCTGTCAGATCCTCACACTCTCTACCGAATGTTCACAAGAACCTGCTAGGTCCTCACTCTCGTTGCCCAATGTTCACAAGCGCCTGCTAGATCCTCACGCTCTTTACCGAATTTTCACAACAGTTTGCCATATCCTCACTCTATCGAATGTCGTCATTGATAGGTTTTGACTCCCGCTTACGCATTCAGGATGCCCCCGCTTTAAATCTTGGTCCGAAATCCAACTATGCTGATTGAGTTCAGTACAGTCTTGTCGGGCTGACAGCCGCGTCAAGTAGGTTATATCAACCGACGTTTCAGATACAGTCTGCATCTCCAGCATCAGAGTTCGGATATGACTCGACATTCCTCCTGCTCAGTTGTATCTGGGGAGGCTGGGCGTCGAGTCATCAGAATTCTGACGCTGGGGTGGCGCGCTGTCTGAAACGTCGTTCATTTGGAACACCTGACGCCACTGTCAGTCCGAGAAAGCTGTATTGAACTTTGTAGTCGTGAAACCTTCAAGACAGACGTCGTGTATACAGACTGAGATTTCTATTGGTTCCGCTCATGTCCACCAGGCAAGTGCCGACATAGTGCCTCAAATTAGATCAGGGTCGCTTCATTACGCTTCGTTTATAATTCTTTATCACCAGTAACCCTACAGACATACGCTGTATGTATGAGGTCTATTGAAATCACAATTAAATTAGCGTTAAATAAACGAATATTACGATTTCTTTCGTTCTTCTTTTGATCCTGGCTTTCTTTTTTCTTCCATTCCTTTGCGTCGTGTCTTTCTTCCTTTTTGTTTTTTCTCCTTTTGTTTTTTCTCCCTTTTTGTTTCCTTTCTGCATTTTTTCGTTATTTCTTTTATTTCCTCCCTTCTTGTCTTCACTTCCTCCCTTCTTTCTTTCTTTCTTTCTTTCTTCTTTTTTTGTTTTTTGTCGTTTTTATTCTTATTGTTTTAAAATACACAATTCTGTCGTTTACGAAACAATGCCACTTTCACATGATGACCCTTCTGTTATTAGCTACAGTTTCTGTAGTATTAAAGATGCTCAACTCCATACACAAGCTGCCCGTGCGAATAAGACGGAACTGTTGACATAAGCCATTCACTAGTGGCTGAGAGAAAACAGACGCATTGACGGTCACCGCTTCCACTCAGAAAGTTGGTTTGTCAAGCAAATCTTCTAGAATAAGTATCTCTCTGGAATCGTGCGCCTGTTTTATAGCCAGTGAGTGACTAACGTTACAGTTGAAGTTAATAGTTATTTGATGATGGTGTGACACGGCATTTAAGGCTATTTAAATCTGGTAGCGAAAGGCCTTCCAGTTTACATAGGACAAACTGGAAAGCCTTGTGCCACCAAATTTAAAGAACGCTATAATTAAGACAAATTCCGGACAGTTGAAATTTGCTGATCTCGTTACATTTTGGAATAAAATCACACGTCCGTACCTAAAGAGAATATTATGACCATTGTATCAAAAATACCAAAAGGAAGACACTTAGACATCGTTGCAAAATTCTACGTCTGCAAGGCACTCTCGTTAGATAAGAGGTACTGGTTCTATAGTGGACAGTACAGCTGCAAACACACAATGAATTATTGACTGTTACAATAAGAATAAATTTGTATTTTATTTTATTTAATCTTATTCCTGGTTCATTTTTCTTGTTAGTTTTATGATTGTTATATTTTTATACCGTTACTTGTTAGGCCTATGTTCTTGTAACGTAATTAATAATAAATTGGCGGACCAACACCTTATCAGCATATGACTACAGAATTTGGACGAATTGTATAAACACGATGTAATGATTTCTACGTGAGGTTATGAGGTAGATGTGTTATTTTAAAACGCATTATATGCAGTGAGTTTGGAACGAGAAAAATGTCTGGAATTTACTTGATAATGGCTGATTTTACCCGAAATATGTAGTCAAGAGTTCATATCAGTGAATATAGCTAGCTTGATATTGTACGTATAATAGCTGTGGTTATTGGATTTTAGAGTTATTCATTTATGTCAAAACACAGCGGAATGCAGCAAGCAAATGTAAAGATATGAGGCTATTTGGGTTTTTATCTCATTGTTGTAATTTCTTTATATAAAAACAATACCCATTCGGAAGTGGGTTGTGTTTCCGTCTTCAAGTGCAGACGATATGAAGATTCACAGTGATCTGTACAAATATTCAGATCGTCCCATAAAGTAGAGCAAACCATCATTTCATAATCTCCGCGGGTGGTACTGCTATTTCTGAAGCGTTGTGATTGATGTGAGGCTGTGATCCTTTGACGTAATTCTAGTTGCATGCAGTTAACTTCTTGGGAAGGTCGTTGTAAGGGTCGGCGAACGAGACATTGTCGCATTATAAAGTAATGCATCATGCAGCTCAGCCGTTAAATATTGGACTTAACCCGAGGTGCCTTGACTCGCACGGGGAGGATCTGTGAGATTTATGGGTCTCTAGGCTGTGCGTGGGACGTGGTGATGTGTAGTTTGGCAGAACGGCTCAAATGTTTCGAAGGAACCAGCTGCATCTGTCTTCAGGGTTCTGCCCCATTCGTATCCATGCGTGCAGTCTAGATCAAAGTATGATGATGAGAACTTTCTGAAACAGCCTCAATGGCGTTCCATCCCATGAAAGATGAGGTGTCACATACGTGTAAACAACAAATGAAATTATAGTTTTATGTTTATTTGTGCGCGTAAATCACATTACATGTTACAGCAAATGTAATTATCTGTCTGTCTCTTTGCAGAATTGTTTAAACTATCGAGACCAACAATGGATACAGACCGCTTGTACATTTGTTATACGTTGGCTGCTCTCAAGAACACCCCACGCTCCCCACCAATATGCTGTTAACTGTCAGCACTTCTCATCCACCTTGCATTGCTGTAAAACTAGTCATTTCATTCATACACAACTGTACATTTTAAAATTTAGTATTTACCAAAACGAGACAATGATATGGGAAATTCACAAATTAACGGTAACATTTCCCAAATTTATTCTGCCCATTCACTGCACGTCAAGCTTCGTGTCTCTTAAACGTGAAAAGATTGTTCTCTTCAGGATAATATGGCTTGTGTTTACAGGAGTAGGAGACTGCATTGTGTATAATAGTTCATCATGTGCTGACTGTGCAAATCTAAAGTTGATTTTGTCTGTTTCCGTTCTTTGTGTGAATTACATAAGCCAGTATTTTGGTACAAGTTTAAAAGAGGTGGTTGGCCTTTGTTTTGTGATGTATTGTCCAGCTTTGGTGACTCATGGGTGAAATCATCCCAGATTGTTCATTGTCATTGTACAGCAGGTGCTTTGTCGTTATTGTTAAAGACATGAAATTGTTTGTCAAAGAGAGAAGATTACATCACAGACAGCGGGAGCACACGGTTTGCAGGTAGAACAGACCCACTGACGAGCAGAAGTTTGTAGAGACTGGTTGGTTTGAAATGGAACTTTATTGTCACAGTTTGTGGAGAATTGTTGGTTTGAAATGGAACTTTATTGTCAGAGTTTGTGGAGAATTGTTGGTTTGAAATGGAACTTTATTGTCAGAGTTTGTGGAGAATTGTTGGTTTGAAATGGAACTTTATTGTCAGAGTTTGTGGAGAATTGTTGGTTTGAAATGGAACTTTATTGTCAGAGTTTGTGGAGAATTGTTGGTTTGAAATGGAACTTTATTGTCAGAGTTTGTGGAGAATTGTTGGTTTGAAATGGAACTTTATTGTCAGAGTTTGTGAAGAATTGTTGGTTTGAAATGGAACTTTATTGTCAGAGTTTGTGGAGAATTGTTGGTTTGAAATGGAACTTTATTGTCAGAGTTTGTGGAGAATTGTTGGTTTGAAATGGAACTTTATTGTCAGAGTTTGTGGAGAATTGTTGGTTTGAAATGGAACTTTATTGTCAGAGTTTGTGGAGAATTGTTGGTTTGGAATGGAACTTTATTGTCAGAGTTTTTGTAGAATTGTTGGTTTGAAATGCATCTTTATTGTCATAGTTTGTGGAGAATTGTTGGTTTGAAATGGAACTTTATTGTCACAGTGTGTGGAGAATTGTTGGTTTGAAATGGAATGTTATTTTTGCGGTTTGTAGAGAAATGTTGGTTTCAAGTAGGACTTTACTGTCACATTTTGTATATAATTGTTGGCTTGCAGTGGGACTTTATTTTCGCAGTTTGTTCTCGTCACATAGTATTATTAGGGTGATTGAATCGAATGAAGAGGTGGGTGGTGCATGCAGCTTGCAGCAAAGAAGCGCGTACAATATTTTATGTGTAAAACACGAGGTGACACCTCGGCGTAGATGTTAGAATAAAATTAAAATGTCTTGTAAATAGGTTGTGATATGATTAGTATACTGGTTCAGATTACATACATGACAAGGTTATGTGAATACGGTAATGAAATTTCGAGTCCCATAGTGGCAGCGAATGTCTTGACCAGCTGAATAGCATTTGACTGCGCAAGAAAGACCTTTCTTGTCTGTCCTCGAATTTGTAGTGATTACATGCAGTGACGTAGCTAGGATTTGTGGCGCCCCGAGCGAGTAATCACAATGGCCATCCCGAACTTTAAAAAGAAATCGCAATCCATGTATTGAATTTCCTTTTATTTGGCTCAACAGTTTAAAATTTGTTGAGCACAGAAAATCTAATTCTTTTTCCTATAAAATATTCAGTTTTCCACCCATTTTGCCGCCCCTCGAACTCTGCCGCCAGGGGCGGCTGCACCACTCGACCCCTCCTCCAGCTACGCCCCTGATTATACGCACTGAATTTCTTAATAATATTGGTGGGTTCCAGGCAAAGAAAAAATAGAGATATAAAATCAGGCAGATTGTACGGATATATTGAGAGTAAAAATTATTGAAACGGTTTGGCAACCCACGAAGATATATAATCGTTACCGTAGTTTTAACAAACATGTCACATCTCTTAAGAGGAAGATATGCCTTCAGCCATTGAGGTTGTTGGTTAACTCGTCTTCCTCGGTTTGTTCCTTGTAATAATGCTGGATAAAAAATACGCACAGGCAGGTTCCTCTTTATTTGGGTTTTCCACTCTTTTCTGTTACTGTACCTCTCCTGCGCCTTAATTTTCTCCTCGGAACTTTGTTCTAGTTTTCAATATGTTCTTCCCTTACAGATAAAAACCAAGCCGCACGCCCGTACATAACAATCACTAAATTACAACAAACCTATTAGCATTCAGCTCCATCTGCAGCTGCTTCTTATTGGGTCTTTCCAGCCATTGTCTCTCTGATGTGATGAACATTTACATCACGTTGCACAGTGGTTCCGAGCTGTAGTCTTGCCTTCGCCTATTAATTAATTAGCCGTACTTGGTTTAGCTCTGACGAATAAGGAACCAAGCCCAAAACACACTGCTTAACTCTTTGAAGAATGAAAATCAGCTCAATAATCTCACGAAACACATAGGCCTTTATACACTATGTGAGCAAAATGTAAATTTGTTGAGTGTTACAACAGGTGGTTCTAATTATCAGTTACAACTTTCTTTATACAGTATTTCTTGTAGTTAGTTTGTACGGTAGGTCAGTGCTTCTGAAAACGTTATGCCGTCATATTTTGAGTTTAAATGTTTACGTACGTGTCTAACGGTAGTGGTGATAGGTTTTATGTGTTTTATAACGTGTCTTACATTGTACGTAACAAATTGTGTGAGAAACTGTTTCGATTCCTGTTGATAAGAATTCAATATTGTTTTCTTCTTGGGTGTAAGGCATGTAACTTTGTGGGTAGGTTCCATGTCTTCTGAGGAACAAGACATACGCTGAATATGCAAACAGCAGGTTCCTCCGAAACATCGCTTCCTGTATATCAGGCTACACGACATGACGTTACAGAAGAAATCCTTCTTCGTAATTACCGCCTTGAGAACCCCAATTTGGATAAACCTAAACGTAGGCATGTCAAAAAGTTCTAAAAGAGACGATATAAAATAGGACCAAGTAGGCCTACTGCCACTGACTTTCCTGTTTGTCGTCCATAAATTACTCTACCTCTAGACACTGCGTATCGTAGGCAGTTGAAAGGCACCATTAGAAAAGGAGATCGAGTCAGGCCCAATCCAAGTGTCAGAGTTCTCGCAGATTGGGATAACGCGTTCGGATCTCACTCGGAGCTCAGAAGCTTGGAGCTGATTTCTAGCCGTTTGTTTTAATAAAGATTTAGAAAACCTCCATGATTAGGGCAGCAACTACTCTGTAGCGTCATTGAAAACTAAAGTAATTACAGTAATCCCCCGACTTACGTCGTTCCGTACTCACGTCCTTCGTCTCCAGATCCAATATACTGTATTAAGCCAAGTACGCAAATTCGTACGTACGGTGCTGAAGGTGTCTTCGAGTTGCTGAACTCCCATGGTCAGGAACTCACGCTCGACGATCTTGTTGAAATTCGGAAGCAAAGCGCCCTTGAAGAAGCCGAGGAAACTGAGCCTGAGTGTAAGGAGAGGACCGTGACAGTTTTGAATTTGGCTGAGGGGCGTGGGGTCACTGAAGCTGACATCAGGATGTTTGAGGATATTGATTCCAACGAGCAGTGAACAGTAAGACCTAGACAAGGAATTGTGAGGACTCTTGCTTGCTATGAGAAGATTCTGAAGAAGAAGAGGCATTTTTCTGGCCAGAGTTCAGTACTTAATTTTTCAAGTCTTCGTCAGAGATTCGTTCATCACCACTTGTGTTATTGCACATTGGAAATGATAACTCAGATGACCTTCCTACATTTCAAGAGTAAGTGCCTTCTTCTTAAATTTCCATTTGTTGTCAGATTTCCTACTTTGTAAAGTTCTGGTAGTATAAATATGTCTTTTCTTGATCAAAACATATTTTGTGGAACAACCATCTCCATTTTAACGTTGCCTTTGTGTGAAAATCTGCCCAGACTTGCGTCTCCTCGACTAACGTCTCCGGTCTCGGAACCACCTGCGATGAAACGTCGGGGATGTCTGTACTGGTAATGTGAAGTGAAACCATGCTGTAGCCCCTGTTACTGTCAGAAGTAGAATATGTATGTACCTTGCAACAAGAACAACCAGTGTCTTATTTGAATATCAGACACTGGTTGTTGTTGTTTCAAGGTTGTGTTTGTGTTGATGGGTTAGAAGCAAAAACAGATCAGCCCTTCATTGTAACTGGATAATCGTTTCAACATTGTCGCACCAATAATAAACTGATGTTACCTGCAGCCTGGGGTTTGTTATGTAGAGAGAGCGGCAGTAAATCAGGGCGGTATTAATAAAGATATCATACAAGAAGGGGATGTCGGCCAGCCACGTGGGAGGCCAACACAGGGGTGGGTTCATTAGGAACAAAGGCTGTATTGTATCGGATTTAAATGTGAAATGCCAACACCGATTGTGTGCCGGCTTGCGTTGTTGATGAGGAGCTTGGAAACGCGAAGGTAGTTGAGTGATGTGTTCGAGAGGCTTTGTGTATTTGTAATGTTACAAAGTCTCTCATGTTCTTTGCTTGTAGTATAAGAATGAAATATTTGTATATAGTTCCTATTTATATTATTTTAGTTGTTATTTCTATTCTTTAATTCATTAATATCATAATGTCTGTTTAAATTCAAACGGTAAATTATTGCGGCCATAAACATGTTACTTGATATTTATGTCATGGTGGTCCATTTTTTTGTATGTTATTTATAGTCCGTGGAGGACACTTTGAAGTCACGATTTGAATACATTTTGTGTGTTTGATGCGTTCTGGAAATATAACTACATTTAGACTAAAATACTGAATTTGGTATAATTCCAGTCAGTTGTGCCGAAATATAGTGCAGTGATTTGTTTTCCTTCTTTTTTGGGGGGGGGGGGGACTGTTCTAATGCGTACACGAGCTTTAAAACTTAAATGTCGTGGTGCAACAGTTTCTATTATTCTACAGTCAGACGTTAGTCAGACGTGCGACATTTGAGGTTCTCACAGCCGTTTGTTGAAGGTTTAAAGTCTCCTGGGATGTTTCGCAGTGTCGCAGGGCAAATAGTCCCCGATGTTTCGACGAATCATTATGCCTTCTTCTTCAGGGTCAAGCAGGCAAAGAAGAGTGACTCTTCGTGGACTGCTTCACCCTGAAGACAAAGATATTACGATCCTTCGAGACTTGGGGCACATTTACCAGTCCACACGGCGTAATATCCCATAAGACTTGAATATTTAGGCGAATACTTGGAAGCATAACGTAATCGACGTGAATTGGTTGGTTTGAAATGACGTTCATTGTGACCTTGTTGGTTTGCGAACCATTAGTAATTTCTTCAGGTTATCTTTTTTATCCATTGTTCTACAGGGAGTGTCGTGAGTAAAGTTCACTAGCTGTTGTAACAATTCACAATAAAGTAAATGTTTATTTATCTTAAGCACGTCATGTTGCTTTGTTGTACTTCTGTAAAATTAAAATTCGTCTTTAGAGAAGGTTGTTGCGGCTCTACGGAACATATTTTGGGGATCAGTTGATACGGAGTCACGCAAACCTTTCCACAGCAGTTTAATTCTGGCACTTTCTGCTCCTGTTTATAACTACTGCTAGCTCTGACTCGTAACATACATAATGGATATCAGCCAGAATAGAATAAGAAGCGTTAGCCTTTCTTGTGCATGTATATATATATATATATATATATGATGAGATTAGTTCTGAAAATTCCTGATCACCATTTTTCAGTTGGAGTAATGTCTTTAATTAGAGCGTTACATTACAACTGTAGTGTGTCTATAGCCGGGATTAGACAGCGCGTGGCTCGACTCGTTTTACGTCATAACTGACGTCATTAACAAAGAATCGTATTCAAACGCGCCATGTATCCGGCCTGGCGCGGCTTGTGATTGGGCGAGCGAGGCTCGTTGGATCGCCGCAGAAGCGGTTTTTTCACTATCTTCAAAGGGACTCGGCGCGGGCAGCTGTTGCGGCTACACGGGGCTTGCAGTCTGCGCGCCAAGCCAGTCTCGTCCAAGTCTCTATACACTTAGGTCTGGTCTTTGTTTTCTGCTGTCGGGGTGCGCGAAGAGTGAAATTTTCTGTCCCACAATTGGTATTGGCTAGAATGGAGTGGTCAAACGAGGACTTTTTAAGTTCATAGAACAACACGACTTATTCCACAAGCCGAGCCGAACCTACCCGAGCAAGGCCGCTGGTCCGCCATTTGCCGAGCTGCGCCGCGTCATGTAGCCAGATTGTCTTTTCTGTTCCGATCTGTTGGCGGATCAAGTGACGTCACGTCACTCGACGAGCCGCGCGCCGTCTAATCCCGGCTTATGTCGGATTATAGAGCGATTGCCTCTCCTTGCCTTGAGAGGTAGGTACATCTTACGGCGGTGACCGGTCAACAAATAATATGTTGACGTGGTAGGAAAACAATATGGTATTGTGTTCAAATAATGTGCCATGTGTCTACCATGTGTGGCTTAAACACACAATCTTCTCCATTAAATATGCTTGTACTGTACCTTTGTGCGTTGTTTCCACGAAATGGATAACGTGAATGCATAACGGGAAATTCGTGTCTTCATGTTTCATGTTTCAACTTCTCTGTGTCCTGCAGGATTTGGATGGTATATTTTTTGGCTTCTATAATTGAAGTTGTCAGAGAAATTCTGTAGACTGGGTACATTTATGTAGACAACGAGCTACATGACAGCACATCACTTGGGCGTCCGAAATCAGGAGTACCTGCAGTCTGCTTATGCTCTTTAATACTCTAATCTGGTGAGCCCACTCGTTGAAAATGGAGGAGACGACCTCCTAACACTAAAGGTGGCTGCGAATGTATTACATAAGCCAGTGGTGTCCAACCCTTTTTTGTTCGCGTACCCCCAGATATAATTTCTCTTCGACTTTGTACCCCCAAAGTTGTCGGTGCATAATTCAAGTTATACATAGTCTATAATCTACATCTAAAATAAGTTAAATAAATTACATCCAAGATAATGTATTAACTAATAAATTTTAAATGAGAAAAAGGAGAGTCAAGCTATTAAATAACATATATTATTGCCTATCATATAAAAATTAATAAAGGAACAAAGGTATTTTAGCAAAGCAAAATTATATGCACTATGTGGAATAAAATGAAACTAGCCGCCCAGATAAGAATCGCATAAAGGATAGAGAGAGAGAGAGAGAGAAATGGCGC
This sequence comes from Reticulitermes speratus, assembly GCA_021186555.1. Lineage (NCBI taxonomy): Eukaryota > Metazoa > Arthropoda > Insecta > Blattodea > Rhinotermitidae > Reticulitermes > Reticulitermes speratus. The sequence goes on from JAJKFL010000237.1 coordinate 9,028,620, forward strand.
TCCCATATCGCATGTCCTTACATCCGGGTCTCTTGTGGCTAACCCTAAATCTGGCCCTGATTATTCAGTGTTATCATGAAATAATATATTTATTTTTTTTTAATTTTACGTACCCCTTAAGATGTCCTTTGCGTACCCCCGGGGGTACGCGTACCCCAGGTTGAATACCACTGACATAAGCGATTGGGGATAGCCGACAAGAAGTGATCCTCAAGCTTGTGGTGTGGGCGCAGGGCTAACAACCCATCACCGTCAACAACAAATTCTACGTTAGAAACTTTAAGGAAGGACTCGGAGTCATACCAAGTGGTGGTGGTGGTGGTGGTGGTGGTGGTGGTGCACGTGGAAATCTTCTGTGTATCAGAATGCGGTCACTGAATTTGTTAACCTCATAATGCGGCCACAGTAGTTTATCGCCGTTGGTATTGAACATATTAACAATATTACGATAGGTTTTAATTTAAAGCTCGCGAAGTCTAGTGCTAATGGCATCAGTTTCAGTTGATTATAGGCTGTATGTTTGTGCGAAGTACATGCAGTGAAACTATAATGGAGAGGGTTTGTACCCAACCTTCATGTGCGACAGTACTGGACGAATCCCGATTTAGTTACCTAAAAGCTACTTCTGGTTCGTAAAGTTTCTACTGTACTTTAAACTGAAGTGTAACTGCAGTCTGTACTTTTTTTTTTTAGAAAAAAGTAGCAGTCGTACAAACGTTGCTGACTTACATGACTTCGTTAAGATGTATATTATGCATTTGATTCATTTTCCGAAACAGTGTAAGCTATATTTGACACAGAACAAGTAAAATAATTTATGACTGTCCAATGTATTGTCTGTAGTTCATCTCCATGTCAACAGATTAGCGATAACGCAGCATCGAGGCCGGTCAGGTACGCAAAGTTGCAAAGAATGTAATTAGACAGTGCGTAACTCGTTGTGTGCGTCACGCAACCGGCTTCCAGTTGTATACGATTGCTGTTCGTTAAGTTCCAGTGTATTGCTACTTCAGCAGTGTTATGTCTCTTCTTAGAAGCGTGTAAGTGGAAAATTAGGAGTTAAGAGTTCACCCCATTGGTGAAGGGTGTGACAGCTGTGTCTTGTCGGGGTGACAAGGACTGAGTGACTGACTGGATCGAGGGTGACAACTCGATCATGCAGGAAGTCTGCATATTCTTCTGCAGGGGTGTGAAAACGATGCCATGTCACAGTCCTCGCATTGGCCTCTTGCGCTGTAGGTATTTTGTAAATTCTATTAAGACAGAGGTATAGGACATACTGGGGTGGGTGAATATAGAGTCACATGCCCGATAGAACTGTAAAGCATCACAGAAGAACGCGGACAGTTATGTATTTATCGGCTATTTCTTCTTGTCGTTTATACGATGCATAATTGACATAAAAAACATTCAATCATAACATTTATTATTTATTGCTTATATCTAGGCGTATGAAATTTGGCATGTACATAGACTATGAATATACCTATAAGTTGTTGCGAAATATTGTTTGTTGGTCGTATATTACAAAATATTTCGACGAGCTTAAACTTTTAGGTTATATATGACTGATCAATTTAACAGAAACAAAATCGATGTAGACATATAAATAATAATTTATTAAAAAAAATACAACAATAGACCCAATATAGTAATGGTACTTGTGTATATATACAGGGCATACACAAAAGAATGGTGCGGTTTCAAAAGTGAATAAAAAATTTATACTTTTATTTATTTAAAATTTATTAAAAATTTCTTTGGGGGTTCGTTAAAGACAGCGTTTATGTACCACCATTGCCCACGTCCATCCATGAAATTCGTGATCGGATAACGCATGCACTGCAGGCCATTACAGCGGACATGCTACACCGGGTCTGGGATGAGTTTTATTACCGTGTTGATGTGTGTCGTGTGACCCAGGGTTCACACATTGAAAGATTGTAATTACAAAATGAGAAACTTGGACAGTTGCCGCCGCTGACGGTGTATGTTGTGCCCGTATAAGGTGAGAAATAAATTTTTTATTCACTTTTGAAACCGCACCATTCTTTTGTGTAAACCCTGTATATATATATATATATATATGTGTGTGTGTGTGTGTGTGTGTGTGTGTGGGTGGGTGTGTTTGCGCGCGCACACAGTAGTGAACAACGATAAGTGAATTTAGTGGTATAACCATCTGATAGGTGTCTAGGATGAAAAGATTCGAACGCGCCTCAATGTTATGTTATAGGCACATTTCCTGTCGTGTTTTGTGTTTTGGTCCTCCGGTCAACTGCGAGCATAGCTTGTCTGTCTAGACGTAGTCCACGATCGCTGTCTTCCACATCTCGTCTTTTTCTGAATTCCAAAACACACTGCCATATCTTTCGATGCTATGTGACGCCTTCATTGACACAGCAATGTACGACTAACGTAACAAGTGTTAAAATATAACAGTTACATGCCATCAGCTTCCCACAGTATTCACATAACAGTACTTCTGTCTCGTACGTAGGTTCTATTTTACACAGCCCTGCTCTAAGAGTGATGATTCCAAAACTTTGGGTAGCGCTCTATTGGAGGCCAGAGAGAGGTTCTAAGGGGTCGCATAAGGCCATAATAAACATTTGAAAACACTCAACCTCGATCGGAGGGATGGAAAGGGAGGGGCGCCGTTGCCCCCCCGTCTGGGTTCCAGTCGAGTTGTTAGAAAATGAAACATTGGAAGTAAAGAAAATAGAAATCCCCGGCTCCCAAACATCTGGTTTAGTTTGCTGTCTCAATTAGAATAAAATTATATATATGTTATGCAGACAAATGTACACAGTTTTATGTTATTTAACACAATTTTTATTAAATGCTGCCCAACATGTTTCTAGCCTATATAAGGCTCATCTTCAGGGGCTCTTTTGTTGAAATTACAACAGCTATATTATTGGTATATAAAATTCTTAAAAAGCCATTAGATGTATTTGGTTATTGGTATCTGAAAACAATATTAAAACGTCTCTAAGTTAAAGTATTTAAGCTAAAATTACAATTACAATTCTGTATTGGTAGAACGGTTGTTGATCGTACATACTCTTCTTTTGTAGATCATCTAATTTTCTGTTGAGGTTATCGTAGTGTTTTTCGTTGTATTCCTGTAGTTTTTCATCAATATTTACTTGTATATATAGCCAACTATATTGCCAGTTTTTTGCACAGTTTAAGTGGAGGTGGTATAGTTGTTCGTTCAGTTTCTGTTTCTTAATATAAAGATATTTCAATTCTTGGTTTATTCTGTATTTGATGGCTGTTTTAAATGTGTTTTGGCTCTGTCGGTTGTGTCCATTTACTTTTATTGCGATGTATTTGGGTGTGAGTTGTAGTTGTCGGCATGATTTGTTATACCAAATAGCAACGTAAAGTTTAGAATAAAATTCATTGCACGAAATTGTAATATAAACGTTATTTGTGTTTGTAAATAAACAGGAACTGCTCTCTTGTTTGATGACTGGCTGTAGTAATAGCACCAGAACAGTATCATGGCTAGTACCAAAAATTGGCCATTAGACACGACTGGACCAGTTACATCCATTTCTCTTCTTCACAGTATATCTATGTAAGACATGGGTCTCCCAACATACAGGGTATACACAAACGAATGGTGCGGTTTCAATAGTTTTCACTATTGAAACCGCACCATTCTTTTGTGTATACCCTGTATTTATGGCAAAGGGCCACCCCGGTTATTGTGGGCTGGTTTGCGGGCCGCACGTGGGAAAATAAAAATTAAATAACTGCCTAAATTATTGTAAAATATTTATAGTAAATACCCACCCAGCCTCCTGTACAATGGGTACCGGGTCTCTTTTCAGGGGGTAAAGCAGCCGGGTCGTGGCGTTGACCACCCACCCCCATCTAGTGCCGAGGTTAAAGAAAGAGTAGTGCTATACCTCTACTCCCCCTCTGGGCCTTCGTGGCCTGTTCTAGGGTGAACTTTACCTTTACCTTTACTTTACACAGTTTATAAATATGGCCGAGGTCCGCGTAATACAACCTGGCGGGCCGCGGGTTGAAGACCCGTGATGTAAGACAATCCTAATTATATTCCCTCATTTCCTTCTTGGTCTTGTAGGTGCCTTATTTACAAGAAGTACTTATGTTTTTGCTTACAAGAGTTTATTCCACCAAAATGTGTGCATTTTGTCTCCTGTCTAGGTACATGTTCAGCCCATCTTAACCTCGATTGAACTACAATAAAAGTAAATATATGGCAGCCGCATAAACTGCTAAGTTCCGCGCTGTGTGATGTCCTCTGTCGGTGGCGCAGTTGGTTGAGGCACTGCGCTACAAGCCGGAAGGTCGCGGGTTCGATTCCCGATGGTGTCACTGGAATTTTTCATTGACATATCGTTTCGGTCGCACTATGGCCCTGGGGTCGACTCAGCCTCTAACAGAAATGAGTACCAGGAATCTTTCTTGGGGGGGGGGGGGGTAAAGGCGGCCGGTGCGTATGGCTGACAACCTTACCACCTTCATGTGCCGATTGTCTAGAAATCTGGGAGCCTCAACCTCCTGGAACCCTAAGGGCCTGTCCAGACCTGTAATGGGATTGCTTTGCTTTTTACCCTGCATAGAGGTGATAATAATAATAATAATAATAATAATAATAATAATGTCATGCATGGGATTGGGAGATTACGGCGGTGGGATTCGCCTTTTTATATCCTAGGTCATGACACCGTATAGACGGGTAGGTTAGCACCAACGTATCAGGGGAATGGGCTGCCTCCATCTTTAGGGAAGGGGTGATTTCTACCTTGACGATGGAGGTAGTAGTTTCCTTCTAAGACTCGGTACTCATTTACTAGACTACTCCGTGTCACATGCAAGAAGACCGCAATCGTAACACACAAAACGAAGCAACTTCGCCGCGATAGTTCGGCAGTTTCTCTGACAGTGCTGCGATGCGGTCAAGCATCTGAACAGGTTAGGGGCCTTAGTGTCTGCCATGGTTATCGAAATGGAACGCAGGCAAATGCTTCACACCCTTATGGAGAGAGTAACACGGGTCTATTTTAGCGTGTACTTTGTTTTATAAAGACTGACAGACCTATTCTGCCATTCCCATATTTGTCTGTATGTCAGTTTGCTTTCGTCCTGTCTAATAACGTTCTTATATAAAATCGTAATTAGTTTCCAAGTTAATTGTTGTTCGACTTGTAATCTTTCAACCAAACACATGTGAATCTCAATGATGATGAGCGTTGTCTTATTTAACGACGCGCTGTCGAACGCGTAGATTACGTATAATATATAATGAGACAGTTATTATGAATTATGAATTGACAATTATGTAAAAAAATTTAAAATGTTGTTCCAGCACTTGCTTGTGGAAACAAAGGAAAAACCTCAGACATTTTTTAAGACATCGAGTTTCCGAGCCAAGACTCGAAACTGATATTCCCGATTACGAATTTAGGGATGCGAACCACTAAGCCGCGCCATAAATTTAAGGTAGACATTTGTTGAGGCGGGATTTTAAATGGTTGGCATATCAGCCAACTTAGTAAGCAGAGGGTGTGTGTAACAAGACATTTGATACTTACGGTTCAACAACACATGACGCCAGTCTGCTGTTGAGGCTTGTTAAGGCTTGTGCGGTGGGTTATAGATCAAACTGTTGTGAGCTACCATAGCTGGGTGGTAACAGGAAATCGGACAATTGTGACGGCGCGCTCTGTGATATGCATTGCTTTCATATCGGTGAGTTGTGTCGGACTAAGTGTGTTGTGTGCTGGATGTGTCAAACTGCACACATGCAGGTAAATGTGTGTTGTGTGCTGGATGTGTCAAACTGCACACATGCAGGTAAATGTGTGTTGTGTGATGGATGTGTCAAACTGCACACATGCAGGTAAATGTGTGTTGTGTGATGGATGTGTCAAACTGTGCACACATGCAGGTATATGTGTGTTGTGTGATGGATGTGTCAAACTGCACACATGCAGGTAAATGTGTGTTGTGTGATGGATGTGTCAAACTGTGCACACATGCAGGTAAATATGTGTTGTGTGATGGATGTGTCAAACTGTGCACACATGCAGGTAAATGTGTGTTGTGTGATGGATGTGTCAAACTGTGCACACATGCAGGTAAATGTGTGTTGTGTGATGGATGTGTCAAACTGTGCACACATGCAGGTAAATGCGTGTTGTGTGCTGGATGTGTCAAACTGTACACATGCAGGTAAATGCGTGTTGTGTGCTGGATGTGTCAAACTGCACACATGCAGGTAAATGTGTGTTGTGTGATGGATGTGTCAAACTGCACACATGCAGGTAAATGTGTGTTGTGTGATGGATGTGTCAAACTGTGCACACATGCAGGTAAATGTGTGTTGTGTGATGGATGTGTCAAACTGTGCACACATGCAGGTAAATGTGTGTTGTGTGATGGATGTGTCAAACTGTGCACACATGCAGGTAAATGTGTGTTGTGTGATGGATGTGTCAAACTGCACGCATGCAGGTAAATGTGTGTTGTGTGATGGATGTGTCAAACTGCACACATGCAGGTAAATGTGTGTTGTGTGATGGATGTGTCAAACTGCACACATGCAGGTAAATGTGTGTTGTGTGCTGGATGTGTCAAACTGCACACATGCAGGTAAATGTGTGTTGTGTGATGGATGTGTCAAACTGCACGCATGCAGGTAAATGTGTGTTGTGTGATGGATGTGTCAAACTGCACACATGCAGGTAAATGTGTATTGTGTGATGGATGTGTCAAACTGTGCACACATGCAGGTATATGTGTGTTGTGTGATGGATGTGTCAAACTGTGCACACATGCAGGTATATGTGTGTTGTGTGATGGATGTGTCAAACTCTGCACACATGCAGGTATATGTGTGTTGTGTGATGGATGTGTCAAACTGTGCACACATGCAGGTATATGTGTGTTGTGTGATGGATGTGTCAAACTGTGCACACATGCAGGTAAATGTGTGTTGTGTGCTGGATGTGTCAAACTGTGCACACATGCAGGTAAATGTGTGTTGTGTGATGGATGTGTCAAACTGTGCACACATGCAGGTAAATGTGTGTTGTGTGATGGATGTGTCAAACTGTGCACACATGCAGGTAAATGTGTGTTGTGTGATGGATGTGTCAAACTGTGCACACATGCAGGTAAATGTGTTTTGTGTGATGGATGTGTCAAACTCTGCACACCTGCAGGTATATGTGTGTTGTGTGATGGATGTGTCAAACTGTGCACACATGCAAGTATATGTGTGTTGTGTGATGGATGTGTCAAACTCTGCACACCTGCAGGTATATGTGTGTTGTGTGATGGATGTGTCAAACTGTGCACACATGCAGGTAAATGTGTGTTGTGTGATGGATGTGTCAAACTGTGCACACATGCAGGTAAATGCGTGTTGTGTGATGGATGTGTCAAACTGTGCACACATGCAGGTAAATGTGTGTTGTGTGATGGATGTGTCAAACTGTGCACACATGCAGGTAAATGTGTGTTGTGTGCTGGATGTGTCAAACTGTGCACACATGCAGGTAAATGTGTGTTGTGTGCTGGATGTGTCAAACTGTGCACACATGCAGGTAAATGTGTGTTGTGTGATGGATGTGTCAAACTGTGCACACATGCAGGTAAATGTGTGTTGTGTGCTGGATGTGTCAAACTGCACACATGCAGGTAAATGCGTGTTGTGTGATGGATGTGTCAAACTGCACACATGCAGGTAAATGTGTGTTGTGTGCTGGATGTGTCAAACTGTGCACACATGCAGGTAAATGTGTGTTGTGTGCTGGATGTGTCAAACTGTGCACACATGCAGGTAAATGCGTGTTGTGTGCTGGATGTGTCAAACTGTGCACACATGCAGGTAAATGTGTGTTGTGTGCTGGATGTGTCAAACTGTGCACACATGCAGGTAAATGCGTGTTGTGTGATGGATGTGTCAAACTGTGCACACATGCAGGTAAATGTGTGTTGTGTGCTGGATGTGTGAAACTGTGCACACATGCAGGTAAATGTGTGTTGTGTGTGGATGTGTCAAACTGTGCACATGCAGGTTTCTTCAAAACAACTTTGGCTGCTTTTTCTGAGGTGTTAATTGCTGCGAGCCGCAGACGCTTAGTAAAGAGAACGTTGACACTAATGAAAGTGAATACAATTTAGAAACGTTAATATTAGTGCCGAGAGACCGATCCCAGTGGCCGCGCGGTCTAAGGCGTGGTTCTGCGGCCGCTCGCTTACTGGGATTGTGGGTTCGAATTCCGCCGGGGGCATGGATGTCTGTCACTTGTGAGTGTTGTGTGTTGTCAGCTAGAGGTCTCTGCCTCGGGCTGATCAATCGTCCAGAGGAGTCCTACCGAGTGTTTTGTGTCTGAATGTGATCGTGAAGCCTCGATAATGAGGAGGCCCTGTCCCACTAGGGGCTGTCGAGCCATTGGAAAGAAAAATATTAGTGCCGTAGAAGAGCCGTATATAATTTTAACAAATTATGTCAAAGCACTGAAAAAGTACCTAAAAGTTGTGTACGTGTTGGCGTGTACTGGCCTTTGAAATGAACCATAATAAAGGTAAAGGTGAAAATGCCCCAGTACACGCCATGAAACATATGGGGGGAGTGGAGGTAAGCTCAATTCATTATCCTTGGCAGTAGATGTAGGTGAGTGGCCAGCATTACGCGCACGGCCACATTTCCCCCCCGGGAAAAGAGTCCCCGCTATCCATTGAATAGGGAGCTTGGTGGCACCCAGAGTCGGTCTGGATGTCCCTGCTGTGAATCGAACTACGATTCTTCGGTCGTCCAGACCGTGACCTAGTCACTACACAGACTGCGCCATTCCGGTTCCTGAAGCACACTAAACCAAAATCAAGGTTGCTCGAGAAGATATAACGTAGATATTATACACCGAGTTTGATGTAATGTGGCGCTGTTAGTCGCCGACACTTTGACGGACATGGCGAAATTAATTTGCAGTTGTACAGTCTGTCTCAGAAACTCCCATTAACTTTGTATCTGCTTCCAGTTTAATGTAGCAAGATAGATCTTTATTCGTGATTAATAAGAAGCTAATAAAAGACAGTGTTGAAATGCATTTCAATTACTGTCGAGTCGAATGGGAAATATTTACATTCGAGGTTATGCTTTTTGTTGGATGTGTTAATGAGATGGAACCGAAAGGAATGAGACACTGGGACGGTCCTACGACTAGAGAGATATGCAGGATTAATCGTGATTCTGGAATATGGCCTAACTTGCAGTCGATACGGTCCTGTGAACTAGGTTACGTGTTTATAAAATCTGTAAAAAAAGTACAAAGAATAATAAAAATAAACATATTTATACCAATTTATGTTGGTGATTATCCGCTGTTTGATATAGGCTACGTGTGCGCAGCGTTTGGAAAGTTGGCTACACTTCTGTCTTTAGGCGACTTCTTGTTAATGTTGATTCTGTTCTTGGGCGTTGGCACCGTGTCGAAGTGGGCTACGTTCTCGGCGTTTAGGAAGAACACGCTGTCTCCACGTCAGGATGGAATTGTGCAGAGTGTTAAGCTGGCAAGTTGTGTAGGAAGTGGTCCATCAGAGTCACAGTAGGTGGCAGGAGTTAGGAACCGGTCCGCGCCGGTAGGATCGGCGGACACCGAATTGTGGAAACGGTCCATGTGAACCAGAAACTACCGGCAGATTATGTTCTTAAGCAGTCACCACCCACGTGCTCACCATGCACAATGTTGCTGCATTTCATTACCGATTGACTGGCACGGGACATGGCGGTGGGCTGCCGGTGTGGTCGACGGGAGGCGGAGTCAAATGTGGGAAGGAAAGAAAGTAGGAAATGTTGATTTCTTTCTGTGTTTAAGATTAAGAAGCCGGAGAAAATTGGATAATGAGAAGCTTCATACATTATACTCGTTATCAGAGATTACTGTTGGGATAATAAAAATAAATGAGAATGAAATGGGCGGGGCATGCAGCACGCGTGGGAGAGGTGGATAATACACGCTTTCAGCCTGAAAATCTGAAAGAAAGAGGCATCTTGGAATTCAAAGGCACACGTGGAATGGATCATATTTAAATACGAAGATTCTACACAAAGGGGGTACCGAAATATGGGTTATGTTTATCTGGCTCAGGATAGCGTCGAGTAGCGAGATCTTATGGGCATAATAATACAGTTATCGTGTTACATACAGCGCGGGGACTTTCTTGACTAGTTCGGCAACTTTCACATTTTGAAGAAGGATTTTATTGCGACATTTGAGGTTCTCACAGCGGGTGAGACTTGAACAAGTGACTCTTTGTAATATCGAAATCCAACAATATAAATCACAAATTCAACAACTTTTCTCCTAAATCAGTTTGCTTCATGTTTATAAGTAACATTCACTCCAGGTAGATTCAACATTATGTGAGTATTCACAATTTTAATTAACAATTTGATAATTACATATAAGGATTCCCTGACCATACACGCCACACCTGCCAAATCTTAGTACCTTGTATCTGAGCGCTGCCTACAGGCGTACTTTATATGGCAAAGTAAGATAATTTATTTTATGCGATGTGCAGCTACGACTCCAAGCCATCACTTTTACGTGTGTACTATATATATAAAGGTCTTGCAGCTTGTGGTTTTTATACTTCTTATACTTGATCTTTATAGTTTATATTATGATATGTGTAACAAGCAATACATCCACCAACAAATTCACTTAATAAAATACAATTCATAACAATTATTAAAACTCCTACATGTTTCGGCACCGGGGTGCCATCCTCAGGTAGTCATTTAACAAAGGAGTATAAACCCAATACGTTAGACTAGGGTGTGTGTGTGTGTTTTTTTTTTTTTGGTATGGCTCGACAGCCCTACATGGGCCTGGGCCTCCTCGTTTCGTCGAGGTTTCATGATCACACTGTTAGACACACCACAGTCGGTAGGACTCCTCTGGACGAGGGACCAGCCCGTCGCAGAGACCTCTACCTGACAACACACAACACTCACAACAGACAGACATCCATGCCCCCGGTGGGATTCGAACCCACGATCTTAGTAAGCGAGCGGCCGAAGACCCACGCCTTAGACCGCACGGCCACTGGGACCGGCAGACTAGGTGTTAGCTGCCCGTATTTAAATGTTTAAAATGTTAAAATTGTAAAATATTTAAAAATTGATACGTATAAAAATTACAATATTGTGATATTAAAATTATGTATAGTGAGTAGACCCAAGTATAAGTTAGTAGCTGTTTATATTCTGTTTGGGTATGCATACAAACATCTGCCTCTATCTTACGTAATCCGAAAGGATCTCGTCAAAGTTAGAGCGTGTGAAGTGTGTCGTATCGGGCGGTGTAGTGTTATAAATTGTATTTTATTAAGTGCATTTGTTGGTGGATGTATTGATTGTAAGAATATGCACGGCATGAATAATATAATATTTTAAAAAAATCTGTAACAAATTTGAAACCTCAGCATTCAATGGATGTCTATCGAAGTTGTAAAGTTTTATCTTTGTGCTCTCTTATACACAGCCTGATGGTGGCTTGTTGAAAGTCGACACGTGTACAATGTAGTTGGGTTTATAAAATTAAAATATAAGTTGTGTTTGATGGATATAATACTTGGTTCATTGTCATGATATTTACAACACAACGACTGGCAAATAGTTAGCGAGGTCTGTGATAGATTCCAAACCACAAACTGCGCATTTTGGGACACTTTGATCTACAGACCCGAAAACGCCTGTTTGCAGAGTTTTCTTTAATGGTTTACAATTACCAGAAATATTCTCTAAGTCACAAAGTTGCTGTGATGACGTAAAGCGAATACATTATTTGTGTTAGCCGTTAACTTGGATTTATTTGCTTTCTGTTCCTGTAGTCTTAAAAATTAGCAGATGCACATTTTTATGGACCAAGTTGTCTCATGTAATACGTTTCATGAGTTCTTTCTCGAATGTGGGCCCGACTGAGCAGGTGGGTTCCACGTCTCATGGAACATACTGCCCCCTGTAGTGTAGCAAAACTGAGTATTTTGAAATTTTGAGAAATGCGGATGTTAATGTAAAGTAGGACACCAACCACCTTGAAGTTAGAAAAATGCTGATTTAAACTAGGAGACCTGATGTGGTAAACGTTGAATATGGAGTAACTTGTGCAAGCACTTGCTGACAACCAGGAACTGAAATCACATACGAGTATGAGCACTTGCTGACAACCAGGAAATGAAATCACATATGAGCACTTGCTGACAACCAGGAAATGAAATCACATACGAGTATGAGCACTTGCTGACAACCAGGAACTGAAATCACATATGAGCACTTGCTGACAACCAGGAAATGAAATCACATATGAGCACTTGCTGACAACCAGGAAATGAAATCACATATGAGCACTTGCTGACAACCAGGAAATGAAATCACATATGAGCACTTGCTGACAACCAGGAAATGAAATCACATATGAGCACTTGCTGACAACCAGGAACTGAAATCACATATCAGCACTTGCTGACAACCAGGAACTGAAATCACATATGAGCACTTGCTGACAACCAGGAAATGAAATCACATACGAGTATGAGCACTTGCTGACAACCAGGAACTGAAATCACATACGAGTATGAGCACTTGCTGACAACCAGGAACTGAAATCACATATGAGCACTTGCTGACAACCAGGAACTGAAATCACATACGAGTATGAGCACTTGCTGACAACCCGGAACTGAAATCACATACGAGTATGAGCACTTGCTGACAACCAGGAACTGAAATCACATATGAGCACTTGCTGACAACCAGGAACTGAAATCACATATGAGCACTTGCTGACAACCAGGAAATGAAATCACATATGAGCAGTTGCTGACAACCAGGAACTGAAATCACATATGAGCACTTGCTGACAACCAGGAAATGAAATCACATACGAGTATGAGCACTTGCTGACAACCAGGAACTGAAATCACATATGAGCACTTGCTGACAACCAGGAAATGAAATCACATATGAGCACTTGCTGACAACCAGGAAATGAAATCACATACGAGTATGAGCACTTGCTGACAACCAGGAACTGAAATCACATATGAGCACTTGCTGACAACCAGGAAATGAAATAACATATGAGCACTTGCTGACAACCAGGAACTGAAATCACATATGAGCACTTGCTAACAACCAGGAAATGAAATCACATATGAGCACTTGCTGACAACCAGGAACTGAAATCACATATGAGCACTTGCTGACAACCAGGAAATGAAATCACATATGAGCACTTGCTGACAACCAGGAAATGAAATCACATACGAGTATGAGCACTTGCTGACAACCAGGAACTGAAATTATATAGATTGAGGTTACCAAAAACTGGGCAGTTATTGGTTTATGAAGAAATTGCAAACGGTGCAATAGAGTAGGGGGAAAGACGCAATGTTTTAAGTTAGAAAAACATTGGAGGACACAGAGAAATTAGATCATTCTTGATTGAGTCGTCGAGCAGATAGTATCGTCGAGGTGACGGACTGGCACCGCCATGACGCCCAACGCAGTACAGCTGGTTTTCATCTTCACACTGATTTTACAAGGTAGGACGGTTTATTTTTGAGTTTACCTAAGGTCCATGGTGGTTTCGGTCAGTAAATGGTTAAAGTTTGGTACATTATGAGTTTGAACGCTTTGGTACACCTCGCTCCTTAATTTAAATAATGTAACTTTTTATTAATATACTTATTTTGGGGAAATTTGAAAAAAACTTAATTGTTGCTCTCTATCTCTCAATACCTATGCCTTCGAGCCTGGAAAAATATAGTTGCAGTCTCTGCAGTAATTATTACTTATTTTATACGAGAGATGGTGGCACGCTACCGGATCAGGTCTCTGGACTCTGAGTTCGAGCACCTGGTTCCTACGCTCATTGCGTCGCAGGGTACGACGTTCCGAAATTAGTTAGGGAGTCGGAAGGTCGGACGTTGCGGCGCAACACCCCCTCTTTACGAACAACGCATAAACAAATACCTGGTTTACCCACTTGCTTGTACATTCCTTCAGTTTCATCACTCACAGTTATCTTGTGTACTTGAGAAGCGATCGTTAAAACCACGACTAGAAATTAAGACTAGCTTCTTTGACGAGGGTCTTTTGATATATCTCACGGTGAACACAGTGATGATACTTCCGAAACGTTAATGGTTGTTATAGCGTAATTATTCATATAAGTGTTTCTAACATCTGTTCCTTGAAGTGTGTCGGCCAGAATGCGAGAAGTAAAACTGACTCTTTCCTACAGAATCTTGCTTTAATTAGCTAGCCGGTGAAAAGTTCCTGTTCTAGAACCGGAGGACTTGTTACATTTCTCATGAAAGCCCGCCGCTGTACCTAATCTTGTTCCGGACGGGAGATATGTATTACAAGCTTTGATCGATTAGCTAATATTATCTAAAGAAAGAAAGAGTATCTAATTGTAGAGCTGTTGTATTAACAGCCCACATTGACATTCATTCTAGTGTTATATTTATTGTCAGTTGTTATTGTAGTTCACTGCACTTCTCTTTCTTGTTCTTTAAGATTTGTTGTACTATTATCTTATCATCTGCACTCTGATGTCCCAAGTACTTTATTTCCTTAGGGTCTTCAATTAACATTTGATACGCTTTTCCCGCTAGTCATGTCATTTTTTGTGATTTAATCATCCTAGCAATATTAATTACATGAAACAGTCCTGCCGCTGCTTCTTCAGCTGAAGTCTCGCCGCCACCCAAACATTAAAGCCGTTATAACATGGCAGCTGAGAGGTGAGTGTGGTGTGTTGGTGCTGGGGTACAACTGCTGTGGGCAGTAAAACTGAGCTCAGTAGAACTGTAATTGCAGTGGTGAGGAGATCGGCATCGGTCTTCGAAACTCATTTAGTAACTGTTGTTGTTGTTGTTTGTCCCTGTCGCTCCAACGCGGAGCATAGGGGCCTCCTTTCGGAGGTTTCTATGGTCATGTGCGTTGATGTAGTGAGTGACCAGCCCACTGACCGCACAAGTTCTACTCAATCCTGATGTGACTGCCAGAGCCATCTGGCAGGCAGTCAGGAGACTTGGGTGAGAAATGGCCGCTGAAGTTTGCTTACGAAACATTTCTATTCACGCCCGTAAGGTTCTTTTACATGCCGTAAATCTACGACATGGGACCGACGGCTTTACTTCCCCTCCGAAGGAAGTGGTGCTCCGGATTTTTATCACCCTTTATCACCCCTCGGTCGGGATCGAACCCGCGAACCTTGGGTCCAGTGGCGAGCACGCTAACCACTAGTCCACCGAGGGCGACATTTAGTAACTGTGTTGTTTTAAAGTCACAGTGGTCGCGCGGTTTGAGGTGCGTAAGATCTTGGACTGCTCGAAAACTCGTATCTCCAGGTCGGATCCCTCTTGATGAAGCACGTTTGCCCGCATTTTTGTGTTTCGCTAGGCAGTTCAATGAAAGCCTTGCAATGAGCAGATCACAAGTCCAAGGAGTTCTAAGAACGGCGAAAAGACTGATGGCACAAGAGCTGATTCTGTGCCGGAACAGGGCAGAGTGACTAAATCGTAATCGTCACAGTTGACGAAGAAGAAGACGTTGTTGTTGTTGTTAGTTTGGTTGCTCCTGCTGTTCGTGCTGTAACTGTGAGACGTGGGCTCGTATTAGTAACGTTACGGGCTGCCACGGCGGTGGTGGCGAGATTTTTCGCAGCCGTCCAGATCGGCCCTGGGGCCCACCCAGCCTCATCTACAATGGGTACCGGGGGTAAAGCGGCCGGGGCGTGGAGTTGACCACCCACCCCCATCTAGTGCCGGGGTTAAAGAAAGAGTGGAGCTATACTTCTACTCCCCCTCTGGGCCTTCATGGCCTGTTCTAGGGAGAACTTTATGGGCCGCCACGGATGATAATTATTTGTTGCTTATGTAACGCCGTTTTCTCAGCTGTGTAGCTTATTTAGTGTCATATGATAGGATTATTGCTGAATGATAGTTACGAGAGGCAGTCAGAAGAAATGCCTCCTATTTGTATCTTCTTATGTTCTTTTTCATGTGGATTATCACCACATCGGGGAAGTCCTTGAACATTCTTATCATTTTTAGTAGTCGAAACTTGCTTCACTCGACAGGTGACAGAGCAGTAGTTAATTCTAAAATGGCAGATAATTGTGTGCGTTTAAAATTACGAGCACTGATCGAGTTGTTGGCTGCTGAAGGTGATAAGCCGGCTTGTATTCACGAACTTTTGCTCACAGTTTATGGTGAAGCAAATTGGGACGTGAATGCTGCTCGACCATGAGTAAGACGGATTAAAAAAGCAGGAAGTCTATAAATTTCTACCAAACTACGCGGTGTGACCTCCCAGAAGACGTCTATCTTCTAGCAATGTCTTAATCTGTCACTCAATTCGTGGGCTGCGCCTCTTGTAGCATTGTAGTGTCCGGTCCGTTAATGTCCACAGTAAGTAGTATTGTACTTACGCATTTTGTCTACCGAGTTACATTTTGTTATAAGTTAATTAAAATGTTGGAAAGAAATTCGTGTTGGTGGTATGTTCTTGTGATTTAGGTGCTGGAGTTTCAGAGGGACCAAGAACTGTGGAATATCATGCGACTCCCCGGAGAGACGGAGACGGTGTGTGTTCATGGGCGTTTTCCGGACCGCCGCTGCTCTTTCTCTTCAGGGGTGTCAGTACTTGCCGAAATCTGTTTGTGGCTGTTGTTAGGTCTACATTGATAACTAAAACACTTTTAATGTCAAATCGGAAATCTCCTAGTTACTTATCTGTTCTTATTAGAACCACTTTGCTTGTCAACATTACTTCACATTTTTAGTTTACCATCCTTATAACTAAGTAGATATATGACACCGGATGCCACAGTTAAGTGGTTAGAACATCTGCTTTATATTTCAAAGGTCGTGTGTTTAAATCTCGGCCCGAAGGCAGGCTGTACTGACTGAGATATGTTGCTATTTTCCTCTCTCCATCCAGGCAAGTGCCATGGACGGATTTTAACATAGCGCATTGCCTGTTGTTAGGCGCGTTTGCAAAATTGCGAGAACCGACTATGAGCTTCGTCATGTCTGCCCGTCCGTCCGTTTGCCTCTGTCCGTCCGCCCGCATGAAATAACTCGTTTCCCACTGGAGAGATTTTCATAAAATTCTATGTTTGAGTATTTTTCGATTATCTGTCGAGGAGTTTCAAATTTGATTAAAATCTGACAAGAATAACGGGTACTTACACGAGGACCTATGTACATTTGTGATAATATCTCACTTAATTCTTAGAGTGAGGATCCTTTTAGACAAAAGTTCTAGAGAAAATCAAACCACACATTTTATGTTCAGTAACGTTCTTCCGAAAATCGTGCCGTTTATGAGATAGCGTAGAAGAATGTGCTACAGCCAGACAGGCAACAGATGACAATATAATACGACGCAGGAAAGATGCGATTTGCATGTCGGATAACTAAGGCAAGGATACAGAGACACACCCATAATATTTAATACTTACCGCTTTTTCACGGTAACAGTGGTTACGCGAACGCGCCTCAGTGTTGCGTTATACGTACATTGCTTGTCTTTTTAGACCTTACAAGACGTGGAAGGCTGCGTGGTATAAAATAATACCTCGTTGTGATCTGTCACATCCTTCAGGCATCTTCCGGTAAGGTATATACAGGGCATACACAAAAGAATGGTGCGGTTTCAAAAGTGAATAAAAAATTTATTTCTCACCTTACACGGGCACAACATACACCGTCAGCGGCGGCAACTGTCCACGTTTCTCATTTGGTAATTACAATCCTTCAATGTGTGCACCCTGGGTCACACGACACACATCCACACGGTAATCAAACTCATCCCAGACCCGGTGTAGCATGTCCGCTGTAATGGCCTGCAGTGCATGCGTTATCCGATCACGAATTTCATGGATGGACGTGGGCAATGGTGGTACATAAACGCTGTCTTATGTTATTCTTGTGTGGTGCGTCTTTTTTAAACCGTGCACGAAACACACGCTGCACTGTAATCACAGATCCGGACACCTCAAAACGGAGCACACAGAAAGCCTTCTCCTGCTGCAACGCCATCTTTGAAACTGGCCCCGCGGCCACGTAGTAAGCATGAGAAGCGAACTGCTGGTAGCGCATGAGAAACTTGGGCAGTTGCCGCCGCTGATGGTGTATGTTGTGCCCGTGTAATGTGAGACATAAATTTTTTATTCACTTTTGAAACCGCACCATTCTTTTGTGTATGCCCTGTATATTATTTAACGAAATATGAAGAAAGAATAGGCTATGTAGATTCGTGGTAAAATGGACAATGATGACCCAGTTTTATTCGTCTGGCTTTTTTACAAATATAAACAGCAACTGGAATTGTGTCTGAATGCGAAATATGTGTGGTGGGGTTTCTACTATAAAACAGTCAGTTTCTGTGTTTCAAATTTTAACTGCGTTTACGCACAGTATTAAAAAAAATGCGACGGTTTGCAGAGGGCATATTTTACAGGTGGGGTTGAAAGATGCCCCACGTAAATGAAGTACAAAGTAATGTATGTCTAGTGAATAAAGTGTTAATGGAACAAAATAATTAGTGTTCTGTGTCAACATGGACTCCTTATTTCTTTACATTTTAGTAAGTTTTTAAGATTTTCAGACGTTTGTAAAGTCCGCATCAGAAGCGGGGTTTGAATAAAATTTGACTTTTTAGCAGCCGCTTTTCACAGACACAGAATTTAGTCCAATTGCATTCTTATCTTTTTCAGTAGTAATATTCCTACATGTTTACAACAATCGTCTTATTATCTTTATTAGGATTACTCTAATCCGATGTCTGAACTCTTCTCTTAAAATTATTCTTCAGTTCTCTTTTTTACCCTGTGGATGTTCTGCTACGTAGTGCATTATCTAATGTTCCTACTATATCTGTGGAGTTCTGCTACGAATAGCTTGTGATGTCTGCACTATAAGTCATGAGTCTGCTACTAGTGTATGTCTTAATGTTCTGCACTAGTATATTCTTTATGTGGATGTTCTGCTACGTAGTGATATGTCTTTATGTGGATGTTCTGCTACGTAGTGATATGTCTTTATGTGGAATAGACTATAATGCTTAATCGTGTGATATGTCTTTATGTGGATGTTCTGCTACGTAGTGATATGTCTTTATGTGGATGTTCTGCTACGTAGTGATATGTCTTTATGTGGATGTTCACGATATATGTCTTTATGTGGATGTTCTGCTACGTTGAGTATATGTCTTTATGTGGATGTTCTTCTACGTAGTGATATGTCTTTATGTGGATGTATCTGCTACGTAGTGATATGTCTTTATGTGGATGTTCTGCTACGAGTATGATGTCTTTATTGGATGTTCTGCTACGTAGTGATATGTCTTTATGTGGATGTTCTGCTACGTAGTGATATGTCTTTATGTGGATGTTCTGCTACGTAGTGATATGTCTTTATGTGGATGTTTGCTACGTAGTGATATGTCTTTATGTGGATGTTCTGCTACGTAGTGATATGTCTTTATGTGATGTTCTGCTACGTAGTGATATGTCTTTATGTGGATGTTCTGCTACGTAGTGAATGTCTTTATGTGGATGTTCTGCTACGTAGTGATATGTCTTTATGTGGATGTTCTGCTACGTAGTATGATATGTCTTTATGTGGATGTTTTTGCTACGTAGTGATATGTCTTTATGTGGATGTTCTGCTACGTAGTGATATGTCTTTATGTGGATGTTCTGCTACGTAGTGATATGTCTTTATGTGGATGTTCTGCTACGTAGTGATATGTCTTTATGTGGATGTTCTGCTACGTAGTGATATGTCTTTATGTGGATGTTCTGCTACGTAGTGATATGTCTTTATGTGGATGTTCTGCTACGTAGTGATATGTCTTTATGTGGATGTTCTGCTACGTAGTGATATGTCTTTATGTGGATGTTCTGCTACGTAGTGATATGTCTTTATGTGGATGTTCTGCTACGTAGTGATATGTCTTTATGTGGATGTTCTGCTACGTAGTGATATGTCTTTATGTGGATGTTCTGCTACGTAGTGATATGTCTTTATGTGGATGTTCTGCTACGTAGTGATATGTCTTTATGTGGATGTTCTGCTACGTAGTGATATGTCTTTATGTGGATGTTCTGCTACGTAGTGATATGTCTTTATGTGGATGTTCTGCTACGTAGTGATATGTCTTTATGTGGATGTTCTGCTACGTAGTGATATGTCTTTATGTGGATTTCTGCTACGTATACTTTATGGATGTTCTGCTACGTAGTGATATGTCTTTATGTGGATGTTCTGCTACGTAGTGATATGTCTTTATGTGGATGTTCTGCTACGTAGTGATATGTCTTTATGTGGATGTTCTGCTACGTGTGATATGTCTTTATGTGGATGTTCTGCTACGTAGTGATATGTCTTTATGTGGATGTTCTGCTACGTAGGTGATATGTCTTTATGTGGATGTTCTGCTACGTAGTGATATGTCTTTATGTGGATGTTCTGCTACGTAGTGATATGTCTTTATGTGGATGTTCTGCTACGTAGTGATATGTCTTTATGTGGATGTTCTGCTACGTAGTGATATGTCTTTATGATTTTTAGTTGAATGTTTTTGTATCTGCTACGTAGTGATATGTCTTTATGTGGATGTTCTGCTACGTAGTGAATGTCTTTATGTGGATGTTCTGCTACGTAGTGATATGTCTTTATGTGGATGTTCTGCTACGTAGTGATATGTCTTTATGTGGATGTTCTGCTACGTAGTGATATGTCTTTATGTGGATGTTCTGCTACGTAGTGATATGTCTTTATGTGGATGTTCTGCTACGTAGTGATATGTCTTTATGTGGATGTTCTGCTACGTAGTGATATGTCTTTATGTGGATGTTCTGCTACGTAGTGATATGTCTTTATGTGGATGTTCCTACTGTGTATTCTTTAGTGGTGTTCTGCTACGTAGTGATATGTCTTTATGTGGATGTTCTGCTACGTAGTGATATGTCTTTATGTGGATGTTCTGCTACGTAGTGATATGTCTTTATGTGGATGTTCTGCTACGTGGTGATATGTCTTTATGTGGATGTTCTGCTACGTAGTGATATGTCTTTATGTGGATGTTCTGCTACGTAGTGATATGTCTTTATGTGGATGTTCTGCTACGTAGTGATATGTCTTTATGTGGATGTTCTGCTACGTAGTGATATGTCTTTATGTGGATGTTCTGCTACGTAGTGATATGTCTTTATGTGGATGTTCTGCTACGTAGTGATATGTCTTTATGTGGATGTTCTGCTTACGTAGTGATATGTCTTTATTGGATGTTCTGCTACTTAGTGATATGTCTTTATGTGGATGTTCTGCTACGTAGTGATATGTCTTTATGTGGATGTTCTGCTACGTAGTGATATGTCTTTATGTGGATGTTCTGCTACGTAGTGATATGTCTTTATGTGGATGTTCTGCTACGTAGTGATGTCTTTATATGGATGTTCTGCTACTTAGTGATATGTCTTTATGTGGATGTTCTGCTACGTAGTGATATGTCTTTATGTGGATGTTCTGCTACGTAGTGATATGTCTTTATGTGGATGTCTGCTACTAGTGATATGTCTTTATGTGGATGTTCTGCTACGTAGTGATATGTCTTTATGTGGATGTTCTGCTACTAGTGAATGTCTTTATGTGTGATGTTCTGCTACTAGTGATATGTCTTTATGTGGATGTTCTGCTACGTAGTGATATGTCTTTATGTGGATGTTCTGCTACGTAGTGATATGTCTTTATGTGGATGTTCTGCTACGTGTGATATGTCTTTATGTGGATGTTCTGCTACGTAGTGTATGTCTTTATTGGATGTTCTGCTACGTAGTGATATGTCTTTATGTGGATGTTCTGCTACGTAGTGATATGTCTTTATGTGGATGTTCTGCTACGTGTGATATGTCTTATGTGGATTCTGTACGTGGATTGTCTTTATGTGGATGTTCTGCTACGTAGTGATGTCTTTATATGGATGTTCTGCTACTTAGTGATATGTCTTTATGTGGATGTTCTGCTACGTAGTGATATGTCTTTATGTGGATGTTCTGCTACGTAGTGATATGTCTTTATATGTGGATGTTCTGCTACGTAGTGAATATGTCTTTATGTGGATGTTCTTCTACGTAGTGATATGTCTTTAATGTGTTGATGTTCTGCTACGTAGTTGATATGTCTTTATGTGGATGTTCTGCTACGTAGTGATATGTCTTTATGTGGATGTTCTGCTACGTGGTGATATGTCTTTTATGTGGATGTTCTGCTACGTAGTGATATGTCTTTATGTGGATGTTCTGCTACGTAGTGATATGTCTTTATGTGGATGTTCTGCTACGTGGTGATATGTCTTTATGTGGATGTTCTGCTACGTAGTGATATGTCTTTATGTGGATGTTCTGCTACGTAGTGATATGTCTTTATGTGGATGTTCTGCTACGTGGTGATATGTCTTTATGTGGATGTTCTGCTACGTAGTGATATGTCTTTATGTGGATGTTCTGCTAACGTGGTGATATATGTCTTTATGTGGATGTTCTGCTACGTAGTGATATGTCTTTATGTGGATGTTCTGCTACGTAGTGATATGTCTTTATGATTGTGGATGTTCTGCTACGTAGTGATATGTCTTTATGTGGATGTTCTTCTACGTAGTGATATGTCTTTATGTGGATGTTCTGCTAGTAGTGATATGTCTTTATGTGGATGTTCTGCTACGTAGTGATGTCTTTATATGGATGTTCTGCTACTTAGTGATATGTCTTTATGTGGATGTTCTGCTACTTAGTGATATGTCTTTATGTGGATGTTCTGCTACGTAGTGATATGTCTTTATGTGGATGTTCTGCTACGTAGTGATATGTCTTTATGTGGATGTTCTTCTACGTAGTGATATGTCTTTATGTGGATGTTCTTCTACGTAGTGATATGTCTTTATGTGGATGTTCTTCTACGTAGTGATATGTCTTTATGTGGATGTTCTGCTACGTAGTGATATGTCTTTATGTGGATGTTCTGCTACGTAGTGATATGTCTTTATGTGGATGTTCTGCTACGTGGTGATATGTCTTTATGTGGATGTTCTGCTACGTGGTGATATGTCTTTATGTGGATGTTCTGCTACGTAGTGATATGTCTTTATGTGGATGTTCTGCTACGTAGTGATATGTCTTTATGTGGATGTTCTGCTACGTGGTGATATGTCTTTATGTGGATGTTCTGCTACGTAGTGATATGTCTTTATGTGGATGTTCTGCTACGTAGTGATATGTCTTTATGTGGATGTTCTGCTACGTGGTGATATGTCTTTATGTGGATGTTCTGCTACGTAGTGATATGTCTTTATGTGGATGTTCTGCTACGTAGTGATATGTCTTTATGTGGATGTTCTGCTACGTAGTGATATGTCTTTATGTGGATGTTCTGCTACGTAGTGATATGTCTTTATGTGGATGTTCTGCTACGTAGTGATATGTCTTTATGTGGATGTTCTGCTACGTAGTGATATGTCTTTATGTGGATGTTCTGCTACGTGGTGATATGTCTTTATGTGGATGTTCTGCTACGTAGTGATATGTCTTTATGTGGATGTTCTGCTACGTAGTGATATGTCTTTCAATCTGTTATCAACAATATTTCACCTTTTTACATGATACAGTTACCTTTCGGTGAAGTCACATAAACTTGCGTTCATGCAGGATGATTATTTATTCATAATCGTCCTAGATACGATTATTGCTGACATTCCATCTACAAATTCTGGTTTACTGTTTATGCCTTTCAAAATACAAAGAAGTGGTAAAGAATTCTATATTCCTTGCTTAACATGTCTGTAAAAATACAGTGCAATTTGATATTTGAATAAAAGTGCACCAAATCAGGCGAAATTCCAGAGGGGCAGTTTTACCCGTCTCTATGGGGCGAGTTTACCCAACTGAGGAGCAAAGATGTCTCTGATGATGAGGTGACCTCGGCTTGGCAGGCGGAAGTTGGTAACGACGTGAAATGGTAGAGAAAAGTCCATCCTTCTTTCATGTAGACTGATGTTGAAATTACTTTATGCTTAAACGCCAAGAAAGTTATTAAACTACAGCTCGCTGCAATATCCACAGTCACAAATCACGCTACTTGCTTTACAAAACAGTATCAAAGCTTTGATAAATGAACGATGGCTTCGGCTTGCATGTTCCCAGACTCACTGCTGGAAGACCTCCCAGCTGCGTAACACGTGCTCCTTCCTGGTGCTCAGGTTTCGAAGAAACAGATTATTGGACATCACTGCCAGCTTTGCCCGTTTTACTCTGCACCTTGCATCCTCGCAGTGTTACTTTCTAACCTTTAAAAGAATAAGATTAGAGAGAGGGACGTAAGATATGGTAGAAGAGTTGAAGAAAGGAAAAAACGAGGGAGAACTAAGAGACATTTTCTCTTGGAGACAGAAAGAGCATCACTTTGTTAAAAAGTTTCCAAGCTTCGCTCGCTTATTCTTCTGACAGGAACAGCATGAAAAGTAAAGAGAAGGTATTAGAATGGTGACAGTTTTGGCTTCAAAAAAGGGTCGCGGAATTTTGATTTCTGATTAATACTAAAGCGCATAATTTTTAAAAGTAATTTTATTGATATTTGTTAATTTTGATGAATTTAAATCGGTGGGGAGCTGCATAAGAGGAATGCAGTAGCAACTTGGAATGTTGGGCATCGTCTCAGCGTTTGCTCGAAGACGGAGGAAAACCAAGAAAATCTGTGCTGAGAAATGCCGGTCGCAGGACATACTGACTTCTAGACAGTTAGCTCATGCAGTTTCATTTGGCGTTACGCTTTGTAGTGATAATTTGTAACACTTTGTTTTGAAAAATTTAGAATATTTGAAGTGTGTTTTGGCGGCTTGTCCCCTTATTGGGGTTGCATATGTTAGTGTTGACCTGATTAGTGATTTATAGTGTTAGGGCGAGGTTAATGTTGATAGCGGATACCTTGTTAAGGATATGATAGAGCTGCCTGGGTGTATGGTTAGCTTCACACATTGCTTTACTAATATGGTAGCTATAGGTAAGTGTGGAGTCAAGGATAACCCCAAGATATTTGACCTGGGTTGTCCAATTAATACGTATATGAAAAAAAAAATGAGGGAGAAGTGGTGGGCTAGCAATTTCGCCGTTTGGAAGATATGATTGAACATTTACTCACGTTGATTTTGATTCTCCTTTTTTCGAGCCAGAGTTCTAACATTTTAATGGTCTTGTTTAACTTTCTCGTAACTGTTATTATGCTGCCTGAACGAACCGTGACGTTCGTCTCATCAGCTTACAGGGAACGGCCTCATGGCTGTCATTTTGAATAGTTGCTGTGTCATTTATATAAATGTTGAATAATGTGGGACCTAACAGGCTACCTTAAGACTAAGATTAACCTGAATTATGGCAATATAAAATGCAGTTCGTACCGCGTAGTAAACACATTCTACACCGGACCTCAACTGCTGTCGACGTGCGCAGAAATTCAAGGTCTGCTTCTCTGATGGACTTGGCCGTGTCCTCGGTACGAGCACCGTGCCTTGGGGTTCCAGGACAGTTGTTTTAAGCTCAGGATAGGCCGTGCCATGGCTCAGGCGGTTAGTCGCCGGCCTCCCACCGCGGAGACCCGGGTTCGATCCCAAGCCGATCCCAGTGGTCGCGCGGTCTAAGGCGTGGGTCTGCGGCCGCTCGCTTGCTGGGATTGTGGGTTCGAATCCCACCGGGGGCATGGATGTTTGTGTTGTGTTGTAAAAAGACGGTTGTGGACCGTAAGTGACATGAAAGGACGAAAAAGGACTAATACAGAACAAAAATGGATCAAAGGGGAAAACCCAGGAATTAGTTAAAAAAAAAAAAAAAAAAAAATCCCGGGTCGGTCCATGTGTGCTTTGTGGTGGACAAAGTGGCACTGGGACAGGTTTTTCCCCGAGTACTTCGGTTTTCCCCTGTCAATTTTATTCCACCGGTGCTCCATTAATTGAGAAAATGAAAAAAAACTGATCATCTTTCTCTTCATCTTCTTCACAGGGTTGCACAATAAGCCTTAAGGCTGCGGTGCGTCCGTAGCATCTGCTGCGGGGCCCTTCACCACAAAAAAAAAGCTCAGGATTATTTATTGGGCAATGTTCTTCGGATGCGGCATGACTGACTGCTATGCTTTGGTGGCAGTAACAAACAGACTTGCTTACTAAAATACGGATTTATTAAGTACCTCTATGAAGGTGTACAATGTGCTGCAGCGTAAAGCAGATTGTGATAACACACATAACTGCTTGTCTTGGTCTGACGATTCATCATACAATCACTGGTTGCTTGACTACTGAATCTGTAATCATTATTTAGCCAGAAGCCAAAAGAACTAACAGCAACACGCAAAACTAAGGCTGAGAGCCTTAAAGGAAGCTCGCGGCCGATCGCACAAAGTAAAATACAAACAGTATCAATATCAGTATTTTAATGCGCCAGATGTTCCTGTTCCGCGGAACACCTGATTGAAGCTCGCTGTCCACTGGTGGTCCGCGTCACACATGTTAGTAACCTGTGCTCTAAGCGATTCCCACACTTTCCCAGTGCCCAACATTCGAGCGATATAATTCAATGACAAAAATTCCAAGAGGCGCAGTGTGTGTGAATTAAGGTACTGTGTGTACCAACAAATACCACCTAAACCTCGCGAAAAATGTCTGTGGTTGGAGGTGATCTTTAGGTAGGGGGGGGGGGGCGCATTGTGTATGCAAGTGAAGATTGGTGATTCATAGTCGTGACTAATTGAGTGCTGGGAAGTTGCTCGATGTGACAGAGGTGCTGGCAAGGCACACAGTGAGGCAGTGTGCTACTGTTCAGGCACGTCGTCTTGTGAGCAGTGTTCAAGAAGAGTATTTGCTGTTATGTTAAGCTTGGCACGTACACTTGGCAACCTTAACCTGCAAAGTAAATGACTGTATTGTAGAGCAGTTTGAAGCCTCAAATAACCAACACTGTATGATGAAAATACAGAAGTTGTAGCACGAAAGCACGACAAATATGTCCACTGTAACCAGATCGACCGTAATAATAATAATAATAATAATAATAATAATATTAATAATAATAATAACTAACTCCATGGAGCACAGTCCTTCTTGAGAAGCTAACAGGTTCTCAGCTAGTCAAGAAATTCCCCGCGTTTTATGGAACCCGAAGGTTCATTACCGCACTCACAAGAGCCCGCCACCTGTCCCTATCCTGAGCCATATCAATCCATTCCATGCCCCCCCATCCCACTTCTTGAAGATCCATTTTAATAAGAATAATAATAATCATCATCATCTTTTTTATATAATTCACATAATTTGGCAGAATGTGTGAATTGAATGTTGTTGATAGTGAACGCCAGATGGCACCAGTGCGTTAGATCGATAGAGTTACGCTTAGTAAATCGCAAAATCAAGATTCGATTTAAATGGATTGTTCATGCTGATTATTGAATGTCGTAATTGTTTGGAATGTATTATATACAGTTTACGAAAAATGGCTTACAGTGAAACAGTTATTGAACAACTGAAGTTAAATAAATGCTTTTTTTTATTATGTGTCAAT
This sequence comes from Reticulitermes speratus, assembly GCA_021186555.1. Lineage (NCBI taxonomy): Eukaryota > Metazoa > Arthropoda > Insecta > Blattodea > Rhinotermitidae > Reticulitermes > Reticulitermes speratus. Next base: position 9,056,297 of record JAJKFL010000237.1, read on the forward strand.
ATCGACTATTCCTTATTGTCGATATGTGATGTATCGACATGTATCTTCCATCCCGAATTTTCTCTAACAAAATGTTGAAAATCCGTTTAATTATTTCTTTATATTTCATTAATTGTTAAATAAGCACTGTTTCAGAATTTTTTTACACTTATATGCGAGTCAGGTTTACATTACCCTTACACGAGGAAGGAATAATGAACATTTTAAGATTTGTGTTTACGATACGCATTATCAAGGAAATTTTTCAAATCATGGAACACTTCTGAAAAATATTGTAATAAAAGAGCTTTTGAACAAAGAGAGATAAGTATTTGGTTTTGTTTCACAAAATGTGTTCCACTGTTCCCCGTTAATAATGACAGGTTCATCTGTGTTTACAAGAAAGTGATTATTAAAGCCTACTGGTTACTTGATGCACCAACAGGTTTAATATTCAAAAATTCTGCATTCTGCCCACACTGTATTTATGTGTTTTGTATTTATATTAGAACAAACAGCGACTTTTGCCTTATATAACATAAATTGATTTGTTTTTTTTACCGAGATGAAAAGTGTTTACTGCGCGTACGAACTGGGTCTTTAAATGAAACAGTTTATGTTTCGTCTTTAAAGGGTTTGTAATCAGTACAGTAATTATCATTATGAATGAAGAAACGCCTGATGAACGGGTGGGGTGAATTAGCACTTTAATTAATTTCACATTATATGCACCGTGCATTTTGATAATAATTCACAATTTTAAAAATCCAACAAATGCACTATATTATCAAGTATTGTTCAATATCCCCTACATATGTTTCAGCTCCAGTTGAACCATCTTTAGGGGGTCAACGTTTACATTCCTATTACAGCCTTTAGTTAATCTGATGATATAATACGAGGGCTGTCCAAAAAGTATCCGACTATATTTTTTCCCGCGGTAAGTAATGGCGAAAGGGTGGGGAAACTGAGCGTAGTGGTAGAAGGGACTTTCATGCGCATGCGTGATTTTTTGCTGCCTCGCAACACCGCCGGATGCGTCTGCTCGCTGCCAGATAGCGAAGTGGTGTAACACGTGTTCGTCGCATTCTCGTTTCGCTCAAGATGACAGAATGTTTGGAGCAGCGATACTGCATCAAGTTTCGTCAGAAACTTGGGGATACCCAAGCGGAAACAATCCGCAAAATTCAGCAGGCTTTCGGTGATGATGCAATGGGGGTCACTCAAATTAAAAAGTGGTTCAACCGCTTTAAAGATGGCCGCATGTCGGCGGACAGTGACCAGCGTTCCGGGAGACCGTCAACGAGCCGAAATGCTGATGTCATTGACAAAGTGCGGACATTGATCATGGAGGACCGTCGTTTGACCGTCCGGGAAATTGCTGATGAGGTTGGGATCAGCAGAGGTTCCGCAAACACGATTTTAACTGAGGATGTGGGCATGCGAAGAGTGGCGGCAAAATTTGTGCCCAAGTTGCTTTCGCCGGAGCAGCAACAACTCCGCCTTGAGGTCGCGCAGGACATGCTGGAGTGCGCCAACAGGATCCTGAGTTCCTGAAGACTGTGATCACTGGTGACGAGTCGTGGGTGTACGGATATGACCCGGAAACCAAGGTCCAGTCGTCACAATGGAAGCATCCAACATCCCCGAGGCCCAAAAAAGCACGACACGTTCGGAGCAATGTGAATGTGATACTGACTGTTTTCTTCGATTACCGGGGTGTTGTGCATCATGAGTACGCACCACTAGGCCAAACTGTTAATAAGGAGTACTACCAAGAAGTCCTCCGTTATCTTCGTGATGCAGTTCGGCGCAAGAGACCGGAGCTGTGGGACGCACGCAACTGGCAGCTGCATCATGACAATGCCCCAGCTCATTCATCACACCTGATCCAGGGTTTCCTGGCTAAGCACGGCATTCCGCAGGCTCGCCAGGCTCCCTACTCTCCTGACATTGCTCCTTGTGATTTCTGGCTGTTCCCGAGATTGAAGACACCGCTAAAAGGCTCCCGTTTTGACAGCCGCGAGGACATCATACAGAACGCGACGGCGCAGCTGCACACCATTCCAAAACAAGCCTTCCAGAATTGCTTCCAGCGATGGAAGGACCGCTGGGCTAAGTGTGTGGAGTCACAAGGGGCCTACTTTGAAGGGGATTAGGTATTGTAACCACCCAGATACAGAACTTTTTTTTCCCGGCCCAAGGTCGGATACTTTTTGGACAGACCTCGTATACGAGTATATACACCACAATATAAAATCAAGTTATTAGCACATTAACAGGTTACCTCGTGTCACAGTTTAACAGAATATACAACGTAATTTTATGAATTGTAGCCTGTTAATGTGATAGTAACTTGATTTTATATTGTGGTGTATATATATTATATCATGAGATTAACTAATGGCTGTAATAGGAATGTAAACGTTGACCCCCTGAAGATGGTTCAACTGGAGCCGAAACATTTGTAGGGGATATTGAACAATACTTGATAATATAGTGCATTTGTTGGTTTTTTTAAAATTGTGAATTAACACTTTAATATTATATTAATTTCGTCATATTACGGGCCCATTTATTATAATAATAATAATAATTCAAAATATAATAAATAGTGGAACTAGTATTATTATTGTTACCATTAATATTTGATTCGTTACATTTCGAAACGGATTGCTTACTCTCTATTTCTTACTCTCTCTCTCTCTCTCTCTCTCCTCTCACGCACGCACGCACACACACACACACACACCCCACGCCTACACACATACAGTCTGTCTTCTACATATGTGGAACCGTCTGCAGTTCAGTGCAAACTGCTATATCGGCATGCATCTGATTCTCAACCGTTACGTAACTGTGGCTGGCGTTACGGAAACTCAAAGAAAATCCTCGAGTGAGTAAGTTTTATTTCATTTCCTTTTCGGGCACATAGCAATGGTAAGATGTCAGGATAGGGGCACGTGGCGGGCTCTTGTGAATGCGGTAATGAACCTTCGGTTCCGTACAACGCAGGGAATTTCTTGACTAGCTGACGACCTGTTAACTTCTCAGGAAGGACTCTGCTCCATTGAGTTAGTTAGTTATGTTAGTTAGCAATGTTGAGATTATTGAAAAGGGTCGTCACTTAGAGGACTTGGCCTATCTAAGGTACTATCCCAGCACCGTGCCGGAGGGTCTGAGGAAAACCGCTGACATCCTGAGTCACGATTGCCGCTGTTATATTCCAGAGACTGTAGAATACTAAACAGGAGTGCCAACTTCTTGGAGACAACTTTCGGTTTGTTTATGAGATTTCAGGTTGTGATGGCTTTGAATATTGACACTACGATCTTCTTGAATATGGCGCCGTGTAGTTTAATGGCTAGGTACCTGCATTTCGGAGTTACCTACTACATGCTTCTTCAGGGCAAAAGAATAAGCCGAGCGGGGAAATGATGCTTACTTTTCCTTTTATTTGTTTACTTGTTTTTTCTTTGACCTCGTTTCTCCATCTTCCTTCCTCTTTTCACCCTCTGACTAAAGAGCCCTTGTTAGGGTCACAGGCTCTTGTTGGTTCAGTTTTAGTCCTGGTGCCTGTTCGCCCTTTCCTATGTCACCATTTTCCCCAATTGACTCACTCTTTTGTCCTGAGGATGGAGGCAGCAGATTCCTCCGAAGCGTTTATACTTATGTACCAAACCACTGCGTCACGTCACAGGATGCTGCATTCTTGGTTTTAATTTGATTGGCCTACAAAGCTGAGCGCACTGTCTATAACCAACTCACAACAATCACACCAACACAATACACTATACTGTTCATACCGCGCACTGTCTATAACCAACTCACAACAATCACACCAACACAATACACTATACTGTTCATACCGCGCACTGTCTATAACCAACTCACAACAATCACACCAACACAATACACTATACTGTTCATACCGCGCACTGTCTATAACCAACTCACAACAATCACACCAACACAATACACTATACTGTTCATACCGCGCACTGTCTATAACCAACTCACAACAATCACACCAACACAATACACTATACTGTTCATACCGCGCACTGTCTATAACCAATCACAACAATCAGACCAACACAATACACTATACTGTTCATACCGCGCACTGTCTATAACCAACTCACAACAATCACACCAACACAATACACTATACTGTTCATACCGCGCACTGTCTATAACCAACTCACAACAATCAGACCAACACAATACACTATACTGTTCATACCGCGCACTGTCTATAACCAACTCACAACAATCACACCAAGACAATACACTATACTGTTCATACCGCGCACTGTCTATAACCAATTCACAACAATTAGACTAACACAATACACTATACTGTTCATACCGCGCACTGTCTATAACCAATTCACAACAATTAGACTAACACAATACACTATACTGTTCATACCGCGCACTGTCTATAACCAACTCACAACAATCACACCAACACAATACACTATACTGTTCATACCGCGCACTGTCTATAACCAATTCACAACAATCAGACCAACACAATACACTATACTGTTCATACCGCGCACTGTCTATAACCAACTCACAACAATCAGACCAACACAATACACTATACTGTTCATACCGCGCACTGTCTATAACCAATTCACAACAATCAGACCAACACAATACACTATACTGTTCATACCGCGCACTGTCTATAACCAATTCACAACAATAAGACTAACACAATACACTATACTGTTCATACCGCGCACTGTCTATAACCAATTCACAACAATTAGACTAACACAATACACTATACTGTTCATACCGCGCACTGTCTATAACCAACTCACAACAATCACACCAACACAATACACTATACTGTTCATACCGCGCACTGTCTATAACCAATTCACAACAATCAGACCAACACAATACACTATACTGTTCATACCGCGCACTGTCTATAACCAACTCACAACAATCACACCAACACAATACACTATACTGTTCATACCGCGCACTGTCTATAACCAACTCACAACAATCACACCAACACAATACACTATACTGTTCATACCGCGCACTGTCTATAACCAACTCACAACAATCACACCAACACAATACACTATACTGTTCATACCGCGCACTGTCTATAACCAACTCACAACAATCACACCAACACAATACACTATACTGTTCATACCGCGCACTGTCTATAACCAACTCACAACAATCACACCAACACAATACACTATACTGTTCATACCGCGCACTGTCTATAACCAATTCACAACAATTAGACTAACACAATACACTATACTGTTCATACCGCGCACTGTCTATAACCAACTCACAACAATCACACCAACACAATACACTATACTGTTCATACCGCGCACTGTCTATAACCAATTCACAACAATCAGACCAACACAATACACTATACTGTTCATACCGCGCACTGTCTATAACCAACTCACAACAATCACACCAACACAATACACTATACTGTTCATACCGCGCACTGTCTATAACCAACTCACAACAATCAGACCAACACAATACACTATACTGTTCATACCGCGCACTGTCTATAACCAACTCACAACAATCACACCAAGACAATACACTATACTGTTCATACCGCGCACTGTCTATAACCAATTCACAACAATTAGACTAACACAATACACTATACTGTTCATACCGCGCACTGTCTATAACCAATTCACAACAATTAGACTAACACAATACACTATACTGTTCATACCGCGCACTGTCTATAACCAACTCACAACAATCACACCAACACAATACACTATACTGTTCATACCGCGCACTGTCTATAACCAATTCACAACAATCAGACCAACACAATACACTATACTGTTCATACCGCGCACTGTCTATAACCAACTCACAACAATCAGACCAACACAGTACACTATACTGTTCATACCGCGCACTGTCTATAACCAATTCACAACAATTAGACTAACACAATACACTATACTGTTCATACCGCGCACTGTCTATAACCAACTCACAACAATCAGACCAACACAATACACTATACTGTTCATACCGCGCACTGTCTATAACCAATTCACAACAATCAGACCAACACAATACAGTATACTGTTCATACCGCGCACTGTCTATAACCAATTCACAACAATAAGACTAACACAATACACTATACTGTTCATACCGCGCACTGTCTATAACCAATTCACAACAATTAGACTAACACAATACACTATACTGTTCATACCGCGCACTGTCTATAACCAACTCACAACAATCACACCAACACAATACACTATACTGTTCATACCGCGCACTGTCTATAACCAATTCACAACAATCAGACCAACACAATACACTATACTGTTCATACCGCGCACTGTCTATAACCAACTCACAACAATCAGACCAACACAATACACTATACTGTTCATACCGCGCACTGTCTATAACCAATTCACAACAATCAGACCAACACAATACACTATACTGTTCATACCGCGCACTGTCTATAACCAACTCACAACAATCAGACCAACAAAATGCACAATTGTTCCTTAGATATTTATATTACAATATCATATTAATATTCGTACGTGTTTCGATCCCCAAGGAATCATCATCAGGGAATCAAATCAAAGCAACACCGCGTAAAGCAAATTAGTAACCTTTGCATACAGTAGAAGGGCGTAAAAATGTGCAACAGTTAACATGTAGGTAATTCTTTGTAGCATAGTTAGTTGTATAAGTATAGTGGATCCTGGTATACTGGAAATCAGTGTTAAAAACATTTAAATTAATTAAAATATAAACATTAATATACATTTAATACATGTAAATGTACAATATACATAAAAACGTGAATCGTAGAAAGATAGCTGCGATAAACAATACAGTACGTACAGTACAGTATGTCGGAGGCAGCCTACGTACTTAAGTGTGGAGCGTATCTGGGTGAGTTGCCAAACGTTTTGACACAAAATACATGTTTGCAGATGGAAGCAGTAAAAGAAATGCGTTTCGCCAGGCTTCTTCCAATCCTTGTCACAAAATTCTGAGCAGTTGTGTAGTCCAGTGAGGGTTGACAACTTTTTTTTTTAAATTATAGGAGCTTTATTTTCAATTTTTCCAACAAGTATAAACAAAAGATCTACATTGTTCAAGCCGTGCCATTTACCAGCTTCTGTAGCCTCTACTGGGGGCCGGAGCCTCCCTGGCATTTAATTTATATTAAATGCCAGGGGAGGCTCCGGTCATTGTTATCAATGACAACTGATAAGTATTAAGAGTAGTGAAAGTTAACAAAATAGCATAAAAACACTACCTGACTTGACAACTTCTATCTCGTATTTTAGATAAGGCCAAATTGACGTGTGCGGTGCCGATTACTTTGATTTATACAAACGTCGGTGTACGGAACTGTGTCCATGACAAACCACATCTTATTTTCAATGTGATGAGACACGGGTTTCTCTTAACAATGTTGCTCCGCAAACTGTCACCACGAAAAGAGCCAGAAATGTTGTTCAGTTCACCAGTGTCGAAAGTAGTGAGAATGTGACAATTGTTGCATGCTGCAATGCAAGGGGCGCATTTATTCCCCCATTTTTTATTTTCAAGAGGGCTCATTTCACGAAAATGTGCAAGCAGGAATTGCCCTCAGGATCTGAAATCGAAATGACCGACTCGGGTTGTATAAATGACGATGTTTTTGTGGAATGACTTCAACATTTTCATAAGCACCGGTTTCCTTCTGATCTAGGATGGGCATTCTTCTGGTTTGTCGCTAAAGTGTTTAAAATATTGCAGAGAAATGGGCACTGAAATGTTATGCCCGCCTCCTCACACGACACGTCCTACAACCTCCCGACGTAACTATGTTCAAGCCCATCAAGACATGCTGTCATCAAGAGGCAACATCAATTCTAATGCTGCAATCACAAAATTTAGTTCCGGTTAACTTGTCTCCGCAGCTTGGAAAGAAGGCTGAACGCTGCCAAAGGTTTTGAGTGCACAGGCTTGTATCCTTCCGCTGTCTCCGAAGACAAATTTGTGCCCTCTACGTACTTTCTACAAGATCCAGCCGACTTCCTGTCACCAGACTCTCCTGATCAGATCCGATCCGAAAATCGTAAACCTTCAGGACTGACAATTGTGCAGTCGACTTCAGACATAAAATGAAGCAGGACCATCCACTATTACCCCAAAAAAAAACTAAACGAAATAAAACAAATGTTTTAAGTGCCATAATTGTAACGCCAAAAAAAGAAAATGTTTACGAAGAAATGCCGAAGGAAGCAAAAGACTTCGGACTCATATTCTCAACAAATACTGGCTACACTGGCACTGAAGATGGAGAAGGAAGGCAATGCGAAGTCGATTCCTAAAAAGAAACATTGCCGAGCTCCTAGTGTCCAGGACGCCTCTCCAGTCCTTCACGAAGACAAAGATAAAAACACACCATGTGGATTTTGTGGCTTGAAGTATTGTTCAGTGCAAAAGGGTGACTGGATCAGGTGCCATAAATGTGTAACGTAGTATCGTGAAGTGTGTGTTGGGCGGTAGGCAGAGAGTAGTTTAATAAGTGGAAAATGCTTGTGATTCTGCAGCTCAAACTTGAGTTAACGGAATAGCGGTAGGCAGAAGTAGTTTATAAGTGGAAAATGCTTGTGATTCTGCAGCTCAAACTTAAGTTAACGGAATAGCGGTAGGCAGAGAGTAGTTTATAAGTGGAAAATGCTTGTGATTCTGCAGCTCAAACTTGAGTTAACGGAATAGCGGTAGGCAGATAGCAGTTTATAAGTGGAAAATGCTTGTGATTCTGCAGCTCAAACTTAAGTTAACGGAATAGCGGTAGGCAGATAGTAGTTTATAAGTGGAAAATGCTTGTGATTCTGCAGCTCAAACTTAAGTTAACGGAATAGCGGTAGGCAGAAGTAGTTTATAAGTGGAAAATGCTTGTGATTCTGCAGCTCCAACTTAAGTTAACGGAATAGCGGTAGGCAGAGTAGTAGTTTATAAGTGGAAAATGCTTGTGATTCTGCATCTCAAACTTAAGTTAACGGAATAGCGGTAGGCAGATAGTAGTTTATAAGTGGAAAATGCTTGCGATTCTGCAGCTCAAACTTGAGTAAACGGAATAGCGGTAGGCAGATAGTAGTTTATAAGTGGAAAATGCTTGTGATTCTGCAGCTCAAACTTGAGTTAACGGAATAGCGGTAGGCAGATAGTAGTTTATAAGTGGAAAATGCTTGTGATTCTGCAGCTCCAACTTGAGTTAACGGAATAGCGGTAGGCAGATAGTAGTTTAAATTGATTGAGTATGATAAAATAGCTTTAGTTTAGTGAATCTTTCTGCAGCTCAAACTTGAGTTAACGGAATAGCGGTAGGCAGAGAGTAGTTTATAAGTGGAAAATGCTTGTGATTCTGCAGCTCAAACTTAAGTTAACGGAATAGCGGTAGGCAGATAGTAGTTTATAAGTGGAAAATGCTTGTGATTCTGCAGCTCAAACTTAAGTTAACGGAATAGCCCCACAGCCGAGCGGAGTAACCACGCTGTTTTTGATATTTCCGTTCACCACTTCACTTTGCATGATATTTAATTATGAGTGTACAGTAAAAAAGAATTTAACTTTTTGTAAACTAGGATAGAAACGACAATACGTTACCCACATTTTGTACAGGATGTAATTTTCTGAAAAATAAATATTCTTGCCTGTCTTTTGTCGCCCCAAACTTGAAATGAGTGGAAGAGCCCGGCCCTCCAGCGTCGAATGTAAATATACTTTATAAACGATGTAGCAAAACGTGTAGTTTTACGTGGTTTTATAAGTAAACTTTTCAACAGCGTCAGTAGGCGTAAATGTAAATAAAGACGTCATACCCCTGAACAGTAACACGCCCAAACGTTACGTACGATATTGCTGTCGCCAAGTCTAGCGATAAAGAATAGCATGCAAGGGAACGTAGCACGTTCATTCTTCCTTTTAATTTGTGTAATGACGCGGTTTCCGTACACAGCACCAGACAAATGGTCTGTCACAGTGTTTGTTGGCCAGCCAGCAAGCACATGATTTCTTACAGAGCACAGTGTTCTTGATGGTATACCGCGTGAATGTGATTGTGCTATTAAGATGAGACGGGCTTTGTACCTATCGCGTATCCGCCTTCTTTACCCCTTCTTGGATCCACGATGAATCCGGCAAAAGACCCTTACAATCGCCGGACTGCATAAACGTTGAAAAACACCAGCATCGCGATCAGAATTCGAACTCCTGACACCATCTTGCGGCCCGCATTAATGTTAGGGTCAGTTTTAGTGTTCTGTTGGAATGATACATTAATTATTCGTCCGTATTTTTCTCCTTTACTGTCGATCCAAGAACCTGAGAAGCAAAACATGTAGGACTTCTGTGTGGTATGTCGCTTATGTATCCTTTGTCAACATATCTGTCTGTCGTATGATTCTGAGCTGCCAAAATCCAGGAGCCAAACGACGCTTATATAATTAGAATGCGTATGACGCGTCAGGACCATCAACTGTTCCTCTATAGTTCATCTAAATAAAATAAATATATTTATGTTAATGCATCACAGAAAGTATGGCATCTGTATTTTGAAGACCAATCGGTTAATCGGTTAAAATTTTAACGATTTTATAATTTTATATCCTTACAACAGCTGCCAATTGTTTAACACTCACAACGAACAACCAACGAACGAAACATCAACTCCAACATACCCCACTACAGCACAGAACTCAACTACGACACGACAACAAATCCCCAATAGTACAACAGTGATATAACTCGATGCAGACGATCTCAACAGACAAATACGTATATAAGTGCAGTGTACAAAACGACTCGCAGTGAAAAACATAATAAACTATCAAACAAAAAAGTGGATAGCGCACAGTGAAGTGAAAACATAAAGATATAGATACCGTGATGATGGTCAAATAATGACCGAAACATATGTAGGGTAAACTTTACTTACTTGTACCGTACATTTTTAATTATATACAGGGCATACACAAAATAATGGTGCGATTTTAATGGTGTTCACTATTAAAACCGCACCATTCGTTTCTGTATGCCCTGTATATGTTATGCAGACAAATGTACACAGTATTATGTTATTTAACACAATTTTTATTAAATGCTGCCCAACATGTTTCTAGCCTATATAAGGCTCATCTTCAGGGGCTCTTTCTTGAAATTACAACAGCTATATTATTGGTATATAAAATTCTTAAAAAGCCGTTAGATGTATTTGGTTATTGTATCTGTACGGTATGCTGCTTTCACTATAGATTAGTTAGAGGCCTACTCTAATCTATAGTGAAAGCAGCATGACCGGTACATATACCAATAACCAAATACATCTAACGGCTTTTTAAGAATTTTATATACCAATAATATAGCTGTTGTAATTTCAACAAAAGAGCCCCTGAAGATGAGCCTTATATAGGCTAGAAACATGTTGGGCAACAATTAATAAAATTTGTTAAATAACACATTACTGTGTACATTTGTCTGCATAACATATATACAGGATATACACAAAAGAATGGTGCGGTTTCAATAGTTTTCACTATTGAAACCGCACCATTCTTTTGTGTATACCCTGTATATGTAGGGTAACTTTAAGTGATATTTTAATTCAATAGTGCAGTTGTTGGTTGCTTAAGTGAATATAAAAGTAAAATCGGTTAATCCTGTTTGGAAAAAATAATCGCTGTTTATTGTGAGAATAATGTAAAATGGCGAGTGCAAATTGCGGCCCGCGACCTAATTTTAGACACGAAACAAAAAAGAAACGAAATTCGACAGATAGCTATTTTATCCGTATTCATACAAAAACCGAAAAGTAAATGTCATGATGCTACACCTCGTGATCTCTATAAACTCTGTGTACCTTATAGTAAGTTTCCATTGCCCGGTAACCATGCACAACAAAGGATAATCTTTTTTTTGGAAGTACTTGTATTTGTGAACAGTTCTTTTCAAACATGAATATTGGAAAGAATCCGTGCAGAAATAATCTCGACACTGAAAGATTAGACAGCTGTCTTCATGTTGCAACTTCTCAAATATCTCCAGATATTAACATTTCAGTGATTAATAAGCAGTAACAATATACTCACTGAAGTTCTTTTTTTTTTTTTCCTTGAACAGCGGTTAAAATAAATAAATAAATGCAAAAGAAACAACAAATTGAATGCAAATAAAATTATTTATTTGTGCTCAGTCTATTTTACTCAGCATTTATCATAAAGGAGACACACGTAATGACTTATTAGGTAAGATTAGTTTCAAAATTTTGTACGGTTAATTCAAAAATTTTTTTCAAATTTGTTTCAGATAAGTTTTGCCGCCCCAGTATTCGAACTATTGACGACAGGGTATTACCATTAATGATACATAAGTAAAAAATATGGGTATTGTTTATAACGTGCCCCGCAAACACTTTGTCTCTTTATTTGAACCTCGTGCCCGAAATGTTGCTCACCACTGACGTAAAACAAATACACTGTGGGCAGGATGCGGAGATTGTTAATGTTAAGGCAGGCGATATATATATAGAAACCCCTGTGCTTTAAAGAGTTCTAACAACGTGCCAGACCACAAAGGGTCGGTTCCTGGCCAAGGACTTTTTGCTCTAACTGAAGCTATCCGCGGTTTTTTTAAGTTCCTCGCGAATCATTACAGCAGGCAACGACCACTAACACATCTCAGTTTAAGCGCTTCAAGAAACGCGTTTAAAAGAAACAGGAAGAAGACTTCCATAATACACCACACACTGCATGTCTGTCGCAGTAGGGCTTGCACTTACGTCATGTATAGGGTATACACAAAAGAATGGTGCGGTTTCAATAGTGAAAACTATTGAAACCGCACCATTATTTTGTGTATACCCTGTATTTAAAACTTGTCCGGGTCGCAGTGGGAAACTTAAACAAGTAAGGAAACGCCAGTAGAGCGAAACACATCTGGCCTGTGGTGGAAAAAGTGGCACTGGGACAGGTTTTTTCCCCAAGTACTTCCGTTTTTCCCTGTCAATTTCATTCTACCGGTGCTCCATTACACGGAAAAAAAACGAAAAAAAAATTAATCATCTTCATCACAGAGTTGCACAATAAGCCTCAAGGCTGCGGTGAGTCCGTAGCATCTGCTGCGAGGCCCTTCACCCGCAAAAAAAAATCACATCTGGCTTGTTCACATAACCATAGCAAGCTTGGTAACAAAGCGAACCATAGTAACCATACGAACGTTTTTGACGGAGGTAACCATGGGAACGCTAGTAACCAAATGGGTCATATATGCGAGACGGATTTTAACCAAAATTGGAATGTGTAGACGAATTTTAGTAAAGAGTCCCCAAAATCAATTTTCACGCAAATTCATCTCGTAGGAGTCAAGTTGTTCCATGCGAAGAGACAGACAGACAGTCGCGACGAAGCTGATAGTCACTTTTCGCAGTCGGTTTGAGAACGCGCCTACAATGGGTTGGTTAATTGGGCACGCGGTGGCGTAGTTGGTTGAGGCACTGCGGTACAAGCCGGAAGGTCGCCGGTTCGATTCCCGATGGTGTCATTTGTATTTTTCATTGACATAATCCCTCTGGCCGCACTATGGCCCTGGGGTCGACTCAGCCTCTAACAGAAATGAGTTCCAGGAATGCTTCCTGGGGGGTAAAGGCGGCCGGTGCGTAGGACTGACAACCTTACCACCTTCTTGTGCCGATTGTCTGCAAAACTGGGAGCCTCAACCTCCTGGAACCGTAGGGCCTGTCCAAGCCCGTAATGGGATAGCTTTACCTAGCCTTACCATTACTAGCAGTCTCTCTGTAATTCAGTCATTAAAATGCGTATGTCTGTAGCTGATTCCGTAGCATAGACCGAGGGACTACTGACATTTGAAGTTCAGATCATATGGTATACGTGGGCAGTTAAACGTGTATTTTTTTTTTTACTTAAGTTATAGACCAACTGATGCACTTTTTAAAGCACTTTTTAAGTAGCTTTATTAAAAATGTTAAAATAGTACCCCTACACGTGTTTCGATCCTAGGATCATCGTCAGGGGGTTTTTTGCTAAAAGCTACGTCACTTCAATCACATGGTATAAAATATTCCATTGGCACTCTAAAACATTTGTTAAAATCTTGTAAAAAGATATGTTAAAAAGTTATAAAATTATAAAAACACTGTAGATGTTAGAAGTGCGGAACTGCTGGCTTGTGGTATTGTGGTATTATAAGCATGTGAAATGTTTTCGCGTGGTTAGCGAAGTGTACTGTGTACTGTGTGTTGACGAGTGCTACGGAGGAATGACGATGATCCTAGGATCGAAACACGTGTAGGGGTACAATTTTAACATTTTTAATAATAAAGCTACATAAAAAGTGGTTTTAGTGTGCATCAGTTGGTCTGTAACTTAATTTAATATGACGAAGATGCACGGTGTCAACAATGTGAAGTTTTTTTTTTTGTTACCAAATACACTCGTATTCGTCATCATACCGAGTCCTCCCATCGAGTTTGGGGAAGTGACCCTCACAAACAAATACAAGTATAACAGCTAACGGCTGATGAAGAATTTTGCGAAGTGACTCGTAATGATTTAGTGAACTCGTGTTGTCTAATTCTGTTAAGAGAAATTCGTCTAAGACGAGAGTTGCGCAACTGGTCAAGAAATGTTGCTCTTATTCTGAAGATCAAGGCAGGTTCCTCCAATACGTTGGTAACTAGCTAGCAAACTACACGGCGTCACACCCAAGAGACCAGCAGTCTTCGTTGTCAAAGCCATGAGAACCTAAAAGTTGGTAATTGAATTGATCCCGAAAATGCATCACCGTGTTCAGAAAGTCCCTGTAACGCTAATTTATCTCGAGCTAGTTGACTGCAGCCCCCAATCCATTCGTTATTTCCTTCACAATAATGTTAATATTACTTTTTTTTTTTTTTTTTTTTTTTTGGTGAGGGGGCCCCGCAGCTGATGCTACGGACGCACCGCAGCCTTAAGGCTTATTGTGCAACCCTGTAATGAAGATGAAGATGAGGATGAGCAGTTTTTTACCAAGTTGTACAAGTAATGGAGCACCAGTGGAATGAAATTGACAGGGGAAAACCGACAACTCGGAGAAAACCCTTTCCCAGTGCCACTTTGTCCACCACAAATCTCACATGGACTTGACCTGGGATCGAACCCGGGCCTCCGTGGTGAGAGGCCGGCGACTAACCGCCTGAGCCATGGCACGGCCTTAATATTACACTTACGTTTGTATTGTACTAGGTGTTGCAGGTCGTAACTTCTCTTCAGGTATTTTGATTGCAATTACGTAGGGCCAGTGCAGAGTCGAGACACCAGAAAAGAAATAACTTATCACCCAAACATTACGGTGATACCGCCTTCTTAGTAGAATGTGAAAGTAAGATCGTGGGGGCAACAGTGTGTATGTGTGGCACTCCGGAAGGCGGAATTATGGACCCCCCTAATGGCGCAACAGCCCTTAGAGGGCCAGGGCCTCCTCATTATCGAGGCTTCACGATCACACTCAGACACAGCACACTCGGTAGGACTCCTCTGGACGAGTGATCAACCCGACGCAGAGACCTCTACCTGACAACACGCAACACTCACAAGAGACAGACATCCATGCCCCCGGCGGGATTCGAACCCACAATGCTAGCAAGCAAGCGGCCGCAGACCCACGCCTTAGACCTCGCGGCCACTGGGATCGGCGGAATTCTGGACTCAAGAAGAATTCCGCATGTGGAAGCTCAAACGGGATCCAGGCGGTTCACCTGGTGCGGACGTGACTGCATCTACCTGGCCCTGCTCCAGGGGCGCGTCACAAGATCGAGCCCACGCGCTTCTAAATCGGATGAAAGAGTACCGCGTCTCGAGGGGATACAAGTTCGACCTTCCGCACAGGGCTGTGGTCTTTGTAACATATTGCATTACACCATAAGCATACGAATAGCCACTGCTGCGCTCTGCTATCTGTCAAATGCGTTCTATGCAAATTTGCATCCTTCATTGGTCCTTAGCAGTTAGCGTAGTGGTAACGTTCCAAACATGTATTAGATATGTCTAGTTCGAATATCCGTCGAGTTACCGGCCAGTCTGAGTTTCTGTGGTTTTCCTCAGTATATCAGCGTGGATAGTACTTTGAGGTAAACAAAGGCAGTATCCTTCCAGATCCTTTTCTTCTCAACTTTCATGGCCGTCTTCTTTCCATTAGAGTTTATATGACCTCTACAGTTGAAACAGGGTCGTCAAACAGCGTAAGAATAAATAAATCTAATATTATGCATATTCGGTGCAATAGGCAATATTAACTTTTATTCCAACTAATTTCACAGTAATTGCATTGTACAGTTGTGTACAGTTGTATGATTCTATAGTGTATCATCCTACATGTTTCGGCTAACTTAGCTGTCTTCAGGGAGATATCAACACAAAGACATTCTCATTTTGATATAGGAACATATCGTAGTCATCTGTTTGCAGTAAATTACAATATCAAATAATTAAAACATCAGTCAATATTATATGTATATAGAAGTCAAAATCAGATTAAAAATATATAAATTAAGAGTATGCAATTCTTATTAATAACTATTTCATCTTATGCATTATGATGTTATTTACACATATTTTGCAAACAAACGTCTACATATGTACAATCATCTTCGATCGTGTTTGGATTTCAGTCCTATGTTGAGTGGTGTAGGATCCATTCCTGTCCTGTTCACCCAACCTAGCATCTTACTCAGTAGAGTGCTCAACTGTCGGCTGACAAGGCCTGAAGTATGTAGACCTTTATCTCTACTTCCCTGGACTCATTCATGTCGTAGTCAGTCTGAGTGGTACCTCTCATCTTTGTCGTAACATTTGGTTAATATTGACTCTCTCTTAGTGCTTCCAAAACATCTTGATCCCTTGTATATTTCTTCGGTTACATTTATCGTAATTACGTACTTGCTGTCACAGTGGACGTGCTGAGCCATGCGTCATTTGTGTAGAAATAATGTGAGCTTAGTAATCGTTATTTATCATTTCTTGAAAGGCAAGTACTCGTACCAGTCTCGACCAGAGGTGTGGGATCCTGTTTCAATGTATTCCCCCCCCCACCTCCCCCCACCCCCCACCCCCGAATATCAGTCTCCAAGTGGTCGTTATTCTTCAGACGCGAAAGCTTTACGACCGTAGGGACAGCATTAAGTTCATATAAAATGACACCTGTTGGCTTCCTTCTGCTATAAAATTTTCTGTCCCGCCTTTAAATAACATTAAGTTCACATTTTTGTAATTACAGAACGTTTTATAGTCCTTGTATCGTCGTTTTGTTTCCTTAAGACGAGATGATATACGGCTGCAATGCAGTTACGTTCTCCAAAATATTCTTCACTGTCTTCCTATGTGAAAGTAGCTGTTTGTGAAGAAAATATTGCAGTTTTAAAAGATTGCTTTCCACACGTCTCGCGTTTCCTTCATTTTTTCGCCTCAGTTTATTCAAATCTGTTACGGCGAATGTCGTTATTAAAAGCGGTATCCCCATGTTGTCCGCAAGTCTTTCCGTACGTTCATCTACCCATACATTCATGTACCTTAAGAGCTACAAGGTGTCCAGAAAATAAACGTGCCTGTGAAGTCTCCACGTGAATTCTTATTACGAGGCGAAAGTGTCCTGTGAAGGCATTTCGACTGGCATACAGTTTTCGCGGAAAACGCAATGAAAGGTGAATGGGATGTGGAAACACGGTACATTTTGCTCGTAGTCACACGTTTACCAGAAAATTATGCATAGGTCAGAATTTTATCAAGGGATGTTTTCGTCTGATTCTTTATCCAGGAGTGATGTGATAATGTCTAGGTGAGAATATCCATACCTGGAAGGCTGTCTTCTAGGTTAGTCTGAAGATTAAGGCAGGGATTTCTTCCGGAACGTTGCCGAATGTATGATGTCACATCCCAGAGATCAGTATTCGTAATGGTGACAGCCGTGGAACCTCACGTCTGACATCTTACAGCAAATGATTTCTTATAATGTGCACAACTGTGATATTCATCAGGAATAGTACTTGCAAAGTTCATAATCAGTGTAAATATAAGCCTTCATCCATGTGATAAGTTTGCAGAAGTTGCCACCAATAACCTGTGCCCTCAAGACATACTGGTAAGCCCCACTTCAAGTCCAGTGCGTGTAATAAGTACTTTGCAGAAGTTGCCACCAATAACCTGTGCCCCTCAAGACATACTGTAAGCCCCACTTCAAGTCCAGTGCGTGTAATAAGTACCTTGCAGAAGTTGCCACCAATAACCTGTGCCCCTCAAGACATACTGGTAAGCCCCACTTCAAGTCCAGTGCGTGTAATGAGTACCTTGCAGAAGTTGCCACCAATAACCTGTGCCCCTCAACACATACTGGTAAGCCCACTTCAAGTCCAGTGCGTGTAATGAGTACCTTGCAGAAGTTGCCACCAATAACCTGTGCCCCTCAAGACATACTGGTAAGCCCCACTTGAAGTCCAGTGCGTGTAATAAGTACCTTGCAGAAGTTGCCACCAATAACCTGTGCCCCTCAAGACATACTGGTAAGCCCCACTTGAAGTCCAGTGCGTGTAATAAGTACCTTGCAGAAGTTGCCACCAATAACCTGTGCCCCTCAAGACATACTGGTAAGCCCCACTTGAAGTCCAGTGCGTGTAATAAGTACCTTGCAGAAGTTGCCACCAATAACCTGTGCCCCTCAAGACATACTGGTAAGCCCCACTTGAAGTCCAGTGCGTGTAATAAGTACCTTGCAGAAGTTGCCACCAATAACCTGTGCCCCTCAAGACATACTAGTAAGCCCCACTTCAAGTCCAGTGCGTGTAATAAGTACCTTGCAGAAGTTGCCACCAAAACCTGTGCCCCTCAACACATACTGGTAAGCCCCACTTCAAGTCCAGTGCGTGTAATAAGTACCTTGAGAAGTTGCCACCAAAACCTGTGCCCCTCAACACATACTGGTAAGCCCACTTCAAGTCCAGTGCGTGTAATAAGTACCTTGTAGAAGTTGCCACCAATAACCTGTGCCCCTCAAGACATACTGGTAAGCCCTACTTCAAGTCCAGTGCGTGTAATAAGTACCTTGTAGAAGTTGCCACCAATAACCTGTGCCCCTCAAGACATACTGGTAAGCCCTACTTCAAGTCCAGTGCGTGTAATAAGTACCTTGTAGAAGTTGCCACCAATAACCTGTGCCCCTCAAGACATACTAGTAAGCCCACTTCAAGTCCAGTGCGTGTAATA
Source organism: Reticulitermes speratus (assembly GCA_021186555.1). Classification (NCBI taxonomy): domain Eukaryota; kingdom Metazoa; phylum Arthropoda; class Insecta; order Blattodea; family Rhinotermitidae; genus Reticulitermes; species Reticulitermes speratus. The sequence goes on from JAJKFL010000237.1 coordinate 9,075,598, forward strand.
AGTACCTTGTAGAAGTTGCCACCACTAACCTGTGCCCCTCAAGACATACTGGTAAGCCCTACTTCAAGTCCAGTGCGTGTAATAAGTACCTTGTAGAAGTTGCCACCAATAACCTGTGCCCTCAAGACATACTGGTAAGCCCCACTTCAAGTCCAGTGCGTGTAATAAGTACCTTGTAGAAGTTGCCACCAATAACCTGTGCCCCTCAAGACATACTGGTAAGCCCTACTTCAAGTCCAGTGCGTGTAATAAGTACCTTGTAGAAGTTGCCACCAATAACCTGTGCCCCTCAAGACATACTGGTAAGCCCTACTTCAAGTCCAGTGCGTGTAATAAGTACCTTGTAGAAGTTGCCACCAATAACCTGTGCCCCTCAAGACATACTAGTAAGCCCTACTTCAAGTCCAGTGCGTGTAATAAGTACCTTGCAGAAGTTGCCACCAATAACCTGTGCCCCTCAAGACATACTGGTAAGCCCCACTTCAAGTCCAGTGCGTGTAATAAGTACCTTGCAGAAGTTGCCACCAATAACCTGTGCCCCTCAAGACATACTAGTAAGCCCCACTTCAAGTCCAGCGCGTGTATTAAGTACCTTGCAGAAGTTGCCACCAATAACCTGTGCCCTCAACACATACTGGTAAGCCCCACAGGAAGTCCAGTGCGTGTAATAAGTACCTTGCAGAAGTTGCCACCAATAACCTGTGCCCCTCAACACATACTGGTCAGCCCCACTTCAAGTCCAGTGCGTGTAATAAGTACCTTGTAGAAGTTGCCACCAATAACCTGTGCCCCTCAAGACATACTGGTAAGCCCACTTCAAGTCCAGTGCTGTAATAAGTACCTTGCAGAAGTTGGCACCATAAACCTGTGCCCCTCAAGACATACTAGTAAGCCCCACTTCAAGTCCAGTGCGTGTAATAAGTACCTTGCAGAAGTTGCCACCAATAACCTGTGCCCCTCAAGACATACTAGTAAGCCCCACTTCAAGTCCAGTGCGTGTAATAAGTACCTTGCAGAAGTTGCCACCAATAACCTGTGCCCCCCAAGACATACTGGTAAGCCCTACTTCAAGTCCAGTGCGTGAAATCTGTATATTCCAAATTTGTGTGTGTACTAACATAGTACTGTCATACTTTGCTTCAGCTGGACGATGACTTGGTCCGTGCCGTGAAGCTGACGTCCCGGGAAAGACGATTCATCAAATTCGCTTCCGTGGAGTACGACAGCCAACTGTACATGACACCCCAAGACTTCCTGGAGTCCGTCGTGGAACAAGAACCGCGACGTGAGTTGCGTTACACTGGGAACCTTATGTTGTTTGGCGGCTTGTTTGTACAAGTACTTTGAAGAATGAGTTAAATGTCTGCGCAGCAAGCGCTGATCACCAGTAGGCTGCTGAATATCATGCATAGAGTTCACAAGGCAGCCCGGCTATACCCACAATACAGCAGATTTGTGCTGCCTGTAAGGCTTTGTAACTGCGACAAAGCTTGTATTTTTTGTAATAATTTAGCAGATTAGGCTTGTGCGGTTTGCTGAACTCCAGTGTTACATATTTATTGTGCCCAGCACTCTCATTAGTACTTTTGCTATCTGTCCCCCGCTGAGAGACGTAGCAATTTTTATCCCCATATACTAATTTGTGAAACTGTTGATTGATCTTATAACATTGACTCAGTGGATTATAGTCCTTTGTTAGAAGTCGGTTGAGGCACTGTGCTACAAGCCGGAAGGTCGCGGGTTCGATTCCCGATGGTGTCATTGGAATTTTTCATTGACATAATCGTTTCGGTCGCACTATGGCCCTGGGGTCGACTCAGCCTCTAACAGAAATGAGTACCAGGAATATTTCCTGGGTGTTAAAGGCGGCCGGTGCGTAGGACTGACAACCTTACCACCTTCATGTGCCGCTTGTCTTGTAATCTGGGAGCCTCAACTTCCTGGAGCCCTAAGGGCCTGTCCAGGCCTGTAATGGGATTGCTTTACGTTAGAAGTTAATGATATTCTTCGACCTTTATGGAACCCGAAGGTTCATTTTCATGTTCACAAAAACCCTTCACTTAATAATTAATACTATCTGTTATACTACCATCCAAGCCCAGGTCTTTCAATTGATCTGCTTCCTTCGGGGTTTTTTTGTTCGAACAAAATACTGTATGCATTTCTGAAGCCTTAAGTCATATCGACATGACTAGATTAGCAGTTCAGTGTTGCAACATAGAACTATCACTTCACTGAGGACTCTCTGTGTTTCGTTCTCTCTCTCAGCCCGGCTCGTTTTTAAGCCACCATTAACCGTAACTACCACGGCCATTACCATAATGCGCGCTCAACTAATCAGATTCTTATCAAGGTATGTCTGTCAGCAGTTCTACTGTGTACGGGTGTAGCCGAGCGGCCGGCCATGTAGTAGCAATATGAAACTGTACCTATCTATATCTGTGCACGCTTCATTTCAGGAGCTGCCGTGTGGAGCCCTCGCGCCGGTAGTATGTATCACATGGTTGCATCTCTCTTGTAACAGTCACGCATGATAAAGAATTATCGAGAAAACGGTATCGATTTGCATTAAATAGACAAGTTGATCGTAATCAAAACAGGCCTGTATCTGTAACAGCTCACTCGGAAGAAAGACATGAAATGTATACAGACGGTCGCGTTTTGTGAGTTATTTTATTATTATTATTATTATTATTATTATTATTATTATTTACTGCAATTGGGTTTTCACCCGGTGGCAGTAGTCCTTACACTAGTACACACAATACAAATGTTTTCACCCGGTGGCAGTAGTCCTTACACTAGTACACACAATACAAATGTTTTCACCCGGTGGCAGTAGTCCTTACACTAGTACACACAATACAAATGTTTTCACCCGGTGGCAGTAGTCCTTACACTAGTACACACAATACAAATGTTTTCACCCGGTGGCAGTAGTCCTTACACTAGTACACACAATACAAATGTTTTCACCCGGTGGCAGTAGTCCTTACACTAGTACACACAATACAAATGTTTTCACCCGGTGGCAGTAGTCCTTACACTAGTACACACAATACAAATGTTTTCACCCGGTGGCAGTAGTCCTTACACTAGTACACACAATACAAATGTTTTCACCCGGTGGCAGTAGTCCTTACACTAGTACACACAATACAAATGTTTTCACCCGGTGGCAGTAGTCCTTACACTAGTACACACAATACAAATGTTTTCACCCGGTGGCAGTAGTCCTTACACTAGTACACACAATACAAATGTTTTCACCCGGTGGCAGTAGTCCTTACACTAGTACACACAATACAAATGTTTTCACCCGGTGGCAGTAGTCCTTACACTAGTACACACAATACAAATGTTTTCACCCGGTGGCAGTAGTCCTTACACTAGTACACACAATACAAATGTTTTCACCCGGTGGCAGTAGTCCTTACACTAGTACACACAATACAAATGTTTTCACCCGGTGGCAGTAGTCCTTACACTAGTACACACAATACAAATGTTTTCACCCGGTGGCAGTAGTCCTTACACTAGTACACACAATACAAATGTTTTCACCCGGTGGCAGTAGTCCTTACACTAGTACACACAATACAAATGTTTTCACCCGGTGGCAGTAGTCCTTACACTAGTACACACAATACAAATGTTTTCACCCGGTGGCAGTAGTCCTTACACTAGTACACACAATACAAATGTTTTCACCCGGTGGCAGTAGTCCTTACACTAGTACACACAATACAAATGGACATATAATATACATGAAAGTAACAATACAAAACAAACTATACACAATTACAAAACAATACATACAGTAAATACAAGTACACACATTAAAACACCATCCACACATTAAAAAAACATCCACACCTTAACAAAAACATCCACTCCTTAACAAAAACTTCCACACCTTACAAAAACACCCACAAACAATACAAACAAAACACACGCACATTACAAAAAAAACCCTCACACATTAAATAATACAAAAACATCAAAACACACATACTGCAAAAAGAAAGAGTTGTTAAGCCTAACCTAAAACCTAACGTAAATGAATCAGAGTTAAAAGTAATTTCGTATACCAAGAAATGAGTCAAACACTATACAAAAATAAAATTCCATGTTTTCAAAAAATTATACACACACATTTCAATTGCACCATCACTTCACTACGCTTATATACACATCACGGAATTTCCAGTTTTGCCTCCCTTTACTTTACTTCACTTCACTTCACTGTATTATTAGATATTTTTTCCCACCCTCTATACCCTTTACTTCACTTATCACTTTCCTAACCCTCTTCCTAAAAATACTCGGCTTACAAGGGAAAGTCCCTAAAGCATCTGCAGCTAGTTTGTTCCAGAGTTGGATGGTCCTATTTACAACGCAGTGTTCATTAAATGAAATCGTGATAGGGATTTTGTTTTTGCCGTGTTTCATCTGAGGAACTGCGTGACGGATTTCTGTGCTATTTGATGTATGGGGGTGGAGAGATGTTCACACTGTACAAGTTTTAGGGCGAATTTAATTTTAATATATACTGATTCACCGAAATTCCTACTTTAAAATAATCCGAAATAGAACTTCTCTACATTTCTCAACACTGACTTCTCTTTAAAATAATTTTTACTGTCATTAAGATCCATAACAATCAATTTAAACGCTTTTTATGTGACATATACAGGGCATACACAAAAGAATGGTGCGGTTTCAATAGATATTCACTTTTGATACCTCACCATTCTTTTGTGTATGCCCTGTATAAAGAAATGCAGAACATAATGTAATACACAGTTGGAGCTGGAGGACTGAAAGGGTTCTAACGACGGTATTTAACATTGAGAACTAATTGGTTTCTGGACTTCGTCCATCGTCCGGAAATCTAAATTCACGACGTTTCGGAAGCTGGATCTACTTCCGTCCTCAGGTGAAGGGGGAGGGAGACACCTACTAGGTTGGGTCCCTTAGACCGAGCTAACCTCAATCACTGAGGTCTCCCTCTCCCTTCACCTGAGGACGGAAGCAGATCCAGCTTCCGAAACGTCGTGAATTTAGATTTCCGTACGATGCACAAAGTCCAGAAACCAATTAGTTTTGAAATATATTTAGGCCTGTATACTATAAGAATTTCTGAAGTCTTCAAATTTGTGCTAATTTTGACACTTATCGATGAGTAATTTCTCATTGTGTTACTGGTGAAAGAATACAAAAAAAAAAGTGTTGGGTATGAGATCTGCGCTCTTCTGGGTTGTTACGCGGCGTCGTGTAAACAATTACCACACGACGCCGCGTAACAACCCAGAAGATAGCATATCTCATCAACATCGCGGCGGAAGCCTGGAATCAAGAGTTGGGTATGCCTTGCAGCCCTAACAAGTGGTTCTTTGTGACGGTACGCAACGGTACGGCGTACCGGCACTTTAATAGATGGTAACGCATTAGATGAATATTATAAAATCAGAACTTGGGGGAAAAATATATCTTGTTTGCTGGTTTTATTTCTACAATATTATCACTTTTTTTTTTAGTCCTCCTCTTCTACCTACTCCGGTTTTCCCGTTTCAGTGTCGAGGTTTGTAATTTTTTTTTTGATCACACTGAGAGACACACCACAGTAGGTAGGACTCCTTTGGACGAGGGATCGGCTCGTCGCAGAGGCCTCTACCTGACAACAACACACAACACTCACAAGAGACAGACATCCATGCCCTAGGTGGGATTCGAACCCACGATCCTAGCAAGCGAGCGGCCGAAGACCCACGCCTTAGACCGCACGGCCACATATTATCACAATACTGAACAAAATTATAACAATTTTTTTATTTTTTTGATAAGAAGACAAGGGGCGTTTCCAACTTTACCTCCTGTCAAGGAGTGAATACCCTACTTTTTTTTTTTTTTTACAAAATAACGGACTATGCGAGCTTAAAATGTTAAATTGACTTATTTACATCAAAAACTGGTTCATGAACATCACACGTGCCTCTCTTCAATAATCTGCTGAGCAAAGTCGTGCTTAATTTTGGTCAGAATAATTCCAAGTTCAGCTTATATTTGCTGATGTAGAAATTGTGCAGTAGGTCTAGTCCCTTTCGACTCCTACGTCTTTCAGAGTCGCTGTTGTGAATAATTGAGTCACGGGGCTGAAATGTAGAGGCGTAGGAAATAGAAAGCTAACTGTGTTACAAAAGGCTTTTTGTAGAGTGCTCGGTACCACATGGCGATCCGACATAATATTTTTAGAAATTTAAGCGCCGTGCAATAAACATTTAACTTGTCGAAGTAGGCCTGGACCGTTTTCTCGATGCTTTGTTCTACGTACTGCACGGCACCGGCTTTTGTTTCGACACACAATGCGAGGCACTGTGTGAGCGTGCTTGTAATGCCACTCTACTCAACATGAGTGACTTGGTCTGACTTGAAGTTCCAAGTCCTCTTCAACTATCTGAATACATTAACCCACCCGATCACCTTGACTCGGAGAGCGGCTAACCTCACTAAGGTTTTTCGTGGTTTCCCTCAGCCCCTTCAGGCAAATTTCAGGTTATTATTTCGAAATAAGCCACGACCACTTCCTATCACATTATTTCCAATTTATCATTCACTGATTATAATGCGTGATAGAACAATTATCCTATCGTTTGGCGCTACGTAGGTTGACCTGACAGTGTTGTTAAATAAACCATGAGTGTGTAATAACTTTTAGTATTAATGTGATGAAATCAAGTAGAATGAGATGGGTGGGACCTGTTGCACGTATGGGAGTGAGGAGAGATGCATTTCAAATTCTGCTCCAAAAAAAACCCAGAAGGAATATTCCAGTTAGGAGATGTAGTTGTAGATGAGAGGATGTTATTAAAGTGGATATCAGATAAATGTGTGCCCATGTACGCTGTATCCGCCTGGCCCACTATTATGGATCAGTGAATTCGGTAATGAACCTTGCTTTCCATTAAACCGGGAGTTTCTTGACTGACTGAGCTACTGTCATCTTTCCTTCGAAATTAATTGAAGAGATTGGCTCTCATCCAAACTAGCAACAACTCGGTCGCTTATTTCCTGACATATGAGTTCTTTTTTCCGAATGATTGCTGCATCATTCATTGGTTCTTAGGCGTCCGAGAGAGACCACCACGTCAGACTGCATTGTGCTGTTCGCATTCCCGTATGCTTACCTCTCTGCACTACCATCGCCTGATAATTATGTGTAAAAGGATAAGTCTTGCTGTCACATTAGCATGAGTGGTATTGGAACCCGCGAGACTGTGCTGTTTTGATTGGGGATAGGTCTATCATACACAGGGGCTGTGGCGACGCTGTTGGTTTACCCCTGGAACATTTAGAAGCGTCAAATCTGAAACTGTATCCTTACAATACTCGTATATATAAGCGAAGTACGTTGTTTTTTTTTTTTTTTTTTGCGTGGTGAAGGGCCCCGCAGCAGATGCTACGGACGCACCGCAGCCTTAAGGCTTCTTGTGCAACCCCTGTGATGAAGATGAGCAGTTTTTTCTACCAAGTTTTACAGTTAATGGAGCACCAGTGGAATGAAATTGACAGGGGAAAACCGACAACTCAGAGAAAAACCTGTCCCAGTGCCACTTTGTCCACCACAAATCTCACACGGACTGACCCAGGACCGAACCCGGGCCTCCGCGGTGAGAGGCCGGCGACTAACCGCCTGAGCCATGGCACGGCCTGAAGTACTTTGTTAGTCATATTGCTTTAAAAATGAAGACTTAATCATTTCTAGCCCACTAGATCTCAGCGTTGTCTCCAATAAATGGAAACAGGAATAACTTATTTTTGTTTGTCACTAAATTCGGAGAACATAAATTGTGTGCTTCTCGTTAGGGTATGCGCACCTTACAGCTGTGACCTCTTAATAACCTGCCTAATAGTTTAATGTAGACAGTGAATAGGCCTATTGTATATGTAAGCCAACATTTTCTCGTTTGAATTGTTTCTAGGGTGTCGAATTCCGTGGTGACAGTCGCGTCAGCCCCTGTCGGTAGCTTTCATCCTCAGAGCTTGCTGTTCCTTTCTGTGTAATCCTTGGACCATTCTCAAGAATAGGTCGTTATGAGGCTGGTTGCGTTCCACATACTGAAACTTGTTAATTTTGCAAGCAGTGGAAATTATTGAATGCAGTCTGCTGAATTTATTGAGCACATTTATTTCTAATGAGTTTATGTGAAAGACATGAAGTATTGCGTAAAACTTGTCGGGCTAGAGACAGTCTGTGGGTGCACGTGTACTTATTTCGCAGAATTAGGTTAAGGGCACCAGGATATGTCTGGGGAATCTTAAATGTTTATACGTACTGTCCGTCGTATTATAGTTACCTATAGGGTGTGCAGTTTAAAACTAGACTGGTTTCCGTGATATTTCAGTCGGTATAGTAACTAGGCGTGGGCCGGGATAGTGTAGTCGGTATAGCAACTCGCTACGGGCTGGACAGACCGGGGATCGAATCCCGGTAGGAGCGAAATTTTCCGCGCCCGTCCAGACCGGCCCTGGGGCCTACCCAGCCTCCTCTACAATGGGTATCGGGTCATTCCCGGGGGGTAAAGCGGCCGGGGCGTGACGTTAACCACCAACCCCCATCTAGTGCCAAGGTTAAAGAAAGAGTAGAGCTATACCTGTACTCCCCCTCTGGGCCTTCATGGTCTGTTCTATGGTGAACTTTACCTTTACCTTTACCTTATAGTAACTAGGCTATAGGCTCGATGACCGAGGAAACGTGGTTCGATTCCCGTCAGGCTCCGGGGTCCACCCAGCTTCCCGTCAGGCTCCGGGGTCCACCCATCTTCCTATTCACTGGGTTCTGGGAGGGTGGGGACGGGTTCACGGGGATAAAGCGGCTGGGGCGTGAAGATGACCATTCGCAGCCATCTAGTACCGAGGTTAAGAATACGTGGAGGTGTGCCTTCACTCTCTCACATGCTTTCATGGCGTGGTGCTTTGTTAAGCACAGGGGCGACCTTTACCAGGTTTCCATAAGCTGTTCAGGGCTACTCGAAATTGTTCCACTGCCGGAAGGTTGCTGTAAGTGTTTTACTGTGAACATCAACATACTCTTAAACTGTGCAAAGTGAGCGCAGTTTTATGCGCCACGTTTCGAACACCTCCGGTCACTGACAGTTGTATTACGGCCAGCCATAGCCTGATCAGGTTTTTGAGAAAGTTCCAGGCAGTTCTTCACGTCTTTATGCTTAAAATTTATTTTGTTTTGGCAGTGTGTACTTGTAATTTGACTTTTTTTTAGCACTTCGCTGCAGTTCTTGCCTGTTCTGTGATGTTGATGCACATCCGGCTGTCCGATCTGAAGCTGTGTCCTATTTGTTAAGGCACATCTGCGTGCACTATCTTTGTCAATAACAGCTTCTTTATCTGTCATTTAGCACGCAACACTTGCACAATAAAATTAACGCTATGTGTAAATGCACGCACCATCAGACTGCAGAAACACCTGGCATAGTGAATCCTCTGTTTTAGCGTCTGGGATGTCGAATTCAGCGTCCGGTGTGTTCCGAACCGATAAGGTTTATTCGAGTTGGTTCCTAATTTTCTAATTAGAATGGAAGTTAACGTATAGGCCGTGATGATGTCGGTTGTTCTCCTGTCTTTGCATGTGATTTAATCCGAGAGATAATCTACTCCGACTGACCTTAAATCAAGTTGTTGCAGAGTTGAATCAAGGGAAGTTCATTAGATCATTGCAACAGCATGTAATCAGAAGTTACTCCTCTGTAGTACCTTGCTATATAATTCCTTTGCGTTCTTTTTATACACCTAGAAATGACCCAGTCATATGACTTGGTTAACATCATGTTGACGCACTAATCAACAGTGTCTCTAGCTATGATTTCTTTACATAACTCTCCAGTTTATCCTATCGTGTATACTGTTACTATAAAATCACAATTTCACTGCCGACCGAAGCATAGATGGCGTCATAACGACTGTTAGTGCGATCGCCACTTGTTCTTACAGAAGAAACTTAGCAGCATGTCCACGAAAGTCTTTAAGAAGCCTATTCCACTAAAACCATGTATCAAGGTAACCTGTACACGCAGCCATCAAATTGCTTTATTTGAAAACTTACAACTTTGCAGTTATACAGAAATTTAAGTATTTATTGCGACAGTACAGTTTTGTAACTTGTTGTGTGGTAGTGTGTAATGGTGAAGTCGCTTCATTGCTAACTTATTTTACAGATGAGATTACTTTAACGGTCACAGAAATACTCGTCATAACAGTTTATGGTTGCCAGATAATCGGGGTGAATGTAGCGTACGCAATTGTAACATGTTTATTGGTCGGATTGAGAGTTAGCACGCAGTATTAGCAATGTCTCCTTTGCTTGTTTTCAGCCCGTCTTAAGCGCCGTCAACTGTCGAACAAAGACCTGGATATGGTCCGTGACGTCACTCCCACTCTCCAACAGGGCTCCACGCAAATGTTTCGCAGTCTCCGGGATAAAGGTAAGGACTGGAGTCTGATCCTGCTGTAACTGAGGATACATAAAATTGCATTATGCTCACTGTCGATCCATCAATAAGTCCCTGAGCAATTATCAAAATTCAATTAACATGGCTGATAAGAATCCAAATTACTTTACACAGGAATGCAGAGATTGAAGGAAAATGGATTGTAATGTAGGATGGAACCGTATATTATAAAATTTGTACCATAAGAGCTGTTGACGCTACTACTACTAGTCTACTATTACTATTACTACTACTACTATTGCTACTAAAATATAGTGTTATTTTACTGGTTAATGATTTAAAATGTTATAACTAAAATGCTTATTGACCATACCGTACACGAATATTGATGTATCGGAGGCGAAATGTCTATATATCGTGTTCATTGGTAGGCATAACTCAGTCCAACTCTTTATGTTTGGGGCCACTCGTCAAGAAATGTTTTGTCACTGAGCAAACAGGAGTAGGCAGCTTGCGTTTTGAGCTATCGATCTTAAAATATATTCAGAACAGACCCCAATAGATGATAAAAATTGCGAGATAAGAAAAGTTAGTGAGATCCATGTGTGGGCCTATAGTGGGAGGAACGTGGAGATCACATAGCCGTTTGAAAGTTGGAAGGTTTGTTGTTCATGTACGTTGTATAGAACTGGACAAATTACAGTGCGCTTCAAAATACAAAATACGAGCGATGGCTTTGTGGAAAAGTGAGACTGAGCATTGATCAGTATAACTGACATAATACCAGAGACATGTTTAGAGAGGGAGGCTGTGTGTTGGGAAGATTGACCGTTAATTACCACGTATTTATTGGAGTCTCACGCGCCACAATTTGTTGTTTAGTTTGGCATAACACACTGAAATTCAAATGGGAAATTGTTACAGATGTCAACATCATGTTGGTCACACAGTAGCCTACGTTATAGCTTTTGAAGTCATGATTTCACTCAGTGTGCGCGCTATGAACTTGGCAATTTGTAGATACTAAGATACTAAACTAAACTTCACAGAATAACAGTACATATGCACTAAGCAGTGCTTTAATACGGATGTACGCTTCTTTTGGCGAGGTAGACACTGCAGTTCAGAATCAGCATACGTTTTAGTGCAACTTATTGTTTTCTTTTGCTACTGTTCGTAACTACTACTGATTTGTATGGCTGTTGCCATACATAAGGACAGAATAACAAGCCTCATACATTATAAATATATATATATATACATATATATATGTTACAGTTAGAACCCGACATCCGTTAAAACCCCAAGTCACTAGGTGAAACTAGTTTCAACAAAGCCCTGTCGTCAGTACTATTAAGTAGTTACTTCTAGAATCGACTGTCTACTGTTAGTAAAATGTAGTAATAACCGATAGGTTAGGTTACGTTACGTTATGTTACGTTAGGTTACGTTACGTTAGGTTAGGTGAGGTACGGTTAGGTTACGTTTCGTTACGTTCCGTAAGGTTAGGCTTCGTTGGAGCTAGTTTTACCTAGTAAGATCGGGTTTTAACGGATTTCGGGTTCTGACTGTAACATATACATGTATATTAACATGTATATATACATGTATATTAACTAGAAGGTAGGCTACGTAAGAACCACGTCATATTACTGACAGTACCACCACGTCTTATTACTGACAGTACCACCACGTCTTATTACTGACAGTACCACCACGTCTTATTACTGACAGTACCACCACGTCTTATTACTGACAGTACCACCATGTCTTATTACCGACAGTACCACCACGTCTTATTACTGACAGTACCACCACGTCTTATTACCGACAGTACCACCACGTCTTATTACTGACAGTACCACCACGTCTTATTACCGACAGTACCACCACGTCTTATTACCGACAGTACCACCACGTCTTATTACCGACAGTACCACCACGTCTTATTACCGACAGTACCACCACGTCTTATTACCGACAGTACCACCACGTCTTATTACCGACAGTACCACCACGTCTTATTATCGACAGTACCACCACGTCTTATTATCGACAGTACCACCACGTCTTATTACCGACAGTACCACCACGTCTTATTACTGACAGTACCACCACGTCTTATTACCGACAGTACCACCACGTCTTATTACCGACAGTACCACCACGTCTTATTACTGACAGTACCACCACGTCTTATTACCGACAGTACCACCACGTCTTATTACCGACAGTACCACCACGTCTTATTACTGACAGTACCACCACGTCTTATTACCGACAGTACCACCACGTCTTATTACCGACAGTACCACCACGTCTTATTACCGACAGTACCACCACGTCTTATTACCGACAGTACCACCACGTCTTATTACTGACAGTACCACCACGTCTTATTACCGACAGTACCACCACGTCTTATTACCGACAGTACCACCACGTCTTATTACCGACAGTACCACCACGTCTTATTAACCGACAGTACCACCACGTCTTATTACCGACAGTACCACCACGTCTTATTACCGACAGTACCACCACGTCTTATTACCGACAGTACCACCACGTCTTATTACCGACAGTACCACCACGTCTTATTACCGACAGTACCACCACGTCTTATTATCGACAGTACCACCACGTCTTATTATCGACAGTACCACCACGTCTTATTACCGACAGTACCACCACGTCTTATTACTGACAGTACCACCACGTCTTATTACCGACAGTACCACCACGTCTTATTACCGACAGTACCACCACGTCTTATTACTGACAGTACCACCACGTCTTATTACCGACAGTACCACCACGTCTTATTACCGACAGTACCACCACGTCTTATTACCGACAGTACCACCACGTCTTATTACTGACAGTACCACCACGTCTTATTACTGACAGTACCACCACGTCTTATTACCGACAGTACCACCACGTCTTATTACCGACAGTACCACCACGTCTTATTACCGACAGTACCACCACGTCTTATTACCGACAGTACCACCACGTCTTATTACTGACAGTACCACCACGTCTTATTACCGACAGTACCACCACGTCTTATTACCGACAGTACCACCACGTCTTATTACCGACAGTACCACCACGTCTTATTACCGACAGTACCAACCAAACGTCTCTATTACTGACAGTACCACCACGTCTTATTACCGACAGTACCACCACGTCTTATTACTGACAGTACCACCACGTCTTATTACCGACAGTACCACCACGTCTTATTACTGACAGTACCACCACGTCTTATTACTGACAGTACCACCACGTCTTATTACCGACAGTACCACCACGTCTTATTACCGACAGTACCACCACGTCTTATTACCGACAGTACCACCACGTCTTATTACTGACAGTACCACCACGTCTTATTACCGACAGTACCACCACGTCTTATTACTGACAGTACCACCACGTCTTATTACTGACAGTACCACCACGTCTTATTACTGACAGTACCACCACGTCTTATTACTGACAGTACCACCACGTCTTATTACTGACAGTACCACCACGTCTTATTACCGACAGTACCACCACGTCTTATTACTGACAGTACCACCACGTCTTATTACTGACAGTACCACCACGTCTTATTCCCGACAGTACCACCACGTCTTATTACTGACAGTACCACCACGTCTTATTACTGACAGTACCACCACGTCTTATTACCGACAGTACCACCACGTCTTATTACTGACAGTACCACCACGTCTTATTACTGACAGTACCACCACGTCTTATTACTGACAGTACCACCACGTCTTATTACTGACAGTACCACCACGTCTTATTACTGACAGTTACCACACCACGTCTTATTACTGACAGTACCACCACGTCTTATTACTGACAGTACCACCACGTCTTATTACTGACAGTACCACCACGTCTTATTACTGACAGTACCACCACGTCTTATTACTGACAGTACCACCACGTCTTATTACCGACAGTACCACCACGTCTTATTACTGACAGTACCACCACGTCTTATTACTGACAGTACCACCACGTCTTATTACGACAGTACCACCACGTCTTATTACTGACAGTACCACCACGTCTTATTACTGACAGTACCACCACGTCTTATTACTGACAGTACCACCACGTCTTATTACTGACAGTACCACCACGTCTTATTACTGACAGTACCACCACGTCTTATTACTGACTCAGTACCACCACGTCTTATTACTGACAGTACCACCACGTCTTATTACTGACAGTACCACCACGTCTTATTACTGACAGTACCACCACGTCTTATTACCGACAGTACCACCACGTCTTATTACTGACAGTACCACCACGCCGGACTGTCTCACGCGCAACTTCTACCATACGGTTCTGCACCTTCCAAAGAACCTATCCGCCTTCTTTCAGATTAAGTTTGTGAATGTTACGAACTCTGCTAAGTTTTCCAGCGCATCCGAAACCCAGCAGCCGCCATAAAACAATAGGGCTGTAGATTTATAGATGTATGGTGCAAGTAACATGACATGACAGCAGGTTGGTGTTTGCATGTACCAGCACGTAGTGCAGTGACACGTAGAACATCAAACATTGCGACGTGCTTTGTTGCTTGTTCCAGATGCCGCTTTAACACATTCTCAACGTCCGAGCGTATTATTGTTCGTCCTGTTTCTTCTTATGTGTTTACATCTTCGGTGGTTGGGCCTTTTGCCTGTTTCGATTGGCGGCTCTTTGAAAGACAGAATTCTTTAGACTACGGGTCGTCGCAGGCTCACAGAAGCGTTTTCGGGTACTCGCGAAAAATTTAAAATACACGTGCGTAATTTCGCTGGTGATCTCAAAGCGTATGGTGATTTCCGATCAGTCTAAATTCAAGATTCTGGATGTTCAGGTTGTGTTTAAGTCTCACACACGAGGAGGAATTTTGGTGAGGATGACGGTAATGATAAAATTAACTAATAATCCGTTAGACAGTTTCTTTCAGATACTGTGTGGCAAAGCAATGTTTTCTAAATGTCTTGACATTAAAACACGCTGTGCGAAGTTATTCGCAAATTAGTTTATCCCAGTTATTATATTTTCTTGGTAGACGCATGCGCCGTACACTAAAAAAGGTACAGCCATCCCATTACAGGCTTGGACAGGCCCTTAGGGTTCCAGAAGGCTGAGACTCCCAGATTTCTAGACAATCGGCACATGAAGGTAGTAAGGTTGTCAGCCCTACACACCGGCCGCCTTTACCTCCCAGGAAATACTCCTGGTACTCATTTCTGTTGGGCCGGGATAGCGTAGTCGGTATAGCGACTCGCTACGAGCTGGACGGCCCGGAGATTGAATCCCGGTTGGGACGAGATTTTCAGCACCCGTCCAGACCGGCCCCGGGGCCTACCCAGACTCCTGTACAATGGGTACCGGGTCATTCCCGGGGGTAAAGCGGCCGGGGCCTGGCGTTGACCACCCACCCTCATCTAGCGACCAGGTTAAAGAAAGAGTAGACTATACCTCTACTCCCCCTCTGGGCCATCATGGCCTGTTCTTGGGTGAACTTTACTGATTTCTGTTAGAGTAACGGCTGAGTCGACCCCAGGGCCTTAGTGCGACCGAAATGCGCCGTACAGTACCTGCTAAAAATTACGGTCGTCGCCTAATTGCCTGTTAACCAACAAAGGATTGGCGATATGTCTTAGACTAAATAAAAATAATAGCCAATTATTAATAATACGGGTTTTGATGGACTGCATCCCGTTGAGTGAATCGGCAACGTAAGAAAGAGGATTTATTTGGAAACAACCTAATTTGACACTGTACTTTTACGTGTAAGACATTCTGAATATACGTTTGGGTCAGTTAATTGACTACCTTCAGGCTTGTTAGAAGAACCATTGCCGTATGTAAAAGTCAGAGATCTCAGTCTTAAAGAACGCTGACATAGACACTGGCGATATGGCAATGATTCTTTTAACAGACCTGAAGATGGCCAATTTATTTGTCGAAACATGCAATCGGAATGTCTTACACGTGTATTTGAACACAAAATCTAAGTCTGACTGAATTCTCTTTTCTTATCATGCCTGTTTCGTTACAGCTGTAACGTTTCACACTGTTGACACCGTGCATCTTCGTCATATTAAATTAAGTTACAGACCAACTGATGCACACTAAAACCACTTTTTAAGTAGCTTTATTATTAAAATTGTTAAAATTGTACCGCTACACGTGTTTCGATCCTAGGATCATCGTCAGGGGGTTTTTTGCTAAAAGCTACAGTCACTTCAAACACATGATTTTAAATATTCTATCGGCACTTTAAAACTTATATATTATAAGTTAAAATCTTGTAAAAAGACTCGTTAAAAGTTGTAAAATTATAAAAGTACTGTTGATGGTAGATTGCGGAAGTGCTGGCGTGTGGGATCGTGGTATTAAAGGCATGTGAAATGTTTGAAATGTGGACTCCACCATAGTACTCATCACCGTACAACAGGCAGTACACTTCGCTCCCCACAAAAACATTTCACATGCCTTTAATACCACGATCCCACACGCCAGCACTTCCGCAATCTACTGTCTACAGTACTTTTATAATTTTACAACTTTTAACGAGTCTTTTACAAGATTTTAACTTATAATATATAAGTTTTAAAGTGCCGATAGAATAATTTAAATCATGTGTTTGAAGTGACTGTAGCTTTTAGCAAAAAACCCCCTGACGATGATCCTAGGATCGAAACACGTGTAGGGGTACAATTTTAACAATTTTAATAATAAAGCTACTTAAAAAGTGGTTTTAGTGTGCATCAGTTGGTCTGTAACTTAATTTAAGCTGTAACGTGTTTAGGTCAAGTAGAGACCGCAATCAGAGAGTAATTGGTACGTTAACCTTTTAAAGCCTAATGGTTACTTGATGCACCAGCAGGTTTAACATTCAAAAATTCTACATTCTGCCCACACTGTATTTTGTGTTTTGTATTTATATTAGAACAAACAGCGACTTTTTCCCTATATAACATGAACTGATTGGTTTTTATAACTGAGATAAAAAGTGTTTACTGTGCGGTACGAACTGGGTCTTTAAATGAAACAGTTTACGCTTTGTCTTTAAGCAGTTAAGAAGGGAAATTGCAATGGTCGGTATTAACATCATATTCTGTGATTTTTATGAAACGTTCCCGTGTGTAAAAATAAGTATTTTGAGCGGCCTGTTATCTAAATATTTGTCTGCTTTGATATATATATATATATATATATATATATATATATATAGATAGATAGATATGTTGGAGGTACAGGTTTGTCGGGCATAGTATTTGAATGTATTCATTAGTGTGTCTTTGTATGTATGCAGGGTTGGCCCGGGACATGTGGGCGCCCCGGTAACGTTAATAATTTGGCGCCCCGGGCAGGCTAATGATTTGGCGCTCCTTAAAACCGATGTTTTTAAACTTTTTCGGCGTAGGACAGGGCTGGAAAATCTTTATGAGGGTGCGTGACCAAATTGCGAATAATGTTTCAGGAACTTCTTTCGCGTGTGGAAACCTGAGTTTACTAGCACCCTATTTCCGAATATTTCAGTGACATCTTAGAGGCCATTATAGGTTGACGCCCTGGGCAGCTGCCCGGCTGGCCCGCCCCTTAGTCCGGCCCTGTATGTATGTATTTATTTATTTAATTCTGTATTAATTATTTCGTATCGACGCGATCATCATAGAAGACACCATTTTGAGCTGTTGACTGTTGTTTGGCTGTGCAAGAAATTAACATCAGTGCCGGTGAAGGATGGAGACCGGAAACTAACACGTATTATGAAAACAGTGGAGAGTGCATCTCACCATCACTTTACGGTCGAGAATGGTAGTGCGTAGAATTCTTAGAGAATTTTCGAAGCTTTCACTTCTTTATACTGGGAGTGTGACAGGGAGTTGAAATCAACACGGTTTATAAAGGTTTAATCCAGAGCAGAGTGGCAGCCTTAACCTTGACCCACTCCCACCTGCGGACTGGTGGAATCTGGTCGTGCTATATCCAGGTGTGGCAGAGACAGAGGCGTGGTCTTGCCCATTAATCTGACAGAGATATGTGTACATCGCTCATGTAACTGTCGCCTTGACACATCACATTTCTTTTGAATTACAAATAACAACATCGACTTGTCAGGATGCTGGATATTTCGTACGAAGTATAGAATCTTAATTATTCCGTATAAATTTATGGAATTATTATACACTTGGCGTGTCGGCCTTTGACTAGCACCTGAGGTGGTCAAGGAGTTTGCATACGTGTTGGTAATCAGAGGATTCTGGGTCGACTCCGAATTCTGCCACTAATATCCAAGAAGTATGTATATAGAAGTAAAAAAGATGCATTGAAGTATAGCAAATTGTGGGGCATAAGTTCTTCAAAGTACTTTTTTATCCATAAACATACAGAACATTGTATCAATCACAGAGTCGTTTAGCATCAAAGGATAGTGCAATACTGACTCCGCTACGGGCTGTATGGCCCGAGGTTCGAATCCCGGCAGAAGCAAGGGATTTTTCTGTTCTCTAAATCGTCCAGACCCGACCTGGGGCCCACCTAGCCTCCTATACAATGGATACTGGGGTTCTTTCCCGGGGGTAAAGCGGCCGGGTCGTTGACCACTCACCTTTATTAGCACCGAGATTAAGAGTCAGTGGAGCTGTACTTCTACTCCCTCTCTATATGCCTTTGTAGTATGGACGGGGACAACGTCACTTTTTAAGATGATCTGTAGACATGTAGACTGGAATGTACGTATAAGTTAACATAGAGACGTGTTCGGATGTTCGCAGCCGGGACCCTTCTCTGATGGTTAGACCATTTAATCCGCTGTCACATTTGTTATTATCGTTCACAGTTGTGCACATATTGTATAATGTTGTTATTATGATTTGGGTTTGTTATTGTATATCTTTGCAGAACTTGTTATGCATGTGGCTGCATTGATGTTACTAAATTCATTGGTAATACATAATTTCAAAACTGAAAATGCGCTTTACGCGAAGAAATAGGTCAGATTTGTATCTATTGCTATCGACGGCAACCAATTATAACGTGAGTAACCAGAGTAGTCATAAGTGTACTTAGGTCTTCACGTAAAGTGCTTATTCTTTTTGTCCGATTTTAGCCATACTTGAAATTTCTCGACAGGTTTTATAAAAGCACCCAGTATAAAATTTCAGGAGTCGGGTTGTTTCATGCGGACGGGCGGACAGACGTGACGCAGTTAGTGGCTACTTTCCGAAAGAGCGTACAAATGCAATTGGGGTTAATATCATTTAAATTCCTTGCGCCAGAAATTGAAGTGTGGTGCTCAAGGTTTTACTCATGTCCCAGCAACATCACAGCAGTGTAATAGCAACTGCTCATAGACTGGAACCCTGCTATTAGGATTTGTGGAGGAACAAACACGCCATAATAGTGTGTACGTTTTCTAGCTTCTTTGTTAATGAATGTGAAAGTGGTAGAAGGTTTGTCGCGAGACTAAGTCGCTGGGGGATTTACGACGGATCAGTAACTGCTGGCCACAGGCTGGTCGACCACAGTGGTCGGGCTGGCCTCATACAGTGTCCTAAATCCACTGGAGCACGCAGTTGTACACTCACCTTCATCCAGTGTCGACGCTGAGAATGCATATAAATTATGCCGCAGTGTCCCCCAGACGCTTGTATAAAGTGGCGCTTACTGTTAGGGACAGCTGTGTCATTACTTCTGGTATCACAGACATACGAACCATTGCAAGTAGCTCTACAGTCGAGACGAAGTCCCTGTTTCCCTGAAGCGATGATCCTAGGACACCGAGAAAGCACAGAACACAAGATTTTAATTTTTGGCACACGGTATTTAGATGACACAAATCCTAATTTTATTTCCACAACTCATGTATGGACCCAACGCGTGGCAGGAACTGAGCAGGGCTACGAGCGCTCATTCTCGCGGAAACACAGGTTGGTCTTAAGCCGGGATTAGAAGGCGCGTGGCTCGGCTCGTTTTACGTCATAACTGACGTCACTGACAAAGAATCGTTTTCAAACGCGCAGTGTAACCGGCCTGGCGCGGCGCGGAGTGTGATTGGTGGAGCGAGGCTCGTGGGATCGCCTCAGAAGCGGTTTTCTCACGATCCTCAAAAGGACTCGGCGCGGGCAGCTGTTGCGGCTACACGGCGCTTGCAGTCTACGCGCCAAGCCAGTCTCGTCCAACCTGTATACACTTAGGTCTGGTCTTTGTTTTCTGCTGTCGGGGTGCGCGAAGAGTGAAATTTTATGTCCCACAATTGGTATTGGCTAGAATGGAGTGGTCAAACGAGGACATTTTTAAGTTCATAGAACAACACGACTTATTCCACAAGCCGAGCCGAACCTACCCGAGCAAGGCCGCTGGTCCGCCATTTGCCGAGCTGCGCCGCGTCGTGTAGCCAGATTGTCTTTTCTGTTCCGATCTGTTGGCCGAGCAAGTTACGTCACGTCACTGGACGAGCCACGCGCCGTCTAATCCCGGCTTTAATGTTTTCTCAATGGCTCGACAGCCACTTGGGGGCCTAGGCCGCCTCATTGTTCGAGGCTTCACGATCACACTTTAGACATGCCACATTCAGTAGGACTCCTCTGGACGAGGGACCAGCCCGTCGCAGAGACCTCTACCTGACAACACACAATACTCAGAAGAGACAGACATCCATGCCCCCGGCGGGATTCGAACCCGCAATCCCAGCAAGCGAATGGCCGCAGACTCACGCCTTAGACCGCGCGGCGACTGGGATGGGCGGCTGATCTTCATATAAAGTGAGATTTGGTATTATAATGCAGTGTCGCTCGCATTTTAGAACTTTGCACATCCACTTTGCTGGTATTTTGGGCGATGTGAGAGGGTAAATACAGAAGCGGTATAGCGTCCGTTGGCATGACGTTTATACCAACTGTGAGTTGCTTTAAAAGTTGTTGCATGGAGACACACACACATGAACGTGAAGATACCATAACCATTATGGAGGAGGAAAAGTAAGTTACAAATCACACAATATTCAGTCCAATATTAAAGTTGCAACAATATAAAATAAATTTCACACTGTTGACACCGTGCATCTTCGTCATATTAAATTAAGTTATAAACCAACCGATGCACACTAAAACCACTTTTTAAGTAGCTTTATTATAAAATTGTTAAAATTGTACCCCTACACGTGTTTCGATCCTAGGATCATCGTCAGGGGGGTTTATTGCTAAAAGCTACAGTCACTTCAACACATGATTTAAAATATTCTATCGGGTATATTATATCGTAGTACTCCTCACCGCACAACACGTAGTACACTCCGCTCCACGCAAAAACATTTCATATGGTAAGTCATTCATATACATTAAATAGAAAATCAATAATGATTACTGTTAGCAATCAATATATTTACAAATTCTATATTACTTACAAAATCGTTTATTTTACAGCTTTTAATACCACACGCCAGCAGTTCCACAATCTACCATCTACAGTGCTTTTATAATTTTACAACTTTTAGAGAATCTTTTTACAAGATTTTAACTTATGTTTCAAAGTGCAGATATAATATTTTAAATCATGTGTTGAAGTGACTGTAGCTTTTAGCAATAAACCCCCCTGACGATGATCCTAGGATCGAAACACGTGTAGGGGTACAATTTTAACAATTTTATAATAAAGCTACTTAAAAAGTGGTTTTAGTGTGCATCGGTTGGTTTATAACTTAATTTAATATAAAATAAGTTATAAAATTCACTGAAACAAACGATTGATTTATTTTTAATGATCTTGGCTCGCCAAACGTTAGGCCTAATATGTCCGCACTGTTAAAATGTGGAATGTCACAATAAACAGACAGAACACACACAAATTTACCACCTACTAGTAGTTGCACAATGTTTTATATTTATTATACAAAGCACCTAGCGTAGTCGGTATAGCGGCTCGCTACGGGCTGGACGGTCCGGGGATCGAATCCCGGTGGCGGCGAGATTTTCAGCACCCGTCCAGACCGGCCCTGGGGCCCACCCAGCCTCCTATACAATGGGTACCGGGTCATTCCCGGGGGTAAAGCGGCCGGGGCGTGGCGTTAACCACCCACCCCGTCTAGCGCCGAGGTTAAAGAAAGAGTAGAGCTATACCTCTACTCCCCCTCTGGGCCTTCATGGCCTGTTCTAGGGAGAACTTTACCTTTTACCTACATTTTTCGGCCATATATCCTGGCCATCTTCAGAAAGCTACAAGTTTCATATATGGCCGAAACACGTAGGAGCTTTGTATAATAAATATAAAACATTGTGCAACTAGTTGGTGGTCAATTTGTGGACATTGAACTGTTGTAAGGAACATTGACAATATCAAATAAACAGATATGAATGAATGAATGAATTAATGAATGAATTAATGTGCTTTCGTGCTATTCACGTCTTGCAAAAATGCGTAAGGTTTTACAAAACGCTGTTCAACTTTGGTTAGTATAATCTCTCCAGCCATTTTTTCTAACTGATGGCCCAAGTTTATGTTGTAACAGAGAACCTCTTTGTTCGTCAGATTGGAAGATCCGTTTGACGTTTCATCTCCGGTTTTCTGTACAGTCTTTATACTTGTCCTGTCTACTCATGTGCCCTTGTAATTCTACAGACATTCACAGTTTTTCCATCAGTTGGGTGTAGAGATGACTGGACTGCATACGGAGACCCGTTATCAAATTACTGGAGCGCTTGTAGTTCGGACGAATTATGGCACACCCAGCAACTTCTCCTTTTCTCTTCTTCTGATCATGTTCTTTTTTATCTCTGTCGTTATCATTTTATCGTTTTTATCATCTTCCCTTCTTTCTTCACATTTAACCCAGGCACCATAATTGTTTTACCCGTCTTTATCGGCGGCGTCTCCAACTTCATGAACGTCTCCATAATCCTCTTCTTCGCCGTCATCGTCATAATGACGATTAGTTTCTTTTCTATTTTCACCGTCTTATTCTTCAGCACTGTCACATATTATTAGTCGACAACTTCGTTATCATCTTCATGTTCTTCTTAATATTTCTCTACTTTTGTCATCATCATCATCATCATCATCATCGTCTTGTTTCACCGATTCTTGTTGTTGAATGTTAGCATTTCTCCGATTTTCCTCAGTCCGTCCATGCAATTGTGGGACAGGAACCTGAAATATGCCACGGCTGCTTTCTTCCACTTCTTTACTGTTTTGTCGTTGACAGCCACTCTGAAACCAGCCGCCTTCTTTTCGTTTGCCTCGTTGTGATTATCTTATTCCACAATTGTCCATTATTTCAGTCCCTGTCATTCAGATTACCGGTACTTCCTTCTGTGGCTACCTTTTCTCTCTTGGCCTCTTCGTCTTCATTGATCTAACTCGGCAATAAAAATTCTTACATTGCCTACTTGCCATAGCTTGTCCTTGACGTAAAAGAGAGTGTGTGGGTCTGGGTGTCTCCGTTCTGTGTTCTTGCTTCTGGTCTGTATTTATCTGCAGAAATTGTCACTGTATCATAAACATGTATTTCCCGAATCGGGGATCGAATCTTTGCCCCAAGTACGAAGGAAAGTCACGCTGTTGGATCAGAAGTTCGAAGGACTTCGAGCACGAAGCATTCACCTGGTCACAAGCAAGTTTCCCTCACTCCTCCCGCCATTCTCTTACTTACTGCACAACGTTTCTCGGTCATCAACATTTCAACACTCCTGTCCATTCCTGCCTTTGACTTATTTGCACCAAATCCGTACAAAGGACGATTCATAGGCAGTTTGTACCTGTCCAACCAAGGTCGATCCCCACATCACTTTCATCTGAATTAAATTTGGTACCGAGCTTCTGCAGCTGCCTCTGTTATTGGAGGTTAACTTTCATCGATTTCTGCCCACTGTGCCCTCTGGTTTGCACGAAACCCAAACCGTACTTCATCAAACTAGTTGCCGATCGGACTGATGTAGAAGCAACGCTCTATGCTTCTGTTCAGGATTTGCCTCTTCCGGATTTAGGCCCAGACAACGCCATTCGTTGACTGTGAGTTTTCTCTTTATTTTTCCCAGTCGTTTAAGGGAAATGCCGGCACTGTACATTCCATAGGCCATGACCGTTTCCTTCTATTGCCTTTCAAATTCAGCATACATCATTCACCTGTCACTCAACACTATGTAGCAAGGGTGGCCAGCTAGACAAGCTTCGGGTGCTGGTCTAGGAAGCAACCTAGGGGAAGAGTCGTGTCTCTGTTTATGACGTCAAAGGCACGGTAGCAAGACTGCTCACTGCCTGGGAGAACACAGCCAGCGTTTTGTTAGCGACACAGAGAACTGCTGCTTGTTGGGGAACTCACTAATCCATGCACAAAATGAAATATGTTTCCCTATTTGATATCTTCTTATGTTTGTCCGTCCGAAGGCAGGAGGTTCTTTTCAGTCATGAGTCTCCTGTCTTCAGACAGTCCTTTAAAACGTCATTATCGGCCAGCATTGTGTGAATGTACAACACGTGAATATTACAGGCAACTTGTGTGAGCCACACCATTGACGTGCGTGAGCCACGTTGTGGTCACCCCTGCTATGTAGTGTTCGATATTGGCTGCGTCGTTAAATAACCCACAATTAACTGTTTATAAACACCGACAAAATGCTCTTCACTGTCATGTTTTATTATACAGGGCATACACAAAAGAATGGTGCGGTTTCAATTTCCAATTCAATTGATTCCGCACCATTCTTTTGTGTATGCCCTGTATATTAATAGACCCCTACATACACACTACAACGTGAGACACAGCCAACAGAAAACAGCAGGGCATAATATACAAAACCAAGAGCAAATAACAGCCAAAGATGTAGATGTAACACAGTGATCCATACTGCTGCATTTTACCATTTTAAAATTTCGACACGTATTTTAACGAATTTTTAAGGATTTTATACTCGGTGCTTTCATATATGTTTTAAACTCTGATTTTATAAGTGAATGCAACTTGCATACTAAGATATTGCACAACTATAAGGGCAGAAATGACATTGGATGTAGAATGTACGTAGTTTTGAACCCCCTGATGGTTTTTTTTTTTTTTGCGTGGTGAAGGGCCCCGCAACAGATGCTACGGACGCACCGCAGCCTTAAGGCCTCTTGTGCAACCCCTGTAATGAAGATGAGCAGTTTTTTTTGACCAAGTTTTACAAGTAATGGAGCACCAGTAGAATGAAATTGACAGGGGAAAACCGACAACCCGGAGAAAAACCTGTCCCAGTGCCACTTTGTCCACCACAAATCTCACATGGACCGACCCGGGATCGAACCCGGGCCTCCGCGGTGAGAGGCCGGCGACTAACCGCCTAAGCCATTGCACGGCCCAACCCCCTGATGATGGTTTTTGCATAAACCGAAACATATGTAGGGGTCTATTAATATACAATAAAAAGTAAAATTGAAGTGCATTCTTCGCCACTGGACCCAAGGTTCGCGGGTTCGATCCCGACCGAGAGCGATGGATTTTTAAGGGTGATAAAAATCCGTAGCACAACTTCCTTCGGAGGGGAAGTAAAGCCGTCGGTCCCATGTCGTAGATTTACGGCATGTAAAAGAACCTTACGGGCATGAATAGAACCAGTAATGTCCGTAAGCGAAATTCAAGCGGCCATTTCTCACCCAAGTCTCCTGACTGCCTGCCAGATGGCTCTGGCAGTCTCATCAGGATCGAGCAAAAACTTGTGCGGTCAGTGAGCCGGTCACTCACTACAGAATGCACACTTACCGACCAGGAAACCTTCGGGATGAAATCCCAAAAAGAAGGAGGCTTTGGCCCACCCCGGGCTGTAACGCCATGGAAGAAAAAGAAGTGCATTTTGTCGGTGTTTTTTGAACAGTGAACTGTGAAATATGCACGGTGAGACTAATATAAAACCCACAATTAGTACACTGAGATATGGAAGTAACAGGACCATTGCAAAGAAGTTTATGTTTTACGTTTATGCATATGTTTGAAACGTCTTTGTTTTATGTAACTGTATGGTGCAGGGCTTTTCTCAGAAGCTGACAGTGGCTGAACTGGGCAACAGATCCCCCGCCTGTTGTGCAACCCAGACGTTTATTGCCTTTTCCACAATGACTGGCTACTGAGCCAGTTTAATCCAGTTCACGTCTTTGTAACCTCTCAACTTTTATCCGTTTCAGGCGCGTTCGGAATACTTCGTCAAAAGCGCCTATTAGTTTCGTCAAGTCCGTCCGTCCTTCTGTCGGCTCCCACTGAACGGATTTTCGTGAAATTTTATGTTGGAGACTTTTATCAAGATCTTTCGAGAGAATGCAAATTTGGTTAAAATCGGACAAAAATATCCCGGTGGGGGCGAGATTTTCAGCACCCATCCAGACCGGCCCTGGGGCCTACCCAGCCTCCTGTACAATGGATACCGGGTCATTCTCGGGGGTAAAGCGGCCGGGGCGTGGAGTTGACCACCCACACCCCATCTAGCGTCGAGGTTAAAGAAAGAGTACAGCTATACCTCTACTCCCCCTCTGGGCCTTCATGGCCTGTTCTAGGGTCAACTTTACCTTACTGTGCGTGAATACCTAAGTGCGTGTATGTTGTTGACAGCAGTACGAAATTTTTTGTAGCTCGATAACAATGCAAAGGGAACCCATTGTTGCGTTTCCATGGCAACGCTCACCAGTTTTATATTTTTTATATTGTTCATACCATGCATTTTTAGTTGATCACACATCTCTTCAACCAACTTTTTATTTAGTATAAAATATAATTTACAATTTACAGTAAAACTAGTCCAATTATAAATTATATTGTGTAATAAATAAGAAGTGTACATTTGTTGGTTACAGAGATGTGTGATCAGTCTTATATTGTTCGACAGCGACATGTGGCTCAACGCATTGTTGCTCTTTCAAGGCAGCAGTCTCAGTACCTTTATACCGTTCACATTGGCATACAGTGTTATATCAACAGCACACAGACAACGCATTGCAGCAGTGGTTACTCGTGCACGCCACGATATTGCTATACAGTACGTTTCCTGTCTTGTAATGTTATCTTCCCGTCTACGGCCCGACCTGCCAAGTCGTCTCTCCCTTCAGATTTTCCAATCTGAGTTCCGTGCATATTTTTACAGGCACATGCTACAGTTCCCGGCCTTCTAATTCTGCTTTAGTTGACCACCCTAATAACATTTATGCGAAGAGTACGTACTGTGACGTAGGCTTGTATTTAACAGAATATAAAAAAAATTGTATTATCTGTCCTTCAGCTACCGACTGACCAAACAGTTTTACAATTTTATCGTTGTAGTAATTGTGAACTTGTGGGATCCCACAGAGTAAAATCAGAATGACAAATTTACATGCATTACACATTACCTTATTTTATATATGTATGATAGCCCGTCAGTTGTGACTGAAACATGTAGCTATTCATGGACGGACTATTTAAAGATTTGTTATTGAATGTCTGTACAGTTCATTATTTTTGTCATCATTTTAATGTAAGACTATGTGCCCTGTAGTAGCTATAGATTTACTGTTGATTACCTCTGTCTTCAGTACATTTTAGCCTACGGTAACTGAATATTAAGAACATTTTTTTCTTTTCCAATGGCTCGACAGCCCCTTGGGGGCCTAGGCCGCCTCATTTTTCGAGGCTTCACGATCACAATTTTTAGACACACCACATTCGGTAGGACTCCTCTGGACGAGGGACCAGCCCGTCGCAGAGACCTCTACCTGACAACACACATCACTCACAAGAGACAGACATCCATGCCTCAGGTGGGATTCGAACCCACAATCCTAGCAAGCGAGCGGCCGCAGACCCACGCCTTAGACCGCACGGCCACTGGGATTGGCATTAAGAACATTATGTGATGAAATGTTTCAAAGATCGCATGTATAAATGGTGGTATAGAGGTAAAGTAAAATTTATCCCTTTACAGGCCTGGACAGGCCCTTAGGGCTCCAGCAGGTTGAGGCTCCCAGATTTCTAGACAATCGGCACATGAAGGTGGTAAGGTTGTCAGGAAGGGTGGTGTAACTTGCATGTAATCGATACTTAAAACATAATTCTAGTATACGTGGACTATACAAATTTGGGCTCCACAAAACAGACGGAGGGAGCTAAATGCATTATAGTTGGTTGAACCTGTTCCAAGTGCTTGGTTTGGATGACGTCTTGCACCATAGGCGTTTGAAATGTTATTGCTACTCATACAGATCTGCAAAGCGTAGTTTACCGGTAACATTTAAGTTTAAAATGGAGCGGTGTGACAGAGACTTCAGTTTTAGAAACCACGAGGGCTGATACGTGATCGTACGGTCGGTCAGTCGATCACGAGGAGCATGAGAGCATTGCCACGTGAGGTGACGTGTGTCTGGCACAAGCCGTGGGGGGGCACGACTGCGCTGTCTGGGAACGGCTGGAAGCTGCAAACGAAATGTACGTAAAGAAAGAACTAGTTGCGTAATAACGTGAAGATATCGTGGCGGTGGGAGTTTATGTTGTTGACTTCTGGGTTATGACGCCGTGTAGTTTGTACCCTGAAGATGGAGGCGGCAGGGTGTTGTAAAACTTAGGTACACTTGTACCAGACTGCACGACGTTACATTCCAGAAGACAGCGATGTTCATATTCAGAATTTTAGCTCAAAGCTGCGAGGGAAGGCATACAGGCTTTGGAAGGATAATATTAAAATACATCTTAGGGTTGTGAAGATATTAACAGAATAGAACTACAGCTCAGGATATGGTCGAATTTTGAGCGTTTGTAGACACGGTGATGAACCTTCGGGATACGTAAGACCTACATTTCGTAATCGACTGTAAGTGTTAAATTGCTGAAGAAGATCGTGTGACAAAGAGATTGTTTCTTAGTTAGTTAGTTAGTTAGTTAGTTAGTTAGTCGGTTGGTTAGTTAGTTAGTTACCGGCTGTTTCCCCCACGTCAAACTATGGACACGCTACTTGACCAAACTCGATGACAGCTTATATGAACTGTCTGTTATGTTATTGGTCCCATCGTCGCCCTGTTATCATCGATATCGATATGGTCACCTTTGCGCACTTACGAAGCTTTGATTTTTGTATGAAGACTGAGCCTTAAATATGTTGTTTTTCGTCGACTTAATTTTTGTAGATACATTTAAAATAATGACATGACAGCTGCTCGATATAATTTGGTCTGTTGGCAAGTCGTGAATCGTTATACCGTGATAAATACATGTAGATAGTGACTTGTTGTGATCGCATCAGTTAATGAGTCGCTGCAGTAAGCGCCGTATGTACCCACGATACCTCGAACATGTCAAGATGTTTTTGTTTGTGCCAGTATGTGTTGTCAGAAATCTACTGGGTCAGCATTGTCACTGGACTGAACACTGTTTACAACCTAAACTTTCCGACTTCGTTATTCAGAAAATAACAACAGTGACACTAAATCAACACAAGTCAGTTCTATTACGCTGTTAAACTGAAGTGTTGCTAGACTAATTCCACCTCCGTCCTGTTAAATACAGTTTACTCCAAAATACACATATAAAATACATAAAAGCTTGTTGTTAACTTATGAGGGGCCGGGATAGCGTAGTCAGTATAGCGACTCACTATGGGCTAGACGGTCCGGGGATCGAATCCCGGTGGGGGCGAGGTTTTCCGCACCCGTCTAGACCTGCCCTGGGGCCCACCCAGCCTCCTATACAATGGGTACCGGGTCTCTTTCCCGGGGGTAAGGCCGCCAGGGCGTGGTATGCGCTGATGTTAAAGAAAGAGTAGAGCTGTACCTGTACTCCCCCTCATGGCATGTTCTAGGGTGAACTTTTTTGCCTTTTCTTAACTTAGGAGATTTGAAGTAGGCTACCGATGATCCTTTCTGATTTAAGTTTCATTTTTCCAGGGTGTTTTTTTGTTTGTTTTTTCCGGTAGAAAATCACGTAAGTCCAAAATAAAATAAATCCTCTGCCGAGATTATTAATGTGCTTCAGTTTACAGTGCTAAGCATTCAGTCATATGAGAAGAAATGGGACGTCCTGTACGTAAGTATGAAGTGAACATGTGGGACTGCTACCTAACTGTGGCTCTTAACTTAAATTTAAATTGTTTGCGCATGTGCCGTGGTGTGTGGACAGGAAAGATTCTAAGGTATGTTTAAGGTTATGTCTCGGACATTGCAAACTTCAGTCACATAGCCAATTCCGAGAATCGAAGAGAAGGCTTTTGTACGCAAACCGTTAACTTCTGGATTTCATGTAAATTCAGTGCTGCTGCTGATTCTATTTTTGGTCATGGCATCTTGAAAACTTGGGCTGTATTTGCAAGCGTTTCGAATATCTTTGAAAATGGATACAGCACGGATCTCCGAAACATCGGCAGTACAGTCCACTTTAACACAGTGTCGTCAATCAAAATGGATACAGCACGGATCTCCGAAACATCGGCAGTACAGTCCACTTTAACACAGTGTCGTCAATCAAAATGGATACAGCACGGATCTCCGAAACATCGGCAGTACAGTCCACTTTAACACAGTGTCGTCAATCAAAATGGATACAGCACGGCTCGAATCATCGGCAACATCACTTTACACAGTGCGTCATCAAATGTACAGCAGGGTTCCGAACTCGAGTACAGTCACTTTAACACAGTGTCGTCAATCAAAATGGATTACAGCACGGATCTCCGAAACATCGGCAGTACAGTCCACTTTAACACAGTGTCGTCAATCAAAATGGATACAGCACGGATCTCCGAAACATCGGCAGTACAGTCCACTTTAACACAGTGTCGTCAATCAAAATGGATACAGCACGGATCTCCGAAACATCGGCAGTACAGTCCACTTTAACACAGTGTCGTCAATCAAAATGGGTACAGCACGGATCTCCGAAACATCGGCAGTACAGTCACTTTAACACAGTGTCGTCAATCAAAATGTTCATTCCTTTGTCTGTTTAATCAGTAATTACGTCAGTATATAATTAACTTAACAATTCGGTCGCCTTTCAAAGAGAAGTTAAGGCCTTGAAAATGGAGACAGCACGAAACCCCGAAACATCAGCAACAGTACACTTCTACACGGTGTTGTCACTCTAAGGTGTTCATTCATTCGTCTATTTGGTCAGTCATTACGTCTGTATATAATTACCTTTACGATTTGGTCTCCTTTCTTTAGCCCCGAATGCTGTATTGAACAGCCACAGGAAGATGCAGTAACATTAACATTATCTTCCAGACTGATAAATAGTTACGGCATTAAATGTTAAGAGCCGATCCCAGTGGCCGCGCGGTCTAAGGCGCGGGTCTGCGGCCGCTCGCTTGCTAGGATTGTGGGTTCGAATCCCGCCGGGGCATGTTTGTCTGTCTCTTATGAGTGTTGTGTGTTGTCAGGTAGAGGTCTCTGCGTCGGACTGATCACTCGTCCAGAGGAGTCCTACCGACTGTGGTGTGTCTGAGTGCGATCGCGAAGCCTCGATAATGAGGAGGCCCTGGCCCACTAGGGGCTGTTGCGTCATGGAGGAAATAATGTTAAGATTTTGATCTACATTATAACACCGTCTAGTTTCATAGGTGATCACCAGTGTCGGGGAAAACTGCTGCCTACATCGTCAGGGCATTTGTGTGGGGAAGTGAAGAGGCAAACAGCACGTAACTGGGAAACGTCAGTAATCTGTACCAGACTACACGACCTTACAGTTTACAAGACATAATTCTGCGGTTAATTACTGTTGGTGGCTAGAATCCATGGTGTCCTGTTGTGAAAGATTTTGACATGTCCACTCTAATTGTGCAATGTACTCGTAATTTAAATTAGTTTACAGTAACGACGCTGGTTACCGGAGTGCTTGTTATAACTCACCGCGTGGCATAGACACTCGTAGTTCCATACACCAACCGACAGTTTTAAGCCAGTCCCAGTTTCAGATGGTCTGACGTAACCCGCACGCAATAGGACTGCATGTTCTAATCCCGAACAGGGCATACATTCATCCACATTTTCTTGTACTGCCCTGCGTAAGTAGAGGACTTACCATGGTTTCTTGTACCGCCCTGTGTAAGTAGAGGACTTACCATGGTTTATTGTACTGCCCTGTTTAAGTAGAGGACTTACCCTGGTTTCTTGTACTGCCCTATGTAAGTAGAGGACTTACCATGGTTTCTTGTACTGCCCTGTGTAAGTAGAGGACTTACCATGGTTTCTTGTACTGCCCTGTGTAAGTAGAGGACTTACCATGGTTTCTTGTACTGCCCTGTGTAAGTAGAGGACTTACCATGGTTTCTTGTACTGCCCTGTTTAAGTAGATAACTTACCATGGTTTCTTGTACTGCCCTGTGTAAGTAGAGGACTTACCATGAATTCTTGTACTGCCCTGTGAAAGTAGAGGACTTACCATGGTTTCTTGTACTGCACTGTGTAAGTAGAGGACTTACCATGGTTTCTTGTACTGCCCTGTGTAAGTAGAGGACTTACCATGGTTTCTTGTACTGCCCTGTGTAAGTAGAGGACTTACCATGGTTTCTTGTACTGCCCTGTGTAAGTAGAGGACTTACCATGGTTTCTTGTACTGCCCTATGTAAGTAGAGGACTTACCATGGTTTCTTGTACTGCCATGTGTAAGTAGAGGACTTACCATGGTTTCTTGTGCTGCCCTGTGTAAGTAGAGGACTTACCATGGTTTCATGTACTGCCCTGTGTAAGTAGAGGACTTACCATGGTTTCTTGTACTGCCCTGTGTAAGTAGAGGACTTACCATGGTTTCTTCCTCCATCCTCTTGTCTTGGTATCAGAAAACTTTTACCTTAGAGGAGCCCAAAACTCGAATCAAGGTGTAACGCCATGAAGAATTGATACTTGTGACTTTACTCAGGCCACAGAAAGAAGTCCCATGGATCTACCACCTTCCCGTCTTCTCCGAACTCTTACTTTTCTCCTTCCTCCATACTCCGCTGTATGCTGCAGTCATCTTGCCATACTGTTCACATAACTGATAGTAATAACCACGTGATAGTCTTTGCTAACGACAAGCGATTTGGGGTGGTTGTTAGAGGCCAGGGGAGACTTGAAGGGAATATAACAGTAGGCAGAGAGTGGGAAACCTCAAATGTCGCCATCCGCACCATCCATGAGACTTCTTTCCCTAGCCTTAGTGTAGAACAGTGGTTCTCAAAGTTGCCGGTACCGCCCCCTGGGGGCGGTGGGATTACCGAGGTGAGCGCTTATAGGTACGAGAGGTGGAAGGGAGCGCTGTTATTATCACAGGGGGGCGCTAGTAGACAAGTAGTGCGTTTATTTTTATAATGATTTTCAAATAAAGTAATTTTTGTGTCAAAAATAAAAAATGAACAAAATTTCTCAGTATTTTAATTTATGAATCTTATTCAAGCACATATTGTTTTTTAAATAAACTATTGGTAGATGAATTATTGTTAATCATAAAAATATAATAAATTTTAATTTATTAATTAACACATAAAACATTAACTTTAACTCTTATAATTTTTTTAAACGATTTTTTAAATATAAAATAAAAGTTGAAACAAAAGCGCATTTATGTTTTTTAAAAACGGTAGGGGGGGGGGGGCGCTGTGGGTGTGTATATGGAACCAAGGGGGCGGTGGACCTAAAAAGTTTGGGAACTGCTGGAGTAGAACGTAAAGCTAAAGGTAAAACTATCCCTGCACAGGCCCCTAGCGTTCCAGGAGGTTGAGGCTTCCAGATTTCCAGACACTCAGACCATGAAGGTGGTAACGTTGTCAGCCCTACGCATCGGCCGCCTGGTACTCGTTTCTGTTAGAGGCTGAGTAAACCCCAAGGCCATAGTGCGGCCAGAAGGATTAAATCAATGAGAAATTCCAAGGACACCATCGTGAATCGAACCCACGACCTTCCGGCTTGTAGCAGTGCCTCAACCAACTGCGCCACCGCGTACCGCAGCTTTAGTGTAGTTATATGAAGTCGTGTTGCATAACTGAGTGACGGCTTTCTGTTCCAGGTATCATATCCTACACAGAGTACCTGTTTCTGCTCTCCATCCTTACAAGTAAGTATGTGTATACATTGCTGAGTACCGGTGTGCCTAGCCTCATAGCAAGGTCTGAAACATGCTACTCTGCCGAAACTATCCAATCTAAACAACGAACAAAACAGACAGTTCTGAGGTCTTCATTCTTCCGGGCAATGGCTCCGCATCACTGGGTGACGTGGCTGACGTTTTGAGACAGCGTGGTGGTCTCAGCTTCAAAGGTCGATACATCCGACCCTTGAAAATGAGACCACTACACTGTCTGAAAACGTGGGGCACCGGTCACACAGTGGCGCAGCGCCGTGTCCCAGACGAATGAAGATACCAACAGCACTGCTGTGATAACCTAAAAACTCGGCAACAACTCTTGTGTTTAATTATGTGAAATGTAAATGACTGACCAAGTAACTGGCTCACTGCCTGACTGACTGACTAAGTGCCTGACTGACTGACTAACTGCCTGACTGATTGACTTACTATTCTGGTCTGTCATTTGCATATCGAATGTATTAGAATGTTCACATAAACGACTGTACGAACATATTAAACTGATTGAATTATAGACTTATTACTCACTCTCTGGCTGACTGACTGACTAACTGCCTGACTGCTTGACTGACTGTTCTGGTCTGTCATTTGCATGTTGAATGTAATAGAATGTTCACATAAACGACTGTACGGACATATTAAACTGATTGAATGATAGGCTTATTACTCAGTCTCTGGCTGACTGACTGACTGACTGACTGACTAACTGCCTGCCTGACTGACTGACTAACTGCCTGACTGATTGACTGAATGTTCTGGTCTGTCATTTGCATGTCAAATGTAATAGAATGTTCACATAAACGACTGTACGGACATATTAAACTGATTGAATGATAGACTTATTACTCAGTCTCTGGCTGACTGACTGACTAACTGCCTGACTGATTGACTGAATGTTCTGGTCTGTCATTTGCATGTCGAATGTAATAGAATGTTCACATAAACGACTGTACGGACATATTAAACTGATTGAATGATAGACTTATTACTCAGTCTCTGGCTGACTGACTGACTGCCTGACTGACTGACTAACTGCCTGACTGATTGACTGAATGTTCTGGTCTGTCATTTGCATGTCAAATGTAATAGAATGTTCACATAAACGACTGTACGGACATATTAAACTGATTGAATGATAGACTTATTACTCACTCTCTGGCTGACTGACTGACTGACTCCACAATGCAGAGTCTTCCTTGAGCATTTTATTACTGTTCAACTAAGTAAGGAACCAGTTAATTCCATCGAGCACAGTCCCTCTTGACAGACTAATAGCTCATCACCTACTCAAGAAATTCCCTGCCTTTAATGGAACTCGATGGATTATTACCATCTTTACAAAAACCCACTAGTGGGCCCTATCCTGAGCCATATGAATCCAGTCCACACCTTTCTGTCCTGTTTCTTCAGGATCCGTTTTAATGTTATCCTTCCATCTATATCCAGGTCTTCAAAGAGGTATATTTGCTTCAGGTTTTCAGTCCAACAGTTTGCAAACATTTCTGATGATCCCATATGCTGTACATGCCCCACCAATTTCATACTCCTTGATTTGATTAGCCCTTCTGTCACTTCTTTCCTCTTATGTCCTCAGACACTACAAATCCGTGTTCTTCCTTTGGTGTGAGAGATGAAAATTCACTCCCATACAAAAACAATGGGTAAAGTTACAGTGTTATGTAATTGTTTGGGATAGCTATTTAACTGGGCAATAAATTCCTTTATTATCGGATGCAAAGTTTTGTAATAATCATCATTAATACTATTTATATTAGATCCTCTTCTGAATAACTTGAATCCAATTCACACCTTCACAACCTCTTTCCCTACTGCTGATTTGAGTAACATCTACTGCTTGGTTTTCCAAGTGGCAGATTTCCAACCACAGCAGTTCAGCACATATTTCCTGTTTCTTCATTAGTGCTAAAAGTTTAATTCATCATAACAACCTTGACATTGCAACAATAATAATACTAGATAAGTTGTATGAAGTTACAGGTAATGTAATATATACATTTAATTCCCCCTCTCATCCTTCTAGGTATTTTATTGATTATTTTATTTCGATATATATGCATGTTATATTCTTCTCTCAGAGTAAGATACCACACTTTATGGCCATACAAAAGAACTAACTATTCTGTAAGCATAACATTTTGGAAAGTACACAGCATGACTAAAGCTGTTAATTCATCCCATGCCTCAAACATGGTATGTCACCCTGAGACTAGCTTCTTCTGCCCTAAGTGTGTTATTGTATGAGTTAATTGACAAAAATAAAATTTTGATACCTTAGGCCCAATTTTTAAGTACGCACAAATTAAATTTGTGCATTATATTTTTACCAGAAAAATCTCAGTGTGGTAGAATCAAAGAGGGGCAAGTATAATACAACCTGTTGACATTTTCAGAGCCACAAACTGGATTCCACATTGCCTTCAACATGTTTGATACAGACGGTAACCAACGGGTTGACAAGAATGAGTTCCTAGTGGTGAGTACAAACCATGGAATACCACATTAATTGTGTGCCTTCCAGAGATACAGTTACAGATGATGCCTTCCCAGCTGTGGTTGTGTGCCACATTTGCTTCGCTGCGTGTACTGTATCCAATATAGCAAACTTCTTGTGCTGTCATGTTCCTTATCAGTAAGAAGTGGTGCCAGCCATCAACATTGTTTCACTACCCATCCAGTTGACTTCATGAGATCAGCTGATTTACATTTCTACAGTTCTTCAGTTCTGAGAACAACTGAAGATCTGTAATAACACGAATGTCATTTGTGTTGCTACAAATGTCATTTGTAGACATTGAGAGCAACACAAATGACATTTATTTGTTAGAGAGTCATTAAATTTTGTTTATGTAGAATATCAAATAAGAAATTGTGTAGAACGGAGTTCTTGTTTGGAAATTTACAGTTGCACAGCTGCTCAAGAGATTTTTAGCTTCTTATGGAATCTGAAGGTTCATTACCAGATTCACATGAGCCCATCATTGTCCTGTATCCTGCTGTCCATAATTATTGGTAACAAGCAATATAGGAAAGAAAATTCTTTGTTGAAGCTGTCTTTCTCTTGGTAATCATACTTTTTGGTGTACTAAGTGAATTACATAAGTAACATCAGAAATATTTGTTTACCTAAAGATTTCATGGCTTGCTGAACTGTTGAAATACCAAGAGGTTCTTGATGTTAACAGACCTCCATACAAAAGCTGTAATGATCAGTGCCAGCCACATCTCAGTCCGTGTCAACGTTATGCTGTTCCTGATGTATAGAGTTACAACTCATACTGTTGTCTTCTCGGTTATGACACCATGCAGTCTGGTAAGCGGTTACCAAGGTTTTGAAGGACTGAAATGGAATAACCTGTGTTCTTCCTCAGGTTACTTCTGTCCTGGGGGATTTATGTTCTGCCAAAAAGTGTGTACCAACCTACCAGACTACACGGTGCCATAACCCAGAAGACCACAATGGAATATTAATTTCTGTGAAAATCCCATATCTCAAACACCTGTGACATTTGGAATGTGTTTACTTTTCACACAGTATGCATTCAGTGGTATGTGTTATGTCAAAATGTAGTGATAAACATTGTTGAGTTTGACTTATCTGAGGATCGAATCTAGACAAGGAGACTGGTAGTCTGAGTGACAATTTTCACAAGTCTCTGTACCAAATGCATGAGTCAAATGATTGTCATTTTGTATTAGCATTTGGTTATTGAATTATACTTTTTCAACATTATAGTTTATTTAGCATCACTTGATAAAATAATAGTGAATAATACATGGGAAAAGATATGTGAGGAGCACTTATGGCCAGGTGCACACCCAAAGGTTGGGCTGTCAGGCTGCAGCCCCCTCCAAAACTAAATTAAAAAAAAAAAATAGATTTTGTAGACACAATAAATATCACATATTTTACATGATTTTCCGTTCAGCTGAAATCAGCCACTGAAATTGACTGATGACTAGTACAATGGAATTTTGAGAAATAAAATAAAATACTTAAGAAGTCTTAGATGAACTTAAAAAAAAAAGTATATTAGACCTTCTGATTTAAATTAGGCGAGTCAGTCATAGGACATGTAATTACATTTATATGTATATAAATTCAGTTGCAAACAATATTACATTACAGTTATATTTATGACATGATTTTTATAACAATTTTTAAAATGAAACAGAAATTATATATAGCCTCACGGTCAGCCCTCAGCCCTAATGGAAAATCCTGGGTATATGCCTGCTTGTGGCCTATTTTAAGGCACTGATCCTAGCACTTGTTGGTATTAACTCAGGAAAACAATGAAAACCATCATGACAGCGGACTGCAGGCTGGGGTTATAATCTAGGATTTTCTGAATAAGAAGTGTTTGTGTGAGTGCTGACCATTTGACCACAACGTTCGGCTTCTCAGCTGTCGTTTGATATTTTTACATCCACAGCACTCTTGTTTATTCTGTTTACTAATCATTTCGTTTCGTCAACTGTGACTTGTTCACAGATTTCGTAAGTGTAAGTTTTTCTCAGTTTCTTTATGGGAATGAGGCGATAGTGCCTTGAAATTACCCACAAGCAACTTTTTCCAAATTATTACATAATTTCTATTCTTGATTTTCTTACAATTTAATTTTATGCTGTAGTAGTTGGGTGGAATACTTGAGGGTAAGAGACTGTTTAGGAGACCTAAACATTGATGAAGGGACGGTATAAAAATGGAACATAAAGTAATGCAGTGTGGCAATAATGGTTGAGCTTAATGTGTCCCATAGTAGGGACTGGTGATGATCTCATGTGAACACTGTAATGCAACTTCAGGTTACATAAAATGAAAGGAATTTCTTAGCCAGCTGTGTGACTGTCATCTCCTAACGAAGTACACTATTGCTAACAGTGGAGTCTTGTTATGGCGTACAGAAGCAGTGGCATTCATATTGGTGATTCATTTGTTTGCTACTTCAGTAACGTAAAACAAATGCCTTCACTTTATCCATGAAGCCCTTCCTTCTTTCTACAAGTATATGAAGATTTTTGTATTTCTCCTGATTTACTGAAGTATATATATATTGGGATTGTGGCTGGACAGGTGAATTATTTTGTTGAGCAGTGGTTGAATAATCAGTACATGAAGAAAAGTATTTATATCACTGCCTTTAAATGTTCCCTATTCATGTATTAAGAAATATATCCTATGCATATAAATATTTCTGCTGTTGTTGTGCAGATAGTGCCATATGGATAGTGTGGAAGCTGTCGTAACACAAATGCCTCCACAGTACACAGGCTGATCTTTGGAGAATTTGGGTTGGGAGGAGGGTCAAACCTCAAACAGTTTTGTTTTCTGTGTGCTGTACCTTGTGTTTTGTTTCATATTTCTTAAGATATATTGCTTTTGCTTTATGCATAAGGGTAAATTAAGTTAAAGCAACTGCTAATTTCACAATTAATATGTAGCTTGTTTGCTGTTACATAACCTGAATGACTTAAGGTAGTGTTCTGTGAAATTCCAGGGATTAATTACTTTAAATGTAGATTTAATCATGATTGCCACGACCTCCACATCCCCCTCTCCCCGCCAAATAGCCATTGAACAAAAGAATAAAAAAAGGTAGGCTTCACAGGCATACTTTGGTCATAGTGGCTTATGTATATAATTCAGGTGCCATTAAGTTACATGTGGTTATATTATTTAATGTTTATCTTTCCCACCTTCTATAATTCTCTTTGTCCCTTATCAATATCATCAAGTTCTTGACGTATTTCAGTTAACAATTAATCTGATCCACCTTTTATTGAACAACATACTGTAATGAAATTGTTTTTTTTTTTTTGTGCGGTGTTTGTGTGTTTCTCATAGAGACGAATACATGTGTATGAACATATTCTTGAGCAACAATTAACTTCATTTATTTATACGTTTCAAATATGGAACACACCAGAGGAGGAACAAATTCCATGAAAATTTATCTCAAGCATTCCAGACCATCTTAGTCCAGTTCACACTATCACAATCCATTTCTCTAAGAATGTATTTAATATTATCTTTTGAACTCTCTAATTTTCCAAAGTGGCCACTTTTCAAGACATTTCTCCGCCAAAATTCCATGTGTATTTCTTATGTCATCAAGGTTAAATGTCTTGTCAATTAATTTTTTATGTAACTGTCCTAAGAATGCAAGGTGACATATGTAAATCATGAACAGCTTGCAAGGTGAAGTCTTTGTGTATTTAAACACATGTAATTCAATGTGCCTTGTTCATTAATCTGTCTTGTGGATTTGTTTCAGAGTCATCATATTCATGTTATAACTTTGTTATGGTTACTGTAATTGTGTCATTTTTCAATGAAGAGGCATTCATAGTGAAGTTGTTATTGGTCTTTGTGTGTTCATGTGTGTTCTTCATCAACAGTCATTATTCATGTCATTGTGTTTCTTGATTCCAATTTATGTGTATAGTATTCAGTGGAGTTGGTGTAATGTTGAACCAAATGTTAACTTTGCATGTAAATACTCTTTATTTATTTATTTATTGTTTATGTGTGTATTTATTGTTTACTCCTGTAATTATGCATACAGTTTTTATATGCACACACACACACATACACACACATATGCATATGCATGCATGCATACGCATGTATGTACATACATACATACACACACACACACACTCACACACACAGACAAACACACACGTACATACATACTTACATACATACTTTCGTACGTATGTACATACATACATACATATGTATGCACACACACACAAAACTGATGTTTTGTATTTGAATTTGAATTTAAAGTATGTTCTATAAAGATGCTGTCAGTTATTGAGATTATACAGTGTTACTGATGGTTAAATGAATGAATGTGAAGAGTTTGTAGAATGGTATTGACAGCAGACAACCAAAACACTCAGACATACCTGTCCCAGCGCCACTTTGTCCACAACCCTTATGGTGTCTTGTTACTGACAATGATTGCATCATTTTATATGCATGTGTACAGTTGATAGCTTTAAGTTTGTTATTTTTGTGTTTTATACACATAATTGTTCTTGACATATTTTCAATTTTTAGGGGAAGTTAGTTCAAAATTGGGGCTGACTGTTAGGTCTTCTGGTGTACACATATTTGTTTACTCGGACACATGAATTATTGATTGTGTTCACTTTACTAACAACCATTTCTAAACAGTTGATACGTTCTGTAATAACACTGACTATTCACCTATTTGTATTGTACTTGAAATACTGTATTTCAGGTTATTGTCTCTGAATATTGTTACAAGTTTCTCCTTATTTCATATTAGCGAGCTGTAAGTGTGTTTTCTGCATCACCTGTCTTTCTGTTTGACTCCTAGCTCAGTCACAAACATAATTACTGTAGACCATAATGGAATTATTTTTATGAAACTTGGTGTGAACATTATGCTACTGGAGACTGTTTCCTGTTTGGTACCTTTTGAATTTCTGTTATCACCAACACCCTTATGACAGCTGTGTAAACTTGTAAATTTCTTTCCATCTTCTCAGATGCTTAGTGCAGTCAGGTTTTATGCTGAGGGCGACTGGAGATTATATGACTCTAGATCAGTGAATTTTATATTATCTTCACCGTGCATTTTTTAAACAACTCACAAATTACACACCAACGAAATGCACTATATATTTTTTCTTCTTTTGCTTTTTATTCTTTAACCCCTACATATGTTTCGGCCTTTACAAGGCCATCTTCAGGGGGCTCGTAATCTACGTTTACTTTACATCCATTGTTTATGTCTGCTATTATGTTATATATCACATGTAGTCAAGTTTAATTATCATTTATAGATTACAGCTATTTACAATTTCTGTATTTAAATGTATAAAAAATACAGAGTATAAAATCCTTAAATGAGGTTCGTCAATATTTTCGTGATAAAATGATAAAATGAAGCTATATGGTTTTTTGGATGTATCTTCTACCATTAGCTTGTTTTTTAAGTTCTGGCTGTTGGTTCTGTATATATAGGTAATCAGTTAAGTAAATCAGTTCCTGTGAAATAATGATCAGATATCAGCATCGTAGTTATATTCTATTATTATTTTTATATGAAGTGTATGCAAATTTTGTAAGTTATCAATTTGAGTAGAATGACATACCTGTTTGTGTTGTAAGTGTCCAGTGGTGCGGTGTGTACTGACTGGCTGTCTTGTGGTTTGTATATTTAGGTAACTGTGTCGAGGTAGGCACATGTGTGTTAAGGGTGGCTGGTGGGGGTGATAATCCTAAATAGAGGGTCTTCTTCACCTGGAATTTGTTCATTTATGAGTGAGCTTTGTTGATGGTATATTTGTATGTAAAAGTTTTCTGTGGCGTTCATACACCATCCTTTCTTACATATTTTAAGAAGCTCCTATGCCTATATGGCCCTATACAGAATATCATGGAGCATCTTAAAATACGTAAGAAAGGATGGTGTATGAACGCCACAGAAAACTTTTACATACAAATATACCATCAACAAAACTCGCTCATAAATGAACAAATTCCAGGTGAAGAAAAGCCTCTATTTAGGATTATCACCCCCACCAGCCACCCTTAACATGCATGCGCCTACCTCGACACAGTTACCTAAATATACAAACCACAAGACAGCCAGTCAGTGTGTGTATCGACTAGACAAAGTAAAAATTTTCATCTTCCATCTGCATCAACATCCATTGACCAACATGGTGTTTAATATTCAGGTGTGAAACTTTTTAATAAATTGCCAACTGATCTTAAGGAGTGTGTGGATAATGTAAAGAAATTTAAAAGTCTATTGAAGACTTATTTAACCACACATTGTTTCTATAGTCTGGATGAATTTCTTTGTAATTAGTAATGATTTATAATGCTGTAATTGGGACATTAATTATGGTTCACATAATATTTTATATCAGTAAATGTAATATTGCACTGTCCTGGAAGAGTATTGATTCACATGTTAATAATTGAATTTTGACTATGTTTCTAAAAAGGACTGTTTTTATATAATTACTGTGATTTTGTATTCATATATAGTGGCAGATGTATGACGTATTCTATATCCTTTGGTTGTTAAACCTGTATTGGATCCAATGGAATAAAATCAATCAATCAATCAATCCAATCAATCAATCAATCATAAACAATGGATGTAAAGTAATTGTAGATTACGAGCCCCCTGAAGATGGCCTTGTAAAGGCTGAAACATATGTAGGGGTTAAAGAATAAAAAGAAAAAAGAAGAATAAAACAAATTAGTGCATTTTGTTGGTGTGTAATTTGTGAGTCTAGATCAGTGGTTCCCAAAGTGTACTCCGTGGATCCCAAGGGATCCTTGACCAGGGGATCTGTGGATACATTTCTGTAATGGCTAATTTGAAGTTTGCTTATTTTTGTAATAAAAGGAATAGTGTTTTGTTAGAAATAATCGCGGAACTTCTTTAATTGGTGATATGTTTATTTTGTATGATCATTAGAATATCTAATTAAGAAATTCCCTGTACCTACGAAGCGAGCGACATTTGGTTTAATTAAGGTCAAATCATGCAATGCATTCTTATGTATGTTACTGGTATGTATTTGTAGCTATCTAAAATCAGTTCTGAGACATCAGTTCTTAATTTTGGATACGTATCGTCCGGACACTATATTTATGTGAGCAAGGATGTGAGGATCCGTGGTTATTTTTTTAAGCCAAAAGGGATCCACAAGGAAAAACGTTTGGGAAACACTGCTCTAGATTATTTGTGCCTTTAGCCATCTCTCAATTGGTCAGCACTTGATTAACGCTATATAAAATAGAACAATAAGACAGCATTAACTGTGCCCGCGTGGTTAGGTACTAACAGTTTTACTTCTTCTAATGTTGCAACTGTTGACGTTTTAACAGCGGAATAACCAAGGACTCTTGTCTTCTGGGATGCGATGCCAAGTCACAAGCCAGAAGACCAGAATGTTTTATTCTGGTGTTGTTTGACTTGTAATTTTACTCTCTTTATTTAGTAATGGGTTTTGTGATAGGAAGTTATTTTGTTACAAATGTGCAAAAAGAAAAGGCAGAAAATTCCTCTCACATATT
The DNA here is from genome assembly GCA_021186555.1 of Reticulitermes speratus. NCBI lineage: Eukaryota > Metazoa > Arthropoda > Insecta > Blattodea > Rhinotermitidae > Reticulitermes > Reticulitermes speratus. The sequence continues at coordinate 9,120,251 of JAJKFL010000237.1, forward strand.
CTTGGTAGAGTACATAAAAAGTATTATGTTCTAATTTCGTCGTGTGCCCTTAACCTTCTGAAGCCTAACAGTAACTTTATGTACCACCAGGTTTAACATTAAAAAATTCCACGTGGTGCTCACCTTGCGTTTATGTGTTTTGTATGGCTCTCAGAACAAACAGCAACTTTTGCCTTTTATATAATCAACAGATTACTTTTTATAACTGATGTGGAGAGTGTTTACTGCGCGGTACGCACTGAGTTCTTATATAAGACATGCTTTTCGTCTTTAAAGGGTTAATATATGCCTGAAGTTACCAATAATGTACTTAAATTTAATTAGGAGTGACCTGAATACTTAGATGGGAGGAAGCAGACATGATCTGTTTTAAAGTGCCATTCCGAAATTTGCCAGGGAACACTGAGGTAAATCATAAGAAACAGTCTTCAAATGGTGATTAAAACCAGGAATAACTGTAATGTTAGTGAAATAATTCTTTTTTTTTTAGGCGTGTTTGCATTGTTGTTTGGAGTCACAAATAACCAGAGGTGCTGTAAAAGGTGTTCTCCATCTTTTAAAGTTTCTTCTATTTTAGTTGTTCACTTACCTTCATGCTGTGCTCCTTGTTGTCACAAATGAGCTATGGAAAATTAATTATAGCAATGTAATCTTTACATCTGTTGTGAGGGAAATATTAGTATGAGGGTTATCCAGAAAGTAAAGATACAAAAGCAATAAAATTTTTTAAAATATTTATTAACAAAATCGAGTGAAAAATCTCTTAACACATATCTTTAGCTGTTTTTCAACATAATCACCACCTTTGTCAAGGCATTTGTTTAGCCTGGGTACGAGGTTTTGTATTCCGATGTCATAGAACTCCGCCGCCTGTGCACGCAACCATGTAGTGACTTCGTTTTTCACCTCTTTGTCTTCGTGAAACTTCTGTCCGGCAAGATGTTTCTTTGAATGCAAAGACAAATGGAAATCGCTGGGAGCGAGGTCTGGGCTGTGAGCGGGATGGTCTGAAGTGATTTCCCTTCCCCTCCCACCCGTGTTGTATCTTTACTTTCTGGATAACCCTCGTATTTAAGTGCAAAGCACTGATTTATGGCAGCAGGAATTGGAATTACTGAAATGTAGCTTAAGTTAGATTAAATTTACTTGTTAACTTTGGTTACATATGACACTTATGAATAACTGGTTAAGTTCTGTCAATGTTAACTGTTTAATTTGCCACACATTTACACTAGTATAACAGCAAATATATGAGATCAGACCACTTACTTTCCTGTGATGACTTCAGATCCGTCGCTTGATGGGAGGGACGCTGATGTACGAGCGAGAGACTGATGAGGCAACCCGCCAAGCTGTGAGTTGTTATTGTGTGAATGCATATTCTAACCCTCACCACAGCCATCACACACCTTGTGTCTCATCAGCTCAATATTCCTAGAACTTCGTTATTGTAATGTCAAGATCAGGAGACTGATCTTAAAAAGAGTTTATACAAGGTGCCACCAGCACTCGTATCAGCCCTAAATATCTAGTATGTCTACATTTTTATTCATTATTCATTATTCAATTATTTACCTTCCATAAATCTACAGATGTGGAAAAAGTCATACAACATATGAGGAATACAAACACCAAATTGAAGACATATCTACATATACATACTATAGAATGCAAAGCACTTGTCATATCATCACAATGTTATCATGCAAACACACCAAGTACAACAAAATAATATACAGCAGTATACAACCTATCACGTCCAAAGAACTCAAATCATTCATCAATACAATATATTTTCTATAAACAGTCTGGATACAATTATATGAGTAAGAAAAGCAAAATATTAAATAAAATAATGTCAAATGTTTAATAAAATAATAAATCCCTGGTCATTAATATGTTTGTTGAAAAAACTCTTCAACACTATAAAAAGAATTTTCTAAAAGATAATTTTTTAATGTAGAAAGAAGCTATGCCAATGGTGGCAGAAAGTACAAAATAAATTTAAATTAAATATATTGCATGAAATAGTTGTTTGTGCGTTAAGTTAAATGATGATGGATCTGGAAACATTTGCTTTAAAAGTCCGGTATAATGTATTTCTTAGAATAGTGCAGTTAAACAATATGTTTTAAAAATGTGTAAAATTTCTGCCCATTTGTGGTCATATGTTTGTAGAAATCTGATAGTGGGTGCTAGAAAGTAGAACACAGTGTTCATTTATTTGTTGAAGTAGGAATTGAGGAAGGAACAGTGGTGTACTTAGAAGGAAGCTTGCAGGTGTATCTTCCATCCTGAAATGTGTAGGATGATGTGAAAAATTCGTCTTTTTCTTGACAGAATTTAAACAGGAAAATGTTTGATGTTCACGATTTCAAGTTTCATATAAATTGCATACCATATTTTATTTGTGATTATTTGATTAAATATAGTTTTTCTCAAATACTTTAAATGCTGACAGTAAGAAACACTATTCTCTTCAGCTTGGAATATGTCTGTTATTTAGTTGTGCCAGTTGAATTAAAATTTTTTCTTATATTACAGAATTTTATACCAAATATTTTGTGGTTTTATGAGGATAAGCCACGAGTTGCAAAGGAAGTATAAAAACAAAAGAATTAGTTTACCTTTGTCTTAAAGAACTCAACATATGTTTATGTTGGATCGATTTTTGATTGATTTTCTAAAACAAGCAACTCCTCTTCCAAACTTAAATTTTTAATCCTGAAAAGTAATGAAACATTGAACTGGAAATTGAAACAAAAATTAAAATACGGTTGTCTGTTTCAGTCATCATGTTTTGTTTGAAGTGAAAACAAACATATGGGCACACTTGTGTTTTATGGTAAAATTGTGTTCTGAAATGTGATTTATACGGACGAGTCTATCTGTGATAATGGGACTTTAAATCAGAGTGTTATTTTGTAAGTTCATATTTTCTGAAAAATAAAAGCTAAGATTGTCTTTATGACTTGACACAGGGAAGTTGGTGGTGGTGGTGATGGTTGGATTTCAGGTCTTCGCCACTTTGCAACTGTAACGTCTACTCCAAGGGTGCATGGATCATAATCTCACTTTTACAGAAATTTAACATCCTTGTACCCTGGAAATATAACTCATGCCACTCAAGTTATTACTCACCATCACAGTTTCGCTCTGTTTCTGTATGTATGTCGCTGTGTTACTTGAAGTGATAGTGTGTGCAAAAAGTTCCCACCAGAAAGTCCAAAACCCATAGGAATGTGTGGTAGAACTGTTTGTCACTGCATATTTGGACATATTTAAGCCTCTCATAAGCACACAATCAATACTGTATGGATCTCTGGGATGTAAGAGTATAGTATTTGTTATTTAAATGTCTATAACCTGTGTGGGTATTTGTGGCTGTATTATGTTTGTTCAGGTTATCGAACAAATTTTATTTAAAACATCAGTAGTCTGCCATATTATCATAATTTTTGGAAACATTTAAGTATTATCAAATGCTTGAATTTCATTAGAATTACTGACTCATTTTGGTTACATTTTCACTTCCAAAGTGAAGAAGGGTTCTGTTTATAATTTTGTGTCATAGGCTTAACCATTTTATTTCTAGTCAGGCTGACTACATGTTTGTGACCTAATTTGGCGCTGACTGAATTGTTTTCTTTTAAGCTGAGCACAAGAATTATTGTGTAACATGGTCATAAAATCTTCTTATCCTCAGGGAACCCATTTTATACCTCACAACTCCAAAGGCAAGAAATCATAGCTTCACATTTCCAGTATGTTTATAAAAATGCATGGAAAGGAAAATAAGTATTCAAGTGATGATTAAAATAAAAGGAAGCTGATATAAAAAGAGACTATTCCTGTACATATATGGATATAAAGTTCTGGGAAGAACTCTGATGCCTACTTTCCTTTAAGTTTTTCTTCTGTATACATTAACACTGACAATAATACACTTTACTGATCTGTTACTATCCGTAATTTAACTAACATACATTTCCACAGGTTTGTAGTGATTGGACATAACTTCAAAGCTTTGTACCATCATCACATTTATAACTTTAACATAAAAGCCAAATTAAATTAAAATAAAAAGACCGACAAATGCACTATTTAACTACTTTAATGTAGTGTCCTTGTATCACCCTACACGTGTTTCGGACTCAAAGTCCATCATCATTTTAGAACAATTTTATCAAGATAACTCTACCACAATAGCGGTATACGAGTGATGTACGTTTGTGTCAATATTAACTTGTTTTAGTGGTTTTTAATACTGAAACCCCATGATGATGGACTTTGAGTCCGAAACACGTGTAGGGTGATACAAGGACACTACATTAAAGTAGTTAAATAGTGCATTTGTCGGTCTTTTTATTTTAATTTAATTGATAGAAATGCACGGTAATAACAGTGTGAAAAACATAAAAGCCAAAGTCTCTCAGAATACAAGGGTTTAGCTTCTCATAGCAGTGTCACTGGAAATGCAAGCCTTCTCGGATGTGCCTTCTGTGATGTTGGGTGCGTGGTGCCCAACGTTTCAAACCATGGTAGTGCCTTCATCTTTTGGCCAAGCAGTCCGGGAGCACTAGCCATGCAGAAAAATAGGGTGTAATATATAGGTGAACCATTGGAGGTGGTAGTGAGAGGGGCATCATTGTACTGGTACAGAGTTTGGGTGTGTAGGTTAAGATATTGAATGGATTAGAATAGAAGTAAAGTAAAGTAAAAATGTCAAAATAAAATAAAGTATTAAATATAAATTAATATAAATATTATATTATAAATATTGTTTTACAAATATTATTTCATTTTTATGTCTTTATGTTATTTTATTTACTTTAACATCTTAACATTCACTCCCAACTTCCCAGCCAGGACACTGAGACTGCTCTGACTACCACCCTCATTATTTCACTACCCTCTCTTTCCCTTTGCTAGCCTCATCGCCCATAATTGTAAAATACACCCCATTTGCCGGTGCAGTTACTCATTTTGGCCTGCTTTACCCTAAAGATAAAAGCACTATGATCCTTTGAAATGTCAGAAACTGCTCACCCTATGATGCAGCATCACACTCCAGAAGACTTGAATCTTTTAGAGTGCATGTGTCTGTCCATCCTGTAACTGACTCACAAACATCGGTAAGAGATACTAAATAATGAGTTTCCTTGAAACTTCATATGATCAGAATGTTACTGGATGCCATTTCATCTTAATTGTTTTTACACTGTTACATCAACAACACTTAACATTACAGCAATACAAATTTGTGAGGTGGGAGCAACACTATCACTTATGAACGTTTTCTGAAAGTTTTATGATAATTTAGCCTCAGAGAATTTATCATTGTTTTAAGAAACTGGAAGACAACAAAATGATAAACACTTGAAATGTTTTGTTTTAATATTAAAAGGTCTACTGAAAGTATTGAAGACAGTAACTTAACATTAAATTTGTAGGGTTTGCTGAAATATGCTACTTTTAATCCACAGTAGCAGTGCATAACTTTGTTCTTTGTCTATAATAGAACACACAGCCGTTATAATGAATATACAACCTGACTTTGAGTGGTATGAGCACAATACATGTGTGTGTGATAACTTGTTTTGTGTGCTAATCAATGTTTCGCTGTTTCAGAATTCATCTCCGCTTATTTTAATACAAATGTTTGTGTGTGTCGATGTTATTTGTAGTCGTCCTATCCCATATGTGTGAAACAATTGTCACTGACACTCTTGAATCTAACAGAATTTTCTATGGGAGAATGAACCTCTCTTTTTAGAGTTTGTGTGTAAAATGTATAATAATAGCCAAAACAGTGACAAGAAGAATTAAAACTTTAATCTCCTTTCTAGTTTGCCCCAAATTTGCAACACCATTACAGTTATGTTGTAAATTCACTGATGACAGTGACAATAACAGTGATAATGGTAAACTAACAAGTCGGATGTAACACTGACATCTGGCTGACAGAGGTTTCTGTACCAAGTTACAGCCTTAAAAAGAATCAAGGAAAGGTGACCATAACAGAACAAATAAAATATTTCAATATTCGTCCAGGTACTTGTGTTATCAAATTGGATCATCCCGAAAGATATCTAGAACCAACTCCAAAAATCATGAACTTTAATCTTAAATCACCGTGCATTTCTGTAATCAGCAATAAGTCACCAACAAATGCACAAAACCGATAATTATAAATCAAAAATGATAAAAGGTTAATCTATACCTTTATTGACGGTTTTGTGCATTTGTTGGTGACTTATTGCTGATCCAAAAATCATGAATTTCTAAATGACTTACCCCATTAGAGTGAGTGTGCTTATATTCTACATAGAATCAGTTCAGCATATCTCATATACATCTTTTTATATATGTGATTTTGTAAATGTTTATTTAAATCACTTAGTGATTCCTGTACCCATTAATCAGACCAATCTTTGTTGAAAAAAGAACTGTCATAATGTTGATAATGGTGGTGGTGGTAACACTAATGATAGTAACAATCAAAGACAAGCAAATAACCTACAGCTTGGCCAGTCATCATTTTCTTTTCCACTTGAATTGCCAAATTGTTCCAGACTGTTTCTGGCGACTGACTCAGCCTGTGAACAGTGCAGTGCTGCGTCACCACAGGCACAGCAGCTGGAACATGAGGCTAAACACGCACATTTATGTACTAATGATGTTTAGAATTTGTGGAGCTTTTCACTTTATGCCTTCTACCATTACTTCTTGGTGTGGAATAAAGAAAACACATTAATGGCATTCTCTTATTATTTTGTAGCTGATAATGAGGGTGGGATAGGCCTTCTTTCTGTCAGAAGTTTTATGTCATTAATTTTGCTGTACCAGACTTCTGTTTGAAGTTGCTGCGTGCAGTGTTACCAGTCAGTACTATCATACACAGATGCCTCATGAATGTCATGACCTTCTGTTTGAGCATGTTGTGGCTTTGAGTGACATTTTTGTTAGCCTGATTGTATTGGTTGATAACCAGTACATCATGTGACACTGTGGTAATGGTAGCCTAACTCTGTGTGTATGTGTTTTGTGCAGTACTGTAAAACATGCTAGTCTTGATAAGATCTCAAATAACTTTGCTATTATGCAGTAACATGCCCTGCAGTTTCCAGTCAAAGTATAGAGGGACGAGGTATTTCCTAAAATGTAATAAAATAACAAATATACCTAGTTAGAAGTTAATTTGTTATTCCACTTTCAGTTCAACCAAGACATGCTGTATCTTGTGTAATATGCTGCTGACTTTTCTCTTCTTATTCAGCCTTTCTCAACAAGCCTTTGTGTTTGAAGTCACACAGAAAACTTTGATGAGTCTCAAATACTATGTTGTGTAATTCTGTGTTTAATTATGCTGAAAAGTACTTATGACATTACTCATAGTAACTGTCCATCTGAAGATCTGATAATCTTAAACTATAATCAGCCTCAAGATCTTGGTCTTCTGTGATATTTTATAATTTGGTAGGTTAGTACCTCCATACCAGACTACATGGTTCGATATCCCAGAAGACGATGTTAGTAGAACCTCAAATTTCCCATAATCAGCCTCATTCTGGAGGTCAGAAATGAAGAAATTTAGAACCAAGTCAGTAATACCTGTGTACAAATGAAGAACTGAAAGAAGGAAATCTGATGAATATGATTTCATCAGCATTCTTTAAGAACTACTGTATTGTCTAACATAAATTTCAGTAAACACAGTGTATTATTAAGAACTTCATTTCTCACAAAAGAAAAAAAGAGTGAAACTTGGCACCTGTTGAACACAGATCAGTGTCACCAATTTAATTCAAAGAATAATAGTTGTAGTGTTTTCACTTATGTGACATCCCTTTCCTGTCTTGATAGTAAATATGAATGTAAAAAAGTTTAAAGCTACTTTATTCATTTCCTGTATTGTCTGTCTGCTTGATGAGTTAAAGCAGTTGATTATCGAGATACAAGCACCCATGATGCAGTTGCCACTGCTACCACTAACAGTCTTAATGCACCTGCAGTATGTGGGTGCTCAGTCACTGTGAGATCTTTTTGTTTTGCATAATCCCAGATTCTAAACTTAGGTAGAGTTGATGGTTTTGGCTGGTCAGGGATCAAACCTTAAAAATATTCTGGTGTCTTACTCAAGATGGCCAACTCACTTAACTTTAAAACTGTGTGCTGTTATAACAGTATCATGTGTAGTTCCCTTCTTGAATCACTCTTCCAGTAGAAATGGTTTGTACTGTTACATTGTCATGTCCGTTTGGTCTTCACTTGTCTACTACGACACAACATTCCTCGAGTTTGTCATGTCATACTGTCTAATATAAAATTGTCAGGATGGTTTGTCCAGTTTTTGCTTTTACATCTTCTTTTGCCTAATTTATTTTTATAAGTGTTATCATTGTTATTATTTATATTAATAGCAACACTAATTATTAATTTGTATAGTCACTATATATTATTATTATTATTATTATTATTAATCTCTATTCAAGATTTTGTTTCATGAGTAAGCAATAACTTCATGCATCAACAACAACCTACTTAAGTGGGTCACTTTGTTACTTTGGTGTTACTTTAGCTGATGAAGTTGGTGGCCCGCTCAGTGCTAGTGATTTATCCTGACAAGAAACAAAAGCAACGAGAATTAGAAGCCAAGAAAATATCATCACCCACATTCGTAAGTCACTTGTTTGGGTTTGCTGCTGCTGCAGGTGCTTGCCAGTCTACTGCCTAGTGTGAAGTTCTTCTGGTTAATTGTTCCAGAGTTGTGCACTGTTTGTGCTTCAGAAGCAGGTAGCATGGAAACATCTGGAGGAAGCAGATGTAAAAGTCTTATTATGAACTGCAGTACTTTTAAGGCTCAGCCATGATAATATCTATAAATAGTATTTATAATTAGTGAAACTCCAAAATCACAAACACACACACACAGATACACAGTCACGTAGCATTGTTTATTAATCATTGCATGCCTATTACATTTTTGTCTATATGACACCTTACCATATGAAGAACTACATAGCTAAAGTGTCCATTTTCTCTCCACATTATCCCTACAGTGAACAGTACTGAGATTAAGGAATTGGTTATTTATTGTGATAATCTTATGAATATGTGGAGTTTGTATTTTACCTCACCCATATCATTGATCACTTCCTGCTAGCTCACGTACTGCACAAAACCTAGTTCAGTCACTGGTGTGCCCAAACTTGCATTATCTGCAACAAAACTACTGCATTTGTTCCATATAAAATTACTGTGGTTCACAAAATCTTGATCACAGATTGTGAAGCAAGGTTGAATTTTGTGATCTATGCGTTCATTTCTCCAGCTGTAGAAATAGACCTCACACTCATTCTGTTTAGCGATGAAAATTGGTTCCATCTCAGTGCATACATGAACTCTCAGAAGAAGAGATATTGATGTGCGGAAAATTTAATGTTAATCCATGAAGTGCCATTAGATCATGTTAAGGTTGGCGCGTGGTGTGCTATGAGTGCAGCTAGGATTATTGAAATGAGCTTTCCTTTCTTCTGAGGCCATAAATTAACACAAATATGTTACACACGTTCTGCATTTGGTTTATCTCTTCTGCCTCAAGGCACGCTTGCTGAAAATCTGATTATACTCAGTGTCAATATTTATATCCTACACTACATTTCAAGTTCACAAATTGTCACTTTATATAGTGTTTACTGTAAAATGTTGCTTTAAATGAATAATGCTTATTCAAGGTATGATATACTGTGTGTCAGTACATGTCAGTGGTGCAACTTCAGATGTTTCCAAGCTGCTTCTTGTCGTTTCCATGCTATTCCATTTGAGTGAGAGTGGTCTTTGTGAATCCTGTTTTTGCTATGCTGTTGAACTCTGTGGTTTCATTCCTAGCCTGGCTTTGTCATCTAGAGATTCCCTGACCAAATATCAAGGACAGCTGTATGGTATTCCTAAGCCTCCAGTTTGTTTTATGTACTCATCCTCTCATCTGATTTGTGCCAACTAACTTTTGAAGTTGATACACCGTTGCTAAATGATCCAAAAACAAACCAGCCCTTTCATAATGAAGTGCATATATCAGAATTATATTCTGCAATGCAAGAACATTGTCCTAATGGTCTGAAGTTCTTTTTAATTGAGAATGGTATTCTGAAGTGTATGAACTTCACTGATAGTCAGCAAGGCGTTGTATGTGTGGTGAATGATGAAAAAAAGATGCATGATAAAATAGCATAATTTAAAAAAAAATATATATATATTGTACTGTATCTTTATTTCCATTTTTCAGTAATAAATTTGGTTATCTGTCATTTTCTTCTAAATAATAGTAGGCAAGGTAGACCCCATTATACCATTAGCCTACCTTGTGCGGTATTTTGCTTTAAAAACTATTTCCTGGTACAGTTCAAATATTGCAACATTAGCCAGGAAGTTTCAGCATCTGCCTGTAGCCTGTAATACAGCATATTTATCATTATAGTACCATGATCATCTACCGTCTGTAGGTTAAAATAACTGCATCAAATACTAGCATGAGTATGGATAAATAATCTACGCCTTTGTCGCCAAACCTTTTCTCTGTTTATCCTAATGGTTATTTTATCAAAAAAAATCATAGTGCCACCACGTGGTAAAAAATCTTCTCTTTTTCCAAGAAGTGTGCTTTTACAGGTATGTACGTTTTAATATTACCTTAATTTTTAATGGAAGTTTTTTTTACAAGACCTCATGTCCCACCCAACCAACTGTCAAGTCCCCCCAGAGGACATATTGTCCCATTATTGGTTAGGAAACGTTGCCATGTAATACCAACTGATAGTAGAGGCAGTGGAGGAAAATATGAACGTTTTATTTGTGAAGAATTAATATGACACGTTCCCATTTATAGCAAAATTAAATGGCATTTTTTATATGTATAGGACTTTTTGACTCTGACATTGGGAGGTTTAATGTTTGAAATAATGTCACGTGTGTCTTCTTAGTTTTTCAGCTGTGGGCTATTGGTGCTGTACATTTATATATACACTTCTGCTTATAGGCTTGGTATGCGGTGACTGGTAGAATAATTGCTTAACACTTTCATACCAGGATGTCCTTTTAATTGGTTCTGTGATTGTACACAGAGTGGGTGACACAGTCCATAATTCTGCAGAGAAGTTCAAACTATTTGTCTCTTTGCTCTGTGATACCTAATTAGAAAGCTGTGTCATCAAAAATCCCAACCTGTAGACAAGTGATTGAGGTAAGTGTCTCCTGTGTCTGAGCACTGTGTCTTGAAAGTGTAGGGACATGGAGGTGAAGCTGTACACAGTGCATCATGGTCAGTTTCTGTATTGGATGGGGAAAGACCCACTGTATGCATTGGATAGGAGGCTGCTTAAGTCAAGGAATCAGCCTGGATATAATCATGGAGGGAAAAGCTGCCCACTCTGCCTGCTGAGAATAGAATCCTGGTTGTCCAGCCCATAGCCAAGCAGTTAACTTACTGGGCTATCCTGGCCCTTAAGGTAGACAGAGCATAGCTTTCATATTACAACACCAGGAGGAAAATGTTTGAATTTCTATCATCTCAGATGGGGTTATCCACAGAAAGACAAGAATTTCTGACTGTCCCCATATACAAATATGCATCCTGTTGTGATTGTGTTCAGTAAATTCTTATTATATATCTCTTTTTTTCCTGTGTGTACACTGTTAAACACATTTGTTGTATTTCCTTGGAATTAACTATGTTCTGCTTATAATACAGGCCTCTGTTGGAGCCTTAGGGTGTCTGGTGACTGCTGCTTATACCTACACTCTGCTTATCTGTGGCTTTCCTCTAACTTCTGAGGCCATGTTGCACTGTGGACTAAACTTGTTAACATGCTGCAGATGGAGAAGATCTTCAGTCATGCCTGGAAGGGCAAACGTGGGGTTTCAGAAGTGCCTGCAGAAGAGGATAAGAAGAAACACCAGTCTCTTATAGAGGACTATGTGGACGATGAACAGGGGCTTCAGAGGAAACATGTAGTCGATACTACACTGATTGTTCACTTCTTTGGCAAGAAGGGAAAAGATGAACTTCGCTTTGAAGGATTCAGAAGGTCAGAGAGTGCTGGCAAAAGAATTGTAAGGGTAAGACTGTATGGGGGGGGGGGTTGATTGTATACCTTTTAATCCCAAATTATTTTTAATGTTGTGCAGGTTAGATAATGACAAATTTCCGAATATTGCGTGTCATACATTTAACTGAAAGTAATGGCATATGACTTCATGGAGGTGTTATTTGTTGAAATGGCATGAAACTCTCTGAAATTTCTTTGGAAATAATATATCAGACAGCAAATAATAAATAAAATTATAAGGATGAAATGTTTCAGCCTTATGTTACATGTAAAGCGATGTTTTGAATTCTGTCTCCAAAGTGGATGTGCAGGTGAGGCAATATATATTACAGTTCCTCTGAAGGTAACAGAATTGTACCACAGTCTGTTAAGGTTCTGAGCATTTCTAAATGGACAATGACCTTTTTCATCCTTTTAGTTCATAAAGCCCTGACAGCCTCTGTTATTTTCAGACCTTGAACCAAAGTTTCAGATGTTAAATCATAGATTAAAATGTTCAGAAATTATGAGTTTGCCTGTTTTTTATATGATGTGAGACATTATCTGTCATGATGAGGGAGATCATAGAAAAGTATATTTACTCTTATCAATCATACAGTCTTAACCAATGCTTCACTTATAATACATAATTAGGCATGTTGTAATTATAGAGTTTTCTTTTCAAGTTTCTGTAACGATGGATATGCGCTTCACCAGCGTTTATAATTTTAATACTGGACATCCCTGTTGGTATAATTTACTCATATCAATCATACAGTCGTAACCAACACGTCACTTATAATGCATAATTAGGCATAAACTTGAAAAGGAAACTGTATGATTGACAAGAGTAAGTATACTTTTGTATCTGCGTACCAACGGGAATGTCTAGTATTTAAAAAAAAAGATCATAGGCAAAAATGCTGAAAAATGGGGTGCTGAGGAGAATGTTTGGACATAAGAGGGAGGAAGTGAGAGAGGCTGAAGAAAATAACATAATGAGGAGTTTCAACATTTATGCTGCTTGCCAAATATTATTAGGATGACCAGATCAAGATTGATGAGATGGGTGGAGAGGTGGCATATATGGCATAAAAGAGAAATATATAGAGGGTTTTGATAGGGAAACCTGAAGGATGGAGACCACTTGGAAGGCCTAGGCATAGACGGGAACGTAATCTTAATATGGACTGTAAAAACGTGGGATGAGTGGGTGTGGATTGGATTCATCTGGCTCAGGATAGGGGCAAATCACAAGCTGTTATAAACATGGTTATGAACCTGCTGGAAAAAGCAGGGAACTTTTTGACCAGCTGAGGAACTGTTATCTTCTGCTCCATGGATTTGGTTGGTTGGTCGGTCGGTGTCGGTCAGTCAGTCGGTCGGTCGGTGTGTTTGTCAGTCAGTTAATATGGTGATGTTTCTGTTGGTGCATAGTCCATTACTTAAATCCAACAAAATTACTTTATGGCAAAGGGTTTTCCTTAAGCAGCCCATATTAATTTGTCTGATCAAAAAACTTCATGTTTTGACCCTGAAAGTTCATCTCTGTGTCCTAAACACCCACCAGTGGACTTTATCATGAACCAGTTCAGTGTATATTTTTACAAACTGTTTAAGTGAAAGGCACATTGATATTTTTCTCCCATTCATGGCCATATCCTACATGTTTATGCTGTTCTGTCCATTGCAATTGTCTGTTCTGCCCATAACATCTTCATTCAGCATTAAAGAACACAATTGAAACTTAAACATGTTCATAATGTTTCAGGTTTATGGAGAATCTTCAGACAGAAGTACTGGAACTAGAATTTCATGAGTTTTCTAAAGGGCATGACACCATTACTGAAGTTGACTTTGCCAAGATACTGCTACGCTATACATATCTCGACACAAATGAGTATGCTTGTTATAATAAGTATTGCATGATGTTTTTAACAACCTTTTTTTAAGTTTTTGGCATCACACTGTAATTCCCTTACAACCATGGTAGCTGTGGAGGAATTTTTTGTGGGATGCTCGTGGAGATGTGTCATGAAAATATGTGTTGTGTTAGTTGGTTATCCTGACTGGGATTTTATGTGGAGTTATAGTGCTTATTTTTGTTTAATGAAAATCAACACACCTATATTTTATTTATTTATTTGTCACAAAATAAACACAATGGCCTTCTTTTAAGAGATACGTGGTTCAAATTATTGCTGAGTGTTGGTATTCAGGCAGGTTTATGTGGCTTTCCTTGCTCACTTTAGACATATACCATGATAGTCCCCTGAAAAAGAGTGTGACTGCTTCCTTCCAATCGTTGCCAGTTTCTTCTTTGTCTTCTCTTCCCACTGCCCCTCCCCTCCTCTGCCTCCTCCTTCTCCCCCCCCCCCCCCCCTACAGATGAGGCTGAAGCTTGTACCATCATTGTATCCATCTTTTGAATGGTATTCTTGTGCTTTTATATCCGTCTCTATTGTGATGAATTAACCAGTTGTTTTTACTTATCCATTGTTCCATTTACCAAATACATACGGTATTTAGTTCATTTTGTATATCATCATTTTTAGTTCTGTATACTCCAGTACATCCATTGGCATTCATAGCTGCAGACAGATGTTTACAACTACAGATAATGACATATGCATGAAAATGGATGATCGAATTGGAATATGAAATATTTGTCTATCCAGTTTGCTGCGCATAAACCTGTTCTTATCCTAGTTTTTTTTTTCTCCCAATGGCTCAACAGCCCCTTCAGGGCCTAGGCTGCCTCATTTTTCGAGGCTTCACAATCACACTTTTTAGACACACCACACTCGGTAGGACTCCTCTGGACGAGGGACCAGCTCGTCGCAGAGACCTCTACCTAACAACACACAACACTCACAAGAGACAGACATCCATGCCCCTGGTGGGATTCGAACCCACAATCCTAGTAAGCGAGCGGCCGCAGACCCACGCCTTAGACCGCACAGCCACTGGGATCGGCTCTTATCCTAGTACTCCTATAAAATCTTGCAGTTTATAGTATCATTACATATAAGATAGAAGAACTAGGAGGAATGGAGTACAGTTTCACTCTATATGACCACAAACTTTTAATCTACTCTATTACACAGAAAATGACATGCACAGTCTGTTCACATGTCTCTACTGTCTTATTGCTCTCCATTGTAACCAGCATATCTTCTCTGTCACATTTCAGATATGACATGTATCTTGATCGCTTGCTGGACCGTATCAAGGAGGAGAAAGGAATTACGTTTGAAGAATTTAGAGTATTCTGTCAGTTCCTTAACAATCTGGAGGACTTCACTATTGCTATGAGAATGTACACACTTGCAGATCACCCTATATCGAAAGGTGGGTGTGCCATAAAAATCATTGGCCAAGCTTCTGTGATTGTCTTCCTATGTCAGCTGTCCACTGAATATAATTATCTGCAGCACCTGATTTAGTGATAAAGGGACTGAATTTTGCTGTAAGTGTTTTTGTGTCATTTATATGATTCCCAATATAGTGATTACTTCCTTAAACAACAACAATTAATTGGTCTGTATAATTGAGAGGGTGTTTTCTGTGGGGTAGGAACTGATTTTTAAAATGATATTGACATGAACTAATGCATCAAAGGGTTAAAATTCACACATGTCTATTGCACTTAAGACAAAAGATGGGCATTGTATGGTAGACCTAAATGAAGCTCGCTGTTGTGTTTGCACCTCCAAATGTATATTTGTCCATTCTTATTATCACTGGTGTTAAAAAAAATAGCAAATGAAATGAAACCATGCCCCTAACAATTATAAATGGAAAAACTGTCAGTTCGGCCCTTTGAAAGGAGCTGCTCTTTGCTTCTCATTTTCACTGGTGAAACGTGTACCTTCTCACTTTCCTTGCTGAAACATGTTTGTTCTCACTTTCCTTGATGAAACATGTGTTCCTTTTCACTTACCTTGGTGAGATGTGTGTCTTCTTACTTTCCTTGCTGAAACATGTTTGCCTTCTCACTTTCCTTGATGAAACATGTGTGCCTTTTCACTTTCCTTGGTGAGACATGTGTCTTCTTACTTTCCTTGCTGAAACATGTTTGCCTTCTCACTTTCCTTGATGAAACATGTGTGCCTTTTCACTTTCCTTGGTGAGACGTGTGTCTTCTTACTTTCCTTGCTGAAACACGTTTGCCTTCTCACTTTCCTTGCCGAAACATGTGTGCCTTTTCACTTTCCTTGGTGAGACATGTGTCTTCTTACTTTCCTTGCTGAAACACGTTTGCCTTCTCACTTTCCTTGCTGAAACATGTTTACCTTCTCACTTTCCTTAATGAAACGTGTGCCTTTTCGCTTTACTTGGTGAGACGTGTATCTTCTTACTTTCCTTGCTGAAACATGTTTGCCTTCTCACTTTCCTTGATGAAAATATGTGTGTGCCTTTTCACTTTCCTTGGTGAGATGTATGTCTTCTTACTTTCCTTGATGAAACATGTGTGCCTTTTCACTTTCCTTGGTGAGACATGCGTCTTCTTACTTTCCTTGCCGAAACATGTTTGTCTTTGCACTTCCCTTGATGAAACATGTGTGCCTTTTCACTTTCCTTGGTGAGCGTGCATCTTCTTACTTTCCTTGCCGAAACATGTTTGCCTTTGCACTTTCCTTGCTGAAGCATGTGTGCCTTTTTACTCCCCTTGCCCTAGACTAGATGGCTTTTCTCAAGACCAGTTTCCCATTGGCATGTGCCCCTCATCTCCCTTTCTCCCATCCCAGGTTCTGATTGGTAGATACCATTCTGTGACATTTCCTTTCTCTATATGTTTGTATAACCTGCCGCCTTCCCAACTCACTTCAATCCTGGAGGTTGAGGCCACACATTGGTACCTATCTGCTGTCATATCTTCTGTTTTCATGGGTCAGGCAACTTAATGCATATACTAGCTTCAAGGTTCTCTTTCCGGTACCTCATCTTCCTCTTATTCCTCATACCATAGGTTCATAATCCCATGCTTCATAAGCTACCTTCATCATCCATTACCACTTGTACTGTATGTAGTAATTTGTGTGTACTATTATGCAGTATTTAATCTAACAAATCGCACAGTCAGTAATAAATAATTATTTGTCACTTATGTCCCTCCTACATGTTTCGACCTCTACAAGGTCATCATCAGAGAGGTATATACGAAGGTATAAAGTACAATAAATTCTGTCAAAGATGTGCATGTATAGTTAAATACAACATTGTCAATTAAAAGTGCTAAAAATGTTTCATCCTTTATGGCCGAATGGGAAAACACTGTCCCAGGAATTTAAATGCCCTCAATGGCCAAAATGGAAAACATTGTCCCGTAACGCCATGTCATTTTTTAAATTTTCTGCATCTATAATGACGTGTCTCTTTTTCACAATATTTGTATAAAAGGCTTGTATAGGCATAAAAGATTGTGCAAAATTTAATTCTGGTTAAAATTGTTACTAATGAGGTTTAATTTTTTCTACTAACAGCCTTTCGATTTTTCCAGCAGTCATGAATTATTTACAGACATCTCCAGGCAGTAGTTATTTTTTCCTCATATTGGCGAAGTGAAGCAAATACACACACATAAAGGACCTTCCGACAAGTCTCTGTTCCTTCATAAAGGCCTTCCTGTAAAATCCACACCCCCTTCACCTCCATTATTTCATCAAGGAAACACTACTGAAAAATTACAGTTCAGTAATTACAGTGGTAATATTTACTTACGTTTGTTTGTTCCACCTTTCCATTTTAGTGTCAGTTGGTCCTCAGAAATGCAGTTTGGTATGATATACCTCGAAACATGGGGTAGCACACAACCCTGTGTTGCATTCTAGACACTTGATTTCATTCGTTTTTCTTTGTTCTTGGCGGAACACACACAGCATAATTACACTGCATATGCCAGTTGCTGACTCTGATCGTGATTCAAGCATCTGCACTGCCTGACCTGTCACATGTTATTGCTGTGATAGGGAGCGGACTAAACTGTTGAATTGAAGATAGACATACCTCGTAAGCATGAACTTACAATTCAAAAGAGTCATGAAGAAATCCTTACAGCCGAATGAAGGACATTTGCCTCTGGTCCCACATTGCACTAACCGAGCACTGAACGCCTGTATGCTTTCCTTTCTTCTCCCACTGATTGCATATGAAATCATTCACTTCAGCACCTAGATAAGCCAGCACTACCACGAAACCTAAATATCATTATAAGATTGAAGCCTAAATGACAACTGAGGAAATACAATGACATGTACAGTCAGTTCCAAATTTTATAGCACAGGGTCTCCACTTACAGCAGGAGCTATTTGAAAAGAATAAATCTAGAAAATGAAGCTTAAAGTGAAAAATAAATAAAATAAAAAATGACCATCAACTAAGCTGCATAAAAATAGGTGGATTTTCTTTAAACTTGCGTAACGGGTAGATGGATTCATTCTTAAGCGTGTATTTTTTATTTGAAGTTTTTGTCCTTAGAAATGTATGAAATAAACAAATAATATCAGCGTGTGTGAAAACGGGTATTCAAAGCAAAAAAGAACCCCGACCGTCAGCAGCTACTTTGGAATTTAAATCTCCTATACTTTAAAGGTTAAAATATAAATCAGGTAACATACATTTTACAATTCTGAATTTTATCTTCCATTGCTGACAAACATCTATGTCAACTTGTTGTGTTCATTGAAAAAGTTAATAAAAATTTAAATAATACCATACATTTTGCATCTAACCACCCTATGGAACATAAGTTGACTGGGTACATATTCTTTATTAATAGAATGTATCAATTACCATTAACACTGCAAAGACAACTACATGAACATAATACCATCATACAAATAGCATGACGCAGTGGATACCCTACAAACATTATCACACGCTTACAATACGAAAATCAAAAACAGGACAGACAACAAATTCTAAGTGTACAGTTTATGATCCCAAGATACTTGGATCATGTTTATACAGGGCATACACAAAATAATGGTGCGCTTTTAATAGTGTTCACTATTAAAACCGCACCATTCTTTTGTGTATGCCCTGTATATCATAGTCCCTTAATCCAAAGAATTGCTAATTTTTTAAGGACACGAATCTCAAGATTGCGCACAAAACAGAACCGATATCACAAGAGTGAAATTTATCAAATAAAATGTAATGCTTGTATAAATATTATGTGGGAAAGACAGGTTTATGTCTACATTCACATTTTCAAGAGCATCAAAAGTACAGTAAAACTTACAATCCTCATTGTGCATACACTCTACACATATTGAACCGACAGCATAAATATGAATCAATACGTGATAAAATGGATTTAATTAAACCAATAAATAAGGGCACATGTATGAATTGGTGGAAAGCTTTTGTATCTCACCATATCAGGTCCAAAATATTTTAATTAACGAACAAACTACATACAAACAAAACCCCCTTTATGTGTTATTATATGATATTCCACAGTAATGCATGCATGTAAACAAGCGTTACGACACCACCCACTAGCACAAACACAGATGCAGTACTGAGTGGTTCACCATGGCATAAACACCAACCAGACAATGCAGGGTATGTGCATTCACTTCTTATAGTAAAACCACTAGAATCTAACCATCATGTGCAAAAAACTAAAAGAAGTTGTTGTTGGTTTTTTTTTCTTTTTTCTCCTACATATGTTTCAGCACACCGTGTGCCATCCTCAATTTTCGTTAACTTTTTCAGGATATTCCCTTTCAGTGAAGATGACAGACTGACATAGACATTTGTCGGCAATGCAAAATAAAATTCAGAATTATAACGTCTGTTAACTGATTTATATTTTAAACATTTTTACCAATTTTAATTGACAGTATTGTATTAACTACACACACACACATCTTTGACAGAATTTGTTGTACTTGTGTACCTTTGTATACACCACCTTGTAGAGGTCAAAATAGGTAGGAAGGACATAAGTAACAAATGATTATTTATTATTGATTGTGCAATTTGTTGGATTAAATACTGTATAATCAATCTATTGCACGGAATATGGATTACATAAATTTTGTGTGTAGTATTTTTCTTTCACATTTAGTTCCTATTTCTGCCACTGGCATTCCCTTTTCTCTGTCACCCCATGTCATGCCACTACCACATTTTACCACTGGTTTAACCAGTACTTTATATAATATCAGACCTGGGATAGCATAGTTGGTATGCTGACTAGGCTACGAACTGTGTGACCAATGAATCGTGGTTCAATTCCTGGCAGGAGCAAGATATTTTTGTTTTTAAAATGTCCAGACTGGCTTTGGTGCCCACCCAGCCTCCTATTCACTGGGTACCAAGGGCTTTTTCCCCCTCCAAAATCCAACCCCTGGCGTCCCCGTCGCGGAGGGGGGTAACGTCTGTAGGCGGCTAACAGGGGCTATGGTTCACCCAAGCCAAGGTGTGAGGCATCGTGCCAAGGGCTGCATGGCACTGGGGTGGTAAAATAGTAGTGCAGTTACGATCCCCTCAGGGCACCAGGCAGCACCCCATTGTATTTATGCCTTCCACTCGTAAGGGGATCTGCAGGTGGTGACTGTTATTTCCCCATTAATTGTGGGAATAAAATGGACACAGTAATTAATGAACTTGATCAAGGAGCAGCTGTGGCTGCAGACTTGACACAAGGACTCCTTAGTGGAAGCTGTAGGCTTTGAGCCTTCCGCTGTTCCTTCTGATGAGGACAGATTGGCTGCAGGTGTCTCTACGACTAGACTGCAGACCAAGCGACTCTCGGGAGCGTAGCGGTAGAAGCTCATTAAAGGTTCTGAGCCTTTCGATGTTCCTTCTGATGAGGACAGATTGGCTGCAGGTGTCTCTATGACTAGACTGCAGACCAAGTGACTTCGGGAGTGTAGTGGAAGAAGCTCATTAAGTAGTGAAGGGAGCCTTGTCGCAGATCTCCTTCATCGACAAGATATGGCCTGAGGTGTCACTCAATGCGTAGACTGCAAGGACCAATTGACTTTGTGGAGGTGCAGTGGAAGAAGCTCATTAAAGGTTCTGAGCCTTTCGATGTTCCTTCTGATGAGGACAGGTTGGCTGCAGGTGTCTCAATGACTAGACTGCAGACCAAGCAACTCTAGGGAGCAAAGCGGAAAAAGCTCATTAGGTTCTGAGCCTTTCACTGTTCCTTCTGATGAGGACAGATTGGCTGCAGGTGTCTCAATGACTAGACTGCAGACCAAGTGACTCTTGGGAGTGCAGTGGAAGAAGCTCATTAAAGTTAAGAAAATGAAGGAGGGAACCTGGACAGTTGTAAAACCTACAGGCAAGACTCCTTCATCTCAAGATATGGGCCTTTTTGATGGAGATCCGACCTGCAGATTTTGCGGGTTGGAGACTGAAACTGCGCACCATATTATTTGTAGTTGCGAGGCGCTGGCTCGTCAACGCTATAAGTTCTTTGGGAAACTGTTTGTTGAACCAAAGGATAAAAGCATGGCCTTATTAAAAGACCTCTTTGTTAGAGGCACAGGGCTAGTGAACCAGTGCTGAATGAAATACTTAAGGCTGCACAATAAGCCTAAGGCTGCAGTGCATCTGGAGCTTCTGCCGACGGGCCCTTGGTGGAGAAGAAGAAGAAGAAGAAGGGCTTTTTCCCTGGGGGTAAAGTGGCCAGGGTATGAAACTGAGAACTCACCCATCGAACACTGAGGTTAATAATGGGTGGAGCTATATCTCCACTGTCTCATATGTGTTCATGACATTGTAGTTACTTAAGTACAGGGACAACTTCACCTCTTACTTTTATGATCTGGACTTATGAATTCCTTAAACATTTAAATTCATGTGTTAGTTTTGTTCATATGGATTAATATGTAGCTTAAATGTAAATGTTTCCAGATGAGTTCATACGTGCAGTGAAGATCTGCACTGGAACCAACTTGAGTCGTCATCTAGTGCACACTGTGTTCCAGATTTTTGATGAAGATGGAGATGGGCAGCTGAGCTACAAGGAGTTCATTGCAATTATGAAAGATAGGCTCCACAGAGGATTTAAGGTACGAAAATTTATATATTCACTATAAAGTAACATCCTTAACATTGTCTTCGTTTACTTCAGTTGTTTCCAGATTTCATGACGAACTGGAGACAGTTCAGTGAGTGAAGCTTCTAGCTATAGGCTGGACAAGGATTAATCTCTTTGATATCATGTATGGACTGGCTGTGGGGCACGCGGTGGCACAGTCGGTTGAGGCACTGCTCTACAAGCTGGAAGGTCGCGGGTTCGATTCCCGATGGTATCATTGGAATTTTTCATTGACATAATCCTTTCGGTCGCACTATGGCACTGCGGTCGACTCAGCCTCTAAAAGAGATGAGTACCAGGAATATTTCCTGGGGGGTAAAGATGGCCGGTGCTTAGGGCTGACAACCTTACCACCTTCATGTACCGATTATCTAGAAATCTGGGAGCCTCAACCTCCTGGAACCCTAAGGGCCTGTCCAGATCTCTCATGGGATTACTTTACCTTTTTACTTTATGGACTGGCTGTAAGCCCAGGGAGTCTCCCTGGGTACAAAGTGACTAACCACTCCCCTCCGTCTGGTGGTAATATGTTCACATTGTGGACATTTACCTTCACCCTGCACATGTGCCTTCGTGTCATGGTGCTTAAGCACAGCGCAATCAGCATTACCATATGTAAGATTTAAGAAGACTTTATTTCAGGAATTTTTTTATGTGCAATATCAGTGAAAAGTAGAAAATGAAATTATGGCATGAAAATCTTTTTATCTCATAGATTGTAAAGATGACTGTTAAGAAGGTTGAGGTAGGGTACGCCTTACAATATTAGCAAGGCTCAACAAACTTGCTCATTTGCTTGTCCATGACAAGTAAAGGCTGACTGGAAAAGTCTCTGAATTTACTTCATAATATTCTCACCCACTCCATTCTCTTACTTCTCCACAGATTTCGAATAGTAAATTTGTAACCCGAGTGACCATGAGGGCCTGTGTTTACATGACACTGATATGTTTTAATAAAGGGAAGCAGAGGAAAGATTACTGTCATGTACAATTACAACAGCACAGGCAGTCTGTACTGTTGAGAAATGTGTGGCAAGTAGAATATTTGACTGGCGAATGGGGCCAACATTTGCTGACCCCTGCGTTTCAGCATTTGTGGTTTTTAGAAATTTAACTTGAACCTTGCTAATTAATTTTTGTAATGGAAGTTCTACTTCATATTTGTTTTTTTTTCAGTCTTATGCCAAGAATGAAGGCTGGGATGCTTTCAAGTCATGTGTGAAGCAAGAAATGAAGACACCAGTGTGAAAGAAGACTGTGTATCTACTTAATTTATAAAATTGTGCAGTTATATTGGTTTATGGGTTTCCAGTTTAAACTAAGCCTGGAATGTTACATCTTCATTGCTTCCCAAGTAACTTATTTATTTATTTATATTTTTTCCGAGTTACAGTTCTCTAAGCCAGTGGTATTCGACCTGGGGTACGCGTACCCCTGGGGGTACACGAAGACATCTAAGGGGGTACGTAAAATTAAAAAAAAATAAATATATTATTTCATGATAAACACTGAATAATCAGGGCCAGATTTAGGGTTTGCTACAAGAGACCCAGACATAAGGACATGCGATTTGGGAGCACCATTTCTCTCTCTCTCTCTCTCTCTCTCCTTTATGCGATTCTTATCTGGGCGGCTAGTTTCATTTTATTCCACATAGTGCATATAATTTTGCTTTGCTAAAATACCTTTGTTCCTTTATTAATTTTTATATGATAGGCAATAATATATTTGTTATTTAATAGCTTGATTCTCCTTTTTTTCATTTAAAACTTATTATTTAATACATTATTTTGGATGTAATTTATTTAACTTATTTTAGATGTAGATTATAGACTATGTATAACTTGAATTATGCACCAACAACTTTGGGGTACAAAGTTGAAGAGAAATTATATGTGGGGGTATGCAAACAAAAAAGGTTGAATACCACTGCTCTAAGCTACTTGAAATCACAGAATGTCCAAGACCTTGGCAGAAAAACATTTTCTTGGTTTTAACACAGAAGCTGACAGAAGAAAGAGGTTCCCAATTCCATATACAGTCATGAAAGCCAACTCCACAAATACATCTGAATACGTGTATTAGTGTTGCACCAATTTCTCATTACTGTTCCTACAATAACAGCCCTGCTTGCCAAGCTTGTTTCTGCTGTTTTCACTACTGCTCAGGAGTTCATATGAAGTGGGAGAAAGAAAGCTCATAAATTGTTTATTAAGAAAACTGAAGCAAACATTTTAGGTATATTTATACATCATTTTGTAGATGCTATGCCTTTAATAGATACAATTTCTGTTATTCACTTCAAGTGATGTCAGCAATGCAAGCAGACATTAACCATGACAAATTCTCTATCTTTATGCAGTTTGTTCATAACTCAATATACTGTGTGAACAAACGCATGCATGGGGTGCTATGCTTACAAACAGCAACTGTAAAATTTAATATATTTAACCAACTGACTGATTTGCTTGGCTGACAGTTCTTACAAAAAATGTAAACATGAATATGTACTGCCTTCTTCCTGCTGTACAGGAGCAAAGAGCAAGAACTGTATTCAAAGCTTGTTCCTTCTTTGTGCCATATAAATTCATATCTTTGTACTACAAAAAAAATCCAAGTTGCCATTAGTGCAGTTGTTGCCTAGTTAGGCTGCACAGTGGGTGAAGTTCTGCTAATTCTATGTTATTGGAGAGCAGATTTTGCTCCATCTTATGTGAGACTTCACACATCCACTGCAATGTAGCTGAGGCCATTGCCCTTCTGGGATGCTGCACGGTATAGGTTGGTAGTTGGTTACCGTTTTGGGACAGGCTAATTGGTCCCACTTTCAAGGGACTGCTTGACCCTTGAAGATGGGACCAACAGGCTGTCCCAAAATGTGACCATCTACCAACCAATGCCATTTAACATCCAACAAGAACAAAGGCCTTGTTGTGTCTTGTTATATAAACTCTGAACCATGCATCTTGGTGGTAGATGCACTTAAAATGTCTCTTGTTATATAGCTGAATGGTAATACAAGGTGCCTCTTTGTCTTTGAAAGATGTTTTCTTTGTATAGTGCCTCAAAGTTCATGTTTTGTTATTTTGTGGCCAGTTGTATTCCCAATTCTTTGATTGTTTTATTCATGTAACAGATAGACTTTATCTGTTAGCGTCTCAGCCCCATCCATTGTGCTGAGTGCGGTAAGCTCATCCTTCATATGTGATTGCTGGAATGTGCATTTAAATCTTTTTACCCATATTAAAAAATGTAATGCTATTTCTGAAAGCATCTTGATTCTCAATAATTCAATATCCTGCTGTCATTGCAACTCCTCCATAAACTGAATGTGCCAATGAGAGTACAGTGCAAGATCGTGACATTTTCACAGCAGTGTTGCTAAAGATTCATCTCTTGTGCAGTGTGGCACTAAGTTGCTGGGTGAGTAGGTCTTGATGTTTCAAAGGATCAGCAGTCCAAGAACAATATCACAGCATCACATCCCAGAAGACTTGAATCTTCGATAGTACAGAGCACTTCTTCCAAAGGGCCCATCGGCAGACGCTCCGGATGCTTATTGTGTAAGACAGAGCACCGACATTTGCAACAGCTTTATCTGCCTCCCCCCACCACCAACACACAATTTGTTCTCTTCGCAGTGGATAATCACAACCACAGTAAGAAGACTGCCTTCTTCTGGGATGTGACACCATGCAGTCTGGTAGCAAATTACTGACATTTCAGAGGAACCTCTTGTCCCCATCTTTCCATCTTTAGGATCCTCCAACATATCAGTACTTTCCTACCAGCAGACAGCATGGTGTCATATGCAGGAAGACAGAAAAAGTATTTAGTCACTGCTGCAAGAACCACAAATCTCACACTGAATTAGTTGCCATAACTTATTCAATGCCAAATCAACTACAGTGGTTACATAATGTCAGTGTGATGATAAAATGATTATATACAATCAACTGTAGAGGGTAAGGCTTATTTTCTGGCATTCATTTGGAAAGAGTGGGGAAACTTGACATCCTCAGTACGAATAGATGGTGCTGTGTCAAAAACTCTGGATGGGTACTTCCAGAATATAAATCAGGCACAATACAACTGCTTGGGCCTGACTGGTTCAGAGCTGTTGATTTTAATAATATCAATTCAAGGTTATAAGAAATATCCATGGGATTAACCAAAGGAGAAGTTTAAAAGAAAAGCCAAATGAAAAAAAATCAACATTTATTAGTACATTTTATTTTTTTACAACCCAAATTTAGTTATTCCTTTATATCACATCAGCAGTAGGAGCTACTTCTCTGGGTGTTTCTGTTATGGCTCGGTTTTATTATCCATCACCTTTCTTTGTTTCATCATTTGTTTATTTTGACATGGTCCTCAACATGTTCCTTTAGCAACACTTTCACATTAGTGTATTACTCTGTATGGTCTGCTTTCATGTGCCATACACAAGGGGGAAAACACTTTCACAACTGTTTTACTGGCACAGTTGTACTATAATAGAATTATGAAATATCTTACAACAGCACCCACAGTGGGTTAGAGGACATGGTATCATAAGCTTCCTTCTGCGAGTTCCTCAACAGGCAGGGAAGGTCCTGTAAACAAAGGTGATCTATATATTAGAATCATTGCTGACACAATCTATGACTATCATTTCCATTAATCGAATGAGTTAGGATGCACAAACTTATGCCATGCATTCTTATATTATGCGTGCCAACTTAAATGAAAGTGTATTTCTGTGGCCATTAAAGTTATTTTTAATACTGTTAATCCAAATACCTGTCTCAGTATCAGGAACCCACGCCATTGATCTTTGGTCAGTAGTGCCAAATTCAGAAGTACCCTGAATCTGCTGTTTCTACCATTCAAATTGTACATTACAGCTTCATTAGTAGCTCATTTTAATTTACCAAATACAGTAATTGGTTGCTAATCAGGTAATGTTAACTGATTAACAATATTAATTAGTTAACAGCCCCAATTAAAATCAATATCAGAATTAATTCTAATTTCTTCCCTCAGCATTAGGAAACTGCAACATTATACAGCTTTCATCAGATTTATTTCTCTCTGTCAACATGTAACAATAATCTGAATTATACTTTGTTGTAACTGCTGTCCTTACTATTTAACCTTTATCTTCCAGCCTTTAAATCCATACCTGTATCTGAGTGGGACAGTACTGTCCCTTTTGGCCATGAAGAGTTACACTTAATGGGACATAAATGTCCTGTTCAGCCAATAAAGTTTACTGTCCAGATACTTTCACTTTAACACAGCTACCAATTTTGTACGAAATATACGCGTGTTGGACTATTTGTCTGTTGTAAATGTGCAATTCTAACATCCTAACATTCTAACATTCATATTAAAATGTGCAGACATGTTCCGTATGTTTTTCTTAAAGTTTTGTCACAGAACAGATAGTTTACAATAAAAGATTTTCACTGTGGCAAGTAAACTGCAGTGATTAACATTTATTTAAGATTGCAATGTGCTTGAAATGCACTGCAACTGTGTCAGGTGCTTTTAAAGATGTATGTTACAAACTTGTTTGCACACAAAGTGTGCAGACATACACCAATAAGTTCACAGTAAATCTGAAACAGAGAACAAACCTTTCAAAATCAGATTCTGGCTCAGCAAACTTGTGTCTAATCATGAAAGTAGCTAGGACTTCAGCAACCTTGTCAGGCACATCTTCATGCACAGCATGTCCACATTGTGGCAGCACCTGCATCTGGAACTTCCCTGCACATAATACAAAAACTGTACACTCATAGCCTGGGCCTGCATTTGGCATATCTGCAAAGGTTGCCAGGGAAGTGATCACAGGCTGGGCAAGCAGGAAACATAAGTAGTATTGGCAGTCCATTCATGGACAGAGGCAGGCTATGGGCTTTCTTAAAAAACCTTCTGCTAAAAGAGCTGGGGAATTATTCAACTTGAGCAGCAACCAGCTAAAAGGATGGGGCTGCCAACAGGGCACTGTTATTTAAAAGGACATTATTTAAACTGGCAATCGTAGACAGTCCTGGGTGTGATAGATGCAAACAGGCATTTGAAACGGTTGTCCTCACCTGTTCTTAGTGACTGTGAGGCGCTGGCAGTATTAAGATTTAGGCACCTGGGTCATCATTTCTTGAAAAGTGGGTGACTTTGCCGACATCTCCGTCAGCAAGGCACTGCACTTTGTTCAAAATGCAGGGCTGCTGAATGCTTAAGCAAAGGGTTGCAAAACAGATCAGAAACAGTCGAGGTGCAGGGTCACTGCGGTCCCCGCCCTAAAGTACTCTACTCTATTCTAAACTGTAAATACTCATGTTCTAAGTCATGACAAACAAACTGCTTCAACAGAACATGTGGGGAAGTGCTTATTAACTGTGCAGCAATGAATTTCACAATTTGTCTTCTTCACCTAGTACTGTTAGTGATCGAAGAACAAAGAATGGTATGTGTGGGACATACAGCATGTATGAGGAAAAGAAGCAATATAGAGGAAATTTCTGCCGGAGAACCTCATGGGAAACTCGCTCATCCTGTCAAGGGCAGGACATTTTCCTCTTCTCCAAAATATCCAGACTGGCTTTGGGGCCCACCCAGCCTCCTATTCAATGGGAACCAGGGTTCTTTCCTGGAGGTAAAGCGGCCAGGGCATGAGGCTGACCACTCAACTCCAGCTAGCAATGAGGTTAAGAATGAGTGGACCTATACCTCCAGTTCCCTTATATGCCTTCATGGTGTGAAGAGGGACAACTTTACTTTTATATATGTCTGCAAAGCACACCCTGATGACAATGAATACATTTCAATTCAAATTTACTACTGTTTCTTTTTTGTCAAGCCACCAAGTTCAAGAAATTTATGCCAGGTGGCAGCATGTTAGAAATTTAAGAAGTGATATCTTTGGCTTTACAAACACAATCCACTTGCTCAGAGTTGAAATGGATCTCGAAGAAACTGGATGTGAGGAAGTGAACTGGATTACACTCATCCAAAATTTAAAAATTGTTTAGTTGTTTTTTACTTTTTAAGAATACTTCAACTCATTTAATTTTCACTAAGAACTTCATTTAACACATTCAGACCCCAAGATCATGAAACCTGAAAATGCCTGTGGCCCAGCCATTTTTCACAAAATACTAACCAAACTGCTTCAGACTTATAATATTACTGGGCAGTGGGCTGTGGGCTGTGGTTACATAAATCATAATAGTACAGTGGCAACCACCAACATGTTAACTCAAAAAGTCTGTACAGTTTACACATCCTTATTTATGACACTGAAGACTCACCTTGCATCTGACCAACTGTTAGATCCTTGTCAAGTCGATCAATTCCAGCCAAAAGTAGCATTTTGGGCACTGGGCAATTAAGGAATATGTTAGATAAGCCTTTAAACCAACCAGACCAGTATTTCTCTGTCTGACCGAGATCTATTCGCCACACATACGTCCATGTCTGACTGTCATTGTTTGCCTGAAAAAAAAAATTGTACTACAGAAAATTCACACTCGGATGTGACATTTACATAAGATGGAAAGTTAAAGATAACCTGAGAAGGTAGGTGACATCATGGAAGACAACTTCAAAGGAGACTCCAACAAACACTAGAACAAGGGATGCAGAACATCCTGGATGGGATGGAATGAGGCCAGAATCCAAGACAATAACTGGAAAATGTGAAGATCCATTTTCAGTTACTGTACCGTGGAAGAGGATCACCTACATAAGTTCACAGTTAAATGAATAAATCATATAGTAACTGATTACTGACTTGCTGATACATTTTGATTAATGATACTGCATTAAGAGCAGATGTTTACCGTCTGTAGCATCAAGTTAAATGTGGGAATTATCAGGAATGACAAGCAGAGAAGAATATAGAAGGAATGTACCATCCACGCATTCCAACAAATGGACTGAGACAAACTGCAAAACCTCAGACAGGAATGTTAACCATTACATGCGCAGCATTTGATCTTCATCAGCCTGTCACCTTCACGTCAACATAATCATCATCCTCTCATTAAAGTCTAACAAATCCAAAAAAAAATGGCAATAGTAAAGCAAAATTTTCTACTGCAATTTAATACAGTGTTTCCAGTTAGCAAATATACTAGGTAAACACTAGCAAATATAAAAAAAAAAAAGAATGTCAGTACATGGACAAATGGTTCTGTCATAATTTCTATACATTATATTTTCATACCAAAGTAGATGGATGTTTGAAGACATCTGTAACTGGTTTCTGACCCTCACTGTTTGATGCTTCAGTTTCTTCTTCTCGAATTGCATCACTGGCCAAAGTACTGTGCTGCTCACCCAGTTGGTCCATAGGTACATACGTATCTATGTCATTTGTTGCAAGTTTGCCTGAATTGTTACTGAAATATAAGGTCACAGGGTGTCATTATCAAAATCCATGTAGAAAACATTCATTGAGGTTTGTCACAGATGCAGTAAATGGTCATACACTCCTGAGCAGGCTGATGTTGCAGTAATGACCTAAGACTTCCATTCGGTTATCCTGACTAAGGATTTTCAGGGTTTTCCTGAGTCCCTCCAGGCAAATGCTGGGATAATACCTCAGCTAAGGCATGTTTTCATTGTTCAATGGATGAATCACTAAAAGTGAACATCAAAATTGATCATCCAATATGAAGGATGAAACAAGCTGACTGCGGCCAACTTTGGTTCACTTTGGATGAATCATCGAAAGTGAACAATGTAAACAAATGTGTCACTGCAAGTTCCTCCACAGTGAAGTGGGTGCTTTCCCTGTTTGCTGTCTGGTTTCTTTTTCTACTGTTCTGTTGGAGAATAACCTACTATGGTTTTTAAATGGAAGGATGACCACACGCCATTGGCGATAGAGTTTATAAGTGCTTGTGGAGCACAAAATCTGAACACTGTAGTGACAGATGTGAAACTGCACTATAGGAAATTGTGCAGGAGCTGAATTTTCTGAAACTCACCATACAGGATGTAAAATTCAAAATCAAAACAATTCGTACTATGTATGCTGCTGAGCTAGCTATGGTAATAAAATCAGAACAAAGTGGTGCCAGCCTACACAACATTCATGTGCCGAAATTGTTTTGGTTCAAACCCATCATCACCTCCCTATTTTGCTCTTTTTTCAATCATTCTTCTTTCATTGATTAAACAATCACAATCAACACTCATACCTAAAAACATGAGTTCTGTTGCCGCCATTTTGAAATTAACTATCTGTTCAATGTTGATGAAGAATGTAAATGAAATTGGGTTCACCCACTAAATTCACTTTGGATGATTCATCTACAATGAACATCAAGAATGACCAATGCAAAAGCACATTAAGCCACTACAGCTTCCAGATCCTTTCAAAGTCATCTTCATTTATCAAACGTCCTACGACTGAGAACATCACACATACACCTATGAAGATTACAGTCTTCTGGGATGTGACACCATGTAGACTGGTAGAAGTGCACCCTTGGTACCCTTCTACCAGACTACACAACATGACATTCCAGAAGACAGCAATCCTTGTAGCGACTACTGTGAGAACCTCAAATCTCACACAAAAAAAAAAAACCTTCCTACTCAAGCAGTCATTTATTGTGAAACAGAAAAAAGAAACCGTTGTTTTCAGAGATGAAATTATAGCTCTGAAACTGTGGATTTCTCTATGATTTCTGTTCTGTGAGTACTTGCTTACCATTTAGCAACATACCTTAACAAAGTGGCTTAATGGGCTTAATTTGTTCTATAATCTAAAGTCCTGTGCAACCTCAGTCTCTCACAAAATACATACACTTCTCTCGAGATGTACGCCCATTTCAACTTAATATAGTCCTTCCATTAAGAGATACAGTAAAAGTCAAGATATCTGGCACCTACAGGACTGAAGGGTTGCCAGATATCACAATTTTCCAGATATTAGAACATTATACCTAATGTGTATCTTAGTGTGCCTAGCAACCTCACTGACAAACCTAACAATTTAATTCATCAACTGATATGCTGCCATTTTCCATGTTGCACTTTCTCTTGCCTTTCCATCACTACTTACACACCATGGTGTACACATAATGTAAAAAACAAGACACCAGTAATTAATGGCCAAACTCTTGGAATCAGTGCTGGGTGCTGCTAGTTGGTGTAAAAACAAAATGTATTGGGCCTCTTAGCCAGATGTGGCAACTTTTACTGTATCTTGAATTTATATTGTAATTAGCAGTTTCACTGTTAGTGATGAAAATTACATAAATGAACTGCATGTTTGCCACTATACATCTGACAATTTTTAGATCTATGAAATATTTCATTCCTGCATGCATACACGGAAGTCCCTGTTTTGCAATTTGGATGTGTTCCTTAAAAGTAATTTATTAGGTTAAAATTCATTACATTCATTATGCATATGCGAGAAGCATTAAATGCAAAGTTCATTAATTGTATGTCCATAAAATGTGTTAAGACATTCATTTCTTACATTTATTTTGTTGCTGTGGAATTTCTCAAAGTAAACAATGTCAAAACACTGTAAATTTTGCTCATTAATAACACACAGTTCTAACTGTAACTGGGAATGGTTTAAGAGTAACAAGCCTTTATAATCACACTATATCAGCAACAGAGCACTTACTTTTTTATCTGCCCAGGCATGGAAACTTTTGCAGACTCTACATTTCTCACTTGCCCACTTCGTACACTGCAAAACAAATGCAAATATGATAACAATACACTGCATTTTACAGTGCCATTAGTCATGAGCCCAGGTATCCATTTATGAGATGTCACATATCAATAAAGCTGTTTGCAGAAATAAACAAAACAATATAACAGAAGCATGAAATGATATACTCCAATTTTGACTGCAAAGATTTTCCAAACGTATTCTCTGCGATTCCATTTCCCACACTGGACTTCAAATACATTTTCTACTCCTGCAAACTTTGGAACTACCAACAACATTACACTGGTGATAGATACAATATTTCCTCAATGTTTTTCATTAAATATACACATTAAAAAATGTTCCATATAAGAGTCAGCTGTAGAATTAATACATAGTTTGTATACGTTATAAATCTTGATGTGAGGTTTATGCTGTAGGCGATGTACTGACTTTGAGCAGGAGCCATTTTTGAACATTTTGACAGAAACAGGTTCCGAAATTCTTGTGAGTATTGGTTACAACAGGCCAATATAGAAGAAATAATATTTTTTAAGTTCACTTCACAGCATTTCAGCATAGATGTCCAACCTCGCTCATACTTAATTTAATTTAAATCTTGGAGTTCCAAAGATGAAGCATGCATATTTATAGACAGACAAATCTCTTTGTTATGCCTTTGTTTCATGCTCTTTGTGCAAATAATGTGTAACTATCACTAACAGAAGCCTAACTGATATGTGGGAGCATAATAATGGATTTTAACATAAGGATTTAGTGATAAGAACTTCAATATTACTTTAATATTTGTTTAATGGATCACACATATAAGTATATGGTAACTACAAAATTTCAGAAGATAGATTCACTGTGGCAGGAATGCTGGAAGCTGCTTGTGTATGCAGAGAGAGGCATGCCACATGTACACAGCAGATTTATTCAGCTTCCATTCACATTAGTTAGTGTGACAGTTCCAAGAGGACTCAATGTGCAAGCAAGGTTTCAAGTTGCAAAAATGGATCACCTCAAGCGTGTGCTAACATCAACTTTTGCAGACAGACAGAAGAACTGATAACAGAAACAATGTAAATCTTTCAGATGTTTGGCAAACAAATGATGTCCCAGTCCAATAAGTTGCATCATGAATCAGTGGAAGATGATCCACGCAGCAGATTGCCTGCAACGCTGCAGAACGAGGACAATGTGAGACAGCTACAGGAAGGCTGTGTGCTGTCTTTCTTGTCAGATGGTACTGATGATTGCAGTAAAGTTGGAGCAGGACATTGTGTGCCACAAGTTTATTTCTGGGTATACTACAGTCAGTAACAAGAGGCACAAAGTGCTTGTACAGCTGTTCGCCTGAAGCATCCCAAAGTCTACTGCATGGCAATGCTCAGGCAAGTCAGTCACTGTCTGAGCAATGGCAGCTTCCAAGACATGGTACATGTACTTCATCACCCATTGTGACGTTCAATGATAAAGGACCTGCTGCTGGACTGTCACTTCAAGGAAGCAGTGCCACTTTAAGTGGCTGTAAAGACTGAATTGCAGGAGATTGCAAAAATGACTTTCAGAAAGGTTTCAAATACCCTTACTAACATTGACACATGTGTGACGCTGATAAATGAAGTGTTTTGAAGGCAAGTATGTCTTAAATACCACCAGGTACAAGATATGGCTCATGTCTCAGAATGTTTGGATCTATGAGATATGAGTATTAATTATTAAAAAAAATGTTCCTCTTTTAAAGAATAACATTAATAACTTACCACCATTCAATTGCATGTTCCAAAGATTTAAAATGTGTTGGTCGACCACGAAGGAAACTCTGCATGCTTGCCAATGCATCCAGAGCTGTTCCTTCCACAACATCAATCACTGCGAGACCAATCAGTGAAGGAATGTAATTTGCACTCGCAGTATGCACAGCAATTGCTCCACCCATACTATGTCCAATCAGTATTACCGGAGGTGGGTCTGAGCCATAGAGGGTACTTATAATATCACCAACGTCTCTAAGGAAGAACAAGTATTTTCATGAAGCTATATTAAATGAAGTACTAGCACACTTATCGTCATGTTTAATATTTCACACTATGCCAGAATATCCAGCCTGTTTTGTGAATACTAAATAACACAAGAGCTTTCTATGCCCAAGACGTGAGGAAGAAAGCATTGAATATCAAATATTCTACTTGGCTGTACCACCATTTAACATCAAACAGAGTTACCCCTGTGCTGAAGCATCATGTTATAAGAATATAAGTGAACGTGAAAGTAGAGCTAAAAATATCAGCACTGTTGAAACCAGTGGTCAGCTTTAGGCTTTGGTCACAAGGAGTCATGTACCCTCTGAATATCAGGCTGGGTGGGCCACATACAGTAAACCGTCATCCAGCATGGGTCAGGTTCCTCAAGAACAGCCAGTTAGCAAAATTTGCGTTGGCCAAAATTAATCAGCCCACCTTGTGGGTTAAATGAGGATATGTGAATGCAACCACAGTCTCCAGTACTACCTACATAAATAGATATTCTACACACACACACACACATGAATGACTTAACTGCACTGTACATAAAATAATAACAAAATAGGAGCATAAACACTATGAAATTAGTATATGGTGAGTACGAACATTATATTTCTTTATAAATTACATATGACTTGGAAAAGTTGAAATACTATCTTGTGTTTGGAGAATGCACATATTCAAATGTTCTGCCTCACAAATAATTGTTTACATTTGCTTTTGTATGTATAAGCAAATCCATGATGGACAAATGTTTAGTGTACAGTTTCCATAAAAGAATGCCAGTGCTTCAGATTTAAATATTTATTGAAAGCAATAAGACAGAATAATAAGCTGTCAGCAAACTGCAATTTGAAAATAATAGTGCATATTTTGATACATACTGAGTTTGTAATTCATCTGCTATCACACATAAACTTTTCCATAACAGCAACTTCCAGTATCCATCATTTTAACCATTCGTAGCAATGTCACTTTGGGGGGGGGGGGGGGCTAATTGAATGAGACTGAGTGAAGAGGAAGGCCAAGAATATGGCACCTCTGAAAACCAGTGACCATATTTGCAAGATGCTCTTATACAGTCTTAAAAAGTCAACTATCCACCCAAGTTTTACAGTCTGGTGTACCTTGGTGGGTAAGATGATGCATCCCTCCCAGTTTTTGGTGCTATGAGACAATCAATGATTGTCTACTTTACAAATAAATGGATGGGTAAAAGAAGGTTGATTTCTTGGTCTCCCATTCACCTGACCTCAGCCCATTATATTTTTCTTTTTTGAAATAATCTACAGGACAAAATGTACCCACAGTGACATCGCTGCAACAGTTAAAAGGAAGAATTTTGAAAGTTACAACTACATTTCTTCAAGACGTACTAAAGTGAACATGTTAACAGCTGAATTGCAGGTTGAATGTATGCTGAGATATGAACAGAACTCATATTGATATAACACACGAGATAAAAAATGCACTGTTAGTTGAAAATCACAATTAATTTGGTTTATACTGCAGTCTGCCAGATTATGTCATCAAAAGTGACAATGACTAAAGCTGTATGTTTTTCAAAAGCATGAGCTACACACCAAATTTCATGGTCCCAAATTGTTGAATAGTGGTAGTGTGGATGCCATCGCAAAGTTTCGCACGTCCACCATACTGGTATTATCAATGGCAAGCAATAAAACAGCATGAACAATAGATGGCTGCTAATGAAACAATGTTCATACCAAGTCTGATGACAAGATTTGCTCAAAATTTATCTGTGGGCTTGAGACACACATGTGCACACCTGAACATGATACAGTACACATTCATATTCTTACAAAATAAGGAACACTAACTAACTAACTCCCATGGAGCAGAGTACTTCTTGAGAAGCTAACAGGTCATCAGCTAGTCAAGAAATTCCCAGCATTTTATGGAACCCGAAGGTTCATTACCACATTCACAAGAGCCCGCCACCTGTCCCTACCCTGAGCCATATCAATCCAGTCCATGCCCTCCCATCCCACTTCTCGAAGTGCTGATACTATTCTCCAGTGTACAAAAAAACCTGTTCCCAATTGATGACTTTCATTTCCTTTTCCATAGAAAAAAGTATAATCCCCTGCTCTTACTGTGCCTCCTTTGTCCCACCTAACCTCCTGTACACCCACTAAATCTAATTTGTACCTAGCTAATTCCCTGGCCACTGTCATAAGTGACCCTGACCTATACAGACTCCTCACGTTCCAAGTCCCAAATCTCATATCCCTTTTCCGTTGCTTAAGTTGTACCAAAGGACCATTCCAGGTCCGAGGCTTTATGATATGTTTCGTAACATGGTAATTTTTTACAGTGAGGAGTTGCTAGCGCCTCGCCCAACCCCCAAGCTGGAGGACCACCCCTTGTCGGCTGTCCACAACTGCTTATTCAATCACAAGATTAAAACCAACATATGCACTGTATTTTCATACACAGAGTCAATTGCCCCTACATATGTTTCGGCTTCAAGAAGCCATCATCAGGGGGTCCCAAGTTTACACGTACTACACATCCATTAGTTCATCTAATAACGTCTCTTATATCACACACAATACCGGTATTTAAGCATATAAAATCCAGGGAATAGTTGCGTATTTATGCTATATGTATATATACATATAGGTTAAAAAGTTTAAAAAGTTTTTAAGATTACATTTATATATGTTGGTTTGAAATTCATGGCAGTCTTGTCTATAGTGTACGGAATATCCAAGTAAAGTTGATATGTGTGATATAAGAGACGTTATTGGATGAACTAATGGATGTGTAGTACGTGTAAACTTGGGACCCCTGATGATGGCTTCTTGAAGCCGAAACATATGTAGGGGCAATTGACTCTGTGTATGAAAATACAGTATATGTTGGTTTTAATCTTGTGATTTGTTATCATGATGCACGGTGAATATAATGTGCTTATTCAATGTATTCGCAACTACCCTCCATATTCGGAGACCTGTTCCTCCATCCGCAACCTGAGGAAGCGCCATGCCGTGGTAACAGGGATCCACTTATCGTGGCTAAATAAGGAATACAGATTACAAAATGCTACTATGCGACTACTTGACCCAGTAAATGTGTGGCTAAGTACCACACCATAAATATATAATCAGGAGTGTGAAGATAAATTATCAACTTCATGCTCCTACCCTCTTAGTCCTAGTACTTGCTGGATAGATTATTTTAGACATTACTACATTCAGCCAAACATCCGCTACAAAGAAGAAGAAATGGGCTGTGTATGCATACTGCAATGCAGCACTAACAGAATTCTGAATTTTGCACAAAAGG
Source organism: Reticulitermes speratus (assembly GCA_021186555.1). NCBI lineage: Eukaryota > Metazoa > Arthropoda > Insecta > Blattodea > Rhinotermitidae > Reticulitermes > Reticulitermes speratus. Next base: position 9,158,416 of record JAJKFL010000237.1, read on the forward strand.
ATAATGTTCATAGCACTGAAGATACCTTGCCATGGTCTCTGCAGACAAATCCTCTTCATTTGTGGTTACAGTGTCTCCATGACCTCGTAAGTCAATGGCCAGTACTTGACAGCCTACCATACTTGTCACTGAGGACTGAAAAATGTTATGAGTTATCAGCTGGTTGCAATGCCAGAATCACTAGGAAGAGATGTGAGCTCATTCTGTACTTGGAAATGGAGCAGTTAGGGGTACCAACAAGTGGCCTGTTTTAGTAGTTGTTATCTCTCAGCACACAATTTCGCCACTTGTTTTGTATTGTCATAAAACATGGTTTCTTACTCTGAGGAAAGAACATAAATTACATGGAGTGTTCTCAGAAATATTTGCACCTAAGAGTGGGGAGGTGACATTGCAGGGCATTAAGTTATAACACATTTCATTTGCAAATTCCAAATTTATTACACTATCACATTCATAACTCACCGAGAAGAGTGCCCATGTGAGAGCTGAGAAGCCACCACCATGAAGCAGCACCAACAGTGGGCCACTATCACCCAAGCAATACACTCTGAACTGATTTCCATTTACAGCAACATCACGACGCTCGCTAAAATAACGATTCCATTGAACGGGTGTGTAGTCTCTTTTTCTGCCAACGACACCACGCCGGACACCCCTATACGTGACAAAAATGTATTCAAAACAAAATACATACAAAATTCTTCACACCTCGTGAATATGCACTACTGTCGTTAAAATGTACGTCTGTTTATGTGTGAATAACAAATTCTGTTCGTATTGTACAAGCTAAACTTAAAACTACTGGCTATTCTCCTCCACCTGACGTATTTGTTACCGACATTAGGCATCAGCAGTCACACTTTAACAGCCCTAAAATTAGGATCTACACACCTAGAGCCCAACGAACCAATCGGCAAAGGTGGCAATTTTGCTTTTAGAATTGTCTTTTGCAATGTTGACATTACGACGACGTACGGACAACCAAATATTGAAATCCCACAGCCTTACGATAACACACTTCGTTCGCACGTACCAACTATACGAATTTGCCTCAATTGTGCCAGAATGTCGGGAATTGTAATCATTGGTGAGAAAATCATCCCTGTTCCACGGATGATCTCCACGCGACAGGTGTACAGTGTACTGCAATTCTGATCCATGGTACTGTAGGTGGGTGCTAGTTGCTCACACAGATTGTTGCTCGGGTGGTTATCTAGTTTGTGGTGCGTTGTGAAGTGGCAGTAGCGCAGATTATAGTGGAATGGGTAATCTGTGGCAGAGGTGAAAACTGTGGAAGTGTGCTTGAACAGATAAAAGTGTTTAGTGGTGGTAATAATCTGTGTGGTGGAGGGTGTGAAAAGAATGTAAGATGGTCTCGTATTGTCGTTCAGGTGGGTGAGATTTAATGGTTTTGTGGACAGACGTGTGGCTATGAGTATGTTGAGCGTGTCTGGAGTTCATCTTTTTCTGCTGTTATCTGTATACTTCTGTTGCTTTGTGCAGCCGTTTCTACTTACATTTACGTAACAGCTATGTTCGAGGTCGATTGCTTTTTTAGAAGGAACTTTGCGGAAGTGTTAAACTTCAACAAAAAATATTTAGTACATATAAAATATCAGAATATGCATAAATTGTCGAATGGATTTCTTTTATATTACTGATCAGTCTTTAGGCCCAGTATTCTTGTGAATACTTTTGACTTCTCGAATTGTTTTGGAGACACCCAACAGAACTCCACAATTTTAATTTAGGGTTAATATCTCAGTTTAATTTAAAAATTTACTTGATTGTCATCAGTCAATTGGGTATGAGAGGCACACTGAAGACAGTGTGGATCACAAATGTTATACTTTTATTGTTACTGCCATGTAGATGGATTGCTTTGGGTAAGAAGGAATATTTTGTATGCTGATAAAGGGCTATGAGATTTAACTCACATTAATTAAAATTAAATATTACTTCAGTCAGAGCCCTACATATGAATTCTGAATGGGTAAAAGTCCCATAGAAAAGTTGATGTTAATGTATCAGCTTGCGTGTCATAATGGCTTCAGTTGTTTGGGACATAAATCATTTAAGTCTACTGTGTGAAGTTCAGAGGTTGCATAGTGTCAGATGAGACAAGAAGATAATGTGCAGGATGAACAGAAAATGAGTGTGAAGTAGCTGTGGCCTATTTCAAAATATGATCCCTGCATTGACATCAAAAGCCTTATTAACATTATGAACAATCCCAGGATGAAAGAAGGAATATCATGAAAAACAAATGAAACAAGTAGAAAAATTGCACATACAGAAAGGAGTAGAAGAATGTACCAATTGGTAAACAATATTAGAAAGGAATTTAAGCCATACATGACTGTTTGTAGAGATAACACTGGGAAGATCCTGAGTGAACCATCTGAGATCATGGAACAATGAAGACAGTATTTCCAGAATCTGTTGAGAGATTCATATACTATAAGTATGGAGATCACCCAAGAATTAAGAGAAGGATTTGAAAAGGAGATGGAGGGAAGAGAAGAACAGTGGAGTGAAAATGGGCCCCCAGCAATAGGTGATGTTAGGAAAGCCATAGGTAGGCTGAAAAATAATAGATTGCCTTGACCAGACAGTATTTTAGCAGAACTACTTAAAGTAAAAGAGGAAATAATCAAGATAACCTTTCAAAGTTTGTCAAATCTGGAAGGAAGAAATTATTCCTGAACAGTGGGAGGATGGACTTAGTTGCCCTATCTGTAAAAAGGGAGACAAATTAGAACTGAATAATTATAGATGAATCACTCTGCTGAATACAGGATATAAAATTTTTTCCAACATATTGTATGAAGGTCTCCAACCGTATATGGAAAATATTGTTGGTGAATACAAGAGTGTATTTAGGAGGGGAAAATCATCAATTGATCAAATTCAGATTCTGGAGAAGACCTCAAGACTATGGAATCAGCACATTTCATTTGTTCATTGACTTCAAGGCTGCCTGTGTTACCACAATAAAGGATAAATGACTTGAAGCCTTAAATGATTTTAAGATACCACTGTAGATAATAAGGCTGATTAAATTAACTTTGAGCCGATCGCAGTGGCCGTGCGGTCTAAGGCGTGGGTCTGCGGCCGCTCGCTTACTAGGATCGTGGGTTTGAATCCCGCTCGAGGCATGGATATCTGTCTCTTGTGAGTGTTGTGTGTTGTCAGGTAGAGGTCTCTGCGACGAGCTGGTCCCTTGTCCAGAGGAGTCCTACCGAATGTGGTGTGTCTAAAAAGTGTGTGATCATGAAACGTCGAAATGAGGAGGCCAAGGCACCCGAAAAGGTGCTGTTTTGCCATAGAAAAAAAAAAAGTAACTTTGAAACACATGAGATGTAGAGTTAAAATTCAGAACAACTTATTGGACAATTTGAAACATCAGTAAGAGTAAGGCAAGGGGATGCTGTGTCTTGTATACTTTTTAACATAGCATTGGAGAAGGTAGTCAGAGATTCGGAGATAGAAACTAAAGGAACTGTATACGATAAAAGCACCCAGATACTTGCTTAGGCAGATAATATAGTTATAGTAGGGATATCCATAGATGCATTGAAGGGAACAATGAAGAAACTTATGAAAGCAGCACAGGTAATGGGACATGCAGAAGACAAAATATATGGCAGTAACAGAAAGACCAACAGATACCAAAATGTTAAAAATCAATGACCAGAGATATGAGAGGATAAAGGAATTTAAATATCTAGGAACAATCTTAACAGAAAATAATTATATTATTACAGAAATCAAGCAATAAATAATTGTGGCTAATAAAACTAGCTATGGGTTAAAGAAACAGTTAAAGTCACCGAATCTGAAACGACAAACTACGACAATCTAACACTAATAGAAAAACTCTTGGTAAACCCAATCTTTCAAGAAATTAGAATAATTTATGGCCCTATTAATGAAGATGGTATATGGAGAACAAGGTATAATAATGAGCTTTATACACTCTATGATGAATCAGACATAGTCAAAGTGATAAAATTAGGAAGATTCAGGTGACTGGGACACCTCTTTAGAATGCAAGAGCTGGGTCATTGCAGAAAGCTAACTCTACCTAAACTAGAAGGCAGTCAATGTGTTGGAAAACCCAAGTTGAGGTGGCTTGAGTCAGTTGAGTAAATCTGAAGAACATGGGTGTAGCGAATTGGAGATGTAAGTCACAGGATCGAGAACAGTAGACGACAATTTTGGAAGAGGCTAAGGTCCACCAAGGACTGTAATGCAAGAAGTAGAAGATGGATCTCAGAATGGACAGTATCCTGGCTTAGCTTTATGTGCAGTGTTCCACATGCTAGTTGAGCACAAGCACCGAGTCAACTTTGCATATTGAACTGGGGTATTGTGAACTGTGTATAATTAATATTCACTGGAGGTGCTACAAAATGGGTATGGAACTATGGCTTTTTCATGCAAATAATGCTGTTCAGTCATTATATCTCATCCTTTGAAAAAGATCAATACAATGAGATCAAGTTTGTTGTCAGTTGTGCTAGCCAAGTAAATTTAGCATATATTTCACATTATGGTCACAATAGAAAAATTTGAATGGTTTATATTAAATGAAACCCAAATTCCTTGGTAGGTTTTGGAAATTTGGTAGGTTAGAATAATTTAGGTTAGGTCCAGTGACGGCGAGTAAACCTTAAATTATGTGAGACGTCTGTGTGGTTGCCCTATTTTAGAGCTGTTCCTTGAAGTCACTGTAAATATAAAGTGTAGATTCTGTAATAAAAAAGGAAGGAAAGCACTTTGTTCCATGCAGTCAGCTGGGTAAGGAGAAGACATGCTAGGGAATAAAGGGAGTAATTGTCATATTTAGCTTAATATGGCGTTTGCCATTCATGAATTGTTGGAATCGGAAAGTTTTCACTGTGAAACATAGTACTTTGGTAGTCCAATACAGTATATCTTCAATCATTTATCTCAATTTGTGTCAGATAAGTTATAACTAAGTGCTTATCCCTTCACAGATATGAAAATTCCTGTTCGACCTGCACCACTTCCACCTAGCAGCAAACAGGATATGAACCTACAACATAGCACTAGTGCATTGGATGGTTGGGGTGATGGGTATGTGTTGCATCCTTCTTTTATAATGCAGTGTATGTTGAAAATACAAAGTGAGCATAAACTTTATGTGTACGTTCGTAGTTAAAGATAACCCTTTCCGTGGTAGTTTAAAATTTCATCAGTGGCAGACAAGGCCTATGTGACAGCATGGTAACTTTCACCATTACCTTGACAGTGCCAGTTGCCTATTCCACATCCTAGTTCCATTCCTTCTACACACTGAGCAAGGAGGTGGTGAGGGTGTACCTCTATAGTGATCCAAGCCCATTTAAAGAATAAAGCAGAATTAGCGTAATGCCTTTATCATTGGATGTTCAGTGATTTTTTTAAAATGTGTTTCATATTGCGTGATACTTAACTGAAAAGGCTGAACTGAAGTTAGTTGAAGAGTTCATAACATTACGGCTGCATTTTATACTAATAGTGCGTGAGTTAATTAAGAAATTTCATGACACTAATTCTGTGGTGGATATCTGAGATGAGGCAGGTGAATGATGCTGACAGAAGTTGTAGAATATTTATTTTGCGGAATGCAAAGAATGAGAGTGGCACTGGATGGAAGTGGGGAGCTGTGTAATGTGCAGTTTATAGGCACAAACCTGAACTTCACAGAATGTGTTGACATCACCCACTGGATTGATTTTATATGTGTTTGTGAATTAGATGAGAGGCGTAGCTGCATGTAAGTAGTAAATGTAGTTCATAACTACCATCTACAGTAATAGCAGGTACCCACACACTGTATGCATATCAATGTACTGTGGCACATGAATCAGCAAGGCATGTGAATAGTACGGGGTCTTACGTGAGCATATGGACAGAGAACACCACGGGATTGTGTTTTTAGTTTCTTTGGTTCGGTTAGTGGTGTATTAAAGTATTTGAAAGAAAAGTGCTGGGAACAATATATGTACATAATAGGGATGAAATGTTAAGAATCTTAAGTAATTATCGTAAATGTAAAGGTAAAATTGTCCCTGTGCATGCCATGAAGTAGAGGTATAGCTCCACACATTCTTAACCTCAATACTAGATGGAGGTGACTGATCAGCTTTGTGCCCCAGCCACTTTACATGCACGAAAGGAACCCCAGTACCCATTGAATAGGAGGCTGGGTGTGCCCAACATCCAGTCTGGATGTTTTGGGGTATAGAAAAATGTCTTTCCCCTGCTGTGAATCAAACCCTGGGTCATCCAGCCCATAGCTTAGTCACGATACTGACTCTGCTATTCCAGCTCCCAGTTAATGGTATAAGGACTTACGTAGTTTTCACTTGCACACATCACCTAAATTATTAAAACAGTGAGTTAAGATGGGCTGGAAATGTAGCACAGAGGGGGGGGGACGATCATGGAAATGTTAAAGTGGATCTTGGACTACAATTATGTGAACTAATTAAGAAGTGTTGCTTTGTGATGAGAGTGCTGAATCATTGAGAGCAGAGAGTTCCTTGAAGAGCAGAGTGATGTTTTGTTGAAATGCAGTATTATATACAGTAAACCCCCTATTTAATAAATTGCTGGGGGATTAGAATATAGTTCACTAAATCGAGGTTTTCATTAAATGGAGGTTTATTTGTTTATATGGAGCTATTGTCGGGACATGAAAAAATGATCACTAAATCTGGGATTTCACTAAGTGCGGGAACATTAAATCGGGGCTTTACTGTAATTATTTCTTAACCAGCTTTGTGACCATTAGTTTCTCAAGAAGGAGTCTGCCCCATGGAGTTATTTAGTTAGTTGGTTATTATCAGATATTCATAATCTTTCAACTAACTTATCTCTCCCTCAGCAATGGTCCATTCCTGAAGCAGACTGTCTCCACTAGGCCTGTGTCAGCACACGTTGGTCGACCACCTGGCGAAAAGAAGAAACCACCTCCACGTCCTCCACCACCGAAATTTGCTCAAAAGAACCAACGAAAACAGGTCAGATATTGGAAATTAGCATGTTATTGAATTTATCAACCTGTTGATATATTTATTTGTGGTTTGTGTAATGGTTCTGTCAGCAGCTGAGACGATGTAGCATTGAATGCTGTGATGATTAGGGAATAATAAATATTTGAGCAGATAGGAAAGAAAACATCTGTACTATGACCAAACTTGCGTGGAAGGACTGAGGAAAACCATGAAAACCCCTGGTCAAGGATAGCCAGTCTGTGGGCTGAGATTTGAATGTATGACCTCCAGTATTTGAAGCAGGAGTGTTAGATTCAAGAATAAATATCTAGTTTCATCTAATTAATTATATTTGACTCCGATCTGTGTTAGGTTGGCAGTATATTTATGTTGTGTAGTTATAAAATGTGTTCTGATTTAAAGAAATGTATGAGTGCAAGAGCAGATAAAGTGCTCAGGAAAATATTTGAATGTGGGATGAACAAAATATGGAATTGATATTACATGGTGATATATATACAGCTTGCATAGTGTTGGGAGGTTAGGAAAATGAATGAGGTCATGAAGAACTGGACAGTTCCTCTGTTAGGTGATGCTTGTAGACCAGGGGAACCTCTTGAGAAGTGGGTTATGGGAAGGACTGAGAGAGAAGGTGGATTGATGGTGTTAAAATGGATTTTGGTGAAGCAGAATTTGGGAGTGGTGGGCCGCAATAGCGTAGTCGGTATAGCGACTCGCTACGAGCTGGATGGTCCGGGAATCAAATCCCGGAGGGGCAAGATTTTCAGCACCCATCCAGACAGGCCCTGGGGCCTACCCAGCCTCCTGTACAATGGGTACCGGGTCATTCCCAGGGATAAAGCAGCCGGGGCGTGGCGTTGACCACCCACCCCCACCTGGCGCCAAGGTTAAAGAAAGAGTAGAGCTATACCTCTACTCACTCTGTGAGCCTTCATGGCCTGTTCTAGGGTGAACTTTAGAATTCGGGAGTGTGCACTGGATTGACCTTTCTCTGTTTGTAGTCCGGTTGCTGTCTTTCAGTCAGTGTTCAACACTGTCTTTTGTTACCATATGGTTAATCAATTACAGCATCTGTGCTGAGGTCCATACAAGAGCGTGGTGGTATCATTGGAATATGTCTCAGGTTCAAACATAGTTTGTCAGTACCAGACTTGCAATTTGTACCGTTAAAATTATCAAATGATTATTGGAGTAGCCAACATAAAGAAAATGAGAACCTAAAGAACCAGATATTCCTAATTATGTTAAATGTTGCATTCTTTAGAAATAGCATTACAGACATAATATAAGAAGAATAAAACAACCTGTGAAACTGAGAAACAACAGTTTCACAAAATATCATAAATATGCAGAATTGTTAATTTTGATACAAATTAAATTTTAAAAAGTGTGTGTTGTGTTTGTATAGTCATGGCAGGATTTTGAAGTGATATGTTAGTGTAACCACAAACATGAATTAAATAGGTGTCCTACGAGAAACTGTGGACGTTTCACCTGTATCCTTATGAAGGTCACTGAAAGTGCCATTTGTTGCTGTGCAAACATCTAACAAATACTTATTTCTTGCCACACACAAGCTAAAGCATTGGTTGGTTATGTGCAGAGCAATAAATGATTCAGTGAACCTCACTGAGTTTAAGAGGTGAAACATTCAGAGTTTCTCCTTAGATTAAACAATATTTTTAACAACCAACTAAATGCACAATATACAGTTGAACTCGGTTATAACATCATGAAAGGGACTGAATATTTTGTGTTGTTATAAACGAGTGTTGTTCTAACTGAGGAGTATAGTGTTATGGTTAATAGTGAGGAATTAATTGGTACCACAGAACATGTGACATTACATGTGTAGTGTCGCTTAAACCGATGTTGTTATAACCAGCTTCGACTAAATATTACTATTATTTATATTAAACTAATAGACTCCAAATACTGGTGGCTATCTCTTGCATGTTGGGCTTTGATCAACTAAATGTGCAATATACTTATTACTATTATTTATATTAAAATAATAAAATAATTTTAATTCAAATAATAGTAATAATTTATTGTGCATTTAGTTGGTTGTTAAAAATATTAGTTATTTACCAGTGCATGGAATGAATAATATAAAATTCTCCTTGGATTGTTGTTCCATTGATGCTTCTAGCATGTGGTTGTGGAAGGTCAACACTTCCGAGCCCCACCATGACTTTTTAGACACCATATATACTGTATATCACTTCCTCTCAAGAATATGATGTGAGCTCTTTTTTTTTTCTTACTCTTTGTCCATTCGTAGCTTATTTTTCTTGAAGGTCTTTGTCTGAATTAAGTATGAAGTAGTAGATGGAAGTACATGGAATGTGAAGCTGTTGATTGGAATGTTTGTAGGTACCTACTCAACCCACCAGCATTTTCTCTGGGATATTTACACGAAACGCATCATTGCGTGTGACACAACATACCATTTCAACGCAGCAAAAGAGTTTGAATAAGGAAAGTCCAGCTACAGCAGCAGTTACATCACTGATAGATTTGCACTCACCATCCTGCTCTCCAACTCCAACAACTCGTTCTAGCAGTGATGGACTGAGTGTGAACAGTTTTGGAAGTGATGGCTCTGTATCAAACAATGGGCAGACTCCATGTGGAGGAAGCTCCTCGTTCCTTGAAAGTGGATTTGAGGATGATTTTGATTTTTTTGGAGGACTTTCCAGCTCATCTAGTTTTGGTACTCCATTAGGTGAACAAAATGATCCATGGAGTGTTGTTAAGCCACAAGATCCGTTTTCACCTCCAAAACAACAGAACTTCTCTGTGAGTAGTGCATCAGTTCCGAAAGTTACTGGCAACTCTACACTTTACAAACAGAGCAATGCTAGCTCATCAGGTGCCGTTAGATCCTCCTCTTTTACATCGATGCCAACTATAATCCGTCCAAAACCTGGAAGGCCGCCCACATTACCAAAGTTGAGTGAGACTGCTGGTGACCAAACTTCAGGCGCTTCATTTCCATTTGCAACCAGAAGTCACGACTCTTCTCATTTGGTGCCTAATGGAGATTCTGATGAGGACACAGGTAAATGGTCACCACCGATGCCATCCATTCCACCGCCACCCCTGCCACCTGAAGTATTACAGGAATTGGATTCTAATGGGCCGTCACCACAGCTCCCTGCACGGCCGTTCCAGTTTCAGGTGATGTTGTAATTTGTTTACTCTGAACAGACTTACTTTCACTGTAAGTGTTATAGCTCATTCTGTCATTTGGTTTTACAGGCAGAAGATTTTCAGAAGCCTTATGGAATTGCCTTGTATGATTATTCTGCCACTCACCCTGATGATCTCTCATTTCAGGTACAGTACATATGAATTGCTAGAATCTAGGATTATTAAATTAAGTTTCTTAAAGTCACATATGGTAGGCCATGGCTGCTTGTTCAGGAACTTTCAGAAGAGGATATGTTAAACAGACTCACTTGTAATTTGGAAGGTAGCAAGTAGCATTTGAAATAATATGAATTCAGATTTAGAATTTTTCAGTCGGACCATAAATATATAACCCTTTTACGGCCAGTATGTTCATTTCCTTGCTGCAATAAAGCTATCCCTTTACAGTCCGTTAGGGCTCCAGGAGGTTGAGGCTCCCAGAATTTCTAGACAATCGGCACATGAAGGTGATAAGGTTGTCAGCCCTATGCACCAGCTGCCTTTACCCCCAAGGAGACACTTACTTACTGCATTGCTAGGATATCTGTAGTGACAATACTGAATGTATTTTTTTCATCTTGTTGGGCTGTTGCCAGTACAGTGACATTAAGACATACGAAATACCCTACATCCTTATTGGTTGTGTGATACATGGCATAATTGTGCACACACAAGAACTCCATAGTTCCGTCATACGTGACTCATGGAACTAGTGAGCTACGTACCAAGATTTGCAGATACCTCGTGTGTGTACATCAAAGACTGGACATGTGTCATAATATTTTCATGGGCAGAATATGAAAAGTACCAAAGATTTAGTGATTTATATAAGTTAATATATTGACAGATGTATGACGGTGGAATGTGTATGAGGTGGGGATGAAAGGTATAGATGATCATACAAGCTTTGTTGACATTTGTGAAAGTGCACTGAGTGGTTTTTGACCCCTAAGGTTACACACAAACACAGTGCATCTTGCACCAGATAAAAGTGTATTGGAAAAATATCCATGTCTGAGGGCTAAATAAGATCATCTTCCCTTTTGTAATTTCAGGATTTCAGTTAAAATGCCATGTTTGAAGTTTTTGTATCTGCATACAAAAATTTGTGTTTTTTTAATACATCTTGTTTCAGGCCAATGATGTCATTTTCCTCCTGCGTCAGGTAAATGATGATTGGTTATATGGTCAGTTTGGTCACAACCAGGGAATGTTTCCAGCCAACTTTATTAACGTAGTAGTTCCTCTAAGTAAAAGCATTACCAGTCAACAAAGGCAACAAGCTGAAGCACAAACTGTAACAGCCTTGTACCCATTTGTTGCTGAAACTTGGGATGACTTGGAATTGAAGGTGAGTGTGGCATGGTGTTGGAATTCAATGGTATCGTGACATCTTCTTTAAACTAACTTTCTGGGTGGTAAACAAGAGGAAACTTGTTGCTTAGAGGAATGCACACATTTTGCAAATGTGTTTGCTGTTTTACGTAACTTATTGACCTTGAAGTTTCTGTACTGCAGATGTATTATTACAAAACTGTTCAAGCTATTTACGCCACAGATGTGACTGAGTAGAGTCTGTCATCATCATCATTCAGTTCTGGTGTATTAATGTACTGCATCAAAAGCCAAGTGGCCAATAACGAAAGCAGCACAACATACAAACACAAATAACAAAGGACAGTAAGCATGACAAACAAAAGACTACTCAACTAATTCACTATGACACCTTATGATATAAAATTGAAAATGATATAAAATCTCTATGATTGTGATAATTTGCCTTCTGAAGATATCAAACTGAATTTGCCACAGTGGCATGAGATGAATGGTCATGCATGGCAAACTCAAGGTTTTTTGAAAAATTATTGAGAAGAGGTACAGATTCTTAATTTTTAGCAGAGGTTTAAATATGCACGGTTACCACCTGCTTCTTGAAGTGCTGCAGAGATATACTGGGATTGAAGATATATTGAAGTATAGGTACTAAAATAGTCGAGTATCCCTTCATGTTAAAAACAACTATGTCATAAAAATCCAATGACAGTGATGAAGATGGTGATGACAATGAGCATGATGACAGTGACAACAATATCAACTACTGTGTTGCTATTTTTTGTTTACATTTGCCTTTCAATTGTGCATTTTTCTTTGCATTTTATTAAATATTAAAAAAGTCTGTTAAAATTGTAGATGGTAATTAAATTGTGATGAGCTGTTCTTGTGGAAATTGAAGTTTAGTGTGGGTTGTATTGGATTGATATGAAAGAAACCTCTGTGACTCATTCTGTTTAGAATTCTAGTAACAGATTTTATCAAAATCTGTTGGTAATTTTATAGGTGAAGTACATATATATATATATATATATATATATCTCCACCTGTGTGTGTTTGGTCACTTCATGCACTGCATTTCAAGCACATGAAAGGAAAAGTATTGCATGACTTTTGTAAGAACATAGAATCACTTGCTTTCAATAGTTAGTGGCTGAGAATACCATTTTCATCCAAACTATTGTAGAACTGTTGTGATCATCATTCTATTCATGTCCACTTCAGAATATGCTTAATGTGTGTAGAATATCTGCCAGACCAACACCAGATATGTTCATTTTCAGTTTATTTGTATGTGTCCTGTCACAAAATGCAGATACATTAATGTTATGTGCTGTGTGTGAATTTAATTCAAATTCATTGAAGTTCAATTGGAAATATGGTGTGTCTCAAACTTTTCATCATTGGTACTCCTGTTACATCTGACATGTTTTGATATTAGTACTTTCTGGCTGAGATAATCAGTTCATGCATGTACATGCTTACCTCATCTGTTTGTCTCTATCTCTTTGAATGTGCACACAACGAATTTTAGTTCTTAATGAATTAATGAGTGTAATACAACTGGTGTGTAGCCAATGTTGTAGAAAATCCAGTAAATGTAGTTATGTTTACAGAATGATACAATTAACTGAAAACTGCAAAGAACTGTACATCATCTACAAACCAAATTTTTTAAATGAAAGCTCTTTGGAAAAAAAGAACAGTACATAAATTATATGTGTGGGTGGAGAATGTGTGACTTTACTTCCTATACTCGTTTCTGTATAAAAGTTTTTTTCCATTACAGAGAAAGAGTTTTATGACTCTCAGAAAGTTTTGTCGCTTTAATGTAGCCACTTTCCACTCCATCTTAACTGGCAAGCTCTGATAATTCTGGGCACTTAGTGGCCTCAGCATGTGTAGCCACTATAATCTGTATTGCTCAATTCCACAGGAAGGATCATATGTGTATGTCATAAGCAGAATAAATGGTGATTGGTTATATGGAGAAAGCAATGGGAAGTTTGGGCAGTTTCCAGCATCATTTGTGGATCACATTCCATCCAACTTGCCTCAACGTACCAACTGATTAGCATGAAATTACATTTACAACGAAGACAAGTTGAACAGTGACACAGGTAGAGTTGCATAATTTTGTGTAAATATAAATTAAATTATTTTATTAATTAGAATAGTTTTGCATACTAAACTACACTTTGTGATTCTCCTTTTTGTCTGTGTGCAATTTGACTTTGTCATTTTGAGAATTGTGATATCAAGTTATTAATACCATGTTGTTGAAGCAGAATGGAGTATTAATAAGCAATTATTATTATTACATATTTTTAGACCTGTTCTTTGTTCCTGCCCCCCCCCCCCCCCCCCCCCCCCTCTCTACATTCATATTAACATTTTTTGCAGGATGAGAAAATAGTAGTGGATTACAGAACATTTTATTCATGTCTCTCTCTCTCCTGCCAAACATTTTATACCTAATATGCTCTTACAAATGTTAGATATATATATTGTATAGAGGCCTCTTCTCAGAGTTATGTAATAGGACAGATTGATTTAAAAAACTGGTGAAGTTATGGTTCATAGTTTTAATTTTACTTCAACTGTGTGATGACAAAAATCTGATGGAAGATAGCAGTGCACATTGTACTGTCTCACAGAAGTGAGTTTTCAAGCATTTTAGTTTCAGTACTGAAACCACACATGAAACGTCGTAAAAGAAATGTCAGTATTGTGAAATATCATGGTATAAGTCACCTCCTTGTTCTGTGATACAGTGATTTTTAAACTCTGGTACAACATAGTAAACAGTTACACATGACTTAGAAGACATTACTGAACTGTATGTATGTATACACACATAATCAAGTGTTTTTCTTTGCTTGCTGCATTTGTTCAACTTGCTGCTGTTTGATTGCTGTATTGGTTTGCCCTTGCTATTCCTTGTCTTCCATTTAACTTAAAGAAAGTCTACTGCGTTACATTCTACAGTCATTGGCAGAGCTCTTACATAAGAAAGTTACCTTCACCGTTCAGTGTGCCATTTAAATTCATATTTTTTGGTGTATCTATCCTATTACTTAAGATGTTTCTTAAACATTGCCCATATATGATGCAGTAGAGGGTTAAAGTAGTGTTTAATATGAGATGTCTGAACTGTTTGTTGGTGTGTATAGGATATAGTCATTCTGGAAATCCAGGCAAGATGATAAAATATTACCCACATGTAGGATGAAGAAGAAGAATTTGTTCATGTAGTAAATATCTCTTTTTTTTCCCTGATTTTCAGTTAGAATTGTGCTTCATAGGTGTTAGAATTTTGTGCTGTGGTAAGTTACCTTTATTAACTTGCGAAATGTCCTGTGTTGGTAGTGTCAAAGTTGTGATAAGTGCAGTAAAGTTATAAGGAATTACACTTGTGCACAGTGATATGTATAGGTGCAAGCTGTGAATTTATGAGTATTAATAACACATGAGAATTTAATATATTTTGGGGGAGATAGGTGGGAAATGTATTTCACTTGTGAATTTTGTGGTTTTTGGAAAATGTTGAATCTGCAGATAAAGTTGCATGTAGTGTGGCCAATAGAGGTAGAAGAAGGAATGAATGGTACATATAAAAGCAGACACTCATTTATCCACATTGTGGCTTGTAGAACATTTTTTAGTGATTGAGTGAATTCTTTAACACTGATTTTACATGTCTAATTTTCTCTATAAGCAGCTGTATATCTGTGTCTGTAAGAGAAATTTTTATGCATTCTCCCCACAAGTGTACGAAATTAATATTTGGTGTAAAAGCTATGTTTGTCGACTGTTTTTTTGAGGCTGTGTGTTTCTTGTCCCAGAGCATTCACTGGATTTTGATGTAATGATCCACATCAGAACATTGAATCCCTGCTTTATTGATAGTACAGAAATTCTGATTACCTCTGTCAGCAGTATAATTATGACTTTGCACTGCAGTGTATCTACCATAGATTAGTTGTGTTGGTAGTGGACTTATGTGTGCATTAAATGACTGCCAGTGACAAATATAAAATCATATTTTGAACACCTTGTAACTTGTGTACTTTATTTTTTGCATAACATCAAACATAAAAATGGTAAAATTTGTAATGAAAGTCACAGCAAGTTATTCTGATGTAGTACAGGTGAGAGCATAAGGGCTCAGAATAGCTGCAAGTTATTTTTAGCACACAGTGATTGAATTATGCAGATGAAGCAGGCTGCCTTGCATAGTGTTACAAGCAATGTGAGAACTGTCATGCTCTTCCTTAAAAAACTAAACAAGAGACAAGATAAGAAGCAGAAAGATTTGGAGATCAGAAATCATATGGGTCTGTCATCTGTTTAACACAATGTATACTTGTCTGCTTTAATATGTAAATGTGGCAGTTCCATGATGTGTAGGGTAGTGGTAAAGGTAAAGGTCACCCCATCACATGCCTGTGCAGGCACACAGGGAGACGGATGTATAGCTCCAACTCATTTGCAACCTCTGCGCTAGAAGGGGGTGGGCAGAGTAGTGGTACTGACCCCAGAATCTAGGCTAAGCAGAAAATAATTTTTTTTAAACTTCGTGTATGTTGAGCGATTGTACTGTAGTCTGTATAGTGCCTAGACTACGGGCTGGATGTCTGATGAATCATGGTTTGAGTCATGGCATCGGCTCTGTTTTTTTCTCGTCAAAGCATCAGGGCCCACCCAGCCTCATGTTCAGTATGTGCTGTGGGCTGTTTGCGTAGGGGAAAAGTGGCCAGGGTGTGAAGCAGACTACACCGTGATCTAGTGCAGAGGTTAAGAATGAGTGGAGGTATAGTTTCACTCCCGCATATGCCTTCATGGCTTGTACAGAGGCAACATTACCTTTTACTTGTGTGTGTGAGCTTCAGTTCTTTTGTGGGCTGACTGAGGAGTGTCTGATGCAGTTTCTGGGGGTCGTACATGTACATGAGGTGTGGCTATTAAATAACAGGACTAGTTGCAAGGAAGTGTTTTTTTTAATGAAATTATTGTATTTACATATTATCTCATTCAGAGTAATTTCTATTGGAAGCTCCACACCACTCCATACAAGCTTCCCAGGCCACAGAGTACTTTAAGGAACTTATGGGCATCCTCAGTTGAAATAAATTGGGTTCCTGAGTAAACTTTTCAGCTTTTGGGAAAGAGAAGAATCACACAGGACAATAAGTATGTTTGAGGAGTTTTCAAGCACTGATATTGGTTTTGCAACAAAAAACTGGTGGTCCAATATTGCTTTGTGCACTGGTACATTTTCATGGGGGCAAAAGCCAGTTGTGACTTCACAGATCTGGTCTTTTGTGCCAAATTCTTTCATGTGATTTAATTAAAACTTGAATGTAGAATTGTTGGTTCACCATCTGATTTGGTGGTACAAATTTAATCATGATGATTCCTGTGACACTGAAGAAAATCAGCATCAGATATTTATTTTATGAATGTGACGTCTGAGCATTCTTTGGTCTTAGAGATGCAGGAATTTTCCATTGCATGGATTGACACTTCATTTCTGGGTTATACTGAAGAGTTAAAAATTTCACCATTACTTTGCCCATATTCGACTTCTCTGACATCATTCTGATGCTTAAATGATGATCTGTTCTCACAAGGTGCCTTACCATTTCCATGTTTTTTATTTGTTTTCATCATTAGTGAATGGCCAGGTCATTCACCATTTTAACACAACCTTCTGATGACCTCGTGCTGTTCAGACGCAGAAGCTTCTCTATATGCCTCACGTAACAAATTGAAGGTTTTTCTGACAGTTTTCTTCAGATTCACAATAAATTTGGTGTTTACTCATTGCTCAATATTTTCATCAAGCACAGTTGTGGAAAATTAAAAAAAAATTATTACTTGACTCTACTTCAGTGTAACAGAGCACGGTTTGGCACATGACTGGAGGAAGGTTCATGGTGAATAGTATATACAGTACTTATTTTGGTGATAATGCTCAAGTTCCGGAGCTACGTGCACATTCTCGTTATTTGATAGCTGTACCTCGCACACCTGCAAATTGAATCTGTATGCAGTGTGACTAAAAATCTGACAATATTGCTGGGAAATTTCACAACAGTCTGTTCTTCACACAATCCTGCACCGGTGTCTTTCATGCTACCATACTCATATAACAATAATCATGAACTGTCCTAATTTATGCATTCATTTTGGAGCAGCCACAGTGTATGTGAGTGTATATCTAGTCTGCAAGACTTACCAAATGATGTCCCTGAACAGTACATATGTATACCCAGTGTTCAGACAGAAAATCGTAGTGGCCACAGCACTCTGTGCACAATGTGTTTGTTCCTGACGTGTATGCATTAGAAAAGCAGCTCTAGAATTGCCCCATTATCTAAGTTTGCTAGTATGGAAAGGGCATTGTATGTCATGGCTAAAGAAAGAATGAGACACTGATAAGGGAAATCCTGGAATTGATGGCTACTTTGCCAGTGCCTTTCCTGATGGTGCAGACTGTTTGCATGCAATAACACCAGTACCATTCCTGATGGTACAGACTCCTGCATGCAGTAACACTCACCAGTGCCTTCCTGATTGTATGGACTCCTGCATGCAGTAACGCTCACCAGTGCCTTCCTGATGGTATGGACTCCTGCATGCAGTAACACTCACCAGTGCCTTCCTGATGGTGTGGACTCCTGCATGCAGTAACGCTCACCAGTGCCTTCCTGATGGTAAGACCCTACATGCAGCAACACTCACCAGTGCCTTCCTGGCGATACAGACTCCTGTATGCAATAATACTCACCAGTGCCATTCCTGGTGGTACAGATTCCTGCATGCAGTGGCACTCACCAGTGCCTTCCTGATGGTATGGACTCCTACATGCAGTAACACTCACAGGTGCCATTCCTGATAGTACAGACTCTGCATGCAGTAACTCTTGCCATTGCCATTCCTGGTGGTATAGACTCTGCATGCAGTAACACTTTGCCATTGCCATTCCTGGTAGTGAAGACTGTTCTGCATGCAGTGACTCCGTGCCAGTACCGTTTGTGCTAGTGCATACTGTTCTACGTGCAGAAACTCCCCGCTGTGGCTGTTCCTGAAAAAGTGGGTGTAAATCAAAAATATTCCCATAAGAAAGAAAAAGACTTAAATAAGTAGAAATAAACCAGCCAAATAGTGTTGAACTGAAAATGAGAGGGTGTAAATAAGGAAGTGGTGTAAATTGTTAAGGGCATTAAAGCAAAAGAGCATAAAACAAACAGGCATAAAACAAGGCCTTGGTGTATATGGAACCTGCCTCCTTTGCCAGGTTCTGTTGCTATTAGAGATGCTTTATGAAGCCACTTTTTATGTGACTCGTAACAAATATAAATCAGTGAAAAATGTCACATGTTCTTGTAGTTGTTTGTACCATACATCATTTAAGCCAGATCCATAGTTGGTCAGTACTCCTCCAGTCTGTTTTCAGTAAATTGAGTTTGTTTATAAGACTTTTTGTGCATCCAGTGCAGTCTAATTCAAGTTCAGGTCAGTCCTCATGTGGGAACACACTGAAACTTTCTTAATGACAGCTGTTACTTCTCATAGCTGTAGTGTAGTTGTCTGTCCAGTATAATAAACAGTGTGTGCATGTTAGTTAGTTAATTATCACCAGGCTCACTGTTTATGTGTTTTCTGTATAAAATATCCCTTTTGTACAGTAGAAGGTGGTAATTATTTCTTGAGGAATGGTTTTATGAACTCTGATCATGTGTTGTGTATGTGTTTTTGTTTTTCAGTTGAAAATTTTGTTTCACTTGCTTTTAGATTCAGGTCATTACATTTATGGATGTGTGAATTCCTGGTCATGCCCTGTGCAAGTTTCACTGCTTCACCATCTAACAATAATGACAAATTAAATGAGTGAAAATGAGAGTGAGAAAATTGCTGGTGGTAATAAGCATGACACCTCGTGCATCGTGATGATGGCTCTGTACCACCATGATTTCATTTTACCTGTAACTACAAATGTCTGAAATTATTGTGTACCATCTTCATATACTTGCATAATTCATACATATTTCTAGCATCCTTCTTAATGAAACAAGTTTCACTGGTTTTCCATTAGGTCCTATCCAATCAGTCCAGTAGATTCTGTAAATTGCTTTACATATGGTAACATGATAATGTATAACCAAATCAATTATGCTGTACTGTTTATCATAATTTTAGGTTCATTTATCTTTTCACAGAAGTACACTATTAAATCTTATCCTGAACCACTTGAATCTAGCCACACCCTCATGCCATATTTCTTCAACACCCATTTTAATATTATCATCCCATCTATGCTTTATCTGCCAAGTGGTCCGTTCCCTTGAAGTTCCCCAAATAAAATCCCGAGTTTCTCATTTTCTCCTTTATGTGTTACATGTCCTTCCACTCTCATTCTTATTGGCTCACCCTATTGATGGTAGGTGCATATTACAAATTGTGACACTTTCCATCCTCCTGTAATTCCTCTTTCTTAGGTCCAAATATTCTCGATGGCAGATGGGAGATAAAAGATCCTAACTGAACTGGTACTACTTATTGTTAAGAACTTTCACTTAGAGGTATAATATTTCCCCTTTTAACAAAGATCCTCATGTACTGCTTTCTTCAGCCCTTTGAAGCCAGACAGTTATCTAAATAAATAACCTTTAAATTTTCAGTTCATAACCTCACAGAGAACACATTGAATCCCCATTATGAAGGTCAGTCAGTGCTGTTCTGAGATTCTTATGAAACCTGTAAATATACTGTGTGGGCAGAATTCAGAGTTTTTGAATGTTATGTGAAACGGTTAATTTCATTTCTGCTTTATGAAAATGTTGGTAATTTAAACATTCTTACATGCCCCCTAAACTTCAAGTTCTGTTACCAAAACTGTAGTATAGTGTAGTGTAGTGTTAGTGTAGTGTGAAGTGTGAATGGAGTATTTGTTGGAATGCTGAATGGCCTCAAAGGCAGTCCAGAGTTTGGACAGATGTTAACTCAGTGCAAGGAGGCAGTTAAAAAAAAAAACAGGTCTCATGGCCATTTATTTAACATCCACTATCAGCCTGAGAAAGCTGTACTTTTTATCGTAATGTTTTTTGTAGGGGAAAATACTATACACGTGTGCTATTTACCATGTGTGTTATAACCAGGGAGAGTTCTTTCCATTTCTGCCTTTCATAGCAACAGTAGTGAAAACTGAAATATCAATATCATCATGAACTGTGAAATGTTAGGCGTAGTGCCTGTTGTTTATCCCTCAAGGTGAAGCTGGTCCCTCCATCTTGTCCTCGGTTGTCCTATGCTTCTCTTCCCCTGTGGCCTATATTTCAGTGCCTGTTTAGGTATCCTGTCTGTGTTCATTCTCTGTACGTGCTGTAGCCACTCTCATTGGTATCGTTTGATTTCCAAAACAATATTCTGCACTCCAAATTTCTCCCTGATGGATTGATTTCTTTCCTTGTCTTAGTAATTCCTAATAAGTGTCTTAAAAATATCATCTAAAATTGGAATATTGATGTATTATTTTATTTCTCCTATCATCAAATGTGGACAGCTGTTTTGTCATCGTAACACTCTAATTAAATACATAAATTTCATACCAAAAAGGGACATTAACTGGTAGCACTGGGAAATTTTTTGAGGGGTATGGTGCTCATGTCTTTCATCACACTAGCAACTTGGGTTTCTTACTGATTTCACTGTCAGTCAGTGAAGGTTAGGCTTCTGCTTCATAGCTGTCTACAAAAGCTTTCTTGCACAAATCAGCTAACTCGTCATGCATAATCTTCCTACTATTTCTCATTCAGCTTACTGATATCTGTAGTTGATCCAGCATTATTAAATAAAGCAGGATATAGAACACTGGCGTGCCAGTCCCCCCCCCCCCCCCAATTTCCTTTTTGGGGAGAAGTAGGCGTATGTTATATGTGTGCATAAATGGGCGAGGCTGTACCCTTAACTTCGACTAATTGTCTAGTCTAAATGTGTTTCTCACAGTGCTGTATTGCAATGAACATGGCTTTATAACCTTTATTTTGGACAATGTCCATCTCTTGAGTTAAAAAAAAAATTCACATGATGGAAAATGGTGAAAATAGTAATCATGTTTATTGATTTTCATTTGGGTTGGCATCATGCATTTTGAGACTCACCTTATTCTTCACCATCAGTACTAACATGGTAGCCCTGTGCACTGATGAAGTGGGAGCAGCAGTACTGCCATATAATGTAGGACCCTCAAGTGCCGTGTGGGTGATTTTTAAATTGTATGCAACGTTTTTTCCAGTTGTTTGTGTGCAGAATGTAAAACTGTCATGAATGCAACTCATGTTAGTGCTACTGTGAAAGGAACAAGGAACAAAAAAAACTGAACCGTATTTTTATCTTTAAGACATATCTTTGTCCACAAGTGGCATGTTCCTACTGTAGTGTCTGTAAAAACAGAGATTTCAGATGCCAGTCGCTGTCCGTCATAAACTTACGATGTTTTTGTTAACTTTCCATCTTGCTCTGTGTTGTTTTTCCATGAAATTCAAAGCAAAAATTCACTTGTCTTTCCTTACTGTTATAGTATACATTTTAAAATATAATTTAGTGCATCAGTGACCTGAATTTTGCAACTGTAAATGTGAAGTTGTATTGTATATTTTGCACTGTCCAGCCACGAGTTTATTGTACATATTTTTCGCCATTTATAAAATGTAATACAGTGTCTTACAAAAGCAAATAATTAGTCATTAAATTATATACATAATATTTTTATTGTAAATTACTCTTTCACATCAGTATATTTGTATTGTATGTCATAGAAAATATGCTCGACTCCTAATATTGCTCAATAATACTATTAATTCCTTTAATTCCAGACTAAGAATGTACTCAGGTGCTGTATAGGATTTGCTTCAGTACCTGTTCTAGGAACAATATTTTATGCATATGCTATCCATCACAATGGTTCCTAACCTTTTCTGATTCACAGACCACTAAAATGGCAGCAAGGTTTTGTAGGACTGGTACCTTCTGTGTTTCACACTGTACAGTACAAATAATATTTAAGGTAACATTATTTCAATAAACTAAAAATAATGACCCACAAGCATATAACTAGAACAAGTCACATTGTTTTATATAGTACTGTACTTGAATTGATGTCATCACACATGTTGGAACATTTGCAATTAACAACAAGGTTAAGTTCAGCTCAGAGCAAAATGAAATGAAAAACAAAGAAAAAAGATAGACTAGTTGTAAACAGTAATTGTTCAGCAGTGGTAAAATAGAACATAATTTGAGAACTGTTACAAATTGTACTGTGGACCAGCAGTGATTCACAGAAAGCCACTGTTCTGTCATATACTGAAAGGACTGATCTTTGCATTGCTGCCTTTTTCTTATCAAAGTGTGAACGGTTCATTTTCAAAGCCGTTTTGTAAGATTAAAACAGTGAAAGGATGAAGTGCATCTTGGTTATGCTAATGCTTTGAATATGAATGATTAAGATTATGATTTACTGCAAGTAACTGATACACGTGTACAGAGGTGTTGTATTGAATCACATTAACATTTTCTCGTGTTTCTTTTTCTGATTAAAAATCAGAAATAGGAAGTAATGGTTTTGTTAGCAGTAAATGTGTGCTGATAAATATGAAAATATTTTGAATTTACCTATTCTTCTCTTATAGTCTTCTGACAAAAATGAACATTAAATACTGGCTAATGTGGACAGAGATTTGCAAATACAGTATACACACCATGTAATTCCACTGTCTAAATAGTATCATTATATTGTGAGAAATAAAGTTATATGGAAGTTCTGTCAGGTAATTGGATCAGTACAGAATAAAACTCTTTATCAGTTTCAGTCAGTATTGATGTGGCTGATCATCTGAAGGATTTTGCTGCACTTATCCATGATGACAACTTCATACCTTCTATACAAATAAAATTACAGTCCATACAGTTATGTATCCTGGGCCAAGGGAGACCTGGCTCAGAATAAGTATAAACAGCATTTGTTTGTAATTTTTAAATTTGATCTGTCAGAAAGGGCTACAGAAAAAAGAACTGGAGGTTCTGCCCGTGAGCAATCACCACTGTGTTTGGCTTAAATTTCTTTCAATTTGTATGCAAGCTGTACAGAAGGGTTAAGAAAAGGGATGTAGGTAATAATTTGTACCTTGTGTCTGTGCATTCCAAAATGATCATGATATCAGAACAGAAATTCAAGTCTTATTTTACAATGTCATGAAATAATATGATTATGTGATTCCAAACTATCTTTTTACATTGTATTTAACTGATTATGTATATACTGTAAATGCATCCATTGTGATGTTAAATAAAAAGTAATATATTAACAAAGTATATTGATATCATGTGTATTTTATATTTGATACTCATTTGCCTAGACCAACAATTAGTTTGTCAGGCCTTGATATCTTTTATTCAACATATACACATTTAACTTTGTGTAGTTTTTAAGGAAATTCAAGATAACATCCTGTTACCCATAAGTTACATAGGGATTCTAGGAAGCAAACCACCAGAATTAAGCTATTAAAACAATAGATGTCATGATCCAATTTGATACAAATCTGTTATTTCTGGAGCTGCAACATATTGGCATCATCTCCCAGCCAGATAATAATTATGATCATAATAAGATAATAGGACCTGATTACTCCAGTGAACAGAATTAGTCTCAAGCAGCTAATAAATAGGGAGAATTGTTTTATTTAACATTTTCAGTTGCTAAGCTTATATCATGTTGGTGGTAGATGAAGTATAAGCATTGGGCATTGGTGGAATGACAGGAAGTAGGATGGTCAAAATTTCTTATATTTAATGGACAACAAATGTTCATACCATACTCATAATGGTATTTGAGTTAATAATTTCAACTTATTCTTCAAGAAAGGGTATTCCTGTCCATGAGCCATGACCTATCTGAACTTTACAGTAAGTACACTGTCTGTCTTACTGAAGCTAAGCCCCAGCAGGGAACAGATTATGGGGTGCTACAGACTGTGTCTTGCTTTGATGTCGTGCCACCTGTGGTATGGAAACTGCCATGGCCTGCTGTAGAATGAGGTTCATCATCTCATGTACAGTAGGTTACAGTTCAAATCCCAGCCATACTTATGTGTTGTCTTTCACATCTGTTTTCAGTTATAGTTAACTGGCAGATGTTGGTTTGAAGTAGCTTACAACAATTTCATCTGTCCATCATTCTATCATTCACCTTCAGTGACAACATGGCATCAAATGTGAAATGTTAAGAAAACAAGTGGGGGAGAATGGGAGAAAAGAAATGTGAGAGAAATTTGTTACAAGCTGTTTTATTCAGTTTCATTCCTTTTGGTGCCAGAACACTGATATCAACTGCCACAAGATTGCAAGATGACATTACAGTTGCTGTACATTACAGTATGTCTCCAGCACCCAATGGGCCCTGCTGAAATGTTGGACACCAACTGTGTCACTGCCTGCAGATCAATTGCCCTAAGCAACATGTCACCAACTACTCTTCACACCAGCAGTAACCTATTATGTCACACCTGTGCTTATGAATGTTGTACCTTGTTGCCAGACATGTATTCTGTGCTGTAGATGAGAGATTGAATTTTGAGCTACATTCTGGTTTGTAGATTGGTGAGGCCCTGTGTATGCATGCCATGGATGGACATGCTAACACTGGGATACAGACTGCAGTGACAGACACAGCCATGGGACAAGTAACTGCCAGCTGTATGTTTGCCATTTGTGTTCTGTGTGGCAGGGGGACGGGAGTCTTTAATGTGACTATCGAGTTAGTGATGGTACACCCTGTGATCTACCACAGCACCATCCATTTTCTGCATTTCTTGAAGCTTCATTCTACTTCTGTAAGTTCTTTGATTAATGTCTCTCTAAATTTCATACTAGCCTCTTTATTCAAAATTACGTTCTGGCAAGAGGAGCTTATGACAGAGTCCTTGCATGGTCATTTGAAAGGTAAGCTTTCACATTTCATTTTGATATTATGTCTTCACAATGCCAAGCAAGTTACTGATTCTATTAGATTGTGTTTAAATAGCATGGAGTGGGAACAGCTGAGACAGTAAACTTGGATATCACTTCTCTGAATCAGTACAACAGTGAGGTCCTTGTCATTACTTTGCTTTATTTCCTCAACAAATATTGTTAGTTAGTTATTTGTTAAACTGACTCTCATATGGAACTACAAATGTTTCTGGCACCCTGATTGCCTTCCACATCTACCCTGGGCAATTATTCTGCTGGGGCTAGGAAATACAGGAGTGCAATTTCCAGCAGCTGGAGCAGTAATTTTTAGCTTAAGTGTGAAACTTGCATGGTATCCCATGACTGAATGATCTGCCACTGTATGACACTGGGCAGGATGTGTAAATTATGAATATATTTACTAAGTCATGAGTCTACAATTTGGAAACAAAAATAACAAAGATATGGCAACATCTGAAATAGTTTTGCACAATAAAACACTGAATTATAGCAGTCAGTGACTTTAAAGTTAACTGACAATTTATAGTGACCCAGCTAGTTTGTTGAAACTTGAAGAAGTACGTATATGAGGGCTGCAAGATTTGCGATTCTTACAGCGGTGCTGATAAAGATTCCAGTAGCGTGAGATATGATATTTACTGGTACATAGACACCAGAATACACGGTTTCATATCCCAGCAGACTGAAATCCTCTTTATGTGTTGTTCAAATTAATCTCATCTGTGACATTGCTGGCACATACAGCAGGTTGCATTCAATCATGTGGCTGTGTGCACGACAGACCAGTCAACAACGAGCTATGTAAGGTGAGTTACAGCAAACAGGAGCAGTGTGACATGATTAAATGTCAGCTTTACAGGTGCAGAATCCATCCAAACCTGTCTGCATGTGGCCAGCACTGCCTGTGCACACTGTGGTGGATGGTGTTGGACCACCTCCCATAGAGCACAAACATTTCACTTCCATGTGTTTAGCCCTTCAAGGAGAGAAGGTGCTAAAGACATGCAGAATCAGGACAAAGACATCACGGCCACAGTGGTGCAGTGGTTCCAGTGGCCCAGGGAGCTATTTGCAGAGGGGGTCCATCAGCTGGTGTGTCAAAGAGATGTCTGCCTCATTGCTTGTGGGCCCTATTTTTAATGGCCTCTACTCTTTTGCCCAGAACAATCCCTGAACTGATTTCATCTGAACAAGCTTCATATACTGATGACACCCCAGCTTATCATATACTAATACAGTATTTTAAGCTACTTCATTTATTAATTCCACAAAACTACAAAATTCCCAACTGTATATGGATTACAAACCACTCTATTTACTGCTGATTTTGTTTTAATTGCACCACAGTTCTGTAGACATCGTTACCATCATCAACCCATATCATTATCCTTCAGTCTTTGCAACAGAGTTCTCTGGATTTTCAATCCTGAACATTCTGACTTTCTTCAAAATTTCTGAGATAAGTTGTTACCAGCTGTATTCAAAACTGAATTGTGTACAGCACAGACACTTCATCCATGTTATAGGGATTAAAATGAAGTACAGATGAACAATTAAAATTTAATGGCATAATAAAACTGTGTATGTAAATTTTACGAGTTTTGTAGTAGAAATACCTTTGGGGAGGGGAATAAAAGAACTGGCTCCATGACATCCTAAATATTGTCAAAACCCTTCACATAGAAGAATGAAGGTACCTCTTCACAAAGTTTCTGCTTGAATGCACAAGTTCCTTGCTACTTCTACAGTCACAACCATCACAGCAACATACACTCACTATGACTATATAATAACACATTTTCTCTAGCACATGTAACTTAAACACACTCTTTCAGTCAACACATCAAACTCTGTTGCAGCCATTCACAAGTCCATCATGGTGTCTCCTGAACCAGTGAATCTACACAAAAAAAGAACAAACAGCATTACTGTTTGGTTATAGTGCCAGAAGCTATATTTTCACATATGGCCCAAAACCAGAATTCTCTCTCTCCAAGAGGAACATTTATTGTATTTACTATTTATGATGCACCATGGGTGGGATGGACAAATATTGAATTCTATATAAAGTAGAACCCCAATTTAAGACTACTCATCTGGAAGATGAGCCTTTGATACCTTAAACTGAGAAAAATTGTAAGTAGGGATTGTGTCAAAATAAAACAAAAAATTATGACTGTGGTTATAAAAATGTTATATTCACTCCAAATTTCAACCTAATGATATTTTTCTTCAATCCGTTGTATACTTATGTTTTTATGTCGGCTGCCCAAAAAGTAAATGCCCCATATTTTTTTCTTGGCCAGTAACAATGCTAGGAATGCGAGATTTTAGATAAAACAAACTTGAATTTCTAGCATTTATGTACAAAGTTGTACAGATTTCTGACAGATAGCACCACTGCAGCAGCACCTCACAATGGGGCCAGTCAATGATGTGCCATAAAAACAACGTGCTGTGACAGAATTCCCTGTTGCCGAGAAACAGTCTGTGAGAAACACCCACAAATGTCTTTGCAATGTTTATGGAAGTTCTGTGGTCAACAGAAGCACCGTTGTTCGCTGAGTGAAATGAGTGATGGCTTCTGAAACAGTAAAAGCAGAGCGCCACGATTTGCCTCGCTCAGGTCGTCCTGTCATAGCTGTTGGTCCTAAAATACTAGTGTGCTGATGCCATGGTTTGCGAGGATC
This sequence comes from Reticulitermes speratus, assembly GCA_021186555.1. Taxonomy (NCBI): domain Eukaryota; kingdom Metazoa; phylum Arthropoda; class Insecta; order Blattodea; family Rhinotermitidae; genus Reticulitermes; species Reticulitermes speratus. Next base: position 9,186,701 of record JAJKFL010000237.1, read on the forward strand.
AACGCATCACAACTTGACATATGGCACTCCGTATTTCAATCAGCAAAGGATGTGTTAGTCCCATCATTCGAGATCTTGAATATTTGAAGGCCTGTGCAAGATGGGCTCCTTGGAGCCTCACAGACAAACACAAGACTGACAAGGCACACACACACTTGTTCCTCCTTGACACAAGGCCATAAAAGTGGACGAAGACTTTGTGGAGAAACGTTATGGAGTCAAAACATCACTCTTCATAATGTGTAATTTCCATGATCTAAGAATAAATATTTACTGCGAAAAGAAAGGGGCATTACCTTCTGGGCAACCTCATATATTTAGTTTATGGGACATGAAGCAAAAAGCTTGAAAAATAAACTAAAAGTAGGGTTTCACTGCACAAGATGTTCTGTGAGTCCATTCTTCTGTCAAGTGTGTGTAAAATGATCAATCATCCATGGGCCTTTTGAGAAGTCACATGGGAACTCTTTAAGAATTGATGCTACACTGCTGTGATAGTTCACAATCGTCTCTTATCACTCCAGTTCCATTGTGCATAATCATGGCACTATTTATGCAACCCCGAACTCCAAAGTTGTCAATATAAACCCTAAAAAATGTTGTAGGGATAGAATTTTCATGTCTTAAATGTGGGAGAAACCTAAATTGAGAAAAATCATACATTCTTATTTGAGGTTTTTGCTGGAACTACAAAAGATGAACCTAAAATGTGAAAAAATCTTAAATCAAGAAACCTTAAATTGGGATTCTACTGTATATAGGCTGCAATGCATACCCTGATGTCGAAACTGAGTTGAGATCCACCACACTTGTGTTGTTGTTGTCTTCCTCTGTTTGATCTCTTCCTTGTCGACTGAGTACTGGGTTGATACGCCCAGCAGGTGGTTCCCACAGCACCAGTGCCATACTTCGTTTATCCCTGAAACATGGAAAAATTTCAACATATAAATAAAAATGTTTTACTGTTTACATAACTGGAAAAATGGTAAAATATTTTAAAGTAACTATCTTTTGGAAGCACAAACTGTCAGGTACAAATTTATTTGTGTCATTTTTTTATTCAGTGACTGGGGGTAAAATGACAACCTAAAAGAGAACTAAAGGAAACATTTGTAGCTTACTCTGAAGTACTAATTTTTCACTACTGCCTGGATTGAGGAAAAACCACAAAAATCTCAAAATCACCAGCCAATACTCAAACCAAGAACATCCTAAATAAGAATCAGAAGTATTAACCACTACATCATGATGTTTGGAATAATTAGTTCAATTAGTTTTGTTCTTGAAACAAATTCAATTTAAAAGTTAACAATGAAACAACCCCAACTAATATTCATATAATATTTAACTTCTTAACCCAAACAAGGAGCATAGGAGACTCTTAGTCAACAGCAATGACGTTCACTCACAGCCTGGAAAGCAAAGATGAGGGCAGTATGGGCTCTGGCTTCAGATTCTTAAGCTCATCACATAGCACAAGGCGCTTCAGCTGCTGCTGGTGATCCTCTTTTGGTTCAGGCTGGTGTGCTGTGTAATCTGAGCTGATGTGCAGCTGACTCAAGTGTGCTGCCATCTTTTCTTCAGTGATATGCTGCTTTGCTGGCAATCTGCATAACAATACAACCCTTACAAAACCAAATTTCAATAATGCAGTTCATCCTTGCTTAGGGCTTACAAACTCAAGGGGGAGTATGCAAGACATTTCTGACATGCCAGAAAGAATTACATAATGAGCAATTCTTTGTGTGCCAATACTGTTTTAAGTAAATCTACATGCAACAGTGGTATGGGTGCTGTTACTTTTTTGTCTGCTGTATAAAAATTGTATTTTTGTAGCCTTTTGTACTCATACTTGTGAAGAGTTCAGATACATACAGTCTAACAGATAACTGGACTGATTTTGGGGTGGCATTGGTTTAAATATTTATGAACCTTTAAAAAGCATGGTCATCTTATTTCAAGCATGCCATCCAACAGCCCCTTCATTTTTGTCATCACAGACATCATCAAATAATTCAAAATGAGACAAATATCAAGCTGATATTACTTTCACATGAAAATGTGAGATGGAGCCAATCAGGTGGATATTCCAAAATTGGCACTTATTTTCTTTTACAGTAAACCGCATTACAGACAGTGTGGTGTGGGGCAAGTTGTCATGGAGAATATCCACTTGTATAGCCAAAGAATTGGCCTTTCTTATAGAGACATACAGTAAAACCCCGATTTAATGTTCCTGCATTTAGTGAAATCCCAGATTTAGTGATGATTTTTTCATGTCCTGACAATAGCTCCATATAAACAATAAACCTCCATTAATGAAAACCTCGATTTAGTGAAATATATTCTAACCCCCAGCAATTCATTAAATATGAATTTTACTGTATTTATAATGGATTATTCGTTTTATATAAAAAAGGACAGCTCATCACGGTTTTAACCTTCCATTTTTACTCTTTCTTAGCACATTCACAATAAAAATTTGCAAAAATTACCTTCATCATATCTGTCCCTCTCTGCACGAAACAACTGAAGAACTACTGAACAGGTTTTCATGACACTTCACGTTAAGCAGTTACACTAAATTATGTCAACAACATTCAAACTTTTATCAAAATCAGACAAAAACAACATGATGCTAAATGGAGACCTACGTGCATTTTTGCACCTCTCAAGCATAACTTTATCACTAATTATTGGAGTGTAAATGGTTTAGAACCAAGCAGAAAAAAGCACACAATTTATGTCCAATAAAAGTTTTTCCACAGGTCTCTAATTTTCTGAGATTAATAAACCAAAAAAAGCTAATGTTCCATAAAAGTTACACTACACAACTATTTCTGAACACATACAAAGATTGTCATATTCTCTTATTCTGGATAAAGACTAAATAAAGCTTCATTGTACCTAAATCTACAGCTCTACTATACAAGAATATGGACCAAGATAATGGAAGAGCATTACACATGTTGGTATGCCGGCCAGGGCCATGTTGTGTGATGTCTCCAGAAATCTGTTCTGGATAACTAAAATCACTGCCCTTCTACAACAGACACTTTATTGATATTTGAACATTTTGCCTCCTTTATTTTTAGTGCATCTGCAGTCAAGATGTGCAATATTCTGGTCTTCAAGTTTGCCACATCTGCATGTCCATCAGTTATCATGTAACAACTTGAAACATGCTAAACAGATTGTCATGAAATACAGCATTTGGAGAGTTTTACTAAAATATGTTGACACATTCCAATTTTTTGTTACAATCAGAGGGATATCACTTATCTGCACATATAACTAACAGTTATTGAAATAAAAAAATATTTCAAACACGAAATATAGGGAAGAATGAAATATCTGTTATGCTAAATGCATGTTTTCTCTAAGTCTTAAAGTTACCAAGCTAATTAAACAAAACGGCACTGTACCACAATTATTTGGAGACACACATTGCATAATTTGCTTCTCCCCCCCCCCCCCCCCCCCCAAAACCTTTTTCTTTTTAAACTTTTCTACTTCTTAGAGACTCTCAACTTTTCCACTGAAACTTTGTCGTTATGTTTCTAGGTCACACTGAGCAACCTACGTCTCATCATCAGTAAATGCTACATCCACAAAGTTGAATTATTTAAAAAATCTTACTGAACTGAAAGTTCTGACTGAACTCCTTATCTCTTATACTGACAATAATAAAAGACTTACAGAAAAAAAAAAGTGAACTGTAATGCATGTTTAAAATGTAACTGCTGAATCATGTAGCCATATGACCACCCACCAGTGTTTTCAGTTGTTGCAAAAAAAAAGCACCAATCCATTCGTTTGTCAGATCTATAGGCACACTGACTTCCTTTCTTTTCAGAAGAGAAATGACTTGTGAAAATTGTGATAAGTCAGGTGAAGTGGGTATCTGGAAGCAGTGAAAGGGGCCATAAAAAGAAACAAGTAATTTTTTATTAAGCTTCACATACAAAGATTTTTCAGGAAAGAGTTCTGTGATATCAAATGACTTTTAACCACTAGAAAACAGGTTTAGCAGTACGTATCTATGGATGGGGCGGACTTGGGTCCATAAATGGTGGTGCTATTGAGGGAAAGATTTTAGCATCTTTTTACTTTCTAAATTTGAAAAAAAATTCTTTGGTGTTCAATGCATGGCAGGAGAAAGAGATTTTTTTTCTCAAAAGCATCGAGATTTGCTCTGGAGCCCATCCAGCCTCCTATTCAGTGTGTTTCCAAGGGCTCTTCCCCTACAGATAATATGGCCAGTGCACGAAGCAGACCACTCACCTCCATTTAATGCCAAAATTAGGAATGGATGGAGCTGTACCTCCACCATCCCATAATCCTTCACTGTGACCCCAAGTCACAAAAAATTTCCAACATTCCTAAGTTCTGTTCATTTTTCATTAAAAATATAACAGTTTTTACATTTTTTGAATTCCAATAACTTACTTCATGGAGCACAGTTTTTTTAAAAAAGCTAATACAGTAAAGCCACCATATTCACAAATTTAATATTAGCAAATTCACTTATTCATTCTTCAGTAATAGTAACCACTTATTCAGAATTTATGAGTCTCAATTCACTTATTCACAAACACTTAAAAAACATTACACAGGCTAAACAGACAATCCTAATCATCAGCACATTAACCAACTTAAGCATAACAAAATGCATTCAGAAGTATAAACCGCCTATAAAACTCCTACACGTTTTGGCACCGAGATGCAATCCTCAGAGAGTTATTCTGAACGAAGGAGTATAAGTCCAGCACACCTCACTAGGTACACGTGCTGGCCTTATACTCCGTTGTTCAGAATAACTCCCTGAAGATTGCACCTCGGTGCCAAAACATGTAGGAGTTTTATAGGCGGTTTATACTTCTGAATGTATTTTGTTAAGTGCACATGTTGGTTAATGTACTGATTGTACGTATATGCACCGTACAAATAACATAAAAAAAAAGACAATCCTAAGTTCTTCAAACTGAAAACTGGAAATTGGAAACATTACTAAATCCTTAAACCCAAAAATACATAGGGATATGATGAAATCTCTATTAATTTATCAAAATAAGTGTCACTTATATTAGTTCACCTTTAAATCATATCTATTTTGCATCTTTATCATCAGGAACTTTTTCTCAGCGCTTAAAATGCTCTGCAGTGAAATCACTATTTATAAAAGGTGACAGAAATTGCATCTCTAACTACAGGCCAATATCTTTACTGACTTCATTTTCAAAAGTCTTTTAACAAGTTATGTATAACAGACTACTTGGTCATTTAAGGAGTAACAGCATATGAGTTGATGAACAATTTGGATTTTGGAAAAATTTAACAACCTAAAGGCAACCTATGAATTAATTAATGGAATTTTAAGTGCTCTCAGTGACAAATTAATTGTGGGAGGAACAGTCTGTGATTTAGCTAAGGTTTTGGACTGCAGTAATCATGACATTTTACTCTTAAAATTAAATTTTTATGAAATAAATGGCAAAGCTAATGAATTAATTAAATCATATCTTAGGAACAGGCATCAAAGAACTGAGATAAAAAGTAAAATGTCTGATCATAATACACTTTCATGTTGAGGAGTTAAAAAACGTGGTGTTCCGTGTTCCACGAGGATCAGTTTTAGGTCCCTTGCCCTTTCTACTCTATACAAATGATTTCAGTAAATTTAAACCAATTTTATTTGCAGATGATACTAGTTTAATATTTACCAATTCTAACCTTGAAAATTTTAAAATTGATACAAAAATAGTATTTGAATACTTAAATAAATGGTTCAAAGCCAACAGACCCTCATTAAATTCTGATAAAACCAGTTTCATTCAATATACAACTAAAGACAGCCCTCAAATTAATTTGGACATTAGTTGTAATAACAGAATAATTTCCAAAGAATATGATACAAAATTTCTTGGATTATACATAAGAGAGTACATTGTCCTGGAACACACATATTGCCCAAACTATACACAAAATAAGTACAGCTTGCTATGCAATGATATCAGTCAAGCCTTTTATGTCACAGGTAACATTGAAGATGGTTTACTATGCCTATTTTCATTCTATTATGAACTACAGAATAATATTTTGGGGGAACTCGTCATATAATGTAAAAGTTTTTAAACTGCAAAAGAATATAATTAGAATTATTACCAGATGCAGAAGTAGAGACTCATGTACAGACTTTATGTTATTTTCACCTTACATTTCTATTGTATATAGTCTTATTCCGACAAATAATAAATTGTACATTTGTCAGAATAAGACTATATACTCATGTACAGATTTATTTATGACCTTAAAAATTTTACCTCTTCGATCACAATATACGTAGGCCAATTCAGAAGTTTTGTGTATGATTTTATTGTAATAACAAAATACTAGATAAAAATATTATTGATATTCTTGAATGTATATACACATGTCCTCTACTCAATGCAATCACCAGCACTGTCCACACACTTTTCCCATCTACGTGGTAAACGATCAATTGCAGCTCTGTATTCGTCATCAATCCTATGTTACTACGTTCATCAGTCCCAAATTCAGAATGACAGTGTCTTCCAAAAACATACCCCTCACGGGGTTTACTGTAGGTCCTAAGCTATTTGAGAAATTCCCCACATCTTAGAGAATCCAAATGTTCATCACCGCATTCATAACAGCTTGCCACTTTTTCCTACCCTCAGCCAAATAAATTCCATTCATTACAGTAAGAATGTCACTCCTGCTATCTAGCGTCACTTACTTGAATTAAACCATGAGCAATGTAAATGAGTGCCAACTTTGGAACATATTATATATGACATTGAGAGGCAGGAAGGTGCTTACATAATAAGTAAAACATTACATGAAAGGACACAATGTATATGACACATGAAAGGTTCACCCATCTTCATGGAGCACCTTTACCTGGACTGGGAAGAGCCACATTTGCATCTTACATCACAATCAGCCTTCATGTATGTGGGATGTTTAATACAGTTACATTAATGTTAACAAAATAATTTTGCTACATACATTATCTCCTCTGACTCCAATTTCCTCTTGGTTTGGGTGAAACTGTAAACACATGTCCCTGATGACTTCATGTCTGGGGAAGATCCTGCAGTAAATCTAAATAACCAAAACGAATCAGCAGGTCAATGCATGGATTTTATAAAGAAAACACAGACACAAAGCATATGTTCAGCAAAATTTGCAAAACACACATTCCACCAACAGAGTTTATCTTGTGGTAATTACCTTCTGCAATTGTTCTCTTTGCATTAAATCACAAAACAAATACCATGAAAAATTCGATGAGAAACAAAATGCTTACTGTAAACCCTAACTCACTCTACTACAACTGCCCGACATCCACTTATAATTGCTCCACACACACCACATTTAACACACCTCAGATAGGTGATTTTGCATATTGTCATAACAATGGTAATACAAAGGTTCCTTAGCATCTTCATTACAACTTGTTTTAATCATTTCACACTCTGTTATCACATACAGACTGCCAACAAAACTCATGTCACAGTACCAATGATACATGACTAAACCACAAACACAAAATGCACCAATGTTACATCAGGCTCTGATGTTTGCATTCAACAACAAAGTTTATGCTTTTATGCTTCATTTTATTGGCATAAACTGAGCTACTGTACAATATAATTTTCCTCCTCACCTCACAATGGGAGGTTGATCAGCCACAGGAATGCCCCAAGGAATGTATGATGGTGGAACATGGGGCCAACTTCCACAACCATCTTTATGAACAAAGCCACCAGGCACGAATTGTCCAAACACCGACGGACGTGGCCTCTCAACGTTTGAATAACTCTCGGCGAACTGCATGTTCTGCACAGTTATGTTCACTATACCTGGCAAAACATTTGTTTTTTAATGTGCATAATGTTTAAATGTGTCATAACCTACCGATAGATCATGAAACCTGGCATCATCACCATTACAATTAAATTTCCCTTCCGTTTAAATGTTTTAAATAAATTTTAAGCAAAACCATATCTGTTTACCCTTAATTATCCTTCTTTTGTATTAAATAACGTATTGTTTCCAACCAAATCACATACAACCCTATCATTCACATCGATATGTCCAACGTCATGCATTCAACACTCCAAGGGTAGCCAACACACAGTACATGCATTTGTCACTCCGGTTTTCTGCACTAGACTGATATTCAGGTTATCCGTGGTTATTGTGGAACGTGATTGGCCGTGAAACAGGTGAACGACAACAATCGAGAAGGTAGGATATTCAGAACGAACAGATGAAATCATTCATTTTACATGTTGGATAACATGTTGGATCTCTTGTTTAGGAGAGCGACAATCTCTTTGATTTATTAATTCAGAACACAGCATACAAACACATACTCTGCGGCATCGTGGAAGCTTTAAGCAGATCGAATTGATTCGTCGCTAATTGCGTACCTATGCTACAAATTTGAAGGAAGAAGGTATCCGATTGCAAGATCTGAACCGTGAAGTGGTGTTTTCTACTGATTTATAATGCCGTATTTAGTTTGATAAGTGGAAACGTTTCGACGGATATAGCAGTTCCATTTTCAGTGATGGAGGCTTATCGTCTTACGAAACATCGGTACCTACCTATCAGACAACAGACTGCCATAACATTTCTACCATACAAATCGAAGCAGTATGTCTGGGAAACGCTGCATCCATGCACAGACAGCGTCAAAACACAGAACACTGCAATAGTTATGCATGTGATTACTTCACGGTGTGATTTAAAAGCAACTAGGAAACTTGAAGGAAATAGACCATTAAGAAGATGTAGACATAGGAAGGGCAATATTGAAATTGGTTTTGAAGAACTAGGATGGCACGGTGTGGATTGAATTCATCAGGCGTTGGATAAAACACGAAAATTAACAACCGAGTAACGTAAAATGCGGGGAATTTCCTAACTAGGTGAAAAACTATTAGCTTGTCCAGAGAGACTGAGCTCCATGAAACAAGTTACTTTAACAGCGTCGCTTCAGCGGTCAAATGAGTTGGTAACGATGACACGTAGTAACTGCTTAATGATTTCGGAAGATGCTGGCTCGGATCACTGTAAGGTACTGTTCCAGCTTTCACCTCGAAATACTAAATAAGAGAGCAAAAATATCAATCGTGATGGTCGATATTTCAACCGTATTGCTTTCGAGTAGAGGCAAAGATTCGCTTTGTATAAAGACAGAACAAAATAAAGAAACCTGCATTTTATGGGATGGAGAACAGAGGCATGGTCGATTTTGCCCCTGAATGTCATTAGCCAAGTTACGCCAATGTTCAGAGTTATATATAGACCAACAAACAAGTGAATACAGTAATCTTACAAGTGCAAGTTACGAGAGGAACGAAACAGAAACACTTGTAACAAATACACTAATTGTTACTTTTGTTTCTCTTTCATGTGATAAGAGTCTTTGATACCCATTCTTGCAGTATCTAACTTGGATTCTGACAACAGTCACAAAAATTGACTTGCAGTGGCAAAATGTGTTATTAAGTGGCAGAATGTCTGTGATCTTGCATGTTTCTAGTGCGAAATTTTAAAATATTGTGATGCCAGTGGCACAAATCCATTTCGAGAACTAGTACTTTTTGCAGTATCTCATTTGGTACTTTGGTGGTCAAACGCATAGGTGGAAATAATTCTCAGCCAGCTGAACAACGTAAAAAATATAACGAGGAACCTAATGAGATCCGAAATGGTGAATTCAGTTTTAGGAATTCGTGTGGACTTCGCAGGAAGGAACAGTACTGTGGCAATTACGAACTTGTATAGACGCTCTTGGGTCACCCTCGGTGGACTAGTGGTTAGCGTGCTCGCCATTGAGCCCAAGGTTCACGGGTTCGATCCCGACCGAGGGCGATGGACTTTTAAGGGTGATAAAAATCCGGAGCACCACTTTCTTCGGAGGGGAAGTAAAGCCGTCGGTCCCATGTCTTACGGCATGTAAAAGAACCCTACGGGCATGAATAGAACTAGTAATGCCCGTCTCTCCAAGTCTCTGACAGTCACATCAGGATTGAGTAGAACTTGTGCGGTCAGTGGGCTGGTCACCCGCTACATCAACGCACATGACCATAGAAACCTCCGAAAGGAGGCCCCCAATGCTCCGCGATTGGAGCGACAAGGGGACTAACTAACTATAGACGTACAATCGGGACAATGGATGTATACAGTTATCGAAGTAGCCATAGGCGTAACTTGGGGTGAAAGGGGGGGATTCCCCCTCCTATATTTTTCTACCTAAGAATAGTTTTTTTTTGGCTACTGAGTTGAAGAGGGGCAAATAAAAATATGTTTTCTAACGATTATTTGGGTGGTGTAAAGAAAAAAAAAAAATGAAAAACCTGCATTTCAGTGGACGCAGAATAGAAGACGTCGATGATTCAGAATTGCTTTAGCTTCCTCTAGACTTTTAGATAAGTACTATATCTTAAGAGGTTTTTTCCTTCACCCAGCTACGTTATTTAACACATTTAACATGCGTCTCCTATTTGTACGAACTTCTCATGAGTGGCATTTCGTGTTCCAGTTGCTGGAAATGGGAAAGTTTAAAGCGCGGCTTAATGCAGAAGTGTAGATAACTATTTTTTTTTCAAGGACGGAGGCACGTTTTATCACAGCATGTGGGATGCTTTGGGGTTTACAGTATAAATCTGGTGGGAAATAATAAATACTGGTTGGTGACACTGCTGTTGACACTAACAGAATGGAGGATAATTTGGAATTGAGTGTAATCAGCAGAGGTGGGACAGCAATGTTTAAAGGTTGAAATGGAAAGTTCTACACAAAGCCGCATTTCTCATTATCTATCAGAGGTTGATGAATATTATTTGCAAGGAAAGTATGATAAATGTGAACAAACGCTCCGTCTGGTACGTGAAGAAGCTGATGCAACGAAATCCTTATTAGAAGTATGCAGTACGAAGAAATGCGTATTCAGTTGCGTAATAGAAAACAACATGTTGATATCAAAAGGCTTGGTAAGTATATTGTAACGTGTAGTTATAATTGTTGGACGCGTTCTGTCACAGTTCTTCAAGTCTCAATCAGAGCTCCAAAAATAAACGTAACCCACAGTACTTGCCACTTAAAATCTCGACCAGAGTTTGCGGTGTGCTGTGACGAGTATTTTTATGGAAGATATTTTAGAATGTATGTTACCCATTAAGATCGGTAATCGCAATAATAAATATTGAATTCCCTCCCTGTACCTTATGTATAAAAAGTAATTGTGGAACGGTTTACAGTGTAAAGCCCTTTTGTATACCCTGACCTACATCCAATGCATCTTATTGTCATTAATGAGGTATTGGGTTGAGATTTAGTGATGCAACTGTTACACCTGGTGTGTAGGAAATACCACTGCCAGAATGTAGAGAAGTTATAGAATGTGATGTTATGTAGTTTGATAATCAGGTACTCATGTTTCAGAGAAACATCCTGCCACCATCTTCAGGGTAAAAAAGCTCATTATCCTTGTAAATCAGATGTGGGTAGAAATTATGAAATTGTCTTTACTGTTTCAAGTGAATACATCACCATCTTAGTACATAATGTCAGTAGAATGAACTGATTTTTTAACACTTACACATTTGAGGTGTAATTGACTGGTTATTGTGTTCTAAGATGGTGATTTATTGATTTGTCTATACGTATACACAGTGAAAGATTAACCAGTTTAAGCATGTCTTTATTCTCTTTATATCACTTAAGTTTCCTCTGAAATACATTTCTGTCAAACACGCTGTGTCTCAATTGTATATATGACGTGTGCAAAATCAAAATTCTGTTTGAGGAATTGTTGGCTGACTAATGTACACATTCAACCTGAATCTTCCACTTAAGGTAAAGAAACACCTATGCTTAATTAAGTGCCATGGCATTAAGACATGTAGGGGAGTGACCCCACTGTATTTGTAAAGTAGGACAAACCTTCTGCATTATTTGAAGTAAATAATTGCCACAGCAGTAGAAATAATGTATATAAATGGTTAGTAATATTAACTGTAGTAATTATCCAGCAGCAACACTCACCAGCGTCAAGTAATGTTTTATGAAACATTCTTTACTGAAGGCCATCTTATGTAGACATGATTATTGAAGGTCATCAGAGTTTATTCTGATATAATAATTACATATTATGCATTTCTCAGGTAACTAACTTCATGGTACAAATTCCCCGAGCCATTACTGTACACAGAAGTGTCTGCCACTAAAGCCTGTTGTGAGCTACATCAGTGCAGTCCATATAGTCACATTTTGTTTCTGTAAGATCCATGTGACTGTTGTCCTCCCATGTATGACAAGGTCTACCAGGTTTTCCAGCAGCCTTGAAGTTTGGTAGTGAAGCCTGGGTGCTGAAGAAAAGAGATGAACAAAGACTGGAAGCAGCACAAATGAAATTTTTTTGAGACGTTTGTTAGGAATTACTGAGTTAGATAGGGAAAGAAATCAATCCATCAGAGAGAAACTTGGAGTGCAGAACATTGTTTTGGAAATACAAAAATGCCAGCAAGAGTGCACAACACTTAGAGAGAGTGGAGACAAACAGCGTACCCAAACAAGCACTGAAATATAAGCGAAAGGGGAAGAGAAGCAAAGGACACCTGAGGAAAAGATGGAAGGACCAGCTTCACCATGAGGGTTAAGGAACAGGCACTATGCCTAACACCTTACAGCTCATGATGATGATGGTGATGATGATGTTGAAGAAGAAGAAGAAAATTAAAAGAAATACGTATTAAAAAGCTTGCCTTCAGATATCTGTTAGTTGCAAATTATGAATATGTACTGGCCTTGTATATCGCAGAGTGAAGATTGTTTTACAGTGAACAATTGGAGAAGAGACATGTCAGCATTTTGGTATAATATAGACCATTAGGGATTTTCCTAGATACAGTGTATGTTGCTGGGTGATTTATAAAATATTTTAATTATAAATACACATAAATATGTGACACTACAGTAATGAACTGTTTGGTTCCACAGGGAATTTCTTTACTGTTGTGTTCGCAGTATGAATTCTGCTACATGATAGTTAAAATTGTGTTACCAGGCATTCAAGTGGGATATCCATGATGCTTATGAGATATGGAATGATGTCATGCACAACTTCTCAAAACTTCATAAGAAAATGAAAAGCCTTCACATTGTTCAAAAGGCCCCATTGAAGTGCTACTTAAATACTGTATATAATGGCTTGTACTGGGGCTGGTGGCATCCAAACGGCCTGCAGTGTGACAAAAGTCATGTTGAAACATGCCTGCAGATGGCAGTCAGCTGTTTCAAGAAAGGTATGTAGAATGTTAAGTAACAGCTTTATGTAATGTTGCATCTGATCTGAAATATTGGCTCCTGATTCTGTTAGAATCAAAAGCAAAATGAAATATATATTTATGTACATATATATTTATATATTTTTATATATATAATGTATATATATATAATTATTGATGCAAAATGAAACGTTTACAGTACAGAACTGTTCCAGACATTGCTGAATGGCACAGTACTAAATACAGTAACCAGTTGCTGAGAAAATGTAGGGATGGAAATTAAACACCCTTTTTTCAAACTCAGTTGATATAGGACCCATTTGTGAAGTAACGTAGTGAAAGTGGAACAAACTGGACTGATAATTCTCCAATAATTGAGTGCCATTACATACTGAGGGAAGGTGTGGTAAGGTTCCTTTCAATAGAAGAAGGCCAAACAACATGGAAGGCGTATTGCTAGCTCAGAGTGTAGTAAAGACGGATAAATTTCATTGTTGTCGTATTATAATGCTGATGTTTGCCGTGAGTGTTGTAACTACTACATAAAGTTGGAATATTAAAGTGAATCAGATTTTCTTGTTATGTAGATATTACATGAATTGCCTACAAGATTTAAATAACGTTTGATTAGAATTAAAGTTACAGTTTTTCAAGATCATTTTGTGAATTGCCATGCCATAACTCATGTGGTTAGTTGACAGCCTCTTACTGCGGAGACCCACATTCAATCCCAGGCCCGTTCATGTGAGATTTGTGGTGGACAAAGTGGCACTGGTACAGGTTTTTCTCTGAGTACTTAAGATTTCCCCTATCAGTATCATTCCACCAATGCCCTATACTCATTCATTCATATGTCACCAGTGTTCATCCTGAGAATATGTAAGTTGATTTATATGCTGATGGACTATAGCATGTTAATAAATTAAAACTTTTGTTTCAGTTTTAGAAGTGTGCCATGATCCATGTCCAAGTTCAAGTTTCTGTAACACAGAAGACATAGTTTTGTGTCTTATGAAGAAAGTTTCAAGTCATCTCCTCAATGTTGATGGAGAAGAATGCCTGCTGTTACTTGAAATATGTGGAATTGTTATTTACATACTGACCGAACTGCAAGCAAAAAGAGAAATAATTATTAAATGTACGAATATCATTACTTTTATTTTGAGTATGAGAAATCAGTTGCTGTTAAGTGTGAATTTGGCTTTTAAAAATAAACAGAATGAAGCAGTAAAAAATTTCAAATTTGGACTTCATGAAGTGAATAGTGCAGTGGGGAAATGTGATTTTGAAACTGTGCTTCAAGTACTGAAGGCTGTGTGTTGCATATGTTACATTCAGATTGGAGAGTATGCAAAATGTGTTGCATGTCTGGAAGTATGTGAAGATAGGGCTGATAAGTTGCAGGTTATATACAGTTATTTGAAAGGTATGTATGTTGAGATCTACAGGGTAATAACACGTAACTCCATGGTACAGGATTGTTCTTTTGCAGATGAGGTTATTTTCTGTCTGACAAAACCTGAAAAGGAATAAGAAGAATAATAAATGTCATTGTGACCACAAGACATGACAGTTGGACTCTGTTGTGGCCAGTACATGGTTCTTATGGTCTGTTAATACCATCTCCCACCTTTGCCTTGGTGTCTCAAGTGCAGTTTGCTTTGCAGTTTCCCAACCAATATGTGTGTGTGTGTGTTGTGTATGTATGTATATATATATATTATATATATTACACACACACACACACACACACATGCACAGTAGCCCCTCAGTCATCCAGACTATGGGGGGGAGGGTGTCCAGATAACTTGGGAGTCTGGACCACCAAGGGAAACACCATGATATAGGTAGCATAAACAAATCTTAAATAAGAGAGAGAGAACTGTGAAACTCGCAAGATCATGTTCTTACTGTGGCAGTGGTAAACGAAGACTGACTGACTGTCTCATCCTGCTTTATCCACGCCACATCGCCACATGTGTGGAGTATAGATTCTCCCACATTCCTCCCCCAGGTGTTCCAGATCATTGACCAGATCACCCAGACATCAGACATAGATGAGATTATTTTTAGTCTGAAGTTAACTTGACCATCCAGGGATGCGAACCACCAAGGTGCAGATCACTGAAGTATTGCTATATACATGTTTGCTTTTCCTGTGCATGCTACATATCCCTACCACTCTAGCCATGTTTTATGTTTATTTAGCAGGATGCAAGTGTCTTGGACCATATAGCATCAGTAGTAGATAAATGAATACAAGTAAGGAGCATTGGTGGAATGGTGTTGACAGGGGAAGATCAAAATACTTGGTGAAAAACCTGTCCCATTGCCACAGCACTCACCAAAAACCCCATGCGCTAATCTTTCATGACTTTGTCATTGTGCCAGTGAAGAGTACAAATTGTGTTGTTCCTGTTGTAATTTTTCTATTCCTCAGTTATTTCATCTCTCAATTTTAAGTGTTCTTTACAGAGTAAAAAAAGAACACCTTATATGGTGGTCATGTCTATGTGTGTTGATCTAGTGCCAGTGCCTAAATCATTTGGAAAGATTTTCTTTTTTAATTTTGTGCTGGAGACTCACTAAAAGTTGTCAGGAATTTCCAGTTTCAGCCATATTTATCCATAATAAAGTCCACATTACTTAAGGCCATAAATGGACTTTTTATGTGTACCATAAATCATGAATTGAATTTTATAAATGGATGAAAAAAAGGTATAATGAATTGCAAAGAAGGCTGTTGATATTTGTAGATTACATTTCCAGTCTTATCTCTGTTGCCTTTTTTCTTCTGTCCCCCTTTGCTGATTGTCTTCTGCTCAGCCCTTTGTTCTCAGACACTCAGTCTTTTCCTTCCTGTAGAGCAGGGGCATCCAACCTTTTTCTGGCAAAGGGCCACAGCCATTATTGTGGGCTGGTTTGCAGGCTGCACGTGTAAAATTTACAATAAGCGGTATACCTAACCACCTAAATTATTGTATTACCCCAGGTTTAGAGGATGAGATAGGTTCTGCCCACATAAAGAGAAACTTTTGAAAATGATGTTTTCTGTTATGCACAGTGAACATTTCCAACAACATGCAGCTTGGTATGTATTTTAAAGTGTTAACATCAGAAGGTAGGCTGATACATTTCTATAGACTGTATGAAGTAGGGGCAACACTTGCAGTATAGGCTAAATGCAAGCGTCAGCATTTAGTCTGTCTACAGTGCAAAGCAATTACTTAAAACGAAATAAAATAAAACACTTCAGCATGAAATTTTAATATGACAAGCAAAGTTCAAGGAAAAAGCAAGAAATTTTTTGTCAGTCTGTAATAATTTTTAGACTAAGTATATGCAAAAACAGTGCTAACTGCTATAAATATAGAGTTTAATATATTGCATTAAAATGGCCATGGTATTATCAGTTGTGCATGAAAGGATCTGAGCATAAAACGGCAAGTCCTTCCTGTACTCAATGAACACCTGTATTAAAGTACTCCTAAAACTGTGTTTTATGCTTCTGTGCTGTTCATTTCATAATATGTATGTTTTTCACGAGGCACTCTTTAACTTGCAGCATATGCCTGCTACCACACTAATGATGCAGATGCTTGTTTACTCAATCTGCTTAAACTAGAGCATATGGCTCTCAGCACCCAGATGAAAGTTAGAAGCCATCTTCTTCATGGTTCACTTCTTGCAAAACAGGGAAGGCATTTTGAAGCACTGCAAGAGTTTTTCGAGCCATTGTCTATAGGTCTTCAAGATACACGAGAGAAGAAGGATTTCTATCCTGTAACACTGTACCATATAGCTGAAGAATATGAGACATTACATTCCATGTCTGAAGCTCATTCTCAGTCTGATGTAAAAACAGTGCAAGATCATGGAAAGTGCAGCTCCCAGCAAACTAAGTCGTTGCATGCTTCCTTCCGAGCTGATCGCTTGGACACACTCCAACATCTTGTACAGGTGAGTGTAAGATGTACCACTGAACCATTGATTTGGGGTTTATTATGTAATTTTGGTGCAAGTAGAACTGTAGAAGTTGGCTCTGAGCTTACACACCATGTCATGCAGTTGTTTGGGGAATGGACGTGAAACGCCACACATCTTTAACTTCAGTACTAGATTCAGTTGAGTGGTCAGCTTCATGCTCCAACTGCTTGATTGCCAAGCTGTAGTGGGTGTGGTGGCAAAGAGAAGAATCCTTGTCCCAGTCAGGAACTGAAATCTGGTCATCCAGTTCATAGCCAGATAATTTGTTGACTGAGCTATCCTGGCAGAGTATTTTGAGATATGTATGATGTCTTGTGCTTTGCTTTACTTGCTATGTTATTTGACAATTTTTGAGCCAACCACAGAAGTTTCTCTAGTGTCATATGTATGGTGACGTGGAAGTGATCTTATTTTCTGAGAGATTATGTCTGTATGGGTTGCATATTTTGGAAATATCTGTTTGTTCTCATACAAAACATTCACAAAAATAACTTTGTGGAAGGAAGCATATAGAAAAACTTTGAGTTTTTATAATTTTTCTGGATCATTATCTATCTTCATTTCTTTTGAAATTATTTTAACTGTCAACTTTTAACAGCTGGATGTGTATGCAAGCTTTTACTCTTATAGGTACTAAGAGAAGTTGAAGATAAGTCTGCAGTGGACATCAATTCTACGTTCAATTTTCAAGTAAAGCTTTTAAATATTTTGCATCCACAACCTGAAATTAACCTGCCTGTAGCTCTGTTCAAACTGGCAACAGCTCTTGCTGCAGATGGGGTTAGTATGTGCTTGTGTCAGAAAATACTTAAGTTTGATCAATCTATAAACAATCCAGTCAAACAGAAGTAAAACAGTTCCGTTTTTACAAAAATTCACTACATGTTTCGGCCAGTACGTCCATCATCAGGTGAAGTTAATAAAAAGTATAATCAACAATAACATGGCTTGCAGTTGTATAAATTGTGGACGTCTCTTTTTCGAGCAATTGCATTACTTAAAGGAAGCTTATCTATTACATTTAACTATATAACAATAAATATTAATTCTAGTTTTAGTCCTACTCTGCGTTACAGTAGACTCCACCTTGGAACCAAATAAATAACAACATGACACCTCATCAAAGAGAAAACACAGCAAGAAGAAAGCAACTGTGTACAATTAAAATACGACAAATATATCATGAAGTAAATGGACAAATAAGAATATTCAACATACTGAATTGTGCATTTTTAAGACATTTAAATGGTCATACATTAGAGACTAAGAAATCAATCTTTTAATAATCCAATAACTTGACCATTTTATAAAATTGTATAAATTTCTAATAATTCAAGATTCTTCCTACAAGACTTGATATAAGTAATGCAACTACTTGCACAAGAGATGTCCTCGATTTATAAAACTTCTGGCCATGCTGATCTTTATCATACTTTTTATTAACACGATGTTGTGTAAGGAAGAGGCCTCTTTGAATATTACTTCTGCCCTCCTTTGTATATTTTTTAAACAGCTTTGTCTGATGATGGCCATACTGGCCGAAACATGTAGCGAATTTTATAAAATCAATCGTTTTTAAAATAAAAGTAGTTGTGTTTGAGTAGATTGTTTATGGATAAATTGAGTTACGATAACACGATGGGACATCATCTCCGAAGATCACACCTAAGTTGCACATCATTGTCTACATTCTTTTCAAGTTTTGTGATCACAAAAGGAATTAATCAGAATTAGGAATTAGGGATCACATTAGGAATGCCCAGTTTGTTGCAGGGATTTAAAATTTTTTAGGCTAACAGTTTTCACTGAAAACATGGATTCCATAACCAAAAAACATGTTCATCTTTGTACTATATACTATCAGGAATCAATCTGGTAACTGTGATATATTGGTATAACAATTATACCTGATACAGAACGAAGATCCCTGTTGAAATTTTGGTTTGTTCTGGTTTGATGTGTTATGGTCATGCCTGTTGTTTTATACGAGTGTGAAACTTTGTGTTTCATAGGCTGAGAGTATTCAAGAATAGGGCTCTAAGTAAGATACATGGACCTGCGAGGGAGGAAGTAGCGTTGTGTTGGAGAAAACTGCATAGTGAGGTGCTTCGTGATTTGTACTCCTCGCCCAATGTTATTTAGGCAATAAAATCAAGGTGGATGAGGTGGGTGGGACATATGGCAAACATGGGAGAGAAGAGAAATGTGTATAGGGTTTTGATGGGGAAACCTGCAGGAAATAGACCTTATGGATGGATCTTAAGGAAACAGAATGCGAAAATGTGGACTGGATTCAGCAGGGTCAGGACAGGGACAAGTGGTGATGTCTTGTGAACATGGTAAGGAACGTTTGGGTTCCAAAAAATGCAAGGACTCTGACTTGACTGAAACCGTGATAGCTACTCAAAGACTCTGTTCTATGGAATTAGTTAATTCATCGTGATGATTAAACAGTGCAGTTAAGTGACTAAACACATTAAACTGTTCAATTGCAATTAGAAACTTTAATGTTACATAATTTACATGTATTTTGCAAGTAAGGGAGGTGTTGGGGTTATTTTGCAGTGCGATCAGCTGAGAGCATACCACAAATCATTGAGCTGTGCAGGTGGAAGTGTGTGGTGCAGTGGGACTGTGTAAATGTGTTTTGCCAGCAGGATCAAGAAGCTTGTAGCCGAGTAAACTATAAGTAAAACTTAGACCCATTACAGTGCATGCTGGAAATACTCTCTGTTATGTGTACATGCCTGGTACCTACGTAAAAGTGTACATGCAGGCATTGAAGTTATTTCTGAGAAACAGAGAAAACTTGAAACTTCAATCTGAGAGATTTCTGGTGGCAGTTTTCATGCTTAGCACTGATTTAGCTCAATTTCTTTTCATTGAACACTCATTTTGTTTTGGTTCTTTTCTAACAGTGACCCTGTCTGTCTTAATTTATTTGATTCTATGAACAGCTTTTCTGTGTGAAACTGTAACAACCTGCAGTGTATGCACAACATCTTCTTTTCACTTTTCACATATGTGCCATACACGGTTTTCACATGTGTATCATATGTGATGACTTGTCCAAATGTGTGATGCACGCATGGCATGTTGACGGAGGAAATAACACAACTGAATAATTTTTTATCACAGTAGTTAAACATAGTAGCATGGGGCTCAGGATTTATGAGTGGACTGGCATATAGCACACAGACTGACTTCATTATGGCTTGATCGACAGTGTGTTGAAGCAAAATTGACAAGAAATTATAATTTTTTATCTTGGGGGGGGGAGGGGGGGGTGTTTGGTTCCGCAAGGGCTCCAAATTTCCAGCCACCATTTTGACAAGAGGAATGTTTGTTGCCTCCACCAGAGTGGCTCAGCAGCTTTCAAGAAGATCTCAGATGACCACACTGTATTGTGCATTGGAGATGTGTCTGTTACAGTGTAAGATTTTATGTTATTTGTTGCAGGACTACAGTTCAGCAGGGAAGATTTTTATGGAATTAGTAACGCAGCCAACATTACAGCCTATCCCTTCTCTACTAACACAGCTGCCTCATGTCAGCGTTATCTACCACAGTACTGCAGTCTCAATGCTCAAAACAAACCAGCTGAACCAGGCAGAAATACTGTGCAGACAGGCAATCAGCTACTACTCCAACAGGAGTTACTGTCCCAGAGATCTGGAACACAGTCTCCTCTGCTTGGAAGATGATCTAGTAGCTTTTATGCTGCTAGCACAGGTGCATAAACTTAAAGGAGAAGAAGTTAAAGAATCAGAAATCCTAGACAGGTAAGGTGTATGAAAGCTGTCACACTGCAATAGTCTGAAATGTTAACATGAGTGATTGCAGAACAGCTACATCTGGTGTGGAAGAAACACCATTATGAAGATCTATAAGTTGTACAAAATAGAAACCAACAAAATACACAGTTGCATGATTTCAGGCTTCCGCTGCAGAGTAAATGAGATCTTCGCTCTTCTAGGATGTTACGCAGCGTAGATGGGACCTGTATATTCCAAAATGTTGGCACCTAATTGCCAATCTACACTGTGTAACATCCCAGAAGAGCAAAGATCTCATATACATGGTTGTTAGGGAGACACCCCGAATTGTTTTTAATCAATTGCCTACATGTTGTGGTTCAGCTGGACCAATATTGAGTTCTAAGACTTTTGGAGCACCTTGTTAATGGCCGAACTTGGTTTTAAATGTGTTGGAGTTTGATTAAAGACAATTAAGGATGTCTCCCTAAAAAGCAGTGTATTGTTGATTTGTATTTTGTACAAATGAATACAGAAATACACAGTAATATGTAGCGATATAAGAAGGTCTATTAATTCAGTGGCATCAGGTAATGTAATTCTGATAATTGTGTAGTTACACTATCATTTAAGAGGAGTCGCATGTGATGTATTATCAGCACCATCTGGATGTTAACAGACTGTGGCTGGAGCAGATAATATATTAAGTAAGTCTTCAAGCGAATTGTGTATCACCATGTGTTGTCGGGACTTTGTCCCACTGCAAGATACGCACTAATGAATTGCAGTGTTTCAGGACAGAATACTTGTTTATATGACAGTGTATGAAATATAGTTTCTAAAGTATTCTGATATTAAGTACAAGTGCATTATGGTACATATCAAATTGGTGGTGATTTAGATATTTGCGGTCTATGATTGAAGAAAGGCAAGTGATTTTTTTGGAGGGACAGGAGTTCCAGGTCCTTTGAACCCATTTAGATCAAAATTAATACACTTTGATCCCTTGAACTTCAAAATAACATGGTTTTACTGACTAGATAACATTGATGAATACAGTATTTATTTATTCATTTTTTGCCTGTTTAATGACACATTCAGTGGCTCAGATTATGTAGTGTTGCATAATGGAATGATCAGTGAACAGTGAATTGGAAGGGATATGGAAGGAGCTGGTCATTATATAATTAGAGGTATTGTACCTGCATCTGTGTTGCAGGAGTGAGGTGAACCATGAAAATTCTCAGTCAGGAGTCAGTCTTAATGCCAAAATCTGAAGCCAGGTCCTCCTAAATACAAAGCATATTGGGGAGTGCATACCTACATTATTAAATCAGTTAAGTTTAAATGAAACATCTACTGTATAGTATATTTCACTCTGCCAAACTAAGAACGAAAATAAACATGAAGCTGACCTCTCAAGATACTGTGCCACTGAGAGCTGGCACAAACCCTACAACAAAATGATTAAGAACAAAAATATAATTCCGGAGTTCCAAGAGGAGGTACAGTGGCAACTTTCCGACTAATCATCAGCGGTGATTTTTAGCACCTCATTTATACAAGCTGTTGATTTACCCTCACCTGTGCGGATCTTGTGCAAAGAAGATAACTCCATAATGAATCTAGAGCAGCTCCAAAAGCGTACAGTTCAACTAATATCCATTAATTGTGACATTATACCGGGGAAATGGAATTCCTCCAACTGCATGAGCATTAAATACTACTACTACTACTACTACTATACTACTGCTGCTGCTGCTGCTGCTGCTGCTGCTGCTGCTGCTGTGCTGGTGAAGAATGTTGCTCAGTAGAAGTCAGTTAATGAAGTGTATTAACTCTGTATGTAAGAAATGTGTCATGTCTTCACAAATTTGACATCCTGTGTTTCATAGGTGCCTCAGGCTTGTCAGCAACTACAAAAGAAGTGTAGCTTCAGTGGAACACAGCACTGTACATGAGCAGACTGAAGGTGTTAATGCTGATCATTACACAACTGCTGACTGCTTTGGAAGCAAAGCTGCATCTTTGGAAAGCACATAATTATCAATGGAGAGGTGCAGGTTTTCAGAATGACTGTTTCTTTGAATTGAAGCAGGCCCTGCTCTGCAATCCAGGTAATGCCTGTGCTCCATTGCTGCAAAAAGTTAATTTCATACAAATATTTGTGTGGCTGACCTGAAGTACTGTATATGCTGGAACACAAGAAAACTCTCAAGTTTTAATTTCAGAAACTTAATTTCTGGGCTATGTTCACTAGATAAGGTAATTGTAAAATATCGCTGTTAAACTAAAATTCATTGAAAGTCAGAACACCAGTTCTGTTAGTAATGCTCCTACTACTACACAGATGGATTGCCACTTGGCTCCGGCATTTGCTGACGCCACATCAGCTGTTGCAAATTAGATGTGGTATGAAGTTCATCCTGATGATTTTGTGGTTTTCATAATTGTGGTAATTCTGTGCTGCCACACATTATTGTATTATAATCTGTATGTTTGTTACATTTACCAAATGTGAGTTTCAGTTAGAAATAATTGTGGTGGGAATTAGTGACGCATAGCAGCTGGTAAATGTCAGGTAGAATGTAAAGATATAAGGTTCACATTTATGCTGCATGTGTAAGATGATCCAGTTTTGGGGGACTTTTTTTAGGGTTATCAGGTCGTCTTTTATGCTACCTTTTTATCTACTGTCTGAACTTTGTGCAATATCAGAACACCATACAATAGGTGTTAAAGGGTACAAGAAGTTAGGAAGTGTATACACAATGTAACTCTTCTGGCATGTTCACTCTGTTGCTGTCTCTATGTTTTCAATTGTTGGATGTAAACCTTTTTCATTCCTTTATAAATAATGTATATCTCATGATTTCAAGCAAATTTGTTTTTCCTCGCTCAACAAACATATCAGGGTAGAAATCATGTGACCTAAATTATATAAGAAAGGCTATGATAAACGCTTTGGCTTAGTAAACAAATGTTAAATTCATATGTGACTACTCACTTTTAGTTGACACTTACTGCAACTAGCAAAGCATCAAAATTAACCTACATAACAAAGGATTAAACAGTTGATACTGCAGCTTCATTTTTCACTGTTCAGGCTTCATTCTTCTCATTTAATATATGTGTCACGGTCATTTCTTAATATAGCATTACGTTGAAAGAATAAAAGAAACATATTTTCAAGAGTCTCATTGTGATCAAGACTTTCTTTTGTTTCTTGCATATGCGGATTTAGGCACATTTGGAACGACTGTTGAATTTTCCAGTGTAATAGTTCAGAAATCTACAGACAGCATCCCGAGTCTGTATTTATCTCAATCATAATGCTTTGGAAAAGTGTACTGCTCATAAAGTGTGTTTTATTCTTCTCTACACCTTCTGTTTGAAACATTTTTCACACCTATAATATTTAGCGAGTTATGCTGGGGATGCTCATGGAAATGCGTATGTTCCTGTAAGATGTCCATTATTTTTGTCTCATCTTAACTAACACTGAAATTAATTTTTCGTAAAATTATTTAAATATCGTGAAAATCCATTACGAAGTTCTTGAGTTGTTATATGCATAGAGAAAACAATTTTAATGGGCCTGATACTTGTTAGTGTGGACCCCCAGAATTGACTTTCATAAAACTGAGTAGATCAAATGGACATGCTCTTCCTATACATTTGCTGCAAGGAATAAATAAAAAGGTAGGGTAACATATATATAGAAATATTTTTAAACAATACTTCATTGCAGAGTGAAGTCCCTATTTAAGGTCTGTGTAGGGTAAAATAAATTTAACTGAAACTGAGGATGGAATTAACACTGTGATAATTGGCCTGGGACCACAGAAACTACATAACTGATGAGTGAAAAGCTTTGAACAAAAAGACATTAAATGGGGATTTTACTGTACTGTATCTTATATGAAGAATACAGCCAAGTGTTATTCATTGGTATAATTGACACAGGATAATTAAGTTAACAATTTCTCTGTCTTCAGGAGATAAGGATGTGGGTTCTTCCTACAAACGGTTTATGGATGAAAATCATCAGTTCCACGTGCATGATAAATCACAGCCGCTGAACCAGTGTGTTAATCTTCATGTTGAAAACTGCAGTAGTATTGCATTAAAACATTTACTGCAGTCACAAGCCTCAGATGAAAGTGATGTGGACATGTTCATAGATTCGTAACTGCTGTTGCTACTTGTCAGTTAATACATTTTATATGCAATGGTTTTGGTATGTGCTAACAAGCTCATAAGATTAAAGAACTGCTGCAGTTATCAGTACAAAGTCACTTTTGTTCTTCAGATATTTATTTTGTCCCCAGTCCCACCAGTTGTAATTAAGTGGGTAGCACTCCTCTTTTGTATTTGAGGGGCCCTGGGTTCAAACCTCAGCCTGGATACTGGCTATACTGATTGAGATTTTTCTTGCTTTTCCCCAAGTCTGTCATGGCAAATGCCAAGTGATTCAAATCAGGCCACATCTGCTTCCTACCTCATCCTTTCCAGTTCATTATTCACTAAGAATCCCACCAACGCTATACAAGATGATGCAAAAGTCAGTTCCACTAGAGATAACATGTTAAACATAGAGCGTCAAGTGACTTTTGTGCCAACTGTATAATCTGGGCTACTGACAGTAACATCAAACAAACAATCCCACTGTCATACTGTCCTTTGTCAGTCTCTTAGGGGCATTTCCTGGGAAGTACCAAGTACACCAATGTAGCAGTAACGATTTCTACTTGTACTTGTACAGTTCAGGAAATTGACAGAATTGGAGGAGTTTCAGATGGGGGGAGAGAGAGAATTAGGCACACATTTTCCGTACCCACCCCATGAACGGCAGTGACTATGCCTCCATTGAATACAGTAAGATTACATTGTTCCTTTACCCTTTGAATACACTGTTCAGTTATCTTGACAGAATAAAGCACAGTAGTTATTAGTATTTGTGAAGTGAGTGTACACGCCAGGCAAGGTGCCTTGTGAAATCCTAGATCAGCACATTCCATGTTCCCTTAGTGTCGATAGTTGTCATCAACCTGCACACTAAATATTTAACAGAAAGAAACCAGAACAGTTATCCCCAAAATTCCAAACTGGCCATATACCGCATGGGGCCTCTTCGCCGAAACCTCAGGGGAGCAAACACTACCAAACAAGAGGCATGGTCAGAGTGGAAAAATAATAAAATACAGCAGGGGGATGGGCTGCTATCTCGCTCCCACTACAGATGGCGGGCAGCGGTGTTGATTTACCACCCGACTTGTCATGTTATGAAGTACAGGGCTCACATAAACCATAATTTTCTATACCAAAGGAATTGTACAGATATTAGGACTCCCACTTATAAATATTCAGATTACTGGAGTGTAGCTTACGTTCTTGATAAAATAACTGTAAGTCTATAATTATTTGAATCATTTACTCACCCCTTGCAAATTTTTTGCATCCACCAAGAGTCTGGCATGAGGTATTTTTTAATTTTAAAAAATTGCGTGGGCCACTGTATGCCAGGCCACATGAACCATCTAGCCATTGGCATTGTACCAGCCTAGGCCACAACAACCAGGACTGCTTCGTTATAGCCCTGGTCCGTGTAAGATTAAACACAATTCACATTATTTGTTCCCCATGGGTTGCAGCACACATTGTAGTCTTTGAGCTTTAAGACCCTGTGCCTACAGGTTATGTTCAGCACTTGAGATATTCACATACAGTGTAATGTTGATAAAGTAATGAGTGCAGTAACGAGTGTTTTTAAGTTCACACAGTATTTTCATACACTGATACATACCGTATATTCTCGAATCTAATCCGCACCCTTTTTACAGTTTTAGAGGGCTAAAAAATCAGATGCGGATTAGATTCGCGTGCGGATTAGATTCGCGGTCTAGAGCTGGATTTTGGAAAAATGATTGAGCTGCTGTACGTGCCGTAAGAACAATACAATACAATAATCTATTATTTTATTGTTTATTATTATAATAATATAATAATTGGGTCCAGTGAATTTCCTTCGTGACGCCTCACACCCTCTGATCGCTGCCTTGTGTTTCCGCCATAGTCGAACGTAACTTTCATCAACTCCAAAAATTGCAGCGGCTTTGCGGTTTCCATTCTCCTCTGCGCACCGAATAACTTCACGTTTGAACTTTGCCGTATATGAGAGTCGTTTAGATTTCAGGTGTCCCTCTTCCATAACTACGGTACACGACAAATTGGAACAAGCACCTCCCACGTTTCAACAACTAAGGCTCAGCTGGCTTCAGACTTCTGTCTTCTTTTGAGAAAGGCCCCGCCTCTATCGGTATGACTCATCGGCCACAGGCGTAGCGTCGGATTTTAACGCATTGGTAACATCCAATATTATTCAATCAGTCGCCCCGTGGGCAAGGGGTGGTTGAAGGAAAGGTGCGGATTAGAATCGCGAACTAACTTTTTTTTTCGTTTAAGAAGTCGCTAAAAACTGGGTGCGGATTAGATTTGAGAATATACGGTATATTTCATACTTGATTCCTTTATTATGGATCTTGAGTAAACGTAATTAAACAAAATTAACAACATCAAAGTATAAAGTCTGCTAACCCCAGCTGTTCAAGAGAAAGGGTTGAAACATATATAATTTAAGGAATTCTAGGTACAAATGGAAAACTGGAAGTGCAGTCAAAGAGACAAGTGTATCAGTCTGAGCAGAGGGTTCAAGATAGTGTGTGCTTAGCAGTGCAGTTAGTATTACTGTGCCAGACTGATTGACAGCATAAGAAATTCACATTTCCTGATAATGTACAAAATAAGCTGGTTTTGACTAAATCATGTACACTGATAACAAAACTGTCAGTGAATGAAGTTGTAACGTGCACATTTTTTATCATTCTATTTTGTGCTTGTATACAAGACATGATAATGAATGCACATTACACTTGTGCAGTTTGAAATAATGATATTTAAATAAGAAGACATGCCTGCTAACTATAAAACATATTCTAACATTGTAGTTGACAAAAATTATAAGAACACTAAGACAAAAATACAAAAGTAAAAAAAGAGGCAGTTTTGTCTCAAAATTCAATACCAAAAAACTGTAACATGATGAAAAATCTCTGCATCTGACAGAGGAAGAAGGCTTTCTCACAATCCACCCTAGTGGAAATATTAACAGATGATGATGATGATGATGATGGTGATGGTGTCAGCTGTTTTGTAAAAGGGAATGTGGTAGCAAACAGTTATGTCAGATAATCACAGGTGTAAGAAGCTGAAGATCCTTATGAGGAACAAATTAATTCATCACTTCACAGAAACTTCCCAATTACCCAATGTGAAGAATTAAAAATAAGGCAGTAAGCATCTTACTGCCATCCACCACTACAATAGGAACAATGGCACATGGGTGTATAAGATGTACCCAAGATGTACCAGCATTGTCTAGAAAAAAAAAATGCTTGTTTTGCATTCCAGAAAATATGGTAATTCATTTGGTCCATTATCAGGCTTCAAAGACCTTACATATGAAGAATGTTACAAGGAAGCTTTTCCTTTCTTTTCTTTTCTTTTTTTTTTTATTCACAAGCTATATGATAAAATAATTGTCACGACTTACATTCTTCAGGTGTGAGACATGTTTCCCACCAACATTGGCATACATTTTTACTTCTCCTGCCACGGGGTGGTTGCATATAGCAGTCTCAAATGGCACACATGTCATGCATAGTGAGAATTTATGTACCGTTATTTCACCATTAGGTTCACAGAGTCACTAATATTGATTGGTGAGGATAGGGAAGGAAGCAACTATGGCCTGACTGAAATTATTTTTCAGGAATGAGTGGAAAGTCACAGCTGTGAGTGTTGTGATCATGGACAACAGAATGTTAATACTTGCTGATGAGGTGCTTCATCAGTACTTGTACTATAGCCGTTGTAGACTTAAAACAAAAAGTTTGATGAGTTTTGAAAGGACAGAATATTTTGGACATAAATTATGTTGTTCTAGATGGCCTACATCACTTGTTGCTTTCGGACATAATGCTGTTCTTGAACGTAACAGCTTCATTATCTACCACATGCTGATTGATGATGGTGGCACACTCCTTGTTGTCCAGCAGTGTAACATGGTTCCCCATCACAAAGTGCACCTCCACTTCCTTATCACAGTACTGCGAAACACAACACAAAATATGCCTTACTATGTACTGTCTGAACAAACAGTATTATCAGATAAAATATTTTTGAGCAGGAGAGTATAGCCTTAATATTGAGTACCTACTATCTCATGAAATTCTCCTTCCAGCACACATACACTGGACTGACTCCCATTATAGAAGTACATTACATGAATCTGAGACACAGATTGGCTCCTCTGTGTTCCTTTTGTCCAGAAAAATGATGCGGCAATGCCTTAAAACAGGCCACAAATGCTCCTTTTTGATTCATTATTCACAACCATCCTGCTTATCCTGTAGTTCCTTTTGCACTTATTCACTCCCTCCCAGCATGTACTGATATAATATCTTAATACAGGCCATCAGTTCAAATTCATCATTCAGAAATGATACTGTCATTCAAACCTATGTAAATTGGATACTATAAACTGTTAAATAAACTGAGAAACATAAAAAAATCATTTAATTCCTTTGTCACATATCATGTAACAAAATGAAGAGCGGTTATATATATCTGATAAAATAAAGGTTTCAAATTTGTAAATCATACTGCAACTTCTCACAAATAGGTAGATATCTTACCAGAAAGAATTCTGTCAGGAAAGAAAACTTGGGACAAACTTATAACATTTTGCCATTTTTCACCGATATTTTGATAAAACAATGCGAACTACAGAACTGACAATCATTATTACATTTTAATGTTCTTACTGTCAATCTTGAGTGTATTGTTGATTAGGTAGGTATCTGATCTTCAATATGTTGAGACTATTTTGTGTAACTTTGTCCGTTGCCCTGTCTTTTTTAAAAACCACTACATTTCAAAAATCAACTCTGTTTCCTTCATCCAATAAACAGAATAATGAGGAAGAAAACTTACTATATTATGTGCCTTGGTAGAGGTACTTCCCAAGGATGGTCAATGATAAAGGAAATAGTCAGTTTTGGAATTGCAATGGTTATGTTAAAAAAATGGGGGTGATAAATTCCAGAAGAACAGTTCTATACAATGTGTTACACCACTGTCAAGAAAACATTAAACTCAAATACACATACAGAAAGGAAGGCTGGAGGGACCTGTCAATAAAATGTTATATCAGGTATTTTCTGTTACCATGACTTTAATCAAGAATATTCAAACTTTTCCTGTACTTTGTTTTTTTACATTAGTAACTCTCACCTGTGACAGTCCATAATCTTCCTGTGTTTGGAGAGCCATTATTGTGGGCCTCAATAGGGTAACATGTGATTTGATAGTCTTCTTATGTCCCCACTTGTAGCTTGAAATGGCTTTTAGACGGGTGTAGGTAGCAGCACCAACAGCCTTAAGATGCTTCATGCTGTGGTTTGTGTTGGGAAGCATTCTGATGAAGTGTTCCAACCTCTCATCCCAGCTCTTCAGAGGTGTGACTTTCTCAACTAACTGTTGGTTACACATAAGCAAGTGCTGTTAATGCCATTTAATAATTATTCAATTACATATGAATCACAAATCCAGATGAAAACCTGTGCCAGTTCTGCCAAAAGTACAAACCCTAATCACCTGTATCAAACTACGATAGAGTATAAAGCCAAGCATTCAGAGCCTTGAAACTAACTTACTAACACGGGAATGAACACTACAGAAAAATGTTTGTTAACTCCAAGATGGTGCTATTGCTCCGGTTTACCCTCTTTAGCTAGACCACGTGTATGGAGACGGGTTATGTACAACTGAATTACCACCAGTTATGAAGTACCAGTACTGAGAAGCTAGGGAAATGGGAGAATCCCAAATGGATGAAGAATATATTGTATGAAAACTGAACTTGGAAGCAAAAGATGTAAGTTTTCTGTTTCGTACCACAGATATAGCAGCAAATACCCAAAGATATAATATTCTGCACTGTCACCAACATGCATGGTAGCCACTGCTGTTGAAGCAGTGTGTTAAGTATGGCAGTACAGTTTTTGGGTAGATGCAAATTTTCATTCCCCTGCCTTTTAAAATTATATCAATACATTTTAGTCTCTTCATTTGAGTGCCATTCCTTCAAAGTTTTAACTACTATATATTGTCAAGAACAGCTACTATATCCCAGGCAAAGATAGGCACTTATTCTACAAGGTAAGGTAAAGTTGTCCCTATACATGTCATTAAGTTACACAGACTGAGTGGCTTCACCCATTCTTAATCTTTAGACTTGATGGAAGTGAGTGGTCAGCCTCATGCCCCAGCTACTTTTCCCCCCACGGAAAGAGCCCCAGTACCCATTGTATAGACAGCTGGGTGGGTCCCAGAGCCAATATGGATGGTCTGGAGAAGGCAAATCTCCTGCCCCTGCCTGAATTTGAACCCGATTGTCCAGGCTAGTCACTGTACTAACTACACTGTCCTGATTCTCAGTTATGAATAATCTGACCCAAACCTAGTCCCACTAGTAGGAAATCATGGCTCTGCAGTTAAAGGCAGCAAGTGTGTGAATTTGACTATTCACCTCTGTATTATGCCTAAGTGCAAGTACTTCACAAGGTTAAAGTGCTACTAAACTGTGGATGTTACTGACATATAGTGATAATGTTCACAATGTATGTATTTTGACTTACATCCTCCCCTCCATTAAAAAAAAAAAAAAAAAAAAAGGAGAGAGAGAGAGGAAGAAGAGAAAGAAAAAGAGAGAGAGAGAGAAGAAGAAAAGCCACTGCCCTTACGGCATTGTGCTCACATACAAGAAAAATTGTAATCTTTTTTACTTTAAATTAAAAATGAGTCACTGCAGACAAAAAATACAAAGATGTGTGTGTCTGGTGAGGTATTTGAGAACTGAAGAGAGATGTTTTATTTTTATGAAGTGTTCGAAGTGAATGCATTTAGGGGAGGTCATACCTGACCTGTGTTCATCCATTTATTTGCCTGAGCTTAAATGCAAGTTAACAAACCTCATAAAAATTGGTATGTCAGAAGAAAAAGGAACTGATATATAATACAAAACATAGATCTCATTAAGATCTGCAGTTCCTTTTTCAAAGTTTTGTGGTGCAGTATTTACCAAAATACAAGAAAAAATATTTGATAACTGTATGTTGTGTGATCTAATAAATCCCTTGAAAATGTTACAAAGTTTAGATATTTGGTAATGACACTAACAAATCAAAATTGCACACATGAAGAAATTAAGAGCAGATTAAATTCAACCCAGGATCCTTTGCTTCCCATTTGCTCTTTAAAAACATGAGGACTACAATATACAGAACTACAATTTTGTGTATTGTTTTATATGGGTGTGAAACTTGGTCTGTGACATTAAGGAAGGGTGTTCGAGAGTAGAGCACTGAGGAACACATTTGGGCCTACAAGGGAGGAAGCAACAGCAGGCTAGAGAATACTGCATAATGAGAAGCTTAATGATTTTCACTCCCCACCAGACGTCATTCACGTGATCAAATCAAGGAGGATGAGATAGAGCATGTGTCAGGCATGGGAGAGAACAGGAATGTATACAGTATTTCAGTGGGGAAACCTGAAAGAAAAGAATACCTGGAATACCAAGGTGTGAATGGGATGATAATATTAAAATGGATCTTATAGAAATAGGATGGGAGGGCATGGACTGAATTAATCTGACTCATGATAGCAACATGTAGCATGATCTTGTGAATGGTCTTTTAGCTTCCACAAAATGTTGACTAGCCAAAGAACTACTACCTTCTTAAGAAGGACTCTGCTCAGTGGAGTCAGTTCAATGTTATGTTGTGTGATCACCTTTGAAACAACAAATTGCGATAAACAAATCTGAAAATCAATGAGATATGCAAAAAGCGCTTGGACAGTAGGTGTGCTTCAAACAAATGCACCTTTAGTTATTTTCTCAGTGAAATGACTAAAGCAGCTTAACACAAAATTTACAGGCCCTGAATGCACATTTACATGAGTTAAGGCAGGGGGGGGGGGGGGGGGGCACAAATTCCAGTTGCCAGGTTGCCCAGGTGACTATATTTTGTATGGAGGCACCTAATATTTGTAGGTCTTCAGTATGGAACTTGCTTAAAGTCACCCTTCTGTTGCCTAGACTTTCAAGTTGGTTCTAGATTTTTGAAAAACTTGTGCAACCTGAGCGTTATCATGACACCCAGGTATTTTTAATCACATAATGCACAAATGCATGGGTCTACATTTTTTGCCATACCAGTGTACTACATGCTACAGTAGCAGAAACAACAAATGTTTAATATTTATCACCTCCATGTTTTATTGCTTAGGGAACAATCACAGCCTAAACTATTCGGACTTCAAAGGGTAAGCACGAAACAGTAATTTAAGGTGTCTGGTACCTGATTGACTGCAGCTGTTGTAGCCTCATGTGATGCCACAAGGTTGAACATTATGCATATAAGCTTGATCTCAAACTGATCCTCATTGTGACCAATGGAGCGCTCTTGGACTGTCTGCAAGAAGTCAGGGGAGCTGTCCACTAGGTAGACATGTCCCTCCAGTCCCTCTGTCTCCAACGCCAGTGCAAGTTCCAGTGCCAGAATTCCACCAAACGAGTATCCCAGCAGATTGAATGTGACACCTGGAGCCAGTCGGGCGCGTATGTGCTGCAGAAAAAATATGCAATTACAGTATGCATGGACTGAGTGAAGACACGGCGTTCATGATGTAAGATTATTTGTGTTCTTGGCATGAAGTGCTTGAATGGAAGGTGTCTTTCTACATATAATGTCCAAAATTAAGGAATGGATATGAATGAAATTTATTGATTGAGGTTCTCACAGCAGTGAGTGGGATCTGATGATGTACAGACTGGTGGAATTGAACTGATGTGTCAGATGGTGCAGCTGCCATCATCAGGGTGCATGATGTAGGCAGAAGGATCCCTTGAAACGTCAGTACATTTCTACCAGACTATATGACGTGACATCCAAGACAACAATAAAGTTAGTTTTGGTTTTATTGGCCTGACATAACTGCAACTTTTCACAAAGTAAGACTCAAACTTCATGAATTTTCAAAAAAGCCAAAGGGGCTTGGTACAAAATCTGTATGTTATAAAAAAAATAATATATTAAGATTTATGACTTTCACTTGAAACATTTCTTGGTATGCTGAATGTTTACTGAAATGTAAGAACAAATAATGTAACTTTTGCAGTGTAGTATCTGCATCAACAAGTTTGTTGTATCTGCAGTAAATTAAAACAGACTAATACAGTATGCAAAACAGCAAAGAATATACAGTAGAACCCTGTTAAGAAGTCTTTCAAGGGACCAGAGGATTAGGGACTTCTTAAGCAGGAAGACTTATTAAGAGGGAAAGCTTATTAAAAGCAACAGAATTTCGGGACTTTAAAAATCAGACTTCTTACAGGGGAAAACTTCTTATGCAGGGACCTCTTATCCAGGTTCTACTGTATACGAAAAATTTGAATACTACATTGCAGTACACCTATTCAGCGTTGCTTGGTCTTACCAATCCATGCCACTCTTTCTATGCAACACCTCGAGAGCAACAAAAGTGCTTCACCAGGTGGTTGTATGCAGGAAGTAGCATGTCCAACAGCAGGGTGCCTGCTTGACACTCAGTACATGCTTCCAGCACTGATGTAACTGTTAAGAGACTGTGACAGTCTCATCAGTGTAAACAGGTGTGTCATAAGAAGATTGATAAATAAAAAAAGGTAGAGGTAAAGCAATCCCATTACAGGCCTTGACAGACCCTTAGGGTTCCAGGAGGTTGAGGCTCCCAGTTTTCTAGACAATCGGCACATGAAGGTGGTAAGGTTGTCAGCCCTACGCACCGGCCGCCTTTACCCCCCAGGAAATATTCCTGGTACTCATTTCTGTTAGAGGCTGAGTCGACCCCAGGGCCATAGTGCGACCGAAACGATTATGTCAAGGAAAAATTCCAATGACACCATCGGGAATCGAACCCGCGACGTTCCGGTTTGTAGCGTAGTGCTTCAACCAACTGCGCCACCGCGCACCCCAAGATTGATAAATATCAAGTGAAATATATATACAGTATATATATATGCACACACACACACACACAGTAACAAAATTACAAATTTTGCGCTGAAGAGGTTTTATATAGCACTAAATAAACTCAAAAGAACATATTGAAGTGTTACATATTTTGTAATTTATAATTCAGTGTTTATTAGCCACCAACAAAATACACTTATCAGATACATGTACAGACATATTGCTTTATATTGTATATTCTTCAACATGTTTTGATCCTAACTGAACCATCAACAGGAAGATTACAATTTCAAGCGAAGTCAAGCATCCAACAACTAAACTTGCATATAGTATCACTGATGCTGTGTGATAGTATATGCAAGTATAGTTCTTAGATGTTTCACTTCCCTTGAAATTGTAATCTCCCTGTTGATGGTTCAGTTAGAACTGAAACATACTGGGGAATGTATGATATAAATAGTAGGTATCTGCATTTACCTGATAAGTGTATTTTGTTGGTGGGTACAAAAGAACATGTCTGAAGACCGAGTTCAATAAACAGCCAAGTAAGTAGGTATATGAGCATATGATGGATCTACTAAAACCAAGAAAAGGCCAAATGTGCAATAAACTAAGGAAAGATAATGTTCATGCATACGCATACTGATTAAGGCATTTGTAAGCCTTAACACTGTAGTTCTGAATGCAGGAAAAGACGGTACACAAACGCTTTGCTACATTTTATATGAAATGTTGAATTTGTATCTTAAACTTTTACTGTGAGGGGAGCTACATAAATTAAGAGTATTTGAATACGCATTCCAAAACCAATATAAAAATCAGGAAGCTGTCTAAAAGGACAAAAAGACTGTAACAGACTAGCTAGGCATGTTGTAAGACATGATTATGATGATGATGATATGGTAAAGTTTTTGGTTTATGAAATTTAAAATTTTTATTCACTAAACATTTATACTGGTTTGAGTGATAAGAATGTTTGATCCTGAGAGAGATGAAGTAGCAGGGGAAATGATAAAATTACATGAGAGACTTCACAATTTGTATTTTTACCTACTGCATATCACGGTGATCTGCAGTCATTAAGTACTTTAGAAAAAGTGGGAATACAATGGGGCATTACATCAGCTATTTATACACTTCAAAAATTTATTTAGGAGGGAGGTGCTGTATAATACTAACACAGAGGTTGGTACACCCATGAAACTAGTTAGGTTAATTAAAATGTGTTTATATGAAACCTATAGTAAAGTCCAGTAGGCAAACAGT
The DNA here is from genome assembly GCA_021186555.1 of Reticulitermes speratus. Taxonomy (NCBI): domain Eukaryota; kingdom Metazoa; phylum Arthropoda; class Insecta; order Blattodea; family Rhinotermitidae; genus Reticulitermes; species Reticulitermes speratus. The sequence continues at coordinate 9,223,175 of JAJKFL010000237.1, forward strand.
TGCCTGATAAATCTGCTATTCAGAATGGTTTGAAACTAGGAGATGCTTTACTGCCATTGTTTTTCAACTGTGCTTTAAAATATATGATAGGGACAGGTGGCAGGCTCTTGTGAGTGTGGTAATGAACCTTCGGGTTCCATAAAACATGGGGAATTTCTTGACTAGCTGACGACCTGCTAGCTTCTCAAGAAGGACTCTGCTCCATGGAGTTAGTTAGTTAGTATTGTTAGTAAGTTCCATGCACACCAGGATGGATTGTAACTAGATGGGTCACACCAGCTTCTGGTCTGTACTGATGACTTAATTTGTTGGGTGAAAGCATACATACCGTAAAGAAAAAAACAATCTTTGTTAGTCTCTAGTAAGGAGGTTCGTCTAAAAGTAAATATCATGTCCCATGAACAGAATGTAGGAGAGTCACCTAATAAATCCTTTGGAAAACTTCAAATATTTGGAAATTGTACTAACAAATGCAAATTGCGCAACAATGATAACAAATTAAGGTGCAGATTAAATTCAGGAAATGTCATAAAGCTTGGTCTCTAACATTAAGGAAGAACACAGGCTGAGGGTGATCAAGAATAGGGTACTGAGGAAGATACTGGGCCTAAGAGGGAGGACATAACAGAAGGCTAGTGAAAAGTGCATAATGAGGAGCTCCATGATTTGTACTCCTCACCAAATATTATTCAGGTAAACAACTCAAGGAAGATGAGATTGGTAGGGCATGTGGCAGGCATGGGGGACAACAGAACTGCATAGTTTTTTTTTGATAGAAACCTGAAGGAAAGAGACTGCCTGGAATACCTAGGTGTGGATGGGAGGATAGTATTAAAATGGATCCTACAGAAATTGGATGCGAGGGCATGGACTGGATTAATCTTGCTCATGATAGTAACAAGTGTCATGTTCTTATAAAATGGTAATGGATTTCTGGGTTCCATAAAATATGAGAACTCCTTGCCTGGTTGACAAACTACTAGCTTTTGAAAAAAAGACTTTGCTGCATGTAGTTAGTGAATGCTGTCAGACTGATACAGAACAAAGATGCGACAGATGAGTTGTATGCATGGGAGAAATAGAAATACATATCTTATGTTAAACCTACTGAGAAGTGACCACATGTGAGAACTAGGCATAGATGGAAGGATTATGTCTGTGTGAATTCAACTAAATATTCTGTAAAAATGTGAAGTGGGCCAAGAATGGATATTAGAATCCAACAATAGGCTGTCTGTTGATGGTAATGAACGTTAGGGTTCTATAGTAACAGGGTATTCCTTGATTAGGTGTACAGATATGAACTGGTGTCATAAATATGCCAACTAGAACATAAGTGGTGCTGAGACCCTATGTGCTGTACCGGGAGCAGGGCTTGTGCCATGTCCTGAACAGTGCTTCCCAGGTTGCTATAGCCCAACTGTAGGCACAATGTTTGGTACTTGAGGTTCCTGGCAAGGGGTTCCAGAATGCTCCCCATGCCTTCCACACCAGGTATCATGAAGAGTATTGGTCTAGCCTTCGCCACATCTTCTACACCCTTTCCAGTCCCAACTGCTGATGGCAAGTGCAGGACAGGCTGTGCTGCAGTCTCTTCATCCCCAACTACCCGCAGAAGTAACTCCAGTCCTTCAAGTGGTACCTCATCAACACATGGCACTGCAATTAGAGTATTTCATAAAGAAATATTAACCCTTTTACTTGTAAGCCTCTTGGCACCTGCATAACCCTGGATTAACAATTATACCCCCCCCCCCCCCACACACACACACACACACACAAGTTTTATTTCTAACTGCTGCACAAAGCTAGTTCTATGCTCCTACATGTTTTGTCTACTTATTGTAGCCATCAACAGGGAGCCATAATATTATAAAGACAGAAGCAGCGTATCTTATGTCAGTAGATGGTAAACACATTGTATTGTATTGTATTGTATTTATTACACATTCCAGCACTTCCATACAAGGCAAAAGCCATTGGATACAGAACTTGTCACACAACATGAACTTGCTATAATCGGCAAGCGTCATCTAAACAATGCACATAAATACAATAGGAAAACATTAGCTTTATATAACAGTGTTATATAAAGCTAATGTATATATGTTGACTTACATATGTGTGTGTGTGTAAACCTAAGTACCTGCAATTAATATTTGAAGTTATCTCCCTGAGGACAGGTATGTAGGCTGAAACATGTTGCAGGATAATAAAATGTAGTTGCAACTTACAACATCTATATACTTCGCTGGTTATGTTGTCATTCACTGTTGATTTTTACACAGTAGGAAATGCAAAGAATTAGAAATACTCGTATGAGGGCAGTACTTAACATTATACAATTATATCTAACAAATCTAATACTATCAGAGACTGTCCTTATGTAACAGTTTCTTCCCAGACAAGAATGACAACAACAACAATTATCTATTTTTATCACAATCACTGACTTCATCACATGAGTCCAAATTAGTAAGATATTCAGAACTCTTTCAATAGTAAGTAAGCAGTTCCTTCACGACACCATGGCTGTAGCAACAGGAATGGCCTTGTATTATTTATTTCATAACAAGCAAACCCACAGAGTATGCAACCTCAAATTACTTTCACTAAATAACTAAATACAGCAGCATGCCATAAAACCAAGCAAAGTGACTGTCTGTAACAAACTTAGCAAAGTTACAGGATTTCCGTTAAATGTGCAAGATAGTATGTCCTAAAAATTGTGGTCCTGAATGCAGTACCAGATAGTACATGAACACTTTATTACATTTTATGTGAAATGTTTGTATGAGTGTAAAACTTTGTCTCTTAATCTGGTGGACAGAACATAGATTTGGCACATCTGGAAATAATGGGTAAAAAGGGCAAATATTAATTATTGTTACCTTGGGACACTGAATTAGGGTAAGAACACATACTTGGTGCATTAAAGAACATTAATCAGAGAGAATAACAGATTGAAAGTGCTTAAGAACACAGATTCTAGCAAAAGAATGCAAACTGAGTTTGTCTAAGAATACCGAGTTTGAGGTAAAAATGTACAGAGTGCCTCACATATACGTTTACTACGTAAAAACCAGCATATATTTGGAGATGTGGAAACATAGGTAACACTGATGCAAGCAGGGAGTTTTGTTTGCTATTACTGGCAGCAGTCCAGAAACAAGGATAATGACTGTAGTTCAGAATTGAGCAAAAGTAAGGACACTTTGTGCAGGTCCATACCTGGAAATGTTGAAACACAAAATGCTCCAAAATCGAAATTCTGGGCTACAGCACAGTGCTATCGTCCAACAATAGAGACCATCTTGCCATTAGGCATGTGAGGTTGCATGATATCCTGTATCTAACATCTGGTGATAGCTAATGTGAAAGAGGAGCACTAACACCATGGTATCTGAATCCACCTCGATCTTACAATTATTGTACAGGGACAAGTTAGCAGCACAGATTATGGCTGGCAAATGACCACATTCACTGTACAAACTTAAAGCCTAGAGCTCTGCTTGATTTGTCACAAGAACACTAAAGATGCTGGGAACTACGTGGCATACCATTACGTGCCACTGCAACTTCTGCCAGAGAAAACAAGGTGGACATGTAGTGTACAAAACTCATTTGCGTCAAAATTGTACTCCAGTATGGTGGTCGGGATAGTAACTTGCTACGGGCTGGACGGTCCACGGCTCGAACCCCGGTGGGAGCGAGATTTTCCCTACCTGTCCAGACCGACCCCCAGGCCCACCCAGCCTCCTGTACAATGAGTACTGGGTCTCTTTCCCAGGGGTAAATCAGCAGGGCGTGGCATTAACCACCCACTCCCATCTAGTGCCGAGGTTAAAGAAAGAGTAGAGCTATATCACTACAGACCACTGTTCGAATCCTGGTGAAAGAGATATTTCTCTTTTCAAAAATGTCCATACCTGCTCTGGGGCCCACTCAGCCTCCCATTCACTGGGTACCGGGATACTTACCCAGGGGTAAAGCGGCCAGGGCATGATGTTGGCCACTCAACTAAATCCAGCATTGAGGTTAAGAATGAGTGGAATTATACCTGCATTCCCCGTGTATGCCTTCATGACATGGACAGCGACTACTTTACCTTTTTATTAATGACCTGAATAACTGTTCATTGCTCTAGGAAAATCCTCTACAATGCAGTTGGTTAGTCAGTATGATATTAGCTACAATCCAGAAAGCTGATGAAAAATGGGCACAGAATTTAGAGGGGGATGTTCCTCCCTGTGAATATACCTGCTGAAGGCTGTCCTGGGATGATATTAGGCTCTTCCTTGGCAGCAGACAGTTCTGAAAGGCGTGCAAACGTCAGACTGCGGATCTCCTGTGATGTGAGGAACACCTCAAACTCCCGTTCAAGGATCTGTTTTATTTCAACAGCCATCATGGAGTCCATTCCCAGTTCTGCCAATGTGGAGTGTAGGCTCACAGTCTTCAGATCACGGATACCTGCACAGTCAAGTCTTTCTTATGAGTCCTTTTCTAGGAGACTGCAATCAATACCTTGTGAACTACCTAGTCCTTTTCAGGCCACAGTGCTGCCTTTTAAGTGTCCTTCCAAGGCAAGGTAGTTTTCCTAAACAAACGGAACAAGAATTTAATTATAACAGCAGTGGAGCAGCTGAAATAATGGGTCGTGAGGTTTATTTATTTAATATATGACATCCTACCAATGCCCAGGTAATTTGTTTTTAGCTTTAAAATGTGAGCCTCATTCAGATATTTTACTGGAATGTGAATGTTGGACTGAGTTCAACAGACGTGAGGTCAAATTTAAAGCAACTTTGTTATGATTTTATCGTTACAAAATTCATCACAATTCTGTGCAGTATTTGTACAGTTCATCAACTGTCTGTAGTGGATTTTTACGTACAGGGAGTTGAATTAAAAACTGGACCCAGACACATGGCAAGCTTAATGGCCTTATGTATGCATATGTAACACACATAATATATACAATATCATATATGACATCTTAGATTTGGTGTTGTAAATAAGCTCCATCAAATCTCAGACATTCCTGATTTTGAAGTAAATGAAACACTGGAAAACCATACTCTATATTTCCTATGACATTTTTCATATGATTTCTCCCTTAAATAGTTTTCCACAGTGAAAATCCTCTGTATTAAACTGCAGTGCTTACTTAAGAACAAGAGAAACATATGCTACACTGTGCTGTACACATCTGTTGCAGACAGAAGATTAAACTGGGCCCTGTGACTTAGATGATGCAGTGTAACCTTACACATGACTGGCAGTGTGTGGGTCATGCACCTCCCCTTATTCTTGCTTCACAATACTAGCAATTTATAGAAAATAAGTTCAAGCAGTATTTAATAATCTGTTCGCCAGGTGTCAAGTATGTCTGAGAGTCGAAGGAAGTCATTTACAATGCCTACTCTAACATGTGGTAAGTTATCCTTTGTTGGTATCTCCACCTTGCCGTGGTAGAGGGGCTTGTGAGTTCCAGTGACCCTGAGAGCTAAGCCGGTGGTAGCATTGCTACCAGTAGGGTCTCCCAAGCTGGACAGATCAAGAGGGTAGGAACCAGACGAAGAGAGATGCCTAGGAGATGGGAAATCCAACAAAAACTCCCCTGATGCCGGAAGCAGCGACATCAGTAGCGACTTGAAACACAGAGCAAATGATGCTCGAGATGGTTCATGATCGTGTAGCAACAGGCGTGACCAGAGTGGTCTGAACGGCTGCTGTACTGCGATGTGGAAAGCAAATGGAAAAACTACCACATTATTACTTTTTGTGGATAGTCTCTTCAAGAAACAGAGACATATGTGAGATGCTTCCTCTGGAGACAAAACATTCCGGAGGTAAACTACTCCCCATTCAGATCTCCGGGGGGGAGTGTTTCTAGGGGAGACACCATGCAGTTATAAGTTATATTATATATATTACATCAGTAAAAGTATGGCTGTTAAGCTTGCAGTGCAACTGAAACACAGTTTGGTTTTCAGTTGAACTCCCTGTATAATAAATGTACATCAAAACTAATTCGAGAACACAGGTATAAAATAACATACTCCATACTAAACGCACTTTTCCACTTTTTTTTGGGGGGGGGGGGGGGGAGGGGGGTATTCAGAGTGACCAAATTAATGCAGTAGTGGATCAAAAATTTGCTATAACTGTTTCAACTTTTACATAACACTTGCATGTATTTTCGCTCACTTTGTAGGAGAATAAGAAATAATCAACAATTTTAATAGAGCTTACCTACAAATTGCTACATAATTTAATACAAGTGTTATATTCTTACTGGTAGCATTTCAGCCAGTAGCTTCACCGAATTCACTTGCAAGCAAGAACATATTAGAACTCTCTCGTTCCAGTAATCTATTATGGATTTAAAAAGGGCTTAATTAAACATATACCAACAAACTGTAAAAAAAATAAGGAAAAGAAACAAGAACACTTTAGTCCATAAATTATTAATCAATCATCATTTTAAAAATAAAATCTGTAGAAACTAAGAATTAGGTAGAGTAAACCATGAAATGAAGTCATTAAAAATTGAATGGTCATCCTGGAGTTTACACATTAATCACTCAGTCTTTAAAGACGCAGTGATTCATGGCCATCTGTATAGACTGGGAGAATGTGTCCAATGCATAATTACAGACTCCATTGTGAATATCCATTCTATGGGTATAGTGTAATGAAGAGACATTATCTTTATACAGTAGAACCCCCATATCCGCGGATTCGGTATCCGTGGTTTACCGCAGCTCGAAAATATTAAATGGAAAATTCCAGAAATAAATGATTCATAAGTTTCAAATTGCGCTCCATTCTGAGTAACATGGTGAAAGCTTCCCGCCCTGTCATGCTCAGTACATGACTCATCTCTCTTTGTCCTCTGTACCCACGCTGGCCTGCTTTACTCGCATCCAGTTAGCCTCTAGCATTCTTGCTGTCCGCATTCGTGGTGCCAGGATCACTAGCCTAATGGTGGTAATGTCTTATTGTGCGAAATTTATCAATTAAACTTTATCATAGGTATGTATGTAAACGAAAAACAACTTATATGTAGGGTTCGCTACTATCCGCGGTTTCGGGCATCCGCGGTAGGTCTTGGAACGTATCAACCATGGATACGGGGGGACTACTGTATAGGAATGCAAGATCAAGTACAGATGCACTGCAAGTTTATAGCATTATTTATTTATTTATCTGTAGTTTATATATTGATATAATCAATAACTCAAGAATATAGCTTCAAATGATCAGATGACTGTGAATTATGAATTGGAAAAGTGAAATGAATTGGTGCTATCCCAGTATTTGCCTGGAGAGACTGAGGAAAACCATGACAAACCTCAGTCAGGATGGATCATGTCCCAGTTATAGCATCATATTATGGACTTTATCAGTGTACATAGCAATCTCTAAAAGTTAAACTGCATATTGAAATGCAAAGTGATGCATCAAGGTGATATTTAATGATACCTCTGTGTGGGAGCTACTTGTTCCACCTCTCAGATTCTTGTAAATTATTGACATATGTACAGTTAACAATGAAACATGCTGTGATGACAGTCTTCTGGTAAGTGACACTGTATAAACTGGTAGGAGGTTACCAGTATTTCAGAGAAAAATTGTGCCTCCATCTTGAGTCTAATATTCAGTGCTCTGAAAACCTCAACTTTCCACATATCATTGTGCTTTAAAGTCTTTCAAAAATCCTCTGCCATATTCTCTCATACCTAACATACTGCTCACACAGTCAACAATGTTGCCAGATCCAGTGCTTCCTCCACATTTCTCTGCCACAACCATGCTTGCCACAACAGGATATGACTGCGTCAAGAAACCATTTAGCACCTCAAGACACGAAGATATCTTCTGTGAAAGTGTACCTCCTTTAAAGGCAAAAGCATGTTGCATATTAATGACTGGTTATTATGACTTGGGTTTATGTACATATACATGAGTAAAACAGTAAGACCTTTCTCATATCAAATATAATGCTTGAACAGTTCTTGGCGGGGATGGGGTAGTGTAGTCGGTATAGCAAATATGGTGGTATAGTGACTACGCTATGAGCTGGAAGGTCTGGGGTTTGAACCCTAGGCATGGCAAGAGATTTTTCTCTTCTCCAACACATCCAGACTGGCTCTGGGGCCCAACCAGCCTCCTATTTAATGGGTACCAGGGTTCTTTCCTGGGGGTAAAGTGGTCGGGGCAAGATGTTAACCACTAGCCTCCATCTAGTGCTGAGGTTAAGAATGAGTGAAGCTATACATCTACTACCCCCATATGCCTTCATTACCTTTTTTAGTGTACTTTGAGCCCATCAACTGTGCACTTTAAGCAGATGTAGTCTCAACAATTGAAGCTGTTTTTCAGCTATGCTTGCATAATAAGATCTGTGATATTATGATACTGTTTCATCAAAACCAGAACAATAAAAAATTCATTGCATTTGTCTTCTTGAATTTTGAGAACTATGGTCAAAAAGTAAGAACATAATGCCTTAGGTTCAACTAGAATTTTTCAGTTACAAGAACAATATGAAAGAACAAATAAAAGGACAAATATTGCATAAGTATCCAAAGTCTGAGAATTGAAAGAACAATGGTTACCACACAGCCAACTAATGAATATTTTTTATTAACAGTGAAGGGATTAATTGCACAGAGTGATGATGATTATCATCACCATCATTACCACTGCACTGATCACAGCAACACACCTATCACTATTTCCACGTTGTCCTCTTGCATATCCGCGACCAGCCCCACATCCCCAACAGCTCCCCACTGCACAGCAAGACCTGGGAACCCCTCCCTGACCCTGGCCTCACAGATGCGCTCCATAACAGAATTGGTCATGCCATAGTTGGTTTGCCCTGCGTTGCCACGGCCACATGAGACACTGGAGAAGACCACAAAGTGACGTAGCTGCAGGCACATCTGCCGAGACAGTTCATCCAGATACAGAGCTGCTTGTGATTTGGGTCCTGCAGAAGCAGCAAAGTCGGCCTCACTTTGATTTTGCAGAAGAGCATCTTTCAGTACCTGAAATTAATGCAGAAACCAGTATCTAACATTGTTTTTCTGTTCTGGCATTGCTTCCTGCATTTTTACCCACTTGAACTTAATGAATTACATTTTGTATGGCGTTATTACCAGTTAACTATTCTGCCTAATATTTTACTGAACTTCATAACGCTATGATCTAAATAAGTATAAAATGACATCTTATTTCTTGACATATATATGTCAACTATAGCTGAGAACAAAGTAGAGCAGAACATATTTGAACTTAACAGAGATAGAGTAAAGGGGAAATGGAGAATATTCCTGCATACTGGGAAACTTCATGATTCGTACATAGGGATCTCATTAAAAAAAAACCGGCACACTTAATAACATTTCGATTGCAGGGAAGTAGAACACAAAATTTTCAACCTACCATGCGATGAAAAAGGCAGAGTAATTTATTAATATTACTACAATGAGATCACTCAGAGAAAAATTGTGACATACAGATACAAAAAGTGAAATAATAATAATAAGAAAAATACTACCTCAAACTCAGTCACACTGATTTTCTTTATATATCCATTCCTCATCCTTCACAGTGTCAGTCCAGACTCTATAATTACTAATCTATACGTCTTCCCATCCCTCTCTTATTCCTTCCTGTTAGTAACTGGTTGATGGCTGTCCTACTCCTGTGGATGTTCTCTCCCACCATGGGAAAATCGAAACACTTGAACACATTGTCACAAATGTTGTACCTTCATGGTATGGAAAAACCCACGACATTTGGTGTCCTGAACCGAATTTTGGTGGTCACCAAGACAGAGCTCTTTAAAACCCATACAACTGGGACTTTTCCAGAAAAGGACGAATGGGATCCCTGTTCATATAGCTCACTTAGTAATTTTAAGACAGTCATTCAAGTAGTTGAATAAGTAGCTCTGATAACAAACAGGAAATGCATTCAAAATTTTTGTGGTGAAAACCTTCCAGACAAAAACCAGTTGGAAGACCGAGAAGAAGATAGAAGCATAATATGAAAATGGACCTGAAGTAGGTTGTGAGGATGTGAAATCAACGGACATGTATCAGTATTGTTTCCAAAGGTGGTGCTTTTGGATCAGCAGTGATGACCGGTTTGGTAATATTATTAGATTTAAATTTTATATTAGTCTCACCGTGCATTGTCACAATTCACTGTTTAAAACACCAGCTAAATGCATTTCACTTTCACTTTTACTATGTATTAATCAACCCCTACATATGTTTCGGTCTTATATAAGGCCATCTTCAGGGAGTTCATAAACTACGCTCATTTTATATCCAATGTTACTTCTGCCATTATACTGGTGCAATCTCTTTGTATATAAGTTACAATCACTTACAAAGTCAGAATTTAAAATATATATAAAAACACAGAGAATAAAATCCTTAAAAATTCGTCAAAATTCGCGTTAAAATAATAAAATGCAGCAGTGTGGATTAACATGAATTTTGACGAATTTTTAAGGATTTTATACTCTGTGTTTTTATATATATTTTAAATTCTGACTTTGTAAGAGATTGTAACTTATATACAAAGAGATTGCACCAGTATAATGGCAGAAGTAACATTGGATATAAAATGAATGTAGTTTATGAACCCCCTGAAGATGGCCTTATATAAGACCGAAATATATGTAGGGGTTGATTAATACATAATGAAAGTGAAAGTGAAGTGCATTTTGTTGGTGTTTTAAACAGTGAATTACTAGAGTTAGTCACACCCTATAGAATACAAATGTTATTTAGAAAGAGAGAGAGAGAGAGAGAGAGATGTAACAGAATGTTTACATACAGTGAACCTGAAATTTGTTGATACAAAAAAAGGTCATTTAGGACTTCTGGGTTTCTCAGCTTTGTCTGTCATCTAGTATTACAATCAGAACACAATATTTTGCACACTGATGTGTTTCAATCCTCAGCTGGGCCTTCTAGAAACAACTGACAGCATTCATTGACATAGTGACTTAGATTTGGAGCAGATGGGAAAACAAAATATTCTGGAAATTACTCATGAAATAAAACTTCTGTGATTACCACAGCCAGGTTGAATATGGCATCAACAGGGCCCAGTTTATTTGCATCTGACAGCAGAGATGCTACACCAGTCCTCGTCGTGATGTCAGCTACAGAGATGACTACTGTCGTACCATACCCACACCACGTTCTCACACGTAAACTTTGGTAGCCAGTTTTAATACCATGCCGAGATGTCAGCACCAGTTTGCGGGCACCTCGCAACACAAGCCAGTCAGCCAGCTCCAGACCAAAGCCTCCCAATCCACCTGCAGGCAGCAATGTATGTTTCCCTTTTGAATTAAACTTTAAGGTTAACTTCCTTCCCAGTTCTTGAAAATTTAACATTTACACTAAAGAGTAAATAGTTAAGCAGTTAAACAGATGGAAAGGATCCCTATAAACATATTAGAACACTAATTTTGGTAAAACAATTTTATATGTCATATACATGTAAATAATGTCAGCAAGTAATATAAAATGCAAAAGAGCATTAGATTTGATCAAAAACTTTTACACTTAGCAGCTATTCCTTAATGTCCACTTCAAAGTACTCACACTTCCATTTTGACCTGATATGACAGTCCAGTAGTTCATTGTTGGTAGCATTTATGGAAGTGATTTGTTTTGAACTTGGCAAGTGTGGACTGTATTTTTACTGTAATCACAATTAAGTCATTAAATGAGTTACAATGAGCACAGGCTGGGGAGTAAAGACGGTGACAGACAATGGTTATGTGGCTTCTGACCATGATTATGTCATCAATGTGTTGCAGTAAGCACAGAATACAACTAGGGAGTACAGACGGTGACAGACAACAGTCATGTGGCTTCTGACCACAAATTCCGGCATAGACAGAGCAGTGTGAGCAGCAAAACTGCCAACATTTTTCAGGATGGTTTAAAGAAATGTCAGCCCACTCATATTGCAGAATGAATGAATGAATTAGCCGAAAATCCCATTAGGGTAACGGCCTCCTGCTTAGCTGGGATAGCTCAAGAAGACCTTGCCAAGGGAGCTAGTCCTGGAGAGGTAGATGTTCCACTTCTTGTTGGAGTCTCCTATGGATGTTCCTCCACGATGAATGGATTTGTGCCTCGTGTGTCCACTGTCCACCAATCATCTCCTTGAAGACATCCAACCCCCTGGTCTTCAGTCTTCCAAGATTCCTCTTCCTGATCCTTGGGTCCCATATTGTAGCCACACAGGTCCATTTCGATTGGTCCACTAGTGCTACATGTCCTCCCCACCTCCCCTTGTGCATCTCTACCCATGCAGCTGCATATCTCATGCTGGTCCTTCTTCTAATATCGGTGTTTTGAACCTTGTTCTTTATGATGACTCCTACAATCTTCTTTTCTATTTTGCGTTGACAGACTTCTATCACTTTCTTGTCTTGAGCAGTGAGGGAACAGGTCTAGGCTCTATAAAGAATGGTTGGCAGCATGCAGCATTCCAGTACCTATTTATTTGTTGCTGTCTTTGAAACGTGTCCAATAAGATAAAATTTAGGGTCCAAAATTTTTTCCATGCTAGGCTGATTCTTCTTTGGATTTCTGTGTAAATGTTTGTTCATATTTTAGCCCTGTAGTAAGAATATGTGATGCATAATTTTAAGAAATGCTCTATACATTCACCTTCTTTAACAGAAACAAATTAACTAATACACTTTCAAAACTAATGGACTTTTCCAGTTTTGCTCAGTGTCTCTTCTGAAAAACAAGTTTTCTCATAAAGCAGGTTTTCATGTACATCTTGCACTTTATGCACATGTACTGTTCTTTCCATTCAGTCACTGTATGACACAGACAGGACTACACAAGCTTATTCCATAACATATCGCTTCTGAATGCCACATCCTATGATTTTCAAATTAACAGTAAATGATTCAGCACACTGCAATACACCAACATCTAGCATAAGTATTCCATAGTAACTGTGATATTAACCTGAGACTGGTTGCAAATTAATTTCACCTTGAACATGTTAGTGAGCAAAATCTTTGCACTGTGGTTTCCTCTTATCTCATTTTCAATTCACTCTGTCAGCTTAATTCCAGAAAAATTCAGCATTCAGCAATTTTGAAATGGAAACACTAATAAATTACAATCCCACATAATTGTTTACACTAGATGCAACTTGGAGGGATAATGGGACCGGTCAACCTTCAAGTGTCATGTAGGCTGATTTCCCATAACTGAGTTCTTAAATTACATTTGATTAAGTTTACAATTGACTTCACAGCACTGGTTATTTGCAACCATAAATAAACAAATCAAGGGAAAACTTAAAGTTGGACTTTAGAACATACAAACTACCCTGAGACAAAATAATAAGAGAAAGATTGTTCACTACAAACCATTTGAACTGCAGAAAATAACTGCCTTTCTGAGAATGATACAGTACCAGTAATGATGTAAGTGCATGTTGGATTACAGTGGTACCGTGGACAAGCTGGAATCAAAAGTGGCGAAGGCACAGGCAGCTTTCTGTCCTTCCTGTCGAATTTGCAGTAACACCTTGCCTATATGTTTGCCAGCTGCCATGTATCTGTGATACAATTACATGATTCTCATTTACTTGTACTATAGTGTGTACTCATATCTCTGTTATTCTCAGAACAAGTACTGTATACACTTTTTACCATATTATAATGACATGATGACAAATGAATGTAAAATTAAAGTTTATTTCTATTCACTGCCCAGTCCTCATGAACTTATGGAATTACTAATTTCTTTTCACAAAATTAAATTAACATAATTTTCAAGCTGACAATAAATCAGCAACAGGTGACACCTTAAAAGAAAAAGAGGAATGGATCTTAGGAATAAACGTTATGAGAATTTGAACTGGACAGATCTGACTCAGGTTTGGTGTTAGTAAAAACTGAATATTTATGTTTTTGGGGGAATACATACATTAGTTACATAATTAGTTCATTGCTCACTCTCTTAGACTTTAGTCAGACAGCCAGGCAATGCAGTTTCATATTCATTGATATCCTGTTGTATTGTTTAATAAATACAAATGTTTTACCATCTAATACAACCACTGTATCTGTTGCAGTTTTTTATACTACATCTGATATGTTTCAGACCTTTTTTGGTTCAACATCAGGGGCTTCTTCAGGTTTCTGCTGAGGCATTTTTATCATATGATAGCATCTACCAGTGTGATGTCAGCTTCCAGTGGTTGTAAAACACCAGTAAGTGCTATCAAATACCATACAAAAATGTGGTAAAAAACCTCAGTAGAAACCTGAAGAAGCCACTGATGATGAAATAAAAGGTTTGAAATTATGTTCAGCAAAGTAGTAGTGTATAGAATAAATAATTTTAACATATCAGAGAAACATATATGGTGTTAATGTCTTCTTCAAAACACATGAAGACCGAGCAACTGCCAGTCTTTAATACCAGACATTATCAGGCAAGCATCTTCATATCGCATTTTTGATGCAGCCTAAACCTCAAACCTGATTAAATGCATAGAGGGAGAGGGAGAAGCATACTTTTTCTACAAGCCCTTCATAACCTGGTAAACCTACCTAAATGCTTGTTCTACTTCATCAGCAGCAAACACAGTCCTGACCAGTGGTTGAACAGCTCCTGACTTAATGCCTTCTTCAACCATATCATGTATCATCATCTTCATCTCGGAAGATCCAGAGAACAAAGAGTCCAGCATGACGCCATGGAAACTTGTCCCTTTCAGAAACATCTCCATACCTGTGTGCCGAGATACAGAGGTTGATGTAAGGTAGAGAACTTCCTTCGTATAATCAGATAGGGTTTGAAACAAATGTTTATATCTTATTCCAATACAGTAAAACCTCCAACTAACTGCATGGAGCAGAGTTCCTCTTGAGAAACTAATGGTTGTTCCTCAGCCAGAAAGTTCCCCATATTTTATGAAACCAAAATATTTATTCATAACCACAATAGCTACCACTGGGACCTATCCTAACCTACAGTACAAATCCAAGTCAAAAGCCCTGTACTGACGTTTCATAACATGCTGTTTTGTTGTGCTGAAGGATTTTTAGCCCCTCACCCAATGCCTGAACTGCAGGACCATGACTTGTCATTTATCTACAATTTTTATTCAGCATATTCACAGCCACCTTCGTTATCTACAGACAGCCTTCTCCATCTGCAGCAGAGCACCACCACCACCGCCACCAACACCAACATCGCTGCCACCAGCAGCAGCAACAATAACAACAATGATGACGACAACAACAACAACAACAACAACAACAACAACAACAATGGGAACTGCACAATGTGCATAAACCAAATTGTGCACTATGCCTTCGTCCATAACAGATCATTATTAACATCATTTATAAACTTCCACTGATGCTGGCATTTCAGTGATCACCAGCACATTAATGATGACTGTCAAACCATCACCTGTAAACATTAAATTTTTAACAAATTATAGGCTGTACTGTAACATGACAAGCAGGCAGTAGGGTAGGTATAGGTACAGCTCTACACATACTCAACTTCGGCCACAGAAGGGGAGTGGGCGGTCAACACCACGCCCTGGCCACTTTACCCCCCGGGAAAGAGAGCCAGTACCCATCGTACGAAAGGATGGGTGGGCCCCAGGGCCGGTCTGGATGTGAACAGAAAATCTCGCCCCTACCAGGGTCTGAACCCCAGACCATCCAGCCCGTAAAGAGTCACTATATTGCCTACACTATCCCGGCCACAACGAATAATACACTGTAATATTTTATTAATAAGTCACTGTATTCAACAGTTATGCTATAGTCATACATCATTGTCTGACATACTGATGTTTAGAAAGAAAAATTATATATTGTACCGAGTCATGGCTGGAAATTAAAAACGCAAATGGAAACAATGTTTACAGTCACTTAGAAATCTTTAACTCTGCGGTGCAATAAAACTGGCTTTTAACATAAAAAGCTGGCAGACATGAGCATTGACACATGTCTCATGAACACATTTAATTAATGTTTATTTGGAAAAGGTACTGTAAACATCAGGTGGCCGGGATAGCATAGTCAGTATAACGACTCGTTATGGGCTGGACAGTTCGAGGTTTGAATGCCGGTGGGATCGAGATTTTCTGCACCTGTCCAGACGGTCCCGAGGCCCATCCAGCCTCCTGGATAATAGTTAGCGGGTCTGTTCTTGGGAGGGTGGGGGGAGGGGTAGAGTGGCTGAAGCGTGGCATTAACCAACCACCCCATCTAGCACTGAGGTCAAAGAAAGAGTAGAGCTATAGGACAGATTTTCATGAAATTTTATATTTGAGTATTTTTCGAAAATTTGTCGAAAAAATTACAGTTTCATTAAAATTTGAGAAGAATAACATGTACTTTACATAAGACCAACGTACATTTATGATAATATCTTACTGAATTCTTCTTAGAATGAGAAATGTTTCAGACTAAGTTTGCAGAGAAAATCAAAACACGTTTTATTTTCAACAACTTCTTTCAGAAAATCGTGCTGTTTATGACAAAATGTGGAAGAATTTTGTAGAGCTGGATAGGTCACAGATGACATTACAGCACATGCGTTTTGCGTGCTGGATAACGAGGGCTACAAACACACACTCAGAATATGTAATACCTATTGCTTTTCCACGGCAACAATGATTACGCAAATGCGCCTCAATGTACATACATTGCGTGTCTTGTTCATCATACAGAAGACTTGATAATTCTTGTACTAAATTTCTTCTTTAGCATTTTTTGAGTTTCAACATGTAAACTTACACATTACTGTATGTAAAGTTGTAAAAATGTATCTATATTAATACACTTACTCAATGGTCAATGGTACAAATTATAGTGAAGTCAAAAAGGTGGGGAGCAAGCAGTAATGTCAACTTTGTAGGTAATATCTTTGCATTTACCAGGAGGAAGTAAGGAAAATCACAGAAACTGCCAATCAGGTTTTTTTACAATGTTTATTCCAACAACTGCATAATAGTTCAATACAAAAATATATACAATCATACAGCAAGCCTCATACATGTTTTGGCCTTTTTCGGCAATCATCAGGGAGATATTGGCCAAAGAGAAAGAGAATACCGCTATGGTGATGGCCGAAAGAGGCCCAAACATGTAGGAGGCTTGCTGTATGATTGTATATATTTTTGTATCAAACTATTGTGCAGTTGATTGTAAAATCATCTTACTGCACAGAACATGAATAATATTAAATTCGTCAATGAGGTTATCCAGACTCTGGCTATGATTGAAGTGAGCACCACTAGAACACAAGTCAGACATTGCCACTTGCAAACAAGTGTGGATATTGCATGTTTTGACAATTTTACACTGCAAAAACCCCTGTTATCCAGTTGTGTGTCCACTTAAATGGCCCACTGCAATGCCCGAGTGACCATTTAAATGTGTACTATCAGCTGTTCAGCATTCCATTGTCTTGGAAATTGAAGACTAGAAACATAATATATCGATAGTAAACAGGTGCCTCAAGCTATTTAAATGATACAGAAAATCTACCTCCCTAACATCTTTGGCTGAAAAGCAACAATAAAATGCAGGGAAAGTTGAGACATTATGGGTGAGACATGTTATTGCCAAGTGCGGGCTGAATTACCTTTCATGGGTCTAACATGATGTTTCCACAAAATGAACTACTAGTGCTAGGAACAGCAGTTTAACAAATGGACTAACAGTACTATAAATAGCAGATAAATAAATGGCCTAATAATACTAGGAAGAGCAGATTAACAAATGGACTAACAGCGCCAGGAATAGAAGATTAACAAAGTATGACCTACCAAGGGGTCTGTTGTTGGAAAGGTCAAATTTTCCAATTTCCAGGAATCGCCCTCCTATGGCAAGGCAGCGCACAGAAGCTTGCAGCTTTTCCTCGGAAAGGCTGTTAAGAACGAGATCAACCCCCCTGCCATTTGTCTCTAGCATAATCAGTTGCTCAAAAGAGGTGTCTCTGGAGTTTCCAATGTTGCGGTCTATCAACTGAAATAAGAGAGAAAAAAGTGATATGCTATCCACATCATAGTCAACATTTTGGTTCAGTTTAGAGCATGGGTCTCTTACCTGCAGCCTGCCAGATTGTGTTATGCTGCCTGCGGCCACATACATAAATTACATAATTATTTAGGCAGTGAGGTAAAGTAAAGTAAAGTAAAGTTCTCCCTAGAACAGGCCATGAAGGCCCAGAGGGGGAGTAGAGGTATAGCTCTACTCTTTCTTTAACTCCGGCACTAGATGAGGGTGGGTGGTCAACTCCACTCCCCGGCCGCTTTACCCCCGGGAAAGAGACCTGGTACCCATTTTATAGGAGGCTGGGTGGGCCCCAGGGCCAGTCTGGACGGGTGCGGAAAATCTCGCCCCCACCGGGATTAGATCCCCGGACCCTCCAGCCCATAGCGAGTCGCTATACCGACTGAGCTATCCCCGCCCGATAGGCAGTGAGGTGTAAAACTTACTGTGATTTTGCATGTGCAGCCTGCAAACAGCCCTCAATAACACTTGTGGCCCCTTGTCTAAAAAGGTTGGATGCCCATGGTTTAGAGGAATCAAATATGTATTAATTACAACACAAGTTCACGCAATCATTTTTTTGCAAATCAAAAAATGCTTACACTAGTCTGTTTAATGAAGGCTGCTTTGCCCAAAGACATAAATTGGCATTATAGGCCTAGCAATAATATGATGAAGAAAAGAGAATTACACACTTTCACATAGACACCAAGCCTACATGTCTAGCAAATAACAGTGGTTCTCATATCACAAATATTTGAAATTGAATTCTACGAACTTACAAACTTGTCAGTACATTTACAGTGGCAGTTAGACATACTAATTACCTGTGGAAACTGCTTCCTGATGAATTCCCGTTTCTCCTCTGTTCCGACAGTGGTGTATACTGTGCATCCTGCATGCAAACAGATATTGATGGCTGCCTGACCCACTCCTCCACTGCCCGCATGTATCAGCACTGAATCACCCTTCTTCATATGCCCAATTATCACCAAAGCATAGTAAACCTACATGTGACAAACACAGCATATGATTCCAGCTGGTTGAATGTTGTGCACAATTAGATGCTTTAACATTTGTAAAATATGTGTCATATCAGATATCCAAGAACTGACACATGGCAAACCTCAGTCAAAGTGTCATATTTTATTCCAGTATCAAACTGAGAGTGCTCATTTAAAAATAAAACTTAAAAAGAAAAGAGACAGAGAGATAAAAAGTAAAAGAAAAAGAAAAGTGAAAGAAAAATAAAGATAAACAGTAAAAGAAAAAGAAAAGTGAAAGAAGAAGAAAATTAAAAACAAAACTAAATTCGTCCTGGAAGGGTATCCCATGTTAGAAAAACAAACATGTCACAGGATTAATAAACTATTTATCATATGAGCATCAAACTTCATATAGCACATAGCATTCTGGTTATGCCTGAACACATGTCAAGACATTTAGCACTTTCTCTGGAGGATATACACTGCACAATCTGTTATAACTCACCGTTCCATACACCACTGGTACAGTGGCTGCCTCTTCTAAGGTCCAGTGCTCAGGTACATTCCAGAGGAATTCCTTGTCTGGCAATACCATTGTGGCCATGCATCCACACTCACCCATGCCCATGACACGCCTCCCCTTCACATCACACCCAGTATACTCGAGGCCCTGAATACAGTCCTACCACCAAAACAATATTTGACTTATTTATTTATTTACTTTAGTGTATTCAATGATGATATCAGTAGCTCTGTTTACATAGCTTCAAATGTTATGATGATAATTACTCATTATCATACAATTCATTATTCATTATTGATGAATAATGAATTGTAAATGACAAGTGTTACCACTTGAACCAAACTGTTTCAATAACATGAACACTGTTGTATGAATTTACAAGTTAAAGCAATTTATACTGAACTTGTACTTCTGTTTAGGACAGAAATTTATTATATTTATTCCAGCAGCTATCAGAGATCAGGAAACTCTAGACGAATGCAAAGAAGAGAAGAAAATGAAAGTACAGTATTCATGGACTCTACATTATAAAGTGTCCTAAGTCATAAGAAACTCTGAAAACTAGCACAAGGGACTTATTAAGAGGTACACTACTCTACTGGTGCCAATGCTAGATACACATAGGAACAAGTATAATGGGCCAGATTTATGGTTCTCAGTGTGGTACTAATAAAGATTCAAGTCCTATGGGAAGCAGGAAGCTCCTCTGATACATCAGTAAGTATTTACAAGTTGACATGGGATTATTCTCAAAGACTTGAATCTTCAACATGTATAATGTATATAGCCAAATAAAGATATAATAAACAATATGCCAAGTAAAGTCAGATGTAATATAATTTAGCAACTCCAGCTACAAAAGTTTTCCTCATACACACCAACCTCTTTAAAATATGGCAAACAATTATTTATGTTAAAGTTTCTCCTAATACTGTAAGTTTGAGTGAAATAGAGGGCATTGAAATGTATGACAACTGCTTGTGTATTTCATGATGATGAATCAACTGCTACAGTTATATGCAGGATTACTCTGAAGGATGAGTCAGGAGAGATGTGACAGGAAGTAGTACTACCATATATGCTACATGCCTGGATAGATTAAAACAACCCACGAACAGGAAGGCTGGGATTCAAACTAAAAAGTACAAATTTGAAGGGGACACAAAGTATGTAATTCTGTATTACATACTGCAGCCCTTGTTTCAAGTTTAAGGAAGAGCAGATACTCGCCTGTTTCAGACGGCTATTGGAAGCAACTTCCAGTGCCAGTTTGCCAGTCGCTGTCATCACATCCCGGAAGTTCAGGGCAGCATAATAAATATGTATCAACTCCTCCTTTTGCTTTGATGGAATACTGCGACACAACACAAGTCTTCAAGTAAACTTGTTGTTATAAGGACACAAAAGTTGTTGTTTGTAAATTACTTCAGCTACAGACTCTGATCACTTGGCAAGGAGATTTATTTTTCAGGTGGGCTCCCAATGACTAAATGATGGTGGTGGTGGTGGTGATGATGATAACAGATGTCAGAGGAGACATGTCATAATCCTCAATTTGAAGCAGGGGGACCTATTGTATCCCCCAGATTCACCAATAATATTTAGAAAAGTTGGGCTATTATTATCTCAGACTTGAGGTGCTCATGGCAGTGGCTATGAATATAATTATCTTCTGGCACCTGACACTGTGCTTTTTTTACTCTGAAGATGGAGGCAGGAAGTTCTTCCAAGAAGTTGGTAACTAGTTCTCAGGCTGTACAGGGTCACATACTGTAGTACAGTAAACTTCAGAATGCTTTCAGGTCACACTGTTCTGTGGTGGCATCAATGCTGAGAACAACTGAATTCTACCTTTCAGGTTGTTGCTGTTGGATAAGTTGGGCTGATCCACATCAAAGGCATTCTACTATGTTTCAGGAAACGTTTACTGGTGAAGAATTAGCATTCAAAATCCTTTAAAGAAGAAGAAAATGATGAAAAAGAAGAGGAGACAGGAAGAGGAGAAGAAATATGATTATGCTGATAATGATGAAGGAAGTGCAATCTGTGTCCACAAGATTTTCATTTCACTTCATGGTTGGGGGATCCTTTTTGAACTTTCTTCTGAATTCTCACTGAACAGTTATAACAGATGTCACTGAGTAACACTACAGCATGAAATGCTTGTTCCATTTCAGCCACCATGCCAAGTCTGTGCTCTATTCAGTTAAAATTACTTCTTACACACATGTAAGAAAAAAAAGAGGAGAGAGAGAGAGGGGAGTTATTCATTATAATGGTGCATGTTTAATTTTTGTATGTATATTACTTTCATACCAATACATTTACATAATCAACCACATACCACGTGACCATCCTGTATTTCATTTAATGTATAACTAGTTTAATTTATTGCTACTTTGACTTTAAATGAGAGGATCAGTTTGGAAGCACAAGGATTACACTTTCACATTCAGCTGGTTCAGAATAGCTAGTTTATGGAATTACCAGTTAGCTATAAACTAATTAAAGTTTTTAATTCTATTTTCATTTGATACTCTAACTGTTGTGGAATTGCTACTTTCTTGCATAACTAGTTATTTTATGAATTAACTAGTTAAAGTGTTGTTCTTGTTATTTGACACTGTAAATGAAATGCCCTGTACATATGAATCAATTGGTACCCTATGAAACACCTGAATTAAACACTTTAACAGAAACATACATAAGACGTCCAGAAAGTAAAGATACAAACGCAATAAAATTTTTTTAAAAAACAGTTATTAACAAAATTGAGTGAAAAAACTCTTAACACATACCTTTGCTATTTTTCAACATAATCACCACCTTGTCAAGACATTTTTTTAGCCTGGGTACGAGATTTTGTATTCCGATGTCATAGAACTCCGCCACCTGTGCACGCAACCATGTAGTGACTTCGTTTTTCACCTCTTCGTCTTCGTGAAACTTCTGGCTGGCCATCCCCCTCACAGACCAGACCTCGATCCCAGCGATTTCCATTTGTTTTTGCATTTAAAGAAACATCTGGCCGGCCAGAAGTTTCACTCGGTTTTGTTAATAAATATTTTTAAAAATTTTTATTGCTTTTGTATCTTTACTTTCTGGATAACCCTCATACATATGCTGATATTTTATGTATGAACAACCAGGAGTCAACTATATTCTTTCTTCATTTCACATACTTAAATAATATTTAGGTAGATGGACATATATGCACTGCCAACCTCAGTATTTGGTGCATACCTGTCAAGCTGCAGCTTTCCCTCTATCCACTTTAAACTGGAGAGGTCTCCTCGAGTAGTAACATTCACATAGGCATGTGGTACAGGGATGGTATCGCAACTATCAAGCGGGAGGTGCCGGTATGATCCCCACTGTCCATTGCTATACACATTCATCACAAGATCTTTGTTCAACTGCCGGCGGTACAGAGGCACATCTAGACCAAATGCTGGTGCTGATGTATCCAGAATGAAAATACATCTGTAACACATAAAGAATCTTAGAATTACTAGCAAACATTCCTTCTGCTTCGTTGTTTCTATATTGCAATTCAACGTTACTGGAAAGCTGAGTCCTACTGTACACATTGGCAAAATGACTATGCATGTAACTTTGGGAAGTACCCAGTTTGAATTTATGCTTCAGTCTTGAGTAAAATTTCTCATGGAATTTTATTCAACCCTCAAAGGCAAAAGTTCTGGTAGTACCTTGAAAAAGATAATGACTGCTGTAATTTCCATTCTTTAAAATGCATCCTACACTCTTTTCTTTCAGTGCCCGTTAGTCACTGCAGCTGTTAAAGCATCACTATTACAGTTGTGTTGTTGAAGACTCAAGTCTTCTGGATATGAACTGCTTAGACTCTGGAGAAGGAGGCAGAAAGCTCCTCCAAAATGCTGATTACTTACCATCCAGAGGACTTGAATCTGGATCATATTCGAGTAGAAATAGGCTGCTGTTTTTATCTAGCATTGTCAATAAAGAGGGCACTCAAAATGCAATAAAACCTGACCTTATGGACTCGCCTCCTGGTTCCTTGCGGATACAGTTGACTAGGCCAAGGATACCATTCAGTGGTTCACCCTGAGCAACCAGCAGGAATGCGATGTTTGGAGCTCTTACCAATAACTGCCTGTACTTGTGGCAACCAGTCATAATTTTGAGCACTTACATGGA
The DNA here is from genome assembly GCA_021186555.1 of Reticulitermes speratus. Taxonomy (NCBI): domain Eukaryota; kingdom Metazoa; phylum Arthropoda; class Insecta; order Blattodea; family Rhinotermitidae; genus Reticulitermes; species Reticulitermes speratus. Next base: position 9,246,972 of record JAJKFL010000237.1, read on the forward strand.
TCACAGCTGTATCATCCATTACCACCACCTGCAACATCAACACACAAATCAGCACTTATGATATGATTATATACCTCAGTTGATAGAAGAACTAGTTACAAGACAAAAATTCCAACAACGACGTTGGGATATTTGATTATGTTGATTCTGTCTTTGAGTGGTAGCACCATGTAAATGTGAGCTATGCTGCCAATGTTTCTGAGGAACCTACTGGCTCCATCTTCAAAGCAGAAGAGTCAAAACAGCCACAGTCCTAATCAATTCTTCCACATAACAATGATAAATTTCCCCAGTTAGCCTACTCTTCTACCCTGTATACAGAAGAAGCATGTTCCTCCAAAATGCTGGGAACACAGCCCACAACAACATCACTGAAGAGCATGATCAAGATCATCACTGAACTGCTACGAAAATTTTCAGTCAACTGTTTGGATGTTTCAATAGTTTCATAATGATTTCCATATTTTCCTTCCCTTCCAAAGAAGAGGCAGTAGAACACTAATGCAACTGGTTCAGATTCGACATTCAAGCCAGAATGTCCTCAGTTTTACAAGATTTTTTTACGAATGATTTCCAGCTTCTGCCATGGTGAAAATGAAATCTTCACTCTTCTGGGATGTTACGCAGCGTTTATTTGTAGTTATTTACCGATGTTGCGGGACAACCTATCGGTCCTTTGAAGATGGGACCGACAGGTTGTCCCGAAACTTCGGTAACTGCTTTTTAACATCCCAGAACAGCAAAGATATCAAGGCTTTCTTAGTCTTACTAAGCAAATACTTTGACATTAGACACAAAAGAATACCATCCAAGTACACATATACATTTTTAGTATCTTAGTAAGAAGTGTTAAAAAGTAATATGTGTAATTTGATGGTGTTCTGTTCAGCATCATACTTGAAGTACATGGTGATATTGCAAATCAGTTTAAGACCCTAATATTACATTATAACGGGAACAAACCACCTTCTGTCACACCCCTTTTAATACAAAGTATGTACACATAATCCTTATTTCGTTTTACTCAACACTAAATTACCCCTGCAGTCAGAGCAACACTCAAAACTACAAACTGACCAATCAACCTACAGACACTGAAATATAGATGGGTTTTGTTGCACTTTAAACCTCAAAATAAGCCACATTTTTATTCACACAGATGCCTCCACAAAATCCTGTTGGCCACAGCAGTGTGCCGTATAGTTAATGTGGTTTGCTTTCATGCCAGCCAACAGAAAGTTTGCCATCTGTATTCGTAAACTATAATTCTCAATGAAAATGGCCTACTATTTAAGTAATGGGTCTAATTGTAATTTAAAATTAATTTGGCACAGAGTTTCTTGATCACAAAGTAAATGCTGGAACTTATGTGATGCTACACAAAGCACCTGTCTGCATGTTATGTCAAAATAATTTTCTGTTCTGGCCCTGCAATTCAACAAGTCAAAATACATTTCACCAGCCACATTTAAACAGAAAACTGAAGGCAACATAATAAGCAAATAAAATATGGGAAACACGTCTATGTATGAGGTTACAAAATGTGGGATCAGCCATATACTTAATACCTATGTAACATTTATGAAGCATGTCACAAATCACTGATAACTTCAAAGAAAAAAAATGAATAAAATTGCAACAGCTTTCAAGAGTTTAATTTGCTCATGCAGAGATCATCATATGGAAGTCAACTGAAAACTGAACCCACACACAAATCAAGCTTAAGCTTTACATTGCTATACAATATACCTTATCACATGTTACAGTAGCTGTTGGAAATGACCTCCTATAACTCTAAAACATGCTTGACACCTGGGGAACAGATTATTAAACACTGTTTTAAGTTGTTATACAGAAATTGCCGATGCTGCACGCCAGAAGAAATAGCCATTGCACGACTCCCACGCCGCCAGGACTATTGCTGCGCGTACAGTGACAAGGCATCACATTTGTCACACACGTCCTGTTTAATCTGCTGTGTGACAAATGTGTGAAGCACAGCATAATGTACATTTGTTTTCTTCATTAGTATGCAGTACAGTTTAATACAGAGGACTTTCACTGTGGGAACCTATATAAGCAACAAATCACAAGAAAAGTGTTGCAGGGAATTTAAAGCCCAGTTTCCCAATGTTCTAGGTCATTTACAACACTTACTCTAAGATGTGATAAGAAATGTTATATTTATTATACATGAAAATGTAAGGCCATTATGTTTCCCGTGTCTCTGGGTTTGGTTTTCAACTGAACTCCCTGTACTTGGCTATTACACAATGCTTACCTTCCTGAGCAAGAGAAACTTTTCATTCTCCAGAGTCTTCTCAAACACTGTCTCAAACCCAAAGTATCTATTTCCCATACATTTTGTGTTGGGTTTTTCACGGGCCAAAATGCAGGCACCTTCAGCCAAGATGCTGATTGCAGTTTGCAGTAATTCAGTATGGTGCAAGATATTCGAGGCAATAATGAGAGTGCAGTTCTGCTCTGCCATAAGGTTCCTGTCTTCCACTTGATTCCAGTTGTATCCAAGTCCACCACCAATGGGTTGCTTTTGTTTGCCAGTATTGTTATGTCTGCCTGCAACAATAAACAAGCTGATAATTTCTTAGCATAACTCTGTTTATAAACTAACCGAATGTTACCTACTGTCCAAAAAATCAAAGATTACATTGCATACAACAATTATTTCACTCAGTGACTTCTACAATTGTGAAAATATCTTACTCTACTAAATAAAACCTAAGTTACTTGAAACCAAAGTTCTAAGTAAAATATTCCATTCTGTGATGGATAAACTGACTGAAAAACACTTAAAAATTATTTTCTCCCAGTGTTTGTTACAAAAATGATGAGAAGATTTTCTCTACAGCACATGTGAGCATAGAGCGACACATACATCACAGGATCAGTGGTGAATCCTGATCCAAAGGTCAGGTCTAGTGGAAGGGTAAACAATGTGGCCTTGTAACATTCTGCTAGACATGACCTGCAGATCAGGATGACTAGGCCATGGGCTGTACAACCAAGGAATTTGGTCACTTGGCAGGACACCAAAACTTAGGTTGGATTAGTTATAGGTGCAGCCACTAAGCCTGCATTTTAGTTCTTGTTTTGATGTGTTAACACTGCACAATAAACATACACCTAAACTCATTAATTTTATGGACTTTTTCCATCATAAGTAATGACATTTAACAGACTATGTTTTGGGGACAGGATTAGTCTACGTCTTCAGGCTTGCTTCTACCAAAAATGTTACTACATAATGATTACTTACTTTCTGATTAAACACAGACTACAGTTAAATTAGTTAAGAATACAACTACGGCAATTAGGGTATATATCCAACAAATAGTCATTTAATGGAGACAGTTGGTATGATGATAAATTCCTTATCTAAGGAACTCGATTTGGGCACTTGCCTGAATAAGTGGAAGGTCTCCAAGAATGAGAGCCAATGTAGGTGACAGAGGCATGGTGTCAGGATGAGGCAGTTCTACTGTCTTCACGTGATTGCCTAGCTGATTCTCCAGAACAATATGGATGCATGTTCGCAATGCTGTGTGCAAGTTCAAGCTTTCTGGTTCTAAATTGGGTACGAACAGATACTTTTCAAGTACAGGCATTCCCAGAGGCTTACGCCGGGCTATTGCACTTGACTTAAGTCCTTGCACTTCTATACCACCAGACCGGATGATTCCAACCTCCTTGTAGTTGTACACTGGAACCACTGCATGGCATGCAAAGCTTACTTACAAGCAGTTTTACAGTACAGCACAGCTTGTAATATACCCTAATACACATCATGTATGAATCCCTCAATTTTGCATCAATATAGCTAAGAGAAGCAAAAATATTGAGCTTTCATGTAAATAGAACAATTTGTCATCTTGGGTAATGATATATGCTTTACAGATTCTAAGGTCATTCAAGGCAAATAGTTTATCATCACCGAAGAAAAATAAATTTAAATCACATAAAAAGGAATTAAAATTCAGACAGAATTTTTAACCAGGCCTGTTATGTGTCCTCTCCTTGATATTTCAGTTTATCAGACTATTGAAAGATATGGCAAAACCCTGAATTTTTGCCCAGTATATACCAGGAGTTTTAAAACCAACAACAAATTCAAAGGTTGTCTTCAAAACATAGTCCTTGAAACACTCATGTCATGAATCAAACTTGGAAGATAGTCAACCAATACTGCTGACTGGTTGTACCACTTAGATATATATGGATGTCCTGAAGTATAATCACAAATCTCAAAGACTGAAGGAGATGCATATGGTGTTACATCACAATAATTTTAAGAATTACTGTAACTGGACATACACTTTTTTGAAAAAATGAGTAATTTGTGAACTGAGCTTAACTGAATGACTTAAAAGCCGTCAGTGATACAAAACTCCTTACCACAAACCAGACTTTCAAACAATCACCAAATTTTAATATATAAAATTAAGTGCTACAGCAGCATTGAAGCAAAGCATGTAGCATTTGGAGGACTGAGGAGAACACACAAAAAATTAGGAAAAATGCATTTATGAGATGGACAGTAGGTTATACCCTTTCTAAAATGAAGAAGTAATGGTAGCCTTACCAGATTTTAACAATGCAGATTTATGTATGCAGAAAAGAGACAAGAAAAATGACAGAAATGCTGTATGATAAAAAGAAACCTGTGGAGCTATTCAGAAGTATTCTGTAATGTAAAAAGCATTAATCCAGAGAAAACATGAAAGTAAAGGCCCTGTTTTACACTATTTGTGTCAGGCAAATTACAAGTAATATTGAGAAATGTACTGATAATAATGGCTTTAATTTTTACACTGAGCAGAACTTATTATTTCCAGCTTTACTGGCTACCTATGTACAAGATTTTACTGTCATTATAAGGGCTCACCAACTTCCTCGTTTTCAGCAGCCAGGGACTGCAGAAGGGCAACATGTTGTTTCGTATCTATTGTGAGCTTCTGAAGTGAGGTTGGAACAAACAGGCCACGTGTGTCTCCTGACAGGATATCTGTCTGTAGCATATTGTCCATAAATGCCACCCAATTGTTGCACCAAAGAATTTTTCCCTTTCGTCCTGCAAATCACAAGAAATCTTGTCCAAATTCTGAAGATGCAATAGCCAAAAAGTGACTTAATATATATTTTGACACAAATCAACCTGGGAAGCAGCAGTTAAAATTATGACAGACTGCAGACAACCACAAATGCACACCAAAGTTTACAGTTTATTTGAACAATTCACAACAGATCAAGTTACTTTTCTTGCCCAAACATATTGTTGTGTGTGAGGATAGTTCACTGCAGACATACAGTAGAGATACTTACCATACAAAACAACATGTACATGTGGTGATTTAACAAGAATTAATTTGTCAAAGTAGAAGTTGCTCATGAACAGTCAAATCTTCTGAGATGTGACGCTGTGCAACTGTGTGAGTAGTTCATTATATTTTGAAGGATTGCAGTGCCTCTGAAACGTTGTAAACTATTCACCCAACAACATAGTGTCACATCCCAGAAGACTTTAATATTCAGAACATAACCTTCAAGAAAAATGAGTCACTGGTGATTATCAAAAACAGCATGAATGTAAAAATCAAAGCTCAAAACCTTATTCAGTTTTACTTTTATGTTAAGGAAATTTCATGTTTCAAATCTCCTCCTTCAAAATGTTAACAAAATGTTCTATCTTCCAAGTTTTGGAACGTTTACTGTAAAACACCTATAGAGAAGTACAAAAGCTTTGGCCAGAGAAGTGGTCTGAATATCATGACACTGTACTTTCCAAAACAATGCTTTCAATATAGAGATTCTTACAAATCAGATAAGCAAATATGCAAAGAACAGTGTTCAAACACACACTGTACTCACCTGTACCTTTAAATACTCCAAAAAATTAAAGAATATCATACTGAAGGACTTCCAAAAAATCACTTCCAGCCATGTTTCTGGTTTTGGCATAGACATCATAAAGTATAAAGTATAAAGTAAAACAATGTGTTCTCTGAAGACGGCCACACCAGGCACAGCTCATCCCTAAGGGTTGCAGGGCTGCATCCCAACCAGAAATTTTGAGGAAAATTAAAATAAAATCTGAATAAAAGTTTTTGTTAGGAGATATGTACCTTATTTAAAACAATATGAATGATATCATTTTAAATTAAAATACTTGCGATGGACTCTAAGCGCTGAGGAAAGTGAGTGGGCTGTGCCCTAACCAGATATTTTGCATTGGGTCAGTGCAACTAGGGTGAGTGGAGGAAAGGCAGTGGCAGCTAGTCTGCTGGCTGGGATGCAGGCACTGCAGCCCAGAGAGGATTTAAAGGAGAATTCCATATATCTGTTTACCTTTTATAACATTTCAAATGCTGCAATTTTGATACCAATATTTATCTAGATGTTTTAAAACCCATTTTTTGTGAAGGTTTTGATTTTAGCAGTTGTAATTTTAAGATAAACATAAACAAGAAGAGTGTGACGTATTTATGGGGCATCAATTTTCCACAATTAACTCTAGCCAAGAAGGCTGAACTTAAAAATTTAGGTTGTGTAACACCTGATTTTGTTATTTCTCAGCAATCATCAAGCAGAATACAAACATATGTGAGAAACTCTGACCCTGCTATATATATGCTAAACATACGTGTTTGAGTGGCTGTGCTGAAAGAAACACTCTATTAGGCCGTCTCATTAATCACATAATAATCCTAGCCCCAGCCCTACCATAAGAAAGTCCCACGAGCCACACTCTTTAAAGATTAGTAACAATGTATTTCTAGTTTATAGAAACAGTCCACCTTTTTTTTGTCAGACCTTGTTAAAAAGTAACGTTTTCATGTTATTCCCAATATGAAGAGCCATATCATTTTCACTCTTTTCTAACAAATGAGATTTAATAACACCAAAAAAACTGAAGGTTTAACAAAACAATATATTGCAACTCACCAAGGTTATCTGTAGATATAAGGCTACGGAAGAGACCATGATAGTTGTAACCACGAAGGCGCAATTCCTTGTAGATGTCTCGTGACGTAAGTTCAAATAGCTCATCATCATGCAATGGCTCAGGAGGATCCAGAGGCACAGTTTCACGAGAGATGTTCTCAGGCAGCTGCACTGAGCCAGTAACAACTGCTGTACTACCCTCTGCCACTTCAAACTTGCCACTTCCCTTTTGTACCATAACAGTAAACTCAGTGCTTCCTGCAAGCACACGTTTTAAATAATGCATAAGATTAAAAGGACACATGCATCATCAAACAATCATGCAGCACCCACTAGTTTTCATCTTCTGTTAAGCATAACTTTGAGAAATCCATGTAAGCTACATTGCAGTACTGAATTTCTTCTACGTACATAAATATGTATGTCAAAACTGACATACATTTTGCCATCACACTAAATATTAAAATGCAATGCCAATATGTATTTCAGTGGTTGATGACAAAACGTATGTAAATTTTCATATAATATACCACAACAAGATGAATCCCATGAAAATCAAATATGTATGTGCTATTTCTCTGACAAACATTCTGTTCAGATTATAGACGAGAAAAGGAGAAAACTCAACATCTCACATGTATTTCTACATGCAAGTTTGAATAATGAATGTATTATATTAAAACATAAAACAATGAAGAAAAACCATTCGCAGTAAAAAATACTATACACTTAAAAATAAAAAGCTAAACTATAAGTAAATTCCAAGCTAAAATCTGAGACATATTGTATTTCTTTAAGGTCTGAAAATGTATGAAGAAGTCTATAAACAACAGTAATGAATGAAAATCAGATTAAATGAAACATAAGAGAAGCACAGACTAAATAAATTTTGTTATTTCTTGCTATGTTTACATTTACATTTTGCGGCATAGACAGCTGTCATATACTAAAACTAAAGTGCAAAATATACCCTGTTTAAGTCTTTACCACCGTTTTTATTGTTACAATGCTTGTCCTCCTCCCACAATTAAGAATATACATTAACAATACTGGTACCTAAATAACGAAAGTGCAAACGATTATTTGGGAACAGAAGACAGAAAAACAAAGTGAAAATGGAAAAGACAATATTCCAAGATGTGTGTAAATCTTCAGCTCCTAGAGTTGTTATGGTAATTAATGCAAAGAAGTATCAGAGGACAAAGTGGAACATACTGTACTTTATATTTAGCAAGCATGAGCCAGCAGTACATGCTGGGTGCCTCTGTCAAAACAGACCACTCAGAACAGTGCACTGTGGAGATGAATCTAATGATAATTTGAATGTAAGAGACACAGGTAGGTTGCAATACATACTGGACTGAGCTGGCTTAAGACAGGGTTCTGCAAGGGTCTTTTGTTACAGTGTGTATTCCATGATAATATGGAGTAAGTGTATCAATACATACTAAATATACAGACATCACTGCATTATAACATTAAATTATTTTGACCTGGCATCTGATAATCCATAAATCTCGATAATCCAGCGCTTGAGGAAAGAAGTCCCAAGCCCAAAAGTTTTGCTTTTTACCAGAAAAAAGCTTCATCAATGAAACAGCCAGGTGCGGGGATATGTTCAAAAAGGTTTCTAAGAGTGTCTGTACATGAACCATTTTGGTACCTCCTGACCTCTTGTCTCCTTCTCCATCACCTTCTTTAGCTATGAAGAGTCCAGAAAGCACAGAAGATGAACTTGATGTTCCTGAACAAGCAGATGATGAAGATATCCGAACAGAATGCTGCATCAATTAGTTGTGCAGTCCAAATATAGGAGCAGTAACAAAAAATTACCTATAAGAAATTAGGTCAGTATGGGTAATCGTCTGACAATCCAGATATCCGATAATCCATCACTTGTTCAGTGCCATGGCAGCCGGATTAATGGAAATTTACTGTATTAATCTGAGTGTCCATACAAACACTGTGTAAATTGGCAGCATTTCTTATGGCAATCCACTCTACCTGACATATCTAACACTTGGAGTATTATGTACAATTATGGGTGAGAGTACACCAGTGATGGCAGGAAAGTTAATTGCTTCACATCTGAATATCATGCAGCAGTCACAGTATCTTTACAGTGTATAATGCTGTTATTGCCCAGCACATCCTACCTCCAGTAGACAAAGTGTAACTGATAGGGTTACACACACTTCCTTCCGGTCATAGAAACCGTGGATATCTTCCAAAACAGGCAACTTTAAAGAGCATACTAATGTACATACCTTCCTTTGGTATGTTGGTAGCCCTGTGAAACTGCACATTCTTGAATACAACAGACACTTCTGTATACAAGTGTCCAACCATCAGCCCAACTGACTCCCAGACAAGGGCCTAAAGAACCACAAGCAAAACTAATCAATACAGGTCTACTAACCAACTAAATGCACTTTCACTTTCAACTTTATTGTTTACAAGTTTTCCCCTACATACGTTTCGGTCCATACAAAGACCATCATCAGGGGGTATACAAACTATGCCCTATTTACATCCATAGTTTCAATCTGCATATGGTGACAGATTGAACCTATGGATGCAAATAGAGCGTAGTTTGTGTACCCCCTGATGATGGTCTTTGTATGGACCGAAACGTATGTAGGGGAAAACTTGTAAACAATAAAAGTTGAAAGTGAAAGTGCATTTAGTTGTTAGTAGACAGTGAATTGGAAAATGCACGGTGAAAGTAATATAAAAATTAATCAATACAGGATTGGTTGCAGGCCTTCCTTATATTACATCAGTGCATGTTAAACAAGCCATACTCTCAAAGAGCAAGAACTATACATATACTTAAAGAAACACGCTGTACATCACTGTGAATGTAATATGGAGAGCTGAAACATCTGAAGTGAAGCGACATGGTAACAGAAGAAAGAAAAATGTTCCTTAATGAGAAACTTCACAGTTTTCTTTTTCATCTGGAATTGTGAAGGGTGATAACATCAGAATGGATAAGATCAGGTAGGCTATATAGCATACACATACATTGCAGACAAAAAAATGCACAAAATTTTGCTTGGAAAATCTCAAGGGAGGATGAAAATCTGTAAGTAAATTGGGAGTATAGAAGAAATGCATACTGTGGTTTGGTTCAGAAACCTACAGGAAAGAAATACTTGGAAGACCTACGTGTAGAGGGGAGGAAAACATTAAAATTGGTTTAAAGAAATAGAATGGGAAGGAGTGGACTAGACTCCACTGCCGCAGGATACAGTCAAATGGTGGTTTTTTTTCAGTTCCATAAACTGCAGGGAATCTGTTTAGCTGAATAGCCTCTCCAGAAGAAATATGGTGCATGAAGTTAGCTCAGGAAACAGGAATGAAAATATGAACTGGATTTCTGGTGAGCTTTACAGACAACAGTAAAGAATTTTTGGCTTTCCCTAAGAAGAGGGATTTATTGAACAAGGTAAAAATGCTGACTCCTGAATGAAGACTCTGTATCATGGAGTTCAGAGTACACATAAATTAATGACAGTGCACAACTTACAATATAGCCCATAGCTGGGAAGAGATTTCTTCCATCAATTACATGCCCAGACAAGTATTCCATCTCCTCATCCTCTAAACTGACTATCACATATCGTTCACCAGACTTCACCTTCTCCTGCAATAAGAAGAATGCATGTGTAAACTTTATAGGCTTCTGGTGCAGTCAAAGTCTTTGCTCTTCTGGTATGTTGGCATGGTGCTGGTTTGTATCTTGTTACCCATGTTACAGGGCAATGTATCAGTCCCATCTTCAAGGGTCAAGAAGTCAAAGAAGTATGCTGGAACAGGTGGATCTGTAAAAATACAGGGGACAATGTAGTCAGTGGTTGGCTGGCAGAGAAGGTACAGGGAACTTATCAGGTTGTTGAAGCCTCGCAAATATCTTTAATAAGGTCAGTATGATAAGATGAGGCAGGGCAAGGTGTTGGTTGGTGGTTACTGTGATACAGCCAACAGGGCATGGGAGGGGGAAGAAGGAAGACTTGACGGAGGAAGGATGATGGTTGGCACTATGAAGCAGCCAAAGCTGTCAAAACATTTACTCTGTATTGATACTTTATTAACACATGTCCAGTGTGAGTTAACTACATTGCCCTGTGCTAACCAATTTGGTATTTAATCATTTTTGCAAAGTGATCTGCTTCATGACAAAGACCATGAGCAAACTCTTGTGACCAACGAAATGAACCTTTGGGTTCCATAAAATAAGGGGAATTTCTTGACTACCCAGGTGCCTATCAGCTTCTCAAAAGAGACTCTGCATCATGGGTTAGTTAGTTAAACATTCTGAAAATGTAGTTTCAACTTTCAAATGAAACTTGGAAGCCAGGTAAGCTGGTTCTCTTTGACATTATATGGCTTAGTTAAAATTAAAATATAAATTAGCTGCATAATAAGTTCCAAAAATCCCAATATAAAAAGCGTATGAGTGAGTACAGACTTAGTGCAGACACAGCAAAACTAGGCTTTTAGATCCTGATCTCTGAAAACCAACCACAAATGATCTGATAACAATGGACTTAAACATCATAAATAAGTATAATACAGCAGACTCTCTTCATTCACAGGTTTGTTCTCACAACTTTACATACCTGCAGAAGAATTATTTGGCAACCATCACGCATCACAGTGTTGGTCCCTCACACATTTGTGGTTGTGCTTCCATAGACATACAGAGTTAATATACAAGAAACCACATCTGCCTGTATGTCATTCAATAACTACCTAGATATCATGCAATAGAGAATATACTTCAACTGTGCTTTTCACAATTTTTAGAACTAATTGCTGTTCTCATGTTTTAATTATGTCTGGGATGAGTGGCATATATGTGATGAAGAGCTTAAAATAAAAAGACAAGGAAAGTGATGTCTCTGTTAGAGAAAGTAGGGGTGTTGGATAAGACAGACAGGGAAATGAGCATTGCTATGGCCAGACACCATTATGGTGTCAACAAAAATGAGCAGTACCTGCATCTTGTATGATGTGACATACCAATCTTCAGAATGCTCCCAGCGAATCAGTGGGATATCATTGGTGTCCCCCTGCTCACTGGGTACTCTACTGGTGGATACAAGTTTGCCAACTGTGGCTGCAAACCCAGCTCATACAGCCTGGAATCATCAGAGCTTTGCTACAGTACAGGTAAAGCTTGTAAAGTTGATTCCAAGCTTCAAAGAGAGATCTTTTATATTTCCTTGAAGGTGATTACTATCTCAGCTATTTGATTTTACACTAATAACTCTGACCATAACAGCCCATGATCCCTAGCAACCTGTCTAACAATGTTTCTCCAATGTCTCAAATTTTCTCTAATTTTAACTGCATGCATAAGCATGTGTTATCTTTCACTAAATAAATATTCATAGAAATATTCATATGTTATTTAAGGACATCTATGGAATGTTTCACATGATCAAGGCCTACAGGTGACTGACATCATCAATCAAAAGCTGCAGCAAAAGTACTGAAATTCTCACAAATCAATAGTCTAGCACTCCTTGCATATTACAGGTTTTCTTCAGATAACCTTTTATGAACCCAGAATACTTCCTTCTATGCCAATCAGAAAACACCTTGCTTTGTATTTTGGAGGTTCTGGATTCACATCTTGGTCTACAGACTCTCTACTCTGACAGAGGGTTTTCGTGCTTTTCTTCAGGTAAACCTGCGGATCAGCAAATGACTTGCTTTGTATATTGGAGGTTCAGGGTTCAAATCTTGGTCTGCAGACCATCTATCCTGACAAAGGTTCTTCATAATGTTCCCCAGTCCTCCTGGCAATTTCCATGATAGTACCTCAAATTACATCTTGACTGCTTCCTTCCATAAATGGTAAAATTGTCCCTGTCCATGCCATGAGGTCATATAGGGAAAGAAGAATATAGCTCCATTTATTCTTAACCTCAGCACTAGATGGAAGTGAGTAGTCACCTTCACACACTGTTCACCTGACCCCAGAGAAGAAACCCTGGTACCCATTGAATAGGAGGCTGGGTGGGCCCCAAAGCCAGTCTGGACAATTTGGAAAACAGAAAAATCTCTTGCCTCTGCTGGGATTCAAACCCCAGATCACCCAGCCTGTAGCCTAGTCACTATACCGACTATGCTATGCTTCCCTCCACACCTTCTCCACTTCACTACCTCTAAGGTACAGGTAAAGGTCTCTGCGCATGTCATGAAAACATCATTATATTATTTCATGCCATGTAAACCAAGGTCTTGCCATTTCACTAAAGCAACTAATAATTAAGGAATCTATGCAAGCAATAAAAAAAGAAATTAAGATGCTGCAGAAGGAAGTTCTCTGTTAACAGAATCACTGGACTTTACTGTGTTTAAAGAGCACTGATAACTGATGAACCACATACATTTTATACATAACACTTGTCAAACACAAAACATATGATCCCATGTTCACTAGGTAACTGATCAATATCTCAGCAATAGACACACCTGCCCAGCGCAGTTAGGAGCAGCTCAGTGCAGTTTGAATGACCTCTCTGAGTGAGGGCAATGTTTGTGGTGGCCTTGCTGAGAGATCGGTGCAGGATGGCCTGCAGCAGACCATGTGGAGCAATCTCTATTGTTATGGCATTGGCTGGGATATGCTGTGATGCTTCCTCAAAAAGAACTGTACTTAGTAGGTTGTTGGTGTGATACTCAGCCGAAGAGTGTGTTGCCAATGGTGTATTCCATGCACTTTGGGGCACTGAGGAACTCAACCAGCGGGCAGACCGAGGCTTTGGATGCGGGATCAGCTACACAGCCACAAGTAAAACTATATCAGCACACACAAACATACACATTAACATAACCGTAATGTCCCAGATGACTCTCGCATCATTCAACTGTACTGCACACAAAATAACTGAAATAAAATTATCTTATTACTAATGTTCTTTGTGTATTGCTTATTTAGCCACTCAGTACAAAGACTACATAGTGTTCATGGTAGATGAATAAACATGACCCACAAAACACTGGATGAGCAAAAACTGACAGGGGTAACACAAAGGACTTAGAGCAAAATCTGTCCAAGTGGCACTTTGTTCACCACAAACTCCACATGGAATGCCCAGGGATCAAACCCAGACTCCCATAGTCAGAAGCCAGCACTGAATTGCTTAAGCTATGGCTCAGCCCATATACTAAAAATTCCAAAAAGGCTTTCAACTAGAAAATATCAGATGGATATTCCACAGGAAGACTAGGGAAGAGGACGAGATACTGAAAATTCTGAGAGATAGGAATAACAAGAAAACGACAATCCTTATGTTTAAAAAAATAATATAATTATAAATTATAAATACCAGTGGATGGTATAATTTTTAAGAAGCCATGCAGGTTACATGTGAAGAAATTAAAATTAAAACTCTACTTCCAAAAGGAACTGAAAATATTTGGACTGAATACACATAAGAAACATGCAGATATGACTGAAAAAATTACCTCCTACAAACTTCCAGTTCTTGAATACCTTGCCAAGTATTATTTTAAACAAAAAGGGTGAAAGACAGAGGATTAACTAAGCAAAGATGGGTCACTCAGTTCTGAAAATAGAACAAGATTAGTAATGTGAATTTTGGGGCTAAATCTGCTGATGCTACTTACATGAAATAGGAGTCAGACAGCTCAGTCAGTATAGTGACTAAACTATGGGAGAAATGAGATTCAGTTCCTGCCATGCTGGGAAATTTTTCTCTTTGCTAAAACATCTAGACCAAATGTGGGTCCCACCCAGTGTTCCATCCAACAGATGGTGGGGCTCTCTCCCCAGGGGTAAAGCAGTAGGAACTTCACTATTCACTTACACTTGGTGCCAAATATTAAGAAAGTGTGATACTACACCACCATGAAAAGATTGCGAACCACAGCGGACTGTCAGGTCAACCCTTTGCTTTTCCCTTCAGTCAAAAACAGAATATGAGAAACTGAAATAATTTGATAAATGGAATTGTTGCTACAGGACCCACAAAGGGAGAAAATAAGACATAATTATAAAAATAATAACAAATAATTAAATAACTGGTTTGTAATTAATTACATGTCATAAACTTACCTCCCTGAGGTATTTGAGCAGGATCAGTGATGCAGGGGCTATGTACTTGCTGTGGTAAGCAATGTTTGCACAGTTCACCTCCTTGGCAAAGACACCCTGTTGCTGCAGTGTCTTCACAAACTTCTTCATGGAATTCGCTGGACCAGACAGTGTACAAAAGTTTGGGCCATTGTGGCATGCAACCTCTATGTCTGGTGGACACAGCTGCTTGGCTTCTTTAGCACCTAGACCTGCAACATTACATCCTTTATTAATAACACATACAAAAACAGCAATGAATAAAAGGCTTGATTTGATTATATGCATTGTCTTATTTTTCTCAGTCCCACAAGAACAACATGATTATGCTTTCAGGCAGACAAGGGCCATATTTTCTTCATGCTTATGAACCATTACTCTTATCATCTAAGAAAAATTGTTGTGTACCCATAATACGTTGCATCTGGTTCCTCTCTTTCTTTCCTTCATTAAAGGACCTTAGCACCCCCCCCCCCTCCCCTCAAAATCAAACCCAGTCCACATCTGAGTATCTAATGAAATGTTTTTCATGACTTTCCTCTGTCATTCCAGGTCAATAAATGAGTATTTATATCAGACAGGTGATTGCTGCCACCTGTAGAGTCCTTATCATTTCACAATACACATTAGCCTCTCATTCCATGACATGCTACACTATGTTACAGCTAATACAGAATCATTAAAGAACCTAAATATGAAATATAAACATATTCATATTATTCAAAACTGCACACTTGTATCACATGTTGTAACAGTTCATTTGCATCACTTTTTACAAAGACCTTCACAAGTTCACTACTTATGTCATAACAATGTGTTTCACATTCATTTCAATAAACAGTCAGCATAAACAGGGCTGAATGAGTAACAAACATGCAAGAAATTACATGAAACAGACCTACCAACTGCAGCCATCAAGCCCTGGATAAGCTTTGCCTCAAGAGATGCACGGCCACGATAATACGCTGCCAGAACCATCTGCTCAGCTGTAAAAGAGCCGTCCATGTAGCTACAGCCCAACTCCCCCACAGAGTGGCCCACAATGCCATCTGCCTCAATTCCAACTGCCTTCAATATATCCACCAAACCAACCTACACCAACACAATGTACTGTGTTTCAACGTGCATATCAGTAATCAGTCATGAAATGAAAAAATGTATGCAAAATGTTTACTCAATGGAAGACACTTAGGAAGACCTTTAAAACAACAAAATGATGAAGTCATGCAATGCACATAACATGCCAACTTTACTGAATGGCGGAAAACATTATCATAAATATTGGGTGCATTATTAGTTCATCTCTATTATTCAAAACTGTAAAAATAGGCTGTGGCATAACATCTTTAATAAAGGGAGTTTTATCATAAATAATTTATTGGGCCAGAGGTTTAAAAAAGTTACTGTTTCCAAACCCCATGGGAATTAGTGATATGGTTCAGGGGATTAACGAGAAAGAATATATAATGGTACCTTTTTGTAAGCTAATATTAAAAGAAATTGACACAAAACAATAACAATTGTGGTGCTAACTATTTCGTTGCTTCAGGCAATTATTACTATTATTTAGGCTCTCCCAAGATAGTTACACCACATTACTTTCAATTCAAAAGGAAACCCTCACTTAAGCTTAGCCTCAATACATTAAATGGATCTCTGGATGGAGTGAAATGTATAAGTGAGGAAGATTCTTTTAAGGTCCCAGTATGTATTACAATTTTTAGTAAAGAAATTTCTAGAGTTTTAAAGTTAAGTTTATATTTCACTTTCCCTATACCAAGTGAATGAAAAATTTTATATTCCCTTTGAAAATTCTCACCTGACAAGCTGCTATGCCTACAAAGCAATTGAGAATATTATCGAAGATACGGGGGTCTTCTGATGTAATTATGTTGAATAGATCCACACCATGAGGTTTCAGTGCTTGCTGACACTTTTCAATGGCTGCTGCAAAAATGGGAATGTTGAGAAGAGCTTTCCCCATGCCTGGCCACTGTGAGCCCATGCCAGTGAACACAAACCACACCGGTCGCTTGCATCCTGGATAATACTAAACATGGTGCAAGATGATTGCCATTAATTAGAGAAAATACTTTTGCTGATAGTTTCTTCTTACATATGAAAAAAAACAGTCTTCCACAGCTTTTTGAAGTAACCAATGAAAAAAGATGAAGTCCATTAACTACTCATATTTGTGCATTTCTGTAAAAAAATAAACTTCAGAGGAATGATGAAAACTGTCTTATTGATAAGCTGAATGGTGCTTATGAAGAACTGTATAACAGCTCTAAACATGTGGCAGTGATCAATGGCACTTTCAATTTCAAAGAAAAGAAAGTTCTTAAAAGTAGTTTAAAAAAACATCACAAAATATTTGGCACAAAATTTTTACAAATTTCAGACATCAAAGGCTATGTGAATGACACGAAAGTTCACTTAGAGATGTATTCTCAGTATTCTGAACCTCAGCTTTATTTGAAGCTGTGTGGACAGCTTCACACTTCGGCCATATGTAACCCAAGAAAAAAAATTCCCCATTACCCACTATATAGGAGGCTGGATGGGCAGACAAAGTCCAGCATAAACAATGATGATAATATATACAAATGTGATAGACAAGACTCACTAGGACAGAGAAAGTGGTTTCACACAAATTATGAGTGACAATATGAAAGTAAGGCCTCCAATTTTTTCCTCAGAAACTACAGTAGAACCCGGATAAGAAGTCCCCGCATAAGAAGTTTTCCCCTGTAAGAAGTCTGATTTTTAAAGTCCCGAAATCCTATTGCTTTTAATAAGCTTCCCTCTTAATAAGTCTTCCCGCTTAAGGAGTCCCTAATCCTCTGGTCCCTTGAAAGACTTCTTATCAGGGTTCTACTGTATAAGTACAGTTATAATAAAATTTATATATATATCATGGGTACATCCTTTACAAAGTTGAGATTATTTTTCCACAAAGTCTCCTTCATAATCAACACACTTTTTCCACCTTTGCGTGAGACGCTGTATGCCAGTTGCATAAAACTCTTAGTTGAAGCATCGGAGTTCTTCACACATGCTGTGTTTCAGCTTGTTATCATCCACAAAACGGCATCCTCAGAGTGCATCCTTCAGAGGGCCAAAAAAATGGAAGTCGGAGGGGGCTAAATCTGGACTGTAGGGAGGATGAGGGAGAACAGTCCAGCCCATTCTTGCAATTGCCTTCTTTGTGCACAGACTGGTTCACAGTTTTGTGTTGGCATGCAGGAGGACCTGATTCATCTTCCTGTTTGGCTGAACCCTTTGCATTCATAGTTTTAACTTCTTTAATGTTGGAACATATCGCTCTGAATTGACTGTTGTACCTCTCTCCAAGAATTCCACTAACAAGATTCCTTCACTGTCCCAGAAGTAGCTGCCATGGCTGGTCGGCTGGTGCGGGGCTTGTCACTGCTGTCGTTTTCACTGCTCTTAAAACAATGGACCCAGTGTCTAACTGGGCTAATATCTATGGCATCTTCACCATGCATCGCTTCTCAGATTTCTATGAATCTCTATCACACTGGAGCCTTCTGCATTAAAAAATTCAATCGCCACTCTCTGCCTAGTACACACATCCACAACATCTGCCATTTTGCATTGCTACTGTGTTGAATTCACGTGACTGACTGGAGCACCGATGATCCTGGTGGAGGTGGACAGCATTGCTATCCAGCGGGTAAGGCAAGAAACTCTACCTGGCACCACATTTAAAAGAAAAAAAAATAGGAGGCTTTACTTTCGTACCGACCTTTGTATGTACAAACAACTGCCTCTCATCCCATTGCTTATTTGATCTGCAAAACATAAATATAAATTGTCGTGTGACAATAAAACAAAACAAGAAAAAATCACAAGGCATATTAGGAGAAAAGAATAACGTTTATATGGGGTGAGTTTCACATGTTAATTAACAGACACACTCTATCAGTAGTTTGTGTGTTATGCACAGAACTGGTAAAAATATCTGGCTGTATGTCATTATCAGAATTATAAGTTTAATCTGTGGTATATCAGTAAAGAGGAGAGAATGGTGGAAATTTATTGAATTCAGTCAGATATTGCACATGATTGTTAAGTAATGGCATTTTCGAATAGTTACACTTTTTTATATTTAGTGGACAAATTTATCTAAAACATTGGCATCAACTTCAAACACCAGCATCATGGCTTGCTTAAAAAGCAGATGTCAATAACACTAACTTCGACAAAGAAGTATGTGCAGTTTCATATATTTTCTGTTTGAAAGAAAGGTCAGTCAATAAAATTTCAGTGCTCTGTCTTTTTATGGACCCAGTGTTCCATGCTTACAACACTGTCCACTGGAAATGGAACTTTTACTGGAAAACGTTTAGACACTGAACCCTTCCAGGTACTCTGTTGTATTCAGTCTAACATTCAGGTAAACATGTTCCTGTATAATGTCAGACTGAATCAAGAATCTGAAATTCTAATAAAGTAAATAAAAACTAAATTTGTTGTTCAACTAACAGATCTAAGAGAAGAAATCTCTTTCCATATGTTTTAATTCAAATGCCTGCAATTTCACAAAGAGCATACCAAAATTCCAGATGAGCCAGTAATGGTCTGCTTACCTGAATGCTTCTCAGCTTTCTCCCATCCTGTATCAGAAGTGTGTACCCACGGTAGATGTGGCCAGGAATTTCTGTTGACTGGAGATCATGCATCAAGTACACATACTCTGCATCTACTGATCGACTCTCAAACTGGACACAAAGAGTTAATTCATTAGTAACTGCTCAACAACAAACTGGTTAGTCGTTAATGATGTTGTCTGAAATCATAAATAATATTCTAGAGCTACTTACTTCTTCAAAGGAATGATAAAGTTCATTGGAAACATGTGGTAATGGAAGAAACTTTACTTTGGGCAAATAAAACAATAAATTACTATCACAAATACTTTTTAAACAGTACCTTTTTTAACGTCTAAAACATGCTACATGTTTCGGCCTTTTTCATAACGCTGTACTCAGGCATACAAAATACCCAAGAGGTAAGCTCTTTACATACAAAAAAACATTACTAATTAAAAAGGACTGAGATCTTAGTCTTATAATTTTTTCTGTAAAATAAGCCGAAACTAAGTTAAAAGTTAACATTTTTAGAAATATATTAGAAAAATATGAGGAAGAGCAAGGTTGAAGTAGCATTATGTATGTACAAATGGCTTCATTTTTATCTCCTCTTGGATGCATATTAGTCTCTGATTGCAAAACGGTATGGTAAACAGCCTTCTACGGATGATAGTTTACCTTAGTTTGAGGCAACATAAGTTCGGCCCAGGTTGCCTGTCAATCACGTCTTATGCCACCAATAACCTTCAAGATATATAATTTTTCTGGGGAGGTCTGTTACTTTTCATTATGAATGAGAAACATCATAGCATCTAAATGCATTTGTAAAAGACAATATAGTGTTAAGCGTAAGGCAGTGGACCAAAAAAGCAGTGTATATCGTAATAGCAGCACGGTATGAATGGAATAAAGTTACCAGATACGTACCAACATTCCACAGCAATGTGCTGCCTCCATTCTGAAAACAGAAGGGTGACTCTTCCATCTCCAAAATACTTTTTCCTGTCTACAAAGCTATATAACATCATATCTCCCAGAAGAAAGCTATCTTAAATTCCTGGTGTAGAACGTACAACAATAATGGCCACACAAAATTTTTCATTTGGTTTCTCGTCTAACAGTGATAACTACTAAAGATCTGTTTGTGTCACAAACGCAAACTTTAGTACAAAGATAGTATCAAATAATATTCATAAGTAAACATTACAAACATGGTAATGTTGGAAGACATTGAGGAGACACATTCTTCACAAAAGCAAAATAATAATAGCTTCTGTACGTGATACTGACAACTGCAAGCGGTTAAAAAAATTTCCTCAAATAAGATGCCACCCTATCTAATTAATTTTTATTATTTTAAGGTTTATTTGTGACCAATATTTAACTTTTTCATTCACATTTTGTTTCATTCCTTTCACAAGCTATGTCAACTGTATAAACTTAAAATAATTAAATATAATATTAACAAAACAAGACTTGCAGATTTGAGAGTTTTCATAGTAGCAAATTAGGTTTTATGATTTTATGAGTTTTAACCACAACTCCTACTTTTGTATTTAATTACTTCTTGAATTTACTCAAGATAAGAGTCAAACCTTCTAACTAAGTTTTAGCTGTGCTACCGTTGTACTTGAAATCACCTAACAGTGACTGTTACACTGTTAGCAACTACTGATGATGCCAAATGTGAGTGCTGACAATAAGATAATTTTGGATTATCCATATATTTAGATTATTCAAGTTTCTTTCCCCCCAATTACACTGGATAACTGAGAGGACCTGCTGTGTTTGTCTACTTTACTCTCCTTCACAGATTCTGGACTATGGATTGAAATGCGACAATGCACAACCTACTTACATCCTTAAGGATGGTATCAACTGCCTCTTCTGTACGTCCAGATGCAACAACAAGCCGTGGAATTGTGTCTGTAGGGGCCCCACCATTTACTTTGTTTTTCTGATTCCAGCGTAGCAGAATGTGGGCATTTGCTCCTCCAAACCCAAAAGAGTTTACACCCACAAGGCGAACATTCATGGGACACTTCTCGCTTACTACCTGCAACCCACATTGAAACGCAGTAATGCTATGACAGTATGCTGGAGTTGGTTCACGTCCGTGTACTAAAACTAGGTTTCTGTTAAGTGTTAACTCAACTGTTGTGTCAATCACAAGTGAAGGTTCTTAACGGACGCTGCCAATTTGTTGTGGTACTAAAATTCCTTCGCTTTCAGGAGGGATATTTTGACACATACCTTGAGACGTCCTGCCACTAGTGCCTCCACTCCATCTCTAGGGTTGTAGTAATGCAGGTTGGGAGGAACAATACCAGTCTCCATGGCAATCAGAACCTTCATGATGGAGCACAGCCCAGATGCTGGTTCAGAGTGCCCAAGATTAGACTTGACTGACCCTACAGGAAGTGGTGTCTTTCTCCCTTTACAGAATACATGGTCCAAAGCATTCAGTTCTTCTGGATCCCCAACCTGTGCTCAGTTGCAGAAGTACCATTTTAAATTATAGAATTCTAAGGTTACATTTTAAAAATTTCAATATATTTTTCAAAATTATATATCATAATTTATATTAACCCTTGCAGTATCAATACAAGAAGATATCCCAAGTATGTTCTCTGATACTGAAAGTTTAATTGTGTATCACTCTATTGCAGTTTGTCCCAGTCCAAGAAAGCAAACACTGAGGATATGGTAGGGGGTGCAAGCATCACATAAGGAAATAGCAATTATATTAACAACATCAATAACAATTTAATAAACAAAAAAGACAAAATTTTCACAATGGCAATTTATATATTACACTATTCGTCATGTGTTCCAGTATGCTCATGGCTCCATGTCCCATTCAATATAAGAAAAAATATACACAACAAACCAAAAAAAAAAAAAAAACCTGCATGGTGTTGTGGACCATCAAAAACCAAAAGCAAAGAAATTCAAAATTACTAACTGAACACAATTCAAGTTCCTCCAGATAGGCAAAAAACACGTGGTAGGGGTAAGTGGAAAGCAGAAGGGTAAGATGATCAGGTGCAGGCATTGTATACCTACTGCATGTACCACATAATTGCCAAGGCAAAATTAAATGCTTCTGTCAGGGACAATACTATTCTACAAATATTTTACCGCGCACACACCATTATAATGAGGAATGTTTTCTCTCTGAGTGGCTGCCTTTCTCTTGTTTCAGTTTCTATATTAATAACTGTTGTTGACATTATAATATCAATAAAAAGTTGGATACTTTGATGTGATAAATTGCAGGGAGCCTCCCTCTCTGATCATCACAATCAAAGGTTTAATTATAATAAATAATATAGAAAACATGGGTGGCTAGAATGGATGATATATGGAACTAAATGACTCACATGCATGTCATTTCACACCATTGCTGTGTAATAACCAATGACACTGATAAGGATAAGAAATGTAGATATGCACATATGTAAATAAAAAGTCGCTTACTGGTCTCCATTTTATTGAGATTTGGACAGATAATACCTTGGTGCCAGTACCATGCGCCTCAACATAGTCCAGTGCCGTGGGACTAATGGCACACTCCTGATAGAATTCCTCTAACAGAGCCTGTTGCACTTTTCCTGATGGGTATGTGATGCCCTGTTCTTTGTATCCATCGCAGTTCGTCTTGGCATGAATCACTGTTGCATACACACGCTTTGCATCAAGAGCCTTCTGGAGGTATATTACACTGATGGTCTCTGCTCGTGCATAACCATTGGCTGCGTAAACAACACATCTATAAGTCAATACCCCTGCATCTGGAGGAACAATTGATTATATCACATTTTAAGCAGCTTAGTAACTAATCAACTACATAATAAATTAATTAATTAACAATTTAACTAACATGCTTATTGACATGGCTCTCTTGGATCCCTTGTCAGAGCTAATATCAAATCCATGGCTTCATCATGTAACAGGACAACAACGAATCCTACACTCTTGGGCTCCTTGTCAGAGCTAATGTCAAATCTACAGCTTCATCAGGTGACAAAATAATGCAAAAAGTCCTACCCCTTTGGCCCCTTCTCAGAGCAAGACTCAAATCCACAGTTTCATAAGGTGGCAAAAAGATGTAAGAAATCTTACTCTGCTCAATGTCATGTACTAAGTTATATGATCATGAACGTGCAGGCAGGATCAAATTTAAACTTCATACAGTCAGGTAGATACTAAGAAAATAACGTGATCTTATATAACTTCACAATCAATGCATGAGAACAAATATCCTGCTATGTCACAAAAAAAAATTTCATCAAAGTCCATTCTTTTACTGAGATGAAATATCTGGACAGAAGGCAAAAAACAAAAACGGAAACCTATTGGACATGATACACAAGCTGCAGTACTAAGAACTTTGTTCTCGAAGATGGTGGCTCCAGAAGCTGTGTAAAATTTCAGAGTTACATTTCAAAGTATTTTATCCAATTTCATGACTTGTAACCAATGAAAGTGGTGATAGCTATCACATTTTAAACTGGAAAAGAGACTGGCACTGAAGTGTTCAGCCTGTAAGTAATGGAAATATGTAACTCTGTATCTGTGCTAATTTACAATTTCATGATTAATCTACCCAATTAACACACACATACGTGAACCTAATATAATAAATAAATATTTCACAAATGCACAATTAACTTAGAGATATTAGTTGTTTAATAAATAAATAAAAAGAATTCACAACACTGCACAAAGATGCCATGAAGGGAGTGAAATTTTCAGATTACTTTCTTACAATGCTTTTTTAAGCATCTGAAGCTGAAGTAGGTCTGGAAATTAATTAGGACCTTTTGTTGTTTATGTGCAGGGTATTAAAACAAGTACCTGTCATATTGCATCTAATTTTAAAAATATACAAAACTATCAAAACTTGTTCTTGAAACACTCATAAACCACTTTAAATTGGTTCGTAAGAAAGCGTTGGTTCAGTTGCAAGATTCAGACACTGTTCATTCAGAAGTTCATGTTCAGCAAAATCATGCAATCACTTCAAAGTCTTGCAATGATAAGAACTGTACTTACCATCCCTATCAAATGCCTTACACATGCCTTGTGGACTCAGTACACCAAGACGCGAGAACTGGAGAGAGACAAATGGATGGAGACAGAGATTACAGCCTCCTACAATGGCAGCATTACAGTGTCCATCCGGATAGATTTATACGCGTACTCCATAGCATACAGACTGGAGGAACAGGCTGAATCCACTATGTAACTGGGCCCTGCAATGTAACATGATTATAAAATGGCATACAACAATGTTCATAAAATCAGTGTGGGTCACAAGTAGTCTGGTGGGAATTCTGTATGTTCCCATTGGCACAATGCAGTGCAGAATCACGAAAGTAGCATTTTCAGGATTCACTGCTTCATGTAAATGTCATTAAAGTACGGGTAAATGTAATCACATCCAGCCACTAATACAGCTGAGTCTAAGCTAAAAGCTACATACCTCTGCAACTGTGGGAAAATGAGTTTTTATATTAAAATCTACTTGGTCAGAATTGGCATGTTGACTGTAAGATATATACAGACACAAACATCAGAAAGCAATGAAGAGGAAAGTGCTAGCTGGTTTTGGGGAATACTGCTAATTGTGCTATTGGTAGTGGGAGGTGTGGCAGTAAATCCAAGCTAGCTTGCAGAGGAGGAAAGGACAGATCAAATATTGGCACATATTAACAATCAGGAGAGGGAAAGCATAGTGATCCAGAAGCAATTGGGATGCCCACAATCGAGAGATTGGTGATGGTGACAAAAAGAGAGAAACTAAGGAATATGGAGTGAAACTGGACAGACAAAGCACGGTAATAAACAGTTATTTCTGAATACAAACAAACAAAACAAGCAGTGAGACAGTGGAAACAGAGACAGAAAGTGGTGGTTAGTAGAACAGACTGATTGGAAGATGGATGGAGAAAGAATAATTTTTTCATTTTTATGCTGGAGGAGAGGAGAAATGAGGGATATGCAAATGTTGAAAAGGGATGTTGGTACAGTGTATCAGAGTACTTCTTCACCAGCTGTGATAGTAGAAGGATAAGCCAAGCAGTACAAATAATCTGAGAAGCTGGCTTACAAAGACTGGTGAAACAAGTAAGAACAGCAGAGGTGATAGGAAGGGCAGAAATGCGTTAACATAGGAGTGAAATAGTGTAACAGGGTTACTGGGTTTTCAGAATGCAGGGAGTTTCAGGAGCAAAACAGGTAAAAGTTTTTATTGATTTTGTCAGTGATTGTGATGTATTTGGGGCAATGAAGAGTTGGAGGTGTGTGGAAGTTTTGTGATAAGTGGATTCTTCAGTTGTTTGAAAGAAAGTAGAAGAATAGTGAAATCTGGATCCATCCTGGAGCCATAATAGTTACATTACATTACATACATTTCGGTATGTACGTAGTGTATGTTAAACAGAAAATTATGAGATTGTTTATGCAGATTCCAGTTGTTATGAATAAGACATGAGGGAGGGTGAAAAATAAGGTGAGTTTACAAGTTTCCAGTCTTCATAGCAGTAAAATTCAATGCAGTTAGTTGAAGAAATGGATTAACTGAGCATATTTCAAAACAATAGACCCTGTTCAATGCACAGGAAAATGTGGGCTTCTGTATCATTTTATATGGACAAAATTAAGAACACAGAGAGATATTACAATGGTACTTACAAAAGATGAACTTGGTTTGTAATTTTTGTAGAATTATACAGGTAACACAGAAATGTATAAAATGGAGATAAGGCATTATGATCAAACTAACAATTTTAGCCTAACACATTAAAATGAGTCAGGCACATGACAAATGATTTTGCTAAAATTTAGATTCGTGTAGTAGAACTACTGAACTATCTGGAAAAACATTAAATTTCATTAAGATTTATAAATAAAACATAATATAATAAGAAACTTGATTAGAAGTTTAAAAGTATGATATGGAATAAAATCAGTACATGTACATTAAAAATGTAACGACAACAATAAATATATCTGGACTACAAGGCCTACAGGGATGTTTTATTATTGACAAATCTGACTGGTACATTGAAAGGCTGGTTATTAAATAATATTGTTTATAAAACTGGATATAAAGACTGTTAGTGCAGAAACCTGGGTTAGTGGCACAGCATGCTCTACAATTGTACTTAACTAATAAATGTGATATTGATTGATTGATTGACTGACTGATGGACTGACTGACTACCCAAAGTCCCCAGTCATACTGTACAGTGAACATCATTAGTGTTGTTCTCACTGACAAAGTTCATTGGGTCGTCATATTGGTGTTACTGACGACATGGAGCTGAAAACTAAAAAAGGGGTGACCACCAGTGGTGGTGATACTCATACTAAGGGACTTGAAATTGTTCAGTTATTTTCATAACACAGTAATGAATTCATAACTCAATTGCACAAGCTGTTAATAGATTCAAAAGTGAATCTTTGTTCCTTTAGAAGATATAAGAGTAACTGTGAATCACATATTACTTACCATTGATACCAAGCCAGTATGAGATGCGGTTTGCAAGCATGGGTCGGCTGCAGCCTGTGATACCAAATCCATTCACCTGCAGCTTCTCATAGAACCAAGTCTTCTCTGATTCACTGAAACATGCGCCGATGAAAACTCCAATTCTCTGCCCCTTTAAATGACGAGGATTGATGCCTAAACAGGAAATTAAACCAATATAAAGAATGAAGGCATCACCAACACCTCCAAACCTCTTTGCAGCATACTACAGGATTTCAGTGAACGCTTCTTTGGCTGCTGGAAAAGGTAGGTGGTGAGTGGCTGAAGTTTGTGTTTTTGAAAAGCTGTGTGGTGATAAATCTCCATCAAGACATATATATAGACTTATACAAGAAGCACAATTTAAACATGAAATTAAAAATATATAACATTAGCAATATGTTTCTCAACTCTATATGACATATTCTGATTAATGCAAGAAGAATTACACTGTCAGGGTATTAACAGATTGTTTGGAAAGTAAGTACATAATGTTAAATGGCTGTGTCTCCTAAAGGGACCGTTAAGTGTACACTGACATAATATTTGCAACATGTAAAGCCCATATACTAAGATTTAGTGGCACACTTCAACAGAGGTCCCAGCATGCATAAGAAAAACAAGATGTACATATAACATTTTTGTATAAAAATCTTAAAGAAAGAGTCCAGTCTGAAAATGGGAAGATTATATATAAACATATCTCAGATAAATAGGCTGTGAAGATGTGAGCTTGATGTTGTTGCCTCAAGGGAATTAAATAGCAGACTTCTGTGACTTTCATTTCCATAACAGACATCCGACATAATTCATCTGCTCACAGAATTAGCGTCAAAATGTACCACTCCTGCAACAAGCCACAAATCAAGATCATATTCCAGGCACAGGGTGACATAAAGTAACTGACCTGCATCAACAATGGCCTCATAGGTTTTCTCCAGCAGCATGCGACACATTGGGTCCATGGTATTTGCCTGCTTGAAGTGCACTCCAAAAAATGATGCATCAAACTTGCTCACATTCAACAGCTTGCCTGTTCTCTGTGGTATCTCAGGGTGATCTGTGCACAAAGTACATACATCATCGGCAGTGATACAGGCATGCAAACCTGTGCCTGCAGGCCTAAAATTATACGTTTGTAGCATCAGATATGCAACAAAGTTAACATAAATACTGAAAGAGCAATGATACAAGATTTTTCAAGGGTATCTATTATTTGATATTAAAAAAAAAAATTGTCTATACTGTGCTGTCTTTATTCTTCATTCCACTCTACTTCCTCACTTACAGTCAGAGGCATGCAGTATTCTAATACTGAAGGAGGATACTTAAGAATGTAAAACTGTGTTATACGTTAAGTGCGAACATGATGAAGGAAGACAACACTCCCTCTCAATAATCACAAATTTAACTTCTTGCTACCTGCATTCAAGATTCTTTTATTCAAAAATGCAGTTAAAGAGCACATAAACTAGGCTTATTTTATTACTAATTCTCCAGTTTTCAGTTCCACTTATTCATAAGGCTCTACAATGGAGCTCCTTACTTATTCCAGTGTTCTGCAAGAAACCGTATTTGGGCACATCCCAATACTCAAACACCATAATCACTCTAATCTCTCTCTAATCGCTCTAATCTCTCAACCAGCTTCATTTCCTACCAGCTGACCTTCAGCAAAGGGGGATATCCAGATTTAGTTTTCTAAAGCCTATCAACCCAAATTTGAACATAAAATTTAAGTGTTTTGCATCGACTCTAGATGCATCTTATACTATAGTGTTAGTGATAACCAGTGCCCAAGTCCCTTCTTAACATAAAAATTCTGCATGTGACCTGTTCTAAACATTTGGTTTCTACACATGAACTTTTAAGTGAATTTATTGAGGATCTGCTGATCAGAAATAAAATAAGTGTTGTCCCTATTCTATACATATTAGAGTGGATTCCTTTCCAGATCAGCAGTATGATAATGTAAAAATATTTCTTATAAAACAGACCCATCTGCAACGTTATCAAATGAAAGCCACACTTATAGCTGTAACTTCACAAGATTCAAAATAAGTAGAATCTTGGTACCAAGTAAGAGATCACGTAAAATTCATATACAATCTAAATGCTTCATGATGAGTGAATTCAAGAAAACTGATTCAGTTCCCCCATTACAAGAACAGAGACAGTTTTCAAAACATTGGTTCACTCACTGTTCAAACTCCTGACACAGCAGCTTGCCCAAGAAAGTTTTATTGCATGTCAAATACAGTTGAAGAATATTTCTTTACATTATTGCAACTACAGGAAATTTGCTGATTCGTAACAATTAATTGCCAGTAAGGCATTGTTTTGCACATACATTTTCACAGCGGTAATCGCAATGTGAAATTGAGTAGCCGACAGTTTTCTGTGTCAAACTTTGACTGATGGCCATGAAAACTCATGAAATGTTCACGCCTGAATTTGGAGAAGAAATATTTAGCTATATTAGAACATCTGGGCTATTTGTTTGGTTGAAAAGGGGAGAATTTCCAACTTAAATGACTCACACCCCAGACATCCATCAACATTACACACTAAATGAAAAAAAACTGTTCATGTTTAAAAGATTAATCTGATAGAAAACATCTACAAAAAGGAAGTTTGGTTCACGTGTATTGCACCACCACAACGCACTGGCTCACTTGACACTCTCTGAAAGAAAATTCCTAATCATGCAAATTTCTCACATACATACATACATACATGCCTATACGTTTCACAGATCCAAAGCCCGTTAATATGGCAGAATATGAAACATGTCAATAATATAGACACACACTACAAAAGCTGAAACAGACAAAAGACACCAACACACACGACAAACAATAATTATCCAATGCAGTACAAAATATACAATAATTAGATGAAAGATAAAAACATAAAACACAATATAACACATCAACAAAGCATATCGAAAACACAATTGGTATTTCGTCATCATAATTTACAATACATTATGATCACCTCACCTCACCATCCAGCTCTACAGCCCTAGGTGGGCTTTGGCTTCCTCCACTATCTGCCTCCATTCTTCTCTATTTCTGACCTTCTCTTCCCACTTGGCCACTCTCATTATATGTAAATCCTTCTTTACGTCGTCTAACCATCTTAGCTTCGGTCTACCTCTTCTTCTGCTTGAGAGTATTTTTTCCTGTAAAATTCTTTTAGGAAGTCTGTCTTCTCCCATTCTTACTACATGGCCTAGCCATCTTAAACGTTGTGCCTTTATGAACCTCACAATGTTTTCGTTTTCTAGGATATTTTCTATTTCTTCATTTGTACAGATTTTCCATTCCTCATTCATCTTAATAAGACCATATATTTTCCTTATTATTTTTCTTTCAAATATCTGGAGACTGAGCTCATTTTCTTTTGTAAGTGTCCACACTTCTAAGCCATATGTCACTATGGGCCTGATCAAAGTTTTATATAATTTCATCTTTGTCCTCCTATTTATTTTTTTGTTCTTTAACAACTGTATATTAGCGTAAAAGGCTTTATTAGCCATTTGTATCTTCTCCTTAATAGTATTTATCATACTATTCTGGTTATCTATTAGAAGTCCTAAATATTTAATACTACTCACTCCTTCAAATTCTTTGGTCCCAATTCTCATGTTTACTACTTTCTTTTTATTATCTTTTGATGTTATAAACATATATTTAGTTTTTATTATACTGACATATAATCCTAATCTTGGTTGCTTTCTCTAGTTGTTTATATATTTTCTTAAGTTCTGCTTCAGTTCTTGTTATTATGGCTACATCATCAGCATAGGCACAGATTTGGCTTGATTTATAGATTATTGTGCCCCTTTTATCTACTTTCTGTATGGCCATGTGTAGGGCTAGAATAAATAATGTTGTAGACAGACCATCCCCTTGATTGACCCCTTTGGAATAATGGAATTCATCACCTATTTGTTGTTCAATTTTTACTTTTGCAGTTGTTTGATCTAGGGTCATTTTTACTAGGTTGATCAGCTTTGGTGGGATTGCGAAGTATCTAGTGCTTGTATCATCTTCTTTCTATTTATACTGTCAAATGCTTGTTTATAGTCAACAAACAATATATGCATATCAACTCCATATTCATAATTTTTCTCTATTATCTGCCGCATTACAAATAATTGATCAATTGTACTTCTATTGGCCCTGAATCCACATTGATATTCACCAATTATATCTTCTGTATAATTTTTAATTCTATTGTTTATTATGCTTGTAAGAATTTTATACCCTGTATTTAGTAACATTATACCTCTATAGTTGGAGCATTCTGCTTTATCTCCTTTCTTGTGCAGAGGATGCAATATACCTACTCTCCTTTATTTGGCATTTCTTCTTCTTCCCATATCTGTTTTATTACCTTGTACATTTTTTCTCTCATATCTGATCTAGCTTGTGATATCAGTTCTACAATTATTCCATCTTCCCCCGGCACTTTATTGTTCTTCATTCTTTTTATTACTCTTTCTATTTCCTCTTTTGATGGAGTTTCCTCTTCATTTTTCCCTCTTTTATTTATGAATCTTCTTTCTTGTTCCAATTTTTCTTCTTCCTCTGTATCTTCTTCTTCATCCCTTATGGGATTTAATTGTTCTTTGAAATGTTCCGTCCATCGTTGTAGATTCTGTCTACTATCACTTATTATTTCTCCTTCCTTATCCTTATATCCAATAATACATTATGATTTTAGGAATGGTTTCCTTCAAAACTTGTATACTTCATCTTGCAACAAAATTTTATGCCCAATGCACACATCATTCAAACCCCTTGATTCGGGACATTGGAAATTACTCTTGTCAAGAACTCCACGCCATGTACAGGCAATATACCCATAAGAGAATAAAACATGTTTTGCTCTAATTAAGAGCTTCGGTGTTGGTAGTGTATTTATGGGGGCTTCTACCTAATTTTCACTATGGCAAATTTTTAAGGTGCATTGTCCAAAATAAAACTGAGTGCTTTGTGTTACGTCCGAGGAAATTGGTGAACAGGACAATTTGTTATTTGTAGGATGTGTTTTGATGTACCCAACTAAGCCAGAAAATAAAGCTTTCAATTTCAAAAAAACATTATGATGATCACTATTATTATTAATTTTTGACTGTGTGTAAAAAATTCATTAAGTGAATAAAAACAATGAGCTATAAGATATTACCTCAGTGCTGCCCTGAAGTGTTATTAATTGTTGTGACATTCTAAAATTATAGATGGTAAACTATTGATTTCCCATCCACCT
This sequence comes from Reticulitermes speratus, assembly GCA_021186555.1. NCBI lineage: Eukaryota > Metazoa > Arthropoda > Insecta > Blattodea > Rhinotermitidae > Reticulitermes > Reticulitermes speratus. Next base: position 9,279,475 of record JAJKFL010000237.1, read on the forward strand.
TATTCATTAGATTTAGCATCTAGAGAGTTATTTCTATTCCATAAACTGAAAAGTACACACAATGGGAAGGAATTTCAGAAGTTCCAGAGATCTTCCAAAGTGCATCATGGGAATTTACTATGATTCCAGAAAAGGAGTAGCAAATGTAGTTCAAAAGCAGCAATCAGTCCCAGAATTTTACAGTCCATCCTCAGATAAGTGCAAATATCATTAGATCATTACACGAAATGACTTCTCTGTTTGCTCTGTAGTTAGTTTGATGACAAGAAACAAACCTCACACCTATACCACATTTCACTGTTATTCCAAAGACTCAATCATATGTTATTAGTATCAAAATCATTAATATAACATTTTTCATAGTATTACTGAAATAAGCAAATATGTGTACAAACCAAGCTTCCAGCGCCGATCATCGCCTGATACCATGTCTACTTTGTTCATCAGATTGTCACGGAGGTGATACACATTACTTGAGTCAGGAAAGCAGCCAGACACACCAGAAATGACAACCTCTTCCCCAGGTGGAGGATGTGCTAGTCGCATTCCTGCCTGAATGGCCTCTGAAACAGCTTGCACTTCCGTCTTCTGTTGTGGTGCCATTTCACACTGCAAATAAAACAAGCTGCATTGTTTATACATTTGGGTGTGTCTCATATCTGTCCATAATTGTCCCCACACCTAACAACTACACTATGAATGCATATAGGGGACACAAAAGTACAGCTCCAAGTATTCTTAACTTTTATGTTAAGCTGCAAACTCCAATCGCCTTTAGTCCCAGACAAAAAGCCCCCAATACCCACTTGAGGCAGAGGGTGCTCATTCTGATTGTGGAAGTGGAGAGAAATGTAATCAGACTCCAAAGACAGTCACTTTACTGGTTGGGCTATCACAACTTCCAACAGCAAGAGTGTATATACAATGTAAAATGTACCACATTCCTAACCAATATGAGAGTTTCTCTGCGGTTATAAAAGGAGACAAGGGAACGATCTGAGGCAGTAGGAGGATACACAAAGAGGTGAGATTTTCCGGAACCTGGTGGTCACAAAAATTAAATAAGGTTTCTCTTGAAGACAGCGATCTACAGATGGCCTCCACAAACGGCATTCAGTCATTGTTCGGAGGAGGTGGGCAGATGGGGAGTGTCGGGGGGCAGGTCTTTGGTTAGTTTGTATTCAACCTCGCGGTTGAACTTGTGAAGGCGTTTAGATATCTTAACAGTTTCTCTGATAATTAATGGTTGGTAGGCATGGCTACTAGACATGACTTCGCTTGACTACAGAAAATTTATGAAACATACAATTTAGGAAACGTAAAATTCTGACGCGTTCGTTCTCTTTCGTTCAATGACCTCGAGAATCTGGTGGTCTGCGGGAAATGTACATTAGATATAAGATGTCCGTTTCATTTCTTTTGTCCGAAATATTTTACTTTCCGATAATTATTTAGCCAGCTAGAGAAGGGCGCCGAAAAGCATATGCCTTCGTGTAAAGTGTCCGTTATTATTGTTCAATTTAAAACAAAACTGGCATATGTGGACACATTTTTAAGAAGTCTCCAATATCAAAATTCATTTAAACAAGATAAACAATGTACTATAACGTAACAAAGTGTCGCGTTCGCGTAATGTCTATACCTCCTCGGCTATCCCAACAGCCTAATACCATTTCACCCGAAAGATGGCGTTTTAATACCGCCGGCAACAATAAAACATACTTACGTCTTCGTTTAAAGTGCCTTATATATTTGTCCGATTTTAACCAATTTTGGATTTCCCTGACACATTTTTATAAGGGTACCAAATATCAAATTTCACGGAAATCCGTCCAGTTTGAGCAGCGCTGCTACATGTGGACAGACGGACAGACATAAGACAGACGGATGGAAGAACGTGGTGAACGTAACAGGCGTTTTTCGCGACTAGAAGAATACGCCTATAAACCATTTAGCATATACATGTGACGAAGCTAATAACAGCATTTTTGCAACCCTCCATTGTTAACGCACCAAAGTACGAAGGAGTGAAGTAGGTAGCGGTTACAAAGCATTTACGTATAATACCGTACGGCAATATGGCTCGACTTTTGCTAGTATTTTAAATGTTGCTGTTATTTTGAAACTATTTTTGCTGCGTTGTGCCCGGCCGGACTGTGGCAGTTTTACTGCTTTCCTGTCTGCATAAAAACAGTCCAGGGTAAAACTACACGATCATTACCCTCTGTAAAGGATGACACCTATGCCACTCTTCTCACAAGCTAACCACTCAGTAACACACTTGTACACGTATGGTGTAGGCCTACTAGCTAAGTTTGTACACGCAGGCACGAAACGAATCCCGGATTAGAACCCGGTTCCATGTCTACGAGTATTCCTTTTAGTCGTTCCGTCAGCACTCTTAGGCTTTCCGTTCACAGCTCTATTCGCGGGTATATATAAACAAAAGAGTGCGACGTAGGTGGGATTTTATGCCTTCCTTCCACTTACATGGTATTGAACACAGAGCATCTAGTAATGAGCACAGAGCATCTGGTACTGAACACAGATCAACTAGTATTGAACACAGATAATCTAGTAATGAGCACAGATCATCTAGTAATGAGCACAGATCATCTATTTTTGAACACAATCATCTAGTAATGAACACAGATCATTTCATATTTAACACATATCATCTAGTATTGAATACATATCATCTAGTAATGAGCACAGATCATCTAGTAATGAGCACGGATCATCTAGTATTGAACATAGATAATCTAGTATTGAGCACAGATAATCTAGTAATGAGCACAGATCATCTATTATTGAACACAATCATCTAGTAATGAACACAGATCATTTCATATTTAACACAGATAATCTAGTATTGAATACATATCATCTAGTAATGAGCACAGATCATCTAGTAATGAGCACGGATCATCTAGTATTGAACATACATCATCTAGTATTGAACGCAGATCATCTAGTATTGAGCACAGATCATCTAGTAATGAGCACAGATCATCTATTATTGAACATACATCATCTAGTATTGAACGCAATCATCTGGTATTGAACACAGATCGTCTAGTATTGAACACAGATCATCTAGTAATGAGCACAGAGCATCTAGTAATGAGCACAGAGCATCTGGTATTGAACACAGATCATCTAGTACTGAACACAGATCATCTCGTATTTAACACAGATCATCTAGTAATGAGCACAGAGCATCTAGTAATGAGCACAGAGCATCTGGTATTGAACACAGATCATCTAGTACTGAACACAGATCATCTCGTATTTAACACAGATCTAGTATTGAACACAGATCATCTAGTATTGAACACAGATCATCTAGTAATGAGCAGAGCATCTAGTAATGAGCACAGAGCATCTGGTATTGAACACAGATCATCTAGTATTGAACACAGATCATCTAGTATTGAACACAGATCATCTAGTAATGAGCACAGAGCATCTAGTAATGAGCACAGAGTATCTGGTATTGAACACAGATCATCTAGTACTGAACACAGATCATCTCGTATTTAACACAGATCTAGTATTGAACACAGACCATCTAGTATTGAACGCAGATAAGCTAGTATTGAACACAGAACATGCAGTGAAAGAACAACGGACGAGTAATAAATGTCAAATGTATATTTATAGTCATTTAATTACGCTGTCTGTAGTTCACATTACATAGCATCGAATGACTGGATAATAACGAACTGGAAACAGCGCGAAAGTCTTCTTGAACTTCCTGACACTTGAAGATTGGACCGATAGGTTGTCCCGAAACGTCGGTACAGAACTACCGCTCAACGATACGTAATATCCCAGAAGAGCGCAGAACTCGATTATGTCACTAGTTAAAAAACAACAATGTAAATACTTAACATTCCTAAAACCATCACGAGACAAGGCACTATAAACGTTTGCTCAAAACCCTTCCCATCACGTATATTATGATTATTAAATTGTGAACCTGTGGCGGCAAAAGTTTGAGTTTTGTCTTGACACATGAAAAACGGTAATAGTTGATGATTCCCTTGACCAAGCAACGCACAGAAGTGCTCTCTTCTTCGGCAGTTTTCTAAATCTATAAAGCACATTCCTTATTCAGAATCTAGCATTCGCTCATTTAATAAATAAATTCCCAATGTTTATGGAATACGAATGTCCATTATGTGCTCACTAGAACCCGCAAAAAATCCGCCCAAATCCCAGGCCATATGTAATATGTTGTAACTCCACATTCTTTATTGTAAAGAGTTGCTAGCCTCTTATCCAACCACCTTCTTGGCCTCGGCTGCCCAAGACTGCTCATCCAATAGCTTACAGGCCTACAAAATTCCCTCTGTACCTTGGAGCAATGGAATCGCGGTTCGATTGCTGGCAGCAGAAACAGCTGTTTCGTTCTCCCAAGCGCCCAGAGCGGCTCTCGGACCCACCTAGCCTCTTATTATTCGGTCAGCGCGGGGCACAAAGCGGCAAAGGTGTAAAGCTGGCCACTTGTCTCAATCTAGTGCCAAGGTGAAGAAAACATGGAGTTATATCTCCTCCCGCCATATGCCTTCATGGCGTTGTGCTTAACTGCGCATAGAGACAACTTTACTTCATCTCCATATCTGGAGGCTCCATCAGCAAACTGAAGTCGTGCCAGGTTATTTATTCTATTATTTTTCCAGCATAATAGAAAAATGCTCTCAAGGCAGCACGTTCTTCCGAAATGTTGGTACCTCTCTAACAAACTCCCTGACAGGCTATGTCTAAAATCACCAGTACAACATGACACACGACTTCAATGTGATGTGGTAATCAAGCGGCAATCGTTTTCTCCACTTTACAAACAAAAGAACGTAATTTAATAGCCCGTACGTTAGTTTCTGCTTCAATCATTTGCGGAGTTCTTTATAAAAACAAAAAACGTGGAAATACTGCAATGAAATAGCAGTCTGTTACTGATATAAGCACTCTGAAATTCTCTACACAATAACATAAATGACAATAATGGGTAGGTGTCTCTATTTTATAATGGCAAGTGCCCCCACGACAGTTAAACATGGAAACAATATGGCAGCCGTTGTGTTTCTGCTGCAGCTACATCTACTATAAAATTTATAAAGAACCACAACGTTGTACGTAGACTTGTACAGTGCTTACTGGTAAAGTCTCGAGAGCCTGTTCAGTTCTAGCAGTGACCGATAATACGCCGTGCATTGTGGTAACTAGTTACACGTGTCAGAGGAAACTACTGGATCCAATTCCTTCTACCTTAAACATGGAGGTAGAAAATGCATTCAAAACGTTGGTAATCAGCTACCAGACTACACGGCGATGCATCCAATAAGACAGCAATCTTCAGAGTACTTCCTCTCTACTCCACACTAGATTATGTGTGACCATTACGAACTTACGTTCTTACGTACCGTCCTGTGCGCTTTCTCCAAAATAAACTGAAGGGCCACGAATGTACCTACTAATTTTATTCAATAGTCGCTTACCACGCTGTCAGGTGACCTGCGAGGGCTCAACGAACAGGAAGCTGGGCTAATGAATGGTACAATGACATTTATCTGCATACAATTTTAACCACATTAAATAAACGATTATCTCGTTCCTTCACACTGAGGACAATGGACTCGAATTCTGTTCCGTTTACGTCTGCGAGGTCAAGACCAGGTTCAGATCAATTTACATTATACACTGACAAAAACAAAACAGAAGGTAAAATAAAGTTCACCCTAGAACAGGCCATGAAGGCCCAGAGGGGGAGTAGAGGTATAGCTGTACTCTTTCTTTAACCTCGGCGCTAGATGTGGATGGGTGGTCAACGCCACGCCCCGGCCGCTTTACCCCCGGCAATGACCCGGTACCCATTGTACAGGAGGCTGGGTAGGCCCCAGGGCCGGTCTGGACGGGTACTGAAAATCTCGCCCCCACCGGGATTCGATCTCCGGACCGTACAGCTCGCAGCGAGACGCTATACCGACTGAGCTATCCCGGCCCAAAAATAAAACAGAAACAAACCAGAAACAAACGTGAAACTACCGCCTACACACACACACATATCCGACAAAACGCAGACATTTTCTAGATCTCCAGTCTTGTTTTGTCCTGTCCACATTGAGTGGACAGCGTTGCAGTAAGTGAATAAACGATGTGGCGCTTCAAGGAAAAAGAAGAAGATGATGATGATGATGATGATGACATATGCACGACTGCGGCTGGCTTTATATTCCTCGCATAACAAATATCAAAAGAAAAAACAAGAGGCGTTTTTGGGCGAGACCAACATTGAGTAAACTAAAAACATATGACGGCGATGAACAGCTGGTGGATTTGCGGAATGATGACGTTGGATTGAGTGGAGAACTGCGGTCGAGATTCAGGAATTTTGTTTTAGAATGTCAAGCGAAAATTTCGAGAATTTGAGATGTCTTTTTGGTCCAGCAGTTAACAAGAACAATACAAACTTTAGAAAATGCAATCAGTGTGACGGAACGCTTGGCAATAACACTGATATTCCTTGCAACTGGGCATTCATATCACAGCACGATGTACCTCTTTAAAGTTTCAAAGCAGTCAATATCGTTAATAATACCACAAGTGTGCGAGTCACCAATAAACGCTCTAGACGCTTATGCAAACGTATTCTAGATTAACAAAAATGGAATAACTAGTAATTAAAATGTTATATTTAAAATTGTTTATATTTTAACGTACATATTCCAGTAACAAAGATTATAAACAAAAGAATTATAAAAGTAATTACAATGAAAAGTAACCTGAGGTGAAATTTTCTTATGTACTACGTGACATTTCATTTAAAATTGAATTCTCTGGGAATCGGACGCTAGGCGAATCTGAGTACGAAGCGGGACAGGCTTGTCGAAAACCTCCATCATATCCACATCCTGCGCTAATTTACAGTGTAACAGTTCTGTCCGCTACACATAATCACTACACGGAGAATTTCCATCAGTTCTACATATACAAGAGGCCAAAATATTGCTAATTGTTTTATGTAACAACAATTGATGTACTCCCTGACGACGGACCAGTAAGGTCCGAAACATGTAGGAGTTTAGTGTTTTAAATATACTGTTGTAAATCTATGACAACTGTGTGCATTTGTTGCTTAATAGTAAAAAATTTACTTTTACTTCTTAGATTGAGATTTCAGTCCCCTGATGCTGATTCATGTAACTACGATAATGAGAGTGGCCTGAAGATGACCGTTTGGCGGTTGAAACGTGTGGGAGCCTTGTATGAATTACCATATTACTATCCAGTTCTGGTACACTGACACTTGCGGGGTGAGGAACCACAACGGAGGTGTTGGGTGTGAGCCTGGAAACTATTTTATGGCCCCAGATGTCAGTGAAAAATACCAGTCACAAACACTTCGACTGCTAGAACATTTGGAGTTGGCACAGTGACTATCACGTAAAGTGATGTGTTTTTGCACAGACAGTCATCGCTGAGTCATACACCCACGCCAGGCCAATACCGACCCCATGCTACCCGCTTTGCCATAAATACCTTCCAAGTCTCAATTTATCAGAACTGCACAGTACTATTCAAGGTTAAGAAAAGTTTGTGGAGACGAAAACAAATTAACTTCTTAGAAATGCTATTTTTTGGGGTTAATAGATTTCAAATTACCGAGCCAAATAAAAGGAACTTCAACAAATTATTGTGATTTTTTATACAATTTCATAATTTCTGTGAAATTGGGCCACTGTCATTACTCCCCCGCGCGCCAAAAAAACCAGCTACGCCACTGAATATGGACTATACCACAACCCTTCTGTAGGTTAAATCAAAGTCTGTGACTTAACACAGTTGTTACAATATTGCGGAGTTGGTGGAATTTGATATTTCAGATACACACGCTATGCTGTTGAGCACTAGAGGGTTTCATGAAAATCGGGTCAGTAAAAGCCATACGTTACTGAAGGCCGTAAAAGAATTTACACACATACGTAATTTCCACATTTCTTGACCGATTTACGTGATATTCGGTCTTGGAGACCTTGGAATTTTATCAACAGAACACAATAAAAGCCCCCAATATACAATTTTACGAATAGCTGCCCAGTGGGAGTCGCGTTGATATATATGGACAGACAAACATGAAGAAGCTAGTATGTGCTTTTCGCAACTTCGCAAACGCGGCTAAATTTGGTATCAACGGAGGAAAAAGATTTCCAAACGACCATTCTCTATGCGGGGTGCATAGGCAGACTACTTACATTGAACAAATTTTGCTTTCGGATGCGCTTCTATTATGGCCCCTACTTACTTTCGACATAACGTATAGTCCCGAACCCCTTATGCAACAAGCTTGGGATCTAGCGCTTTTCGGATTTCGAATCGTTATGACAGCAGTCCAGGACACATAACCCAATAAAATTATATTGTATCGAGGTATATTTTATTTAGCAAATTACACAGAATGCAAAAGATACTGTATTCAGGTGCTTACCAATGTAACCTCATAATTACACTCCCAAACTATCTTCTTATTGTTGGTGTTTCCATCCTGACTGAAAGCAGGAGAAGCATCCGTCGTCCCCGAGAATGTACAACACTGAGGACCTTCAGGTTTTCACTTAATGTCACAGCCAATGGTCAACCATTTTTAAACACGCCTTGCAAATCTGTTTCATATGTTTAGGATTTTCTGTTTGCAAAACCTCTTGTATGATAAGGCTCAAGAATCTGATCCTTTTGTTTCTTCACGCCATAGTCGTCGTCAAATGAGCACTACACTCGTCGTATAACCTCTTCGGTAGCGTAACCTTGCCGAATTTCACCCGGAAGTTTGATACTAAGCGAAAAACGCTTCTCGTTCTGTCACAACCCCGAGAATTCGTTTATACCCTTTCAGACGTTAAAAATGTGAAACTGGTGCAGCACGAACAAATGAACTGGCAGTATCGATACGCATTCAGCGACAGAAACTGCTCTGCAATTCGAGGCAAAATTGCGAAATGACACCATTTTATACATCACCAGCCCGTGATTTTGTGTGTGTGTGTGGGGGGGACGCAGCCTAAAGAACTGTACATCAATCTACGTTAATACGGACATAACCTAATTTCTGCAAGTCACAACACTACATTTTCCTGAAAAGGCACTATCTTAATTATAGCATTTAACAACTTGGAAGCAAGTCTTAACAAAGACGGGATCCTCATGCTTGTGAAATGCTTGCTACCTATTTAGAATACACACGAAATAAATTTTAAGTGACAAGTATCTCCTATGAGCACATTATTGTTACGAATGATTTACATTACTTCTACTAGCTAAATCACACAATCTTAGTCGTGCAAAAACCAAGCTACATTACTTATTGTCTTGTTTTCCTATTTCCCCCATTTCTTCTTTGCTCTTTTTCCTCTTCGAAGGCCAAGGGCGAGGCACAACATCTAATTCCTGCGTATGACTTACGCAATAAGGCAGACGTCATTGTACTTCACCAATGCAAATTGTAAAAAATATTAATATTTATCATTCAGGGCTGATTCATAATGCTTTGGGAAAATCTGACAGACACAATTAATGTTCAATAGGACCAAATCCACTATACTGTAAAATATTCATTCCTGGAATTCAGTACACATGAAATAACGGTAGAGAAGAAATTTGTTTGTTCTTGTAGAACAGTATGTAGCCAAAGGGAAGCACAAGGCTATTGGTTGTTAATTCATGACAGGACAAGCAGTAAGTATAAAGTAACTGTAATGTCTATTCAAATACCAAAGTGAATTAACTTCAATTGTTATCCATTTATAACAAAATGAAAAAAAAAGTCATGGGAACCAGCACTATGAACTTCTGTAGTCACAATGTAGACCTCATGCATATTATGACTACCATCACCACCACCACCACCGATAGTATTATAAACCGGGAATTTCATAAACACTGCAATAAAACCCACAGTGAGCAAAGTAAACCCAGTTAAAATCCCAATTTCTCAAAAATCCATCACCCCCCTATTTAGGCTATCTTCAAGTCGATTTCCTTTCACATTTATTCTCCTGCCCAAGTGTTAAATGCCCAGCCCATTTTCATTAATTATCCTAAGAATATGAGCCTGTTCTTGACTCCCAATTAGTTAATACTTTCTCTTCCATACAAATATTTTCCTCCATACCCATTGTCTTTGGAGTAAGAGACCAAGTTACGCAACCACACAAGGGAAGAAAATTATACACCAATTTCACAATGCAGGTCCAGTCCTTGTACTGTTACAAGACTGTCATTGTAACAAGACGAACACAGCAAGTATCTACACAGAGCTCATGGACAGACATGATATACTTCAATAGTATGCATGGTGTAAAAAAACAACGTAACCGACTCCATGCCTAGGCACTTACACCCTTTAACATAGAGGAAAAGGCATTTTTCAGTTTCCTTCATGCCATTGTAATTTTAAATTTCTATATCCAGGGTATTTCAATTATTTGGGTAGCATGATAACAAATGATGCAAGGTGTACACGTGAAATTAAATCCAGAATTGCCATGGCAAAAGCAGCATTCAACAAGAAGAACACTCTTTTCACCAGCAAACTGGACTTAAATTTAAGGAAGAAACTAGTAAAGTGCTACATTTGGAGCACAGATTTGTATGGTGCTGAAACGTGGAAAGTTTTGAAATGTGGTGCTGGAGAAGAATGGAGAAGATCAGTTGGACCGATCACGTGAGAAATGAAGAAGTATTACACAGAGTCAAGGAGGAGAGGAATATCCTACATACAATAAAAATAAGAAAGGCTAACTGGATTGGTCACATCTTGCGTAGAAACTGCCTTCTGAAACACGTGATTGAAGGAAAGGTAGAAGGAAGGACAGAAATGACGGGAAGACGAGGGAGAAGACGTAAGCAGCTACTGGATGACCTTAAGGAAAAGCGAAGATACTGTAAATTGAAAGAGGAAGCACTAGATCGCACCCTGTGGAGAACTCGCTTTGGAACAGGCTACGGACCTGTCGTAAGACAGACTACAGAATCAATGAATATCTAGGGTAGTTTTTAACAGTTCCAGTCACTTAACTTAGGAAGTAATTTAACCTGTTTTCAAGGGGTCAAGAGGGTTGTTGCTGGGTTCGTGCCCCGGTCGTTTCATCGGCGTGCGGTGATGACAACGGCCCGGGTCGAGCCGGACTTAAGGCGGTTTGGGACTTGGTCGGGATCATCGCCGAGGGGTGATGGATCCGGCTGTCGTATTTTCCCCAGGGGTGATGGATGTGTTATATAGCCTCTCCTCACCCAAGACCGTCTGTGCGTGGTGAAGAGCCACAACCTACGCAATCCTACGAGGTTAGTGCCGTGCCTATGGGATGAATGGCAGTGGGTTAGTCTGTCGTAAACAGCGCCCTCTGGGATACCAGGCGACCTCCCAGGTGTAACATAGCCTTACCAAGCATGGGGGCTCTGCTTGGTGGACCGAATTTTTCTCCTTTACTCGTGGGAACAAGATTGATAAGTTAAAGATCAATCCAGAACTCGAGGAGAGCTCCTTGACTGGGGACTCCAATAAGGATTCTAGGGTGGGAGGGGGCTCCAGCTACGGGGACCCCCTGTGCCCGGTGACTCCGCAAGGGGCAACCGGGCAGAATCCATACCTGCCTGGGACAGGTGAGACTCCCGCTAGTCGAGGGGAATGCCTACTCCCGGGTATTGATAACCCTGGGAATCATAAGGTGCTGACAGAGAAGGTTGGCACCCTGGTTCTGCGGGGTGAGAAAAAGAATCGTATTGGTGCCGCCAAGAGGCGGGCTAGGAGGGCTCGGCTGGCGGAGGCTCCTACCGGGGACTCTACCGGCGGCCAGCCCCCGCTTCAAGGCGGTCATATTCAGACTCAACAGGGGCCCAGCACATCCGGGGTCCAAAGCAAAGGGAGTGGAAAATCACTGTGGCAGGACCCTAGCACATCTAGGCCCAACCCTCACGAAGGTAGTCAGCCTGTGCAGGGTCCTGGCAAGTGCCAGAGATCCTCTGGCAACAAACCTGAGAACGGGTAGGCGAAGCGGCCCAGAACTGGGCAGCTGAGCTATGCCAGGGCTGCTCAGGAGGGCCTGCAGATGGCTATCATTTGTGACGTTTACCCGACGGTACAGGTCTCAAAGGATAATTTTGTCAGCATCCAGCGAGCTATCGGTGGACTTGTGGACGGGCTCCCTGAAGAGGGGTTCACCCCCAGGCTCGTTGATACCTACTGGGCAAAAGGGGCTGCCATCATGGTATGCCAAGACGAAAAGACCAGGGACTGGCTGGGTAGCGAAGTACCTAAGATGAATGCATGGGAGGGCTCAAGGCTAAGGATGATGGGCCTAGAGGCTCTCCCTACTTACAAGAGAGTAATGGCTTGGTTTCCGGGCACCGCGGAAGATACGGAGCGCTTGTTCCATCGGCTCCGTAGACTGAACCGGGGACTGGACACCAGTCAATGGAGAGTGTATGGGCGCAAGGAGGAACCTAGTGGGGTCCGCCTCGTGCTCAGCATCGATTCGCAGTCCGTGACCGTGCTGGAGGGGTTGAAGTGGAGACCTTTCAGCAGTATAGGACAGGCAGTTTTCTCCCTTCTTTGTGCCAAACCGGAAGGAAAGAAGTAAGAGATGGGCCAGAAGGAGTGATATGGTGAGTACGATTTCATTTATTCAGGCTAACATACAGTATAGTATCGCTGCTTCCAGGGTTTTTTTCTAGGACAGTAGCTGTTAAGGGAATTGATTTGGCCCTGATACAGGAACCGTGGGTGCGCGAGGGCTGTGATATGGGCCTAAATATCCCAGGCAATACCCTGTTCTGCGCAGGTGGAATAGATAGATCGAGAGCACGTATCCTTGCCAAGAACATGAATATATGGATGCAACCATGATTCCCTTCTAGGGACCTTGTAGCAGTTCAGATAAATTACCGAGGGCGAGGCAGAGAGAAAGTTGGTTGATTGTTCTGCCTTTTTGACTCCGAGGATCCTCCCCCAACTAGGGAATTTGAGGAACGTGTGCGCTATTGTGAAGAAAAAGCCTCCACCTCATTACAGTGTGTTACTCCAATTGTCACCATACGGTGTGGGGTAGCACCAACTGAAGGAGTGGCGCTGTTGGAATTTCTAAATTCTACAAATTTGGAAATTCTAAATCGGAGCTCATGCAGAGGGCTCTTCGCACTGTAGAGAAATGGTGCGGCAGATTTGGCTTGCCAGTTAACCTTGACAAGACCGATCTTGTCATATTTACAAGGAAAAGGAAAATTCCTGGTTTCTTTGAACCTCTTTTCTTTGGAGTTACTCTGCACTGTTCCGAGTCGGTCAAGTATCTTGGGGTGATCCTGGACTCTCGGCTGACTTGGCGGGAGCATGTGAATTTCAAGGTGAAGAAAGCACAGAATTCTCTGTGGGCCTGTAGGAGGACTTTTGGTGCTACGTGGGGCCTGCGGCCTAAAGTGGTTTACTTCCTCTACGTCTCTATCACTCGGCCATCCATCACCTTTGCATCTCTAGTCTGGTGGCCGGGCTGTCAGACAGCTAGTGCCAAGAAATGGCTGAGTAGAATCCACAGACTTGCTTGTCTGGGAATAACGGGGGCTATGCGCACTACACCGACGAGTGCCTTGGAGGTGCTCACTTGCCTTCCACCACTTGATCTGGTGGTTCAAGGCGAGGCGAGGTCAGCTGCGCATCGACTCTGGGGTGCTGGTCTTACCTACACCCCAATGGTGGGCATAGCACCATATTAACGTGGCTTCAGAAATCGGATCCCATATTCAGTATGGGGAACGATATTATGAGGCCAGCATACAATTTTGAACCCACGTATAGGGTTATTACGTTGATTAGAGAAGTGTGGACCAAAGGATCTCGGTCCCTACTTGCGGTTAATGGGCTCGTCTGATATACGGATGGGTCCTGGGCGGGGGGGGGGGGGGGGGCGGCAGGGGACGGAGTCTATGAGCAATCCTTGGATAGGAGGCTCAGCATTTCTCTAGCAAAATATGTAACAGTTTTCCAGGCTGAGATATACGCTAACTTGGCCTGTTTACGAAATTCAGGCCAACGTTAGATCAGAGAAATACATTAGTATTTGCTATGATAGTCAAGCAGCTTTGAAAGCTTTACAGGCTGCTAAAACAACGTCCCCATTGGTATGGCAGTACCAAAGGGCGTTGAATGTATCTCCACTTATCACTCAGTGGGACTCTTTTGGGTCCCCGGACATTCTGGAATACGTGGAAATAAAATTGCCGATGAGCTCGCAAGGGGAGGTTCCGTTCACTATTTTGTTGGACCGGAGCCGGCCCTGGGGGTCTCGAAGCAGAGTACAAAGAAGAAAATTCAGTGCACATGACACTGTGGCAGAGTCTTTCTGGTACTCAGAGACAGGCTCAAGAGTTGATCTCGGGCCCTCGTATTGCCGCTAAGACCAGGCTGCTGTCCTTTAATAGGATGCAATCCAGGGTAGTTATTGGCCTTCTTACCGGACGTAACACCCTGAGAAGACACCTTCACATTATGGGACTGAGCGACAGTCTCTTGTGTAGGAAATGCGGAGAAGAGGAGGAGACCTCAGCTCATGTTTTGTGTGAGTGTGAAGCCTTGGCGACACACACACACACTTATCTGGGTTCCTTCTTTTTGGACCCTGAGGATATCAGAGAACAAAGTCTGGGGGCGATCTGGAACTTTATTAAAAGGACAGGCCTCTTATGACTTGGACTTTAATTAAGTGGCACAAAGGGCCTGTTAAAGGCCTACATGCATCGGGACCGCAAGGGCACGACCCATTATTTACTCATACTCAACCTGTTTTCAAAAAGCAGAATTGCCAATTTTTCCTTAATGCATTGCTGGATATTCTGTGAAAAATACTTCAATTTATTTCAACTTGTTTTTAAAAGGCAGAACTGCCAACCTTTCCATAATGCACTGCTGAATGTTCTTTGCAAAAAAATTCAATTTCTCATTACCAGGCAAAAAGGCAATAATTTTTGTATCTCTACTAGTTAATTCAATGTTTTGTTTGTGCTTGTACTTACTGCTGCTGGGTGGTTATTATATACTGCTCACACTTTTCTAAATTCACCTCAGAGGTAATAATTATTTACCCGACCAGCATACGTAAAAACCTGCTAATCATATTGCAACTTTTCTGAACTTCCTCAAGCCACATTTCATTCGCGGCGCAAATACTGGAACCCTATCCAGGTGTTACGAGACCTTCCATGCGATTCCCCCAATTTCATGTAAAAGAGTGCACAATTTCAACTTGTTCTTTAAACCTGGAGCTAAAATACAATGCCTAGAGCATATAAAAATTGGGTATATATGGTACAATAAAGGCAATCACTCTTTCAGTTGGTACAACTGTGTTTTCATTAAAATATAATAATTTGCTACATGTCTCCACCCTTTCCAGTCATCTTCAGGAAAGTTCAATTATCATGCAGTACCCCACTACCTTGGGATCCCAGGTCTTTAATAAAATACATACCATGAACTTAAATACAATTAAAAATTATTTAAAGTTTAAAATGCATATTTAGATCACATCAGTTGCAAAAATATTGCAGGATTTTTATATTCCAAGGAATATAAATATAGGGCATGGTAGGTGACAATGTGTTTGCAAAACTACAAAGTGTACTCCATCAAAATGAAGGATATTCAACAATCTACAAGATTAGTGACATTCTTAGTGGTAAGCAGGCAACATTCGAGGAAGAAGACCCAGAACTTAGTAGCAATGATTTCACACTTTTCAAACATGCCCCAATTACTTCCTGTGATGTGGAATGGAGTTTTTCCCGTTATAAAACAATGCTAAGTGACAATCGGAGATCATTTTTGTTTGAAAACTTCACAATGTGTGTAATTGTTTACTGTAATTCTGAGAACGACAGTGACAACTGAACATGATACGCTAGGTCCCATTTTCTGTAGCCAATTAGCATGGAAACAATTATATGGTCAGTAAATAAAGTGGAATCTTATTCATTTGAAATATTGTGTTGAATGTTTCTTATACAGTCAGTACAATTTAGCCTTATACTAAAGTAAAATGCTGTGAAGGAGGCCATGTTTATTTTTAGGTTACACCTTGATATTTGAGAATTAATCAGTCAGATTTTTTTTATACATAAAGCTCGATGGTTTTTTTACATTATGTTGGAGATTGTAGGTCATATTTTGAAATTTTTAGGTCATATTTTATAATTTTAAATGTCATAAATGCTTGCATATTTACATGATTTTTAGGTCATAAACATCCTTGCTCTAGTTATGACATTTTGGAGAATCATACTGCCTCTATCTTCAAGGTGACCGAATTAATTTGGGTGGGTGCTGAAGTGATACAAAGGAAAAATTTCTACCAGTTGTATACAACGATTTAAGGTACTCGCCATTCACAGCTACAGAGGACAGGGAGGGGGGATAGGAATGTCCAGAGAATGAAAAAGAACCATTCTCGAAATCTTACCTCACATTAGCTTGGAGAAACCCACCCCTCTTCCCACACTCCATAGGTGTAACTGGCCAAAGTACATCAAATCATCCTAAGTAACTGACAAACTTTTCCCTCTGTATCACTCTGGCATCCACACAAACCAATCCAGTCACCCTGAAGATGGAAGCAGTATGTTCCTCTAAAAGTTACAATATTTAATCACTATATGGTACAGAAACCCAAAAGAAGGCCATCATCTCATCAACAACTGCTGTGAAAACCTGAAAACTTATACTAGCATACTGGATTCATGCACCTACACAAGTGACAATGAACACTAGGCCCACTTTCAAGCTGATGCACTGAGCAAACCACCCAATTCCTTCTTAGTATTGTCTACAGGACTGTGCATATACCCCTAAAATGGCATTTCTTAAAGTGATGATTGCTTCTTTAACTTACAAAGATATTTACATATTCAGTTCATTACAAAATGAGACTTCAAATTTATCCATAAATCTTTAACGAAAAAAGCTTCTGCTCCATCCCATCACTCCGCATACCTACGAATACCAGGTGTTTATATATTACTATCCTTTCTGTACCAAATAACAGAAAGCTCCTAATGCATTTTCTTCATGCTCAAATAACAAAAAGTTCTTTCACTATTTTTTATTTCTTATATACAAACACTATCAAATAAAAAAGTACTGTCAACTATGTCTATGTCGGCAATGTGCTGGAACACTGAAAGCACCCACATGAACAGAAATGCCCATTTAAGGGAGTACCTATGCCTAAAATCCAAAACCCAAGCCTATTCTCAGTGCAGTGGGGAGAAAAATGCATATACAAAGTAAAAAATAATAAATAAATCAAATACAACCAATTATTGGAACTTAACTTATAATGTTTGAACAATTAAGTCCAACCCACAATATATTCACATGAAGGTACAAATGGTAAATAAAAACTCACCACCTCAGTATATAATTTCATCAATACCCAGGTTTAATAAAAAAAATAAATATACAAAAAGTCTTCTGAAAATAGCTGTAATGCCTTCCTCACTGACACTTTTATTGACATCAAATATACATAACACATCTTAAGACAAATTTCTCACAGAACTGAGACAAAAAAAAATGTAGGAAAGGAAGAACAGGATGCTGTCTATAATGCCAAGAACCTTGCATTGCATAGGTACAGTTCAGTGAGAAATGCTACCGCTTCTTCAAAATAAATGACAACGCAGCAGTAACAAAATAAAAAATAAAAATCCATCACTTGCAGCTCCAAAGTTCCCAAACGACGGATCTTCAAATTCATATGCATCTTCACTCGTCCCCAACTGCAGTATGAAAAAAATATATAAACAAAAATTGGCATATTCAACATGGTGAGGCCTCGACATGTGAATAAATTTGGAAATGCAATATAAAATAAAATGTACAATAATATGTATTTATCATATTAAAAAATAATTATGAGCAAAAGTCCCAACATGGAAGGGAAACTGGAAATCAGGAAATATCAGTCAAGGAAAAGTGTGGTTTACTGAAACTCCACCCCCTGTCTCACACCTTTCCTAGGTTTTATGAGTGAGTTCATCTACTAACTTCAGTTCCAGTTGTACATATTGTAGCCTCCGCCCATGCCAATGGGATTGTACCGGTTATGAGTTTTATCAGGCCGCATGACGCCGCTGTAGCCTCGGCCTCCCAAGTAGCCACCACCAACACCCCGCATCACGCCCCCTCCTCGCCCGACACCCCCTCGACCCCGGCCTCCTGTGCCCCCTCCAACACAATAACAACACATCACGCATAATGGAATACTTTATCCTCTGTCTCTCTCTCTCTCTCACATAATATGTCAATACATAATAAATCTGAAACATCAAAATGTACAACAATTTACATACAGTAAGTTTACAGTTAGGTATGCATGTATCCTTCACATATTATACATATATAAACTGGTTAGACTGCAATAATATATGAACCTGAAAAGTACACTGTGAGTCTATATACAAACTAGTGTTTCAGTTTTAACTATGAAGTAGAACAGAAGCAGGTACCTGCTTCTGCCAGGGACACAAGCACTATTATAATTCTTACATATAATATTAATATACTATTATTCAAACAAAACACAGAAAAATTCCTTTGTACACTGAATAATTCGTTCAATTTAAACAATAAACATTTTCTCCAGTTTCTTCTTCACTGGAACATAAACAAAATTGCAACCATCCACATCTGATCAAAATCAGTTACAGCAGAGACTAATATTAAATTACATTACATAAAATAAATCTTCTGTACACTTTCCATGAGAATTTAAAAAACAAACAAAAAGCTGACACTCAACTCAAGCTCCAAGTGGGGCACCAATTAGAACTTAATATCACAATTCTGCCTACATGATGATAGCAGAGTTACACCAACAAGATATAGGAGGGCACCTACCACACTGACAGAACTACGCAGGCAGCCCTACTGATAGCTATATATCCTCATGCTTTGATGCTGAAGCCACTTAGTAGAGCACTGACAAGCTGCAAGAATATTAATTATCAATGTCAAGTAAGTAAATAAATAAAAAATAAATAAATAAAAACATACACACATAAATTCATTTTTGTTTGTTTTTTAAATACCGATGCCACTGATTAATACTGATATGTTCTTTTCTTGGTATACAAACCCTCGCCTCCTTTTTGCACAAGGAAGAAAGAAATAAAAATGCAGTATCAGTTCCTTCATTTAAACATCATATTCAGTAAGTTGTGTCTACATGCTAAAAAGAAAAAACACTGCACAAGAAACAGTCCTGCATCATGATTTGATGTACCATAAGCAGTAACAGTTCAGAAGCAAGCAACATGTAAAACAAGTTCCTCAGTAATACTGTTATGAATACATTCACTGCAGGAGTACATTTTCCTGCTTCTGTGTCTCCCACAGCAGCCAGCAGGAGTACAGCAACCTGATCTTCAAGCTTGCAGCTTTATTTAGTCGCAAGTGCCAGGAGCTTACGGTTCTATAAAAAATGACATGTTAAGCACCATGATACCCCTGCCATGACAGAAAAGACCCAAATAAGTGGAATGCAAGTCAAAGAAAAGTGACTTTACAAATAAGTTAAAAGTTCTTCACCCTACTGATCATTGTGGTGACTTGTTCCTCATCTGCGCAGTCTTTAAATCACATATGACTGCATTTGTTCTCACTAAATTCATTTTCTGAAATACAACTAAAACAACTATCCACAATTAATTCCACGCAACAGTGGCTCGGTGACACAGACAGCAGGCATTGTCTGTTTAGTCACAGTCAGGGCAACTTTCCAGCTTATTCTGTACTTGACAAAATAGTAGAAACCTGAACCAGCACATACTTGAAGCATTTAATGTAAGTATAAAAATGTGCCAAACAGCTAACAAAGCAGTCTAGCACACATCTGTAACTAAACCAGGACTACAGGTCATGACTTTTGAATTATACTACCATGATATTGGTAGCAGTGAGTAGTGGCACCATCACCAAGATACAAAGGGCTCCAGTATTACAGTCTAGAGATCACTACCACATAATACAAAACGGTGGAGGAAAGGTTTTTGACAACCACACTTTTTATAACACTGAGAACTGGAAGTAGGATAGATGAAACAAGAAATCCAGACAGAACTGTGATTGAGAAACATCTTAAAGTGACAACTTGAAAGCAGGAGACAGAAACATATTACAATGACCTTTAAAACATATTATTATTATTATTATTTATTATTATTATGCCAGTGCCAACTGGATTGATGTGCCACAGGATTACGTAAAATGGTACTTTGGTATCAGTCGCTTGTATTATCAGTAAGCACAAGGAATAAATTTGTCAGAAATTAAGACGAACTTCAAAATAGTTCTATGCTAGTGACAATTACACTGCCAGCTGTATGCAGAAGTTTATTCTAATTATGATATTTACCTCTTACCTATACCTATCTGCAGTCACTAAAGATCACAGAGAAGTACACAATGTACACCTAGCCCATGTTTTATGCCTTTTTGCTTTAATGTCCCTTGCCAATTTGCACCACCTCTTAATCTGTGCTCTCTCACTTTCAGTTCAACACCCTTCGGCTGGCTGCATACTTGGATGCTGCCGGAAGAGTACAATCTCACAGTGCAGAACAAAACTGGGAGGCTGCACACTCACTGTAAACTACGTCAGTCACCGTGCACTCATCGTTTAGTTCAGACCATGTGGTTTATTTGCATCTAAGTCTTTCTTTTTTGTTCTCCCTACAAACATCATGAACACACACCCAGTCGGGAGGGGGGTAGACAATGGTGAATAATCACATCAATAATCTTAATGGCAGTGATATGTATGATCTGAGGGTAAGAAAGTGACTGTATAGTAAAGCCTGTGAGAGTAAATTTGATTATCCTTGATAGAACATCTGTGATGGTGACTATATGGAAAGTCTACCATCCATGACAAGCCAAGTAACTACAAACTAGGCTGGAACAGGAAAACTCAGACAACAAATAACACAACCCCTAAACTATCACCACACCTACCTATATTAAATTGACATGACTGAAACCCTAAACTAACTGCAGCAAGAATTTTGTAAAGGCTGTGGGAGTGAATTTAGTCATCCACGACAGTGATGGTATGGAACATGTACCATCCATGACAAATCTAGGCAAGTTATTTACAGTTCCTTTTCAATTTACACAGGCTAAAATTTAATTTGAATTATTTCCATATTAAAATCAGTAACACAATAATAATATAATAAATACATGTACATACTGCATATGAAAAGGCTGTTGCTGGCATGATTGCCCCTAGCCCCTACCTAGTCCATTATTTCTTATGGAAACATTTTTATTTACTCTTTTTGATTTAGACCCACTTTTCAGAAACACAACTATGGCATAAAACAAGGGCCATGTTAACTGACATTTCTAATGACCATGGATACACTTATTATGTTCTACATAAAGTAGACTGCCATTACACCTGGTTTTATTTCAGTACCAAGAGAAGCACCATTGTTCCTATCCCTGACAAAAACAGAAGCATCACACATGCCCAATGAGATGTGTGGGCAGTTTTCCTGACTAATGTCACAATTTTGATTCACCCATTTGATTCCCTCATCCCTTTCCGTGAGTGTTGTCTATTTTTCACTCAATAACTTTCACATCCACCAGAAACACATCTGGAATCAGTAAAAAATTAAATTTAGGAGTGATAAGACAAATATGGTTAATTATCAGGCACAAGTTCAGTTCATAATTCAGCTACTGATGCACGTTTGCTCCATTATATATAAAATTTACATCATTCAACTTATAAAGTTAAAGGTACACTTGTCCTTGTACACACCATGAAGGCATATAGGGAGCAGCAGAGGTATAGCTCCATTCATTCTTAGCCTTGGTCAACTTTATTTCCCAGATGCTTTACACCTGGGTAAAAAAAATCCAGCACCCACTGAGCAGAAGGCTGGGTGGCCCCAGAGCCAGTATGAATGTTCCTGGAAGAGAAAATCTCTCACCCATGCCAGGATCATTTAAATTGCAAGGAAATAAACTGTAAAGATATTCTGTGATATAAGTGACAGATCATTCATTAGATAAAGCAGACAATGCTGCCTTTGTTTTATTTTATAACTATCACTCTTACTGTTTCATCTTCACCAACATCTCTTTTCTGCACCAAATAGCCTGGAGGCCAAGAATGAAAATGTGGTGCTCCAGATGGCTTTCTCCCATATCCAACAAGTGCTACAAATGAGCATGACAGGAACTGGATAAAAATGTGCAGAGCACAGATGCAAATGCTCATGTATGCAGAAATAGATATAGGATCATATAAAGTGGTCATTAAAACTGTCAGATCCAACTGAACACTCAACACGCTTGACAATTCTTCACAATATATCCAATATCAAAGTTCATGAAAATCCATTCAATCATTCTCATGTTGTTATATATATATATGAGGCACTGTGGACTTGCCATAAAAAGGCCTACAAATTTCTGTTCTTAGAAATGGTTGAAAGTTTGGAATCTGTTTGATAAATGTGAGTATACACTAATATTCAAAGGGTCAATAGAGAGCAACTCTACTTGAATCATGCATGATAACGCTGATATAATTTGTAAAAGCACTCAATCAACCACGAATCTTAGTGTTACTTGCTACAAAACTTTGGTTTGATACAACTTTGAGAAGAGACAGGATTCACCACTACAATCAACAAAAGACGCCTTTGTCTGAAGCAGTCATTCAAAACATGGTCAGGTGTTGGTATTCAGATCTAAACAATGTTGCAACGGAACCAGTGCTTCTTGCTATACATTTGGCTTGTTAAGACTACTTGAACCTAAATATGCAGGCAGTCAGAAAGTGACGTCCCATTCTTTTATGTCACGCTATTTACAAGTTAAACATGCAAACATTTCACTGAACTCCACAACATTGCTAAAGGCAGTGTCACTTTCAATATAGCCTCTATCTCTGTCAACAGGCTTCTTCTACCTTTGAAACGAACACACCTTCCTGCCCACTAAATGCTGCTCTCATTCCTCTGCAGCCATTTAAGCATGACGTTTTGCACTGACTTGTCATCTGTATAGTGGTGTCCTTGCAGGCTGTCTTTCAAAGGGCCAAACAGACATAAAGCTGATGTTGTGAGGTCAGAAATGCAGGGTAAATGCAACAACATGTGCCTCAGGCAACTCTGACCATGTATCAGAAGGGTGTGTATTACTCTGGTATCAGAGTTTTTAATGGTCTTCCTACTGATATTAAAGATATCTCCGATAGTCCTGTGAAATTCAAAACTGCTTTAAAACACTTTCTATATTTGCACTCCTTTTATGCACTCGAAGAGTATTATAATAGATAAATTTAATTATATCACTCTGGTTATACTGTCCCATGGTAGCCTTTTACTATTACACTTGCTGTTGCATTTTATTGTTTGTGATTTGCAGTTGTATGTATTGTTGTCTTGCTTTGTACATGGTTGTTTGTATATATGTTTGTATCTGAGGTTTGTGCTCTCAGTTGGATCATGTATGAGCAGTATGACTGAAACTCAGACGTTATTGTGTACTGTTTGTGATTCTTAGTTGTACTTATTTGAATGTGCATTTTTCATTTCTATCATTTTCTATTTGTTCCTTGTATTATTATGACAGTTCCTATATCCAATGGATTGTTGTCCTGTATGTGGATTTGATGGAATGCAAATAAACTGAAACTGAAACACTGTCCATCCAAATTTTGTGATGGCCTCCACGGTGCACAGACTTATGAGACAAGCTCAATAAAAGGCAACAATTCAGACTTTGCAGTGTTTCAATACATTGGTGACAGTTCACTCTTCTCCCTCTAGGCAAGAAGTTCACAGGAACAAAACCTTTCTCATCCCAAAAGACTGTGACCATTATTTTTCCTGTTGATGGCACACCCTTGACTTTCTTCTTCCTTTGGGATGTTGTCTAGTGCCATTTAATCGACTGCTGCTTGAATTTGGGTTCAAAATGGAAGCCTTTACATCTTGCAACATATCAGTGTAAAAGATCAATGGTGATTGCTTTCCTTGCCTCTTTGTGTGCATTTGTCAGCATCTGTGGCACCCAATGAGCACAGGCGTTGGAATACCCAAGACCTTAAATAACTTCCATTACACTGCTTTACCAATGGACAGGGTTGAGCATAATCCATCTGTTCTACAAGTTGCCATGAGGAGGATGTTATCAGGCATTACTGATGTGCAATGGTGGTCATTCTGTGGTTTGTCATGATGTTCTGTTCCTCCTGTTTCAGTCTTTTTAATCCATCCTGCTCATTGTCAAACAGCTGTTTCACCATACACTCAGAGCAAATGTATGCAAATAAAAGCTGGCTTCCCACCTTCAAAAATCAAAAGTGTGATCACTGCTCATCATTTTAGCTGCACATCAATCTCTGCTCATTTAGAATCAACTGTGGGACTGTCACCTGTCAAGTGGGACTGTTGCAACTACTAGAAAATATTCCAGGACTTCACTGATGTAGTGGCTGCTGAGGCTGCAGCTACGGATCACATAGCAAATCTCTTCTAAACACTGCCAAAGCAGATAATTAAATGCATGAAATATCACAGGCCTGTCTGAAAAACATATACCCAGCCACATTTTTGTATTCATCAAACACTACATGATGCTGTTTTTATTCCAACTACTGTCCAAGATGGAGGGGTTTTAAATTTATAGCACCCTTACATGCGTTCACAACAGTACGGTGCGCAGAGGCTGGAAGCATGTGAAGAATTAAAGATCCACAACAGTGTACCAAGGCTGGCATTGAAGGGTTAAGACTGGCTGGATTTTGACTTACCAAAGTCTGCTGAATTGGTCTTGGGAAGTGACACTTCTGGGACATACATTAAGGCTTTCTATGGAGTATCAATGAGCAAGTGTAAACCAAGGACAGGCAAGGACAATTTAGTAACATATACAATTTTGAAAGCATATTTTTAAAGTAGCTGGAATAAGAATTTGAAGCCCGCTGTGAAAAGACGATTCCTTTACGAATTCTCAATGTTCAGAAAAATGTTCCTGGTGACCCACCAACCACTGTTGAACTGTGCAAAAATATTCAAACACTTGTCCCTCCAACACCAATCCATGGATCAAAAAGTTATAATAACTTTTAAAACATGTGCACAAGCTTCTCAAGGCTGATGAAGCAATATGGTAGAAACAATAAGCTGAAGATCAAGGGATTCTGGCAGCAGTCCAACATCTAAATGGCATCTAATATCATTAGTGATGTTTGAGATAAACTCACTCCGCAATGTATGCATGGCAAGAGGAAGAACTCTGATCTGAAACTGTAAATGACATAAGAGGCTTCACAGATGGAGAATGTCACAGTTGCAATGACTACCACTGTCAACATGGCCCAGCAAGTTGTATTTGAGGAAGTCCACACAGAAAATCCTGAAGAGGTACTGTAAAGACCTCGGCAACAAAAAGATTCAGGTTCAAGAGAGGTGTGTCACAAATAAAAGGGAGACAAGTCCTAAGGACAGCAATGCTGTAAGGGCCCTCACAGCAATCTTGTCTCAGGCTTTTACACTGATTCATAGCACCAAAGGCCACTTGAAAGAAAACGACACAAAACAACACTGAAATGTTCTAAAACATTAAAAGGTGGTCGACAACCAAAAGATGAAGGCTGCTAGTGAGGTTTTCATTAAAAGTTTTACCCCCCCACCGCAACAAAAAAAAAAAAAAAACCTTTAACCTTCAACTACAGCCAGAAGGTCTGTCAGACCTGCAAGGTTCTGCATGATCACCTCAGTCATTAATACAGATGAACCAGATGCCCATTCACTCCTCTAGCCAGCCACATAATTCAAGATCCATTTCTAGTCATGGTGAAGACTTGTTAATTTTAAATTTACAGTGATACTTTTAATGTCCTCACTCATTCTGTGTCACATGTAATTATTACCTTCTACAAAAACAGGATGTTTTAATGATTAATTTACTCTTGAAATCCTTATCATTACATGCTGTTTCCCATTTACTTACAAATCTGAAAAACTGGCAAGTTTCAAAATGCAACATCCACAAGTTAACTGTATCTGAAAGTTACTTAGAAAGTTGTTTTCACATTCTTGTCTTACACCACTTACCCACAAATAATCATTTTCAATTATCCAACAAGGAACATTTCTCTACAACTACAACATAAACTATACTTCTCAATTTTACTGTATGATTTTTGGATTAATGAACAAAATTTTTCAACTACATATATCATTGGAAGGATGGCTAAAGGTAAAGAATTGTTAAAAATGTGGAAGAAATGGACTTCGGCCAATATCTGTGTGAAAGGAATCAGGAAAACTATAACATAAGACAAGACAGCTCACACTTGAATCAAGATTTAAACTTTGGACCTACAAGACTAAAGTAAGAGTGTTCAACACCGACATTCAGTAATCCTGTATATCATGAATTAACCCTTTGGATCTGAAAGTCAACTACAGTCAATGTGCAGTGTGTGGCTAAAATGCCTGAAGTCACACGTCACCAAGAGCAGGCAAAATAATGGCAGGCATTTAAATTCCCAGCTTTTTCAGATTACACCCTGCATTTAATTCTGGCACCAAAGGGTTAATAACCTCCAAAAATAAAGAATAAAGTTTATTAAATAACAAAATGCAATGCACAGCACTCAGCTGTGCATTACATTCATGTCACTGATTAGTCTAACAGCAAAGTAATTATCATATTCAGATTTGTGGTCAGAAAGTTATGTGGCACATTTGCTCTTGTAGTTTATGTCATAACTGGTGGATGGCTCATACCAATACAGAAAACTTTATGCAACAGGTAAAAAAGCTCTTAAGTACTGATATTTCTCTGTTAGGCAAAAATGGCTGGGCTGCAGGAAGGTGTGATAAAGCTACTGCAAGTTCTCAATGTGTCATTACACAGCAAAGTACCAATTCTTACAACAACCACAGGAAAGTTCATTTCTTGTATTTCTGTCTTCTGGCTTACTTATGATTATGACTTCCAACTGACTGGTCATAAATGTTACCATTATCACATATAAATAACATGAAAATTTAGAACATGACAAACAAACTCTACTACTCACAGCTGCAGGACTGTTTCATTGTTCATCAACATCTACAAAACTGAGTACGAGGACAATATGGCTGAGGGGCCAATGGAACTGAAATGGATACATAAGGGTGAATCACAGACAGGGCTAGTCTTCTACACTAAGCTAAGATGCTCCAAGTGTCATTTTGACATTGTACTATTATTTCCTATACCTACACACACAAAAATCATGCAGAATGTCAAAACTTCAACTGACGTCTGTCTTAGCATCAGTCACACATTCAGTAAGTGTTTAGGCCATTTTGGAGAACTAGGTATAGGTGGAGAGATATTAAAAATTATGTGAAATAGGCTGGGATGGTGCAAAGTGGCTCAGCATTAGGTCCAATGGCAGACTCTTATGAACACAGCCATAAACTGCAAAGTAATTTACAAGATGAAGAAATAACTGCTCAAAGAACACTACGTAATATACAGTCTAGTCCATCAACGTGCGACACTTGTGACCGATATTGTCATACTTCCACAGCAGTCTCACGTGTAAGTTTTATGTGACAGTGTAAACATTCTCATAAAACACATGCAAGTATACACTTTACTGTTGCTTGAACGCCTCCGAAAACAGTTAAGCAAGCATTCTATATTCACATTTTGAGGACACTTCAGGGTACGTCAATAAAAATGAAATCTTTGGGTTGACAACTGGAATTTGCATCATAACGAAGCACCTTTCCACACTGCACTTCGGTAAAGCAATGATAAGAGAACGAATTCCACTGTTGTAAACCCCACTCTACTTCCCTCATATGTACCTGTGTCACTACTAAATGTGCTCAAAACTAAACATCTAGTTTAAAGGGTGTCATCTTGAACAACATGAAGACATTCAAACAATATGACTACATTATGTAATGGGCTTTTGGAAGTGACTGACACCAATGTTTCCTTCCAGTCATGGCAGGCATGGACATTTTGAACATCAGTAACAATATTTTCTGTCTCACAGGGTCAGGTTATTTAATAGTCAGATCTTGTGTGTGTGTGTGTGTGTGTGTGTGGGCAACCACTGAAACAAAGCCATACGCCTGAAGCAGTTCAACATTTACCCAGTATATGAACCATGACAATGGAGGCACAGAACACTTCCAGAACATCAAGCTTCATTAAATACATTGCTTACAGTCAGAAACAACTACACATACTTGGCTACTGCTTTTATAAATAACTCTGGTTTCAAACATTTGCCAAATTTTCCAACACAGTCATGCAAAAACATGCACTGCTACACCCCTCTAACTGTAGGGTCACAAAATCTGACTTTCAGGCATGCAAAAGGCCAAACCACCAACTTTTGACTTGTACCTTAAAGAACAGAGAACAGCAAGAAACAAACACAGCAATAATACAGCTACAGTGGATTAAGACTTTCAATGTAGGACAGAATGAAGGACAGAATTCGAATCTTCTTCAGAGGCAGAAGCCTATGGCTGATGCAAATAGGGATCAAACTCATAATCAAATAAAAACAAAATTTTTAATAAAGTTTAGGATAACCAGCACTGCGACAGACTTTACCATATACAAAAGGGTCCATGACATGTGAGAAACACTCCCACTTCTAACATACAGTCAAACTCGTTTATAATGAGCACAGGTGTAATGAGGTCACAGCTACAAGGAGCAAACAGTACTTCTAAGTTAATTTTAGCAATATTTATGCACAAACATTTCATGTACACAACAAATACGCTTCATGGATGCATCACGCAAACTCTGCTCAGCATCGTCTTATCTGTGGCAGTCATACCCTTTAACACTGAATTGGGACCCAAGATCCCTGTTCCCCCAGTATGATCCTTTCTGGATCACAAGCCCAACCTCCCTCACAGTGAGACCTCCCACCACAGCACTGATGAACTAAGAATCTTCATCTTAACCAGAAATTCACACACGAAGGTTTGTTCATCCTTCTCCCCCTCAATCACCATCCTCCTACAGTCATCACTTTCACAGCTACCAGACAATTTTTAATAAAGAGGTGCTGAGGGAAAGGACACTGGCGCCCATCAGCTCCTCTGAACCAGACACTCATTCCCACATAAAGATTGGCAACCCTGGTTTCATCTTCATACTAAGGCTTCCTGGAACTCATATGGTCACAATTTGAGAAGACAGTTCAAAGCAATGGTCACAAAAATCTGTGAAGACTTTGCCCTCCACATGCGCACAAATAAATGGAAGTGTCAGTCTGGAAAATGTTAAAGGGTGCAAGAAATTTGATTCATTATCAATCACCATTCCAACTTTATGGAAAAACAAAGAATCAATTTTATCTGCACTAGAAAACAGCCTCTATAAAGAAGAAAATGAGGAAATGTGACTTGAGCAATGTTGATTGAGCACTCCTGGTATGGTTTGATATTTAAAGTAACACAAGTTTCCCCAACAATCCCATTTTACAGACAGAGGCAGAAAAATTAGCCAAACAATTACGGCACAGGAATCACACCCGTAATAGAAATTTGGTCACTTTAAAAATCAGCATAAAACTGTTTATGCAGAAATAAGTGGAGAGGCCATGTCAGCAGATTCAAAAATACCAAATGAGATGTGCTCGAGTGGAATGTAAAAATGTAAAAAAGGTTACAGCTAAAGAAAATCTACAATGCAGTCAAAACTGGGCCATTTTATAACATGAAGTCCAATGCAATGTTTAAATTCAAAAGTGAAAAAGTGCTGGTGGAAACAGACCTGAAAATCAATGAACAGTTTTATTGTGTAAAAATGGCTGGAAATGATGAAAAGACTTTGGTTGCTGCAAAATTTCATAAACCACATTCTTAAAAATCTATGAACCTTTCGACTGAATATGCAGATAATAACAACGCATCGATGAGTTGCAATATTTTTCAGCAACACATAAGTAGCAGGGTCAACAAGTTAGGGGACAAACCAAAAAGTTTACTCCTAGCAGAAAACTATCTGGCAGACCTTCATATGCAAGATTTATCCTCTGTAAAACTTGTGTTTTTGCCTCCAAATGCAGCTTCTGTTTTGCAGCCACAGACAGGGGCACAATTAAAAGCTTCAAGGGTGATTAAGGTGATTTTTGGTTTCCGCTTGATTGAATGAAGAGAAAAAGGATTACATGAAAGTATGTCTGTACTGGATTCACTCATTAGATGAAAGATGCAATGGGTTAGTGTTTCACCTACAACAGTCTTAACTGTTTTTGGAAATCTGGATTACCATTGGGAGAATGTTTGGTTAGTAACCAAAACATTAATAAAGACGATCTACTTCTATCAGAATGGCTGAAACAAAATTGATGAAAAATTGTTTTCACTTGAACAGCAATGATAATTTCCTTCACGCTGATGGCAATATGATTAACTTCTGGAATTCCTAGGGACTGATACAATAATACTATGCTAACCAAAAAAGATACTGATGAAGACAATGTTATATACAATGAAGACAGTACATGTTTCATAGAAATGTGCCAATTTAGTTGCACGCTCATAATGTTGTAGAAATGTTCACTGAATTTTTTGTAAATAGTGTACTTCTGATTGTGTTTTTAATGCACAAAGTGTAATGAAAGTAGATCCAAGTGTCCTCAAAGTAGAATCTATGAAACATCCCACAATTCTAAATTGCTGTAAACAGGGGAGTGAATAATGATGTACAGTATGTCCGTAACTTTTTTAAGTCTCCTTTAAGTTTTTCTACTTTGCATACATTTTTATGTCCCTTTCATAAATATGTTAAACAGAATCAATTTGTACAGAGCGTTCCATGATGTAGTGGCCAAACTTCACAGCTGTGTTCCACAGGTCATTTGGAGCATAAAATGTCTAATAAGCACCATTATACTGTACACATGCTGCCACCTGTTGTGCCAATGAATGCAGCCACTGCATACATTCCAGCTTATTTCTGATACAAACAGCAGTTTCATTTATGGCCTGTAGTAACTGATGCCTTGCTTCTGCTTTACCACTGTGACACACTTTCAACTTCATGCAACCTCACAGAAAGAAATGTAATGGCTTCAAATTAGGTCAGCCACTGGTTCACATCTTCCATCCATCTTCCTTCATAATTTTTGTCCAAAAATTCTCATCTCTCTGCCTAATGTAAAGGTACTCCATCATGTAACTACATCTGTCTGTGTTGCAAGAGGAACATCCTCCGAACAACAAAGCAGTACTTCATTATCAAGAAATTTCTTGTAATACAGAGCTGTTAAACATCCCCCAAGAACATATGGTCCAATCAGGTCATTGTGTAATATTTCATACCACATACTAATCGAAAATCAGTGTTGAAAATGACATTGTGTGGATATTCCTGTGCCTAAGAGTGAAAATTCATTATGTTGGTAATACCATCGTAACTAAATTTAGGTTCATAATGAACAGAATGTCAGGTAGAATTTGCAGCCATGGTTGCAGCCATTTACAAAATCACACAGTTGGTGTGATCTGAACAGACACTGTACTTGATAAAGGCGACAGGGATAAGAACCATCATCGTAAAAAATTCTCCATGCCTGTGTCTGTGCCACACCAGTTATCCTGGAAATTCTGTGTATCTTGTACTTGGGCTTTGTACTGCTGCCAGAACATCACCGTCCCCTCACCACTGTTGTTCACTTTCTACATTCATTTGTGGAAAGAAACTGGTATCCCTTAGAGTTCTGTATGCAGTCTCAAATGTTTTGCGATGTGGAATTCTGTGAAGTGGATATCACTTCCACTATTCTACCACAGCAGCCCTACCATTTCCATTGCAGAAAGCATATATGAAAAGCATGTCGGCACACTCGCTTGTAAATGTGTTACCCATTATGATTGCCCCACCATACTGCAACACAACATAACCCACAGCCACTACCAAAGACAGTGTACAAGCAGGAATACAATAAAATTACAGCAAAGCCACCTCAATTTACTAGCACATAACTGGCTAAGTGTCAAAGTGAACTATAGTCTATTAGACATTCTATCTCCAAATGACGTGCAGAACACAACTCTTTACTTTGGCCACTACACATTGAAGAACATTCTGTATGTATTTTTACTTAATCATTACCTTTATTAATAATAATACATGCAAGTTATCACATTCACGGGTACCAAAAATAATGGCTATATCATGCAAAACTACCCAGCCTTGTAGTGCTCATTATAACCAAGTTCTGACTGTATTTAAATCTTGATAACAGAACCATTATGTTCTATATATGCACTGAAAGGTAAACCAGGTAGGAAAGATAAACTACCTAGTTTGAACATTAATGCAAGAGAGATGCACACGTCACCAATGGAGAAATGTTTCAATGTATGTGCAAACGAGAAACAGATAGCACAGCAAATACATCAGACATAAATGCTGGAAAAAGAAGTAAATACAAAAGACAGATGAAGAAATGGGCATGATACTTACCTCTGCTCTGGTTGTATCCTGCCTGCCAACCTGCATAATAGGCCGCTTTCTGCTTGCCATGCTCCTCTGCAATCTTCACTACTAGAGGTTCTGTTCCATTCTCTGGGATAACACCATTTAGACT
The DNA here is from genome assembly GCA_021186555.1 of Reticulitermes speratus. Classification (NCBI taxonomy): domain Eukaryota; kingdom Metazoa; phylum Arthropoda; class Insecta; order Blattodea; family Rhinotermitidae; genus Reticulitermes; species Reticulitermes speratus. Next base: position 9,312,174 of record JAJKFL010000237.1, read on the forward strand.
GTTGATTGCCTGCTGGGCTTCATCACGACGGTCAAACCTGAATTAAAAAAAAAAATTACTGTAGCATTCAAGCTTTTTCATATAAGTACAACAGAAGAGCTGTCTCAGACACCAGCACAACACTGGTGCAAAATGTCCTTACCATACACTTGTTATGTAGCCACCAAATACTTTGGAAAAATAATTTTCCAGTGCACTAATGGGGCAAGCCAGGGTTCAGGCAGTTAGTTACCAGCCTCTCAAAACAAGAGGTCCAGATTCAAACTCAGAGTGTAAAGAAACAAAATTAAAATCACCAGCGCAATCAATGTGGGATTTGTGCTTGACAAAGGATTCTCTGACTGCTTCAGTTTTCTCCTCTCACTATCATTCCACTAATACTCCATACTCATATTTCATTCATCTACCATTTCACACTACATGACAACCCCTCATTTTTCACATGGGTTACATTCTCAGAATGTAACCTGAACAGTGACATCACAAATGCATGAATTTAAGACCTTCTGGAAAAATGGGGGGAGGGAAACCAAAGACACCCAAAATACAAAAATATGTAAATTAATAAATAAACATGAAAACATTTGTGTTACTGTTGATTATAAAGATGTCAATGTTGTGCATGGCCAAAAGCTTTGAGTCATCAAACGACAGAGTAATGGTGGAGTGGGTGACAGATGACTTCATGAAGAAACAGGCAAGCTTCAATTACTTTGCCTTCTTTAGCATGTCCTTATACATTTCCTTGTATGGTGTCAGGACAGCCTCTATCTCATACTTAAATTTCAGACACATCCATGAAACTGTCAACCTCAAAAAAATTACTAAGTCATCTGCCATCTAGAGGCCCTTCTTCAGAGCACTGGTAGTCAGCTGAGGTCTCACCAAAGCAGTGAGAATCTCCTTCATCTTCAGGTTCAATGAGCAATGTCAGCAGTTCTAGACCCTCCTTAGTTAACTCAGTAGCATGAAGTCAAGAAATTCCTGGACATCAGCCTCCTAAAAACCTAGGAATCCTTCCCTGGAACTTTACAGGCTAACATAATGAAGTTCCTGATTTCATCCTGCTGGTTGTGGAAACCTCAGAAGCCATCAACTGCTTCAGGCCAAAGCTTTTTCCAGCACCCATCATAGCTGTGGACTTCAGTCTGTCCATGGACTCCTTTATATTTACTATACAGTCAACCGTGCTGTAGGATTTCTAGCATTCACTGACAGCAAAAAAAGTCTCCCCCTCACTTGCAACCAAGATACTGTGGCAGATGCAACAAGTGCAAATGCTGTTGAATGCTGTGATGAGTTCTTGGCTGCAGCAGTGAGGTGGCTCTGTTGGACAGATATTCAACTTGGATATTTGGATGGGCAAGATCAAGATCAAGCAGATGCCCTGGGGCATTATCATATACAAGGAGGACCTTCAGTGTCAGATAGATTCTTGGACTTCAGATACAGTTTTCAGACCAGCCTTTAATGGCAAAGTCTTCTTCCTCACCACAGCATCACAGATTAAAAACCATTTCCATGTCTCTTCTTCCAGCCATACACACAAAGTCGTTTCCATATTTTCCTTCCAGAGGTCATGACTACATACACAAGAAATTTTCATACTTGGTGGAACACTGGCCTTAATACTTACAAGATCTTGTCTTCAGCTTCCTTGATGAAACGAACTGTTAGTTTGTTTATGCCATAATGGCATCCAATCTCAGTGGTACTCATTCCACTGTCCAAACTCATCCAGCACCTCCATTTTCTCTACCACAGACATTACGTCCCATTTTATCCTACAGCTCTTCATCACACATTACATCACCCTTTCCAGGCATAACTAAAATATGAGTGCAACAATTAGTTCCACACACTGAAATGTACAGCTTAAGCACATTCTGTGACACATGATATCTAGGTAGCTACTGAGTGAGAGGCACACAGGTGTGGCCTCTTGCATATTGCTCTTTCTGCCTACCCAAGTGTGAGCAGCATGAGTGAGGTACCTACCACCACAATGCATGAAGTTACCACACTGACTGTTCTGCAAATAAGTAAAAATGTGACATATGAATCTGAAAATGAGGCAGAGCTGTTGTATAATCTTTGCAAGTGACAGCATCATTAAACAAAACTTAAACAAGACAGGCAATGTACATATAACATAACACTGAGTAACCATTGTTGCTGTGGAAAAGCAGTAATTATTACACAGCCTGCATGTGTGTTTGTACCCTTAGTTAACCAACATGCACAGTGCATGTGCCATATTACATCATCTTTGGCCTGTCCAGCTCTAAATTTTTCCACATTATCTCATAAACAGCATGATTTTCAGAAAAAACGTATTCAAGATATGCGTATTTTGACTTTCTCTACAACTTTTGTCTGAAACATTTCACATTCTAAGAAGAATATTTAGTTTTTCAACCAACGAATGCACATATAAATAAAATTGCACTACGCAAACTGAACACAACGTTAAATTAATTCTAAGAAGAATTCAGCAAGAAACTATCATAACTGTACATACATCATCATGTGAAGTACCTGTTATTCTTGTTAGATTTGAATGAAACTCAAATTTTCTCTACACATTTTCGAAAAATATTCAGATATCAAATTTCATGAAAATCCGTTCAGTGGGAGCCGAGTTGTTCCATGCGAACGGACAGACATGCAAAGCTAATAGTCGCTTTTCGCAACTTTGCGAACACACCTACACAAACTACACAAAACCAGAGAATTACTCACCTGACAAATGCTACACCCCGGGGCATGCCTGTCAGCTTATCTTTCAAGAGATTCTTCTGTACTATCTGTCCATACTTGCCAAACAGCATGTCCAGATACTGTTCTGTAATGTTGCTACACCAACACAAAACAAAACTGATATGACAAGACGTTAATAATCAAATTCAACACAATATACTTAATTCTGTACACAAAAGTAATGTTCGTTATCAGGCACTGAACTGCGAAGTGATAACAGCCTAACATGCCGATTTACCAGAATAATATATTCCTTATTAACCCCAAAAATCAATACATATTCTAATGCCTCAAAACTTGCTTCAAGATATATCTGATGATTCCATGATAACTGCACAAAATTTACTGCAGAAAAGACAAATATTTCAACTGGCAACTACAACAGCATGCTCACTTGAATACTGACTGTTGGCCAGCAGTGACATAATAAGTATTAGCATGTTACATTAACACTTTCACTGCCAAAGAGGAACATGTTCGTTTTAAGTATTTACGTTTTAATTTGCCAGCGTCGACTTTAGTCGATCTAAAATTTACTTTGCTCTTTTGCCTTAAATAGGCCACGCACACAATAAGTTCTTTCAGGAAACATATTTTACATCTTTATTAATCCCTAGCTGACAAATAGAAAAAGTATATGCATTTTATATACAAGTTTATATATAATTATATTTTATAATTTATAAGACGACACACTAGTTGTTTAACATTCAAAAAATCCCTGGCAATTTAACACCCTCGGGGATTTAAATACCCGGCAGTGAAAGTGTTAATCTGAATCTGTAGGGACAGCAGGGACTGCACTGATCTGGCTCCGGAAAGGGATAAGTGGCAGGCTCTTATGAATACCATACTGAACCTTCGGGTACCATAAAATGCAGGGAATGTCTTGACTAGCCGAGTAACTACTACCTTCTCAAGAAGGACTGTGATCCATGGAGTTACTTATTATGTTATTTGTCCTTTACTTCCTTTTTAGGTGTTTCTCTTAATCTTAAAGATAAGTTCATCACAAGCTCAAATCATGCCTATAAACAAATGTCTTATTACTAAATGCCACATTCACAACCATCAATCCTCCAAAAAGGTAACTCCCCAATGGTCCAGTTTGCACATGTAGACAATGAGAACACACCCCACCAATATGGGAAGGTTTATAAGCAATACAGCATACCCTGCCTCAAGATACAAATCCCCAGACAGGTATTCATTTCTTTACTGCAGAACTAAGCAACAAACATCTGGACTCTGGTCACAGCAATGGAAATAAAAGTCTCTGCCTCTATAAATGAATATAAAACAACCTACAGTAATTTTGATTCTCTACACGTGACAATTGATAATTCATTATTCTAATATTATTTGGACAGCACCCAAAGGTATGTGAGATGATGTGTCAGGAATCAATGTTACACCAGTCCTGAAGTAATTGGTGATTAGAATAAAGATGGGGTCTTTGTTATCTTTTATTTTAAGACTAGGGGGTGACAATAACATTTCTGAATCATCCACGATTTAATGGTTAATGTACTGGTGTAGTATTTAAAGCTCTCCAGACGAATACAACAAACATTCCTCTGACAAACAATGCCCAACATAACTAATAGGCAGGTTGTAGGAAAAATACCACCCCAACCTAGGACAGTTATAAACCTTCAAAGCAAAGTGAAATATAAAAGAAACAAATCCCCTGTAAGGAATCATTACACAGCCATCAAATTTGTGGCAGAAAGTGACGCACAGGGAGTCATTCATCATTCTGTAGTCTGTCTTACGACAGGTCTGTAGCCTCTTCCAAAGCGAGTTTTCAATAGGGTGGATCTAGTGCTTCCTCTTTCAATTTCCAGTATCTTCTCTTTTCCTTACGGTCATTCAGTAGCTGCTTACGTCTTCTTCCTCATCTTCCCGTCATTTCTATCCTTCCCTCTAACTTTCCTTCAATCACGTGTTTTAGAAGGCAGTTTCTACACAAGATGTGACCAATCCAGTTAGCCTTTCTTCTTTTTATTGTATGTAGGATATTCCTCTCCTCCTTGACTCTGTGTAATACTTCATTTCTCACACGATCAGTCCAACTGATCTTCTCCATTCTTCTCCAGCACCACATTTCAAAACTTTCCAGATACTTCTGATCTATTTACCGAAGTGTCCACGTTTCAGCACCATACAAAGCTATGCTCCAAATGTAGCACTTTACTAGTTTCTTCCTTAAATTTAAGTCCAGTTTGCTGGTGAAAAGAGTCTTCTTGTTGAATGCTGCTTTTGCCATGGCAATTCTGGATTTAATTGCACATGTACACCTAGCATCATTTGTTATCATGCTACCCAAATAATTGAAATATTCCACATTCTCCAATTGTTTTTGATCTATCATAATTTTTATTGGGTATGGCTGCCTTGAGATTCTCATTATCTTAGTTTTCTCCACATTCATTTCCATTCCATAGTGTCTTCCAATTTCAATTAGTCTATCAATCATGCCCTGTGGCACTGTTTCTTTCTTAGCCAGTAGCACAAGGTCATCTGCATATTTCACAGTGCGAATTACTCGTCCTCCTATTTTGATGTCTCCAAACCCTTCAACAGCTTCCTTGGTAAGGTACTCGCTGTATAAGTTGAACAGAATCGGCGACAAACAGCAACCTGTCTAACTCCTCTTCCAATCTTCACACTTCTCATCTCCCCTTGGTCCAGCCATACTTTAACACTCTGTTCCATGTACAATTTGCTGATCCATCTTCTTTTGGGCCAGCCTATCCCAGTTCCCTTTAGGATCTGCATAATTTGGTCCAGTTGACATGGTCAAATGCCTTCTGCCAGTCTATGAAGTACGCACACAATCCCTAATCTATGTACAAGGTTTGTTCTGATATTATTCTCAGCATCCCAATTGCATCCCTAGCTTCTTTTCCTCTTCTACTTCAGCTTCAGGTTCGACTTTTAGGTGTTCTGGTCGATAAGCTCGACCGTAGAGCTCTGTAATATAATTCTCCCAAATCTGTAGTACTCATCTCCAGTCTATTATTATATTCCCTTGAGAGTCTTTGATGGCAATGTTTTGAATCCCATGGTTTTCTTTCCAACCTAATTCCTTTGTCTTCATGTAATTAAATCATAACGTCCTGCTCTTTGAAATTCTATTATCTTGTCACATATGCTCTCTAGATATTCCTTCTTGGAGTTGTCAGTTACTGCCATAAGAACCTCAAATACCCATTCAAGGCAGTTTCTGTTCATTTTTAGGTAACATTCTCCCTACACATGCCACAAAGGCATACAGGGAGAGTGGAGGTATAACTCCACTCATTCTTAAAGCTGGAACTAGATGGAAGTGAGTGATAGCCTCACACCCCAGCTGCTTTACTCCCGAGGAAAGAGCACCCAGTACGCACTGAATAGGATGCGTGGGCCCCAGAAGTGGTCTGGACATTTTGGAGAAGAGAAAAACCATGTACCCCTGCCAAACAAGTCAGCTTCACAATTCTGTAAGATTGTGATGATGGTATACCATGTTTGGAATCATTTACATCATGGACTTTGTTGATCGTGTTGAAATAAAAAAGTATATGTTTTGGGCAAAGAATTTGTCCCCAACCTCGGGCCCAGAGGTTGGGAGCAGCTATGCCTATCAGGCCCAAATTGGTATGTTATTGTTGCACTTTTAGCCTGAGAATAGGGGCCAATCATGGTCCTAAAACACAGTTTTGTATCAATTCTTTTATGAGTAATACAAGACAATGGATGAAGTCCACGAAGTAAATGATTCCAAATAAGAATGTGCTGCCTTACTATCAGACATGAACATAACTATATGCTTCTGATAAACTTACAGATATGCCACTTGAGCACTTCAGGAATATAACACTGTGACCAGTGATGCCCCACATTATTGCATCACTGTCATTACTGTCCAAATATTTAGATACCAAATACTACAGAGTATAACCAGAAGCAGTGTGAACTGCCTAAATGCAAAAGGGTGAATAAATGAATGTTATTAAAGTGCTAAATCCCAGTTCATGGCACCAGCAAACAGTTTCATAAACACAAATTTAAGGCTTACACATCACATTGCAAAAAATGTTAATCTGTGTAGCAACATGGTATAATTTCTTACTCAGAGAAAGAACACAAACTTTAAAAACTTGCATACAAGTAAAATCGGTTACTTTAAGGTGATTCATCCCATTGTGTTATGATAATAAAACCAGCAATTGTCCGTCAAACACAACTATACCGTAAAAGTCAGGAAATCAGCTACTAGAACACAATAGTTGATCACATTTCTATTACAACTAATTCTTATGTCTAGGATCCTCTGACTATATAATCTATATCAACCTGAAGAGCTATTATCAAAATGTTTCACATGGTCTTGGGCCTACAAAGATCTTATCCTACAAATCCCATGTCTACAATTTTTTCAAGATATTCTTTTTAAGATATTTTACTTTATATATACAGCTACTATTATATTTCAATCTAATTCGTTTATGAAAAGATTCACTGATATGAGACAGTATTAATTGATGTAAGAAGCTTGAGATCCCAACTCGAATATTCAGTAATTCAAGTTGTAAAATTGTATCTTCTAATTTCCATATTTAGCCTGATGATAGCTTAATCTTAGGCTGAAATATTTAGCTGATTTCCTAACTTTTAAATATGCAGTTATGTTTGATGGACAAGTACTGGTTTTTATTCAAATCAGTTAAATATATTGAATATAAGGTAGATGAATCAAGAGATCAGGAAATATTATGCAAAGAAGGGGCTTGGCAGTTATAGGAAACAAGAAATTATGCATCATATTTGAAAGGAAATTGCAAAGACCACAGAGCTCAAAAAATATTATAGCAAATCTTAACAGGATACGTACTGGACTGGACTAAGAAGTATGTCCAGTGGTGGGCTTCAGTATTAACTGCACCACAACTTTAGGTCCTATTACCAGAAACAAATTACTAAGACTCAGCTGTATCATATATTGTAAGAAATTAATTTTAAAAATAACTCCCTCAGTACCATCAGACAGGCACAGTATGACACACCATATGTTATGCCACTGTCGCCACTACTCATCACGTCGGTTAATGTCACCAACATGAGTATCATTCCCAAGCCTAATTCTTAAGACATTCCAGAAACAATTGGTACGCAACGAAAGAAGAAAACTTCAACTTCATATTCCATTTCTCATAATTATAAATTCTGGTATAGCAAGTGAAAAATCCCATTGTTGTTTTGGTAAGTTTCTTAGCCCACCACCAAAGACAAACAGTTGGTGCTTCTACCTTATAGAGAGCTCTGTTGGTGAATGGCTTCAAGACAATGCCAGAATTGCAAGAAATTCTTTCCAAACTTACCGTATATTCTCGAATCTAATCCGCACTTTTTTTACAGTTTTAGAGGGCTAAAAAATCAGATGCGGATTAGATTCGCGGTCTAGAGCTGGATTTTGGAAAAATGATTGAGCTGCTGTACAATATAACAATAACGTAATTAACGTAATTAATAAACAACGTAAGAACAATACAATACAATAATCTATTATTTTATTATTTATTATTATAATTTATTATTCATCAGACTCGCCGTCATCACTCATAATTCGAGGAATGTTCAAAGATCTGGCCTTCTTTATCGCCTCCTCGCGAGTAGATCATAACTCACAAACAGTCCAGTCTTGCGTCTCTCTTGAAAAAACGTGAAGACTGCATCATCAATTTCAGGAAATCGTCCTTTCTTGGGTCCAGTGAATTTCCTTCGTGACGCCTCACACCCGCTGATCGCTGCCTTGTGTTTCCGCCATAGTCGAACGTTGCTTTCATCAACTCCAAAAATTGCAGCGGCTTTGCGGTTTCCATTCTCCTCTGCGCACCGAATAACTTCACGTTTGAACTTTGCCGTATATGACAGTCGTTTAGATTTCAGGTGTCCCTCTTCCATAACTACGGTACACGACAAATTGGAACAAGCACCTCCCACGTTTCAACAACTAAAGATCAGCTGGCTTCAGACGAGATTGCGCACGTCTGTTGAGAAAGGCCCCGCCTCTATCGGTATGACTCATCGGCCACAGGCGTAGCGTCGGATTTTAACGCACTGGTAACATCCAATATTATTCAATCGGTCGCCCCGTGGGCAAGGGGTGGTTGAAGGAAAGGTGCGGATTAGAATCGCGAACTAACTTTTTTTCGTTTAAGAAGTCGCCAAAAACTGGGTGCGGATTAGATTCGAGAATATACGGTATATATGGTCAATGCAAGCAACCAAACCGAGGAATTTTGTAATTCTACATACATCGAACAGGTTCTGTTCTGTGCTGTCATCACAGAAGTAAGTTGCATTTTGCTACAAATAACGGCTGTCATATGTAAAATGCAAGACTTCTCATGACACCCTAATAAAACTATGCATTTAACCCTGTGCCACCGGAACTAAGTTCCCATTGCAATTTGCAAACCCCACCCCATTTAAATTTCAGAATTTAATTTTTTCATGCAATCTTATCCCCCACCCAAAAACAAAGCAAAATCGCAAGGCAAAAACCCCAACGGGGGTGTACAAGAATGACCATAACTGACCAACATACATGCTGTCATTTGGGAATTGAACCCACCTCCCTGCAACACAGTGCATGCGTTTCTCAGTGTGTCAAATGGTTAAACAACTAAAATCTTCAATGGGAAGGGGGAGCATCCCAAACCAAATTCAGGTTGCAGTCTTGGCAATCACAAACACTCTGCTTGGTGTGTGTGTGTGTGTGTGTTTGTGCATGCGCACACACGCACATGCATGTACAAGTGTGATGTCAGCATGGCTCACAAATTTGGATGTCGGCTTCCGTTTTGAGTGCTTCAAGAATACTGCAGTATGCTAAACACTTAGGTAATGTAAATTACACCCTCATATTCAGAACATATTATATGACCTGTCTACAAGATTGAATCAAACTGAATGTTACAGCAAAGTTCAATATCAACAAATATTTTGAGTCATTTAAAGCCCCACTTTTCCCATTAAATGTATTATCAGCAATCTGGACTTTCACACACATCAGCATGTAAACGGTTACTCTGAATGTCAAGTAATAGCCATCGTACTTGTTACTGACGTCACCCCGCTCTTATGTAAACTAAATTAAGGTAACATACTGTCATCAGCAACATACACACTAAACAATATTTTGGAGAAAGCACATAATAGTCAACATACGGGTGGGAAAAGGTGTTGGCAAAGAACAAGACCAAGCCAGGAATACTGTAAGAAAAAGCAAGAAATGCATAACTGTGGGAAAAACATGCTGTGCATACAACCTCAAACACAGCACCGCACATAATGGCATTGCAGGCAAGGATGGGTTTGTAAGTAATGCAGTACAAAACAGAAGGAATACAAAGTTGAACCAGAGTCCTTCAGTGCACAAAGGCAAACACAAACCACAAGACCACAGCACAGACTGATGACATGATGGATAACATGCTTGCCATATTAAAAGCTGGTGAAACTGAGTGGAAGGGCAGCGACAAATTGCATATGCAAGGAGTAGAGAAGCAGTTAAGAGGATTGTTGCAAGTGTGATTGTGATAGTGAAGAGAGTATGTAAACTGGAGTCACCTAACTAAACCTCACCTAACCTAACTTAATGTAACCTAACATACCATAACATAACAAAATACAGCAGGAAGCACACATTGGCCATTTTCATAGTCATACAAATTAGCCATTTTGAGGGCCAACAACTGATATTAGGAGAAGAAAAAATGTATGTCATACAGTGGTAAGCAAAATGTAGTAATTACAATGTGAAATGTACGGGCAAAAGTGAACTGGCAACACAGAGCACAGTGCAAAGGATGTAGTAACATACTGCAAACAGTTCAAAGGTGGCAGGTAAGATTAATGGCAACTCACTGCTGATAGGACGAGTAAAACTGTGTGTTGACTATTATGCACTACAGCCCAATACTTTGAACCATGCATCTTACTCTTACCGTGGAAGGTTGGTGACATAGAGGTTTGTTTCTTTGATCTCCTCACCACTTGGGCGTGCAAATGATACCTTAAGTCGCTTGTTCTGAACTTGCAATCCATTCAATGTGCCAATAGCTCGTGATGCATCTTCTGCCTTAGAGTAATTAACAAAACCAAACCCATAGCTGTACCCAGTCTAGAAAACAAAAAGGGGCAACATAATACATACAAAATATAACATAACTGCAACTGAGATATATGTATACTAAAATTTTATTTTTGATTACTATGGTGCCACAGTAAGGACATACCTTAAAGTCCTTCATGACTCTGCAACTCTCGACAGGGCCAATGGTAACGAACATGCTGTACAATTCCTTCTCTGTCATATTCTGGGGTAGGTAGTTAATAATCAAGTTGGTTTTGGCTTCATTTTTCTGAACTTGGTAGTCCGCCATTGGTCTATGGTTTAGGTAGGAGTTTCTTGCTGAACTGTGGGACGGACCCTCGCCCTCCCAACTGCGAGGGGAATATACAAAAATAAAAACAAACTATTGCCTCCGCCAAGCAGCATATTTTTGGAGAAAAAAATATAAAAAAATGTCCACAGTACCTGCCTGAAGGAAAATAAGAGGGGGTAAGGTACATAAAATTATTTCACAAGGTTCATTCGGCTAAGCTACTGATGAACGAACTTCAAATGAAAACAGGACTCTAATAAAGAAAACACGAAAAAAAAAAAGGTTCAAACGAACTCAAACATACACCTCTGAAATAAAAATATCAGTGCCTCCTACTGGCATTCAATGAAACATGCACACGTTCATTTCTATTCCGACCTCGAAACATTACGGCCCTACACTCAAGTTCGCGCAATTTGTAGCCGACAAACACAGAAGTAAACTGCAAATTTTCTGGTAAAATAATGCATCACTAGTAGACCTCCGTTCACATTACATAAAGAATTACGTAACACTTACTTAACAAGTTATATAATCTTGTGACAATTCTTCATACTAAAAACTGTTCTAGAAAACCACAAATTTGCCCTTACCTCAAGCCCAAACAATGCAGCAATTTCTATGGTGTAATGCTACCTTAGGCAAATCAAGATACGCGTTTTATACACCTTGTTTTCATCAAAATATCACACCATGGCGAATGAAATGCAAACAGCCACTATTATATCTTTACCTATTAAAACTTGCAAATTCCGCAACACAAATGTACTCAAAATCGAAAAGCAGCAGTTATATAGTACCTTGCATCTTGTTTAACGTAGTGCAGAGTTCTGGGATAGCCGTCCATTTTGAATATCGTAATTGCCGCAATGCGATTTTTGGTTGTTTATTTCGCCCAGTTTTTTTCGATTTATCGATTGGCAGTGCCGCGAAATTGGGAATGCCTTTAAATTTCATAAACATGCAGGCGTCAGTCCTGAATACGGGCCGTTTATATTCTGTTTGCGTCTCGTCTTCAGATATTTATTTAGATGGTTAAACGTAGTACAGTAATACTTGTAACAAGGAAGTACTTTTCTAAGAATTGCAGATATTGTTTACACATTTAATTACGACATTAATAAAATGCTCAATGATTACAAAAAAGTGTTGTGGCTTCTAAAGAGTTATAAAGTTTTAATCTTTATTTGGGTCATCTCGTTGTGTAAAATTCAGAAAAATCAATGACAGGAAACTTCATTTGACACCATTTATTAATTAAAAATAAATCGGCTCTATCTCCTTCCTACCAAAGCGATCACTAAACCAAACATAAAAACCTTAAAATTTACGGGAAACATTAGTTTAATGACAAAGCCTTATAATATCTGAAAAATTAACTTCAATCCCAAAGCTTTACATTGTAAGATTGATATATAAGATGCTTAAAATGCATATTATTTTTCAGTTTTTTTTTTTGTTTCTAAAACTATTCCAAATTAATTCGAGTATAAATGTAACACTGTCCTTATTCAAAAGCTAATGGACAAATTCCCTGCATTTTATGGAACCTAAAGCTTCATTACCGTGTGCATAAAAGCCTGTCACTTCTCCCTGTCCTCAGCCAGATTAAGCCAATCCTTGCCATCCCATTTCTTTAAGATCCACTTTAACTTATCCTCTCACCCACAAACAGGTCTTCCAAGTGGCACTTTTCCTTCCTGTTTCCACACCAAAACTCTGTACGCATTTCTCTTCTCCACCATAAATGCCACATGCTCTAGCCATCTCATCCTCCATATTTGGTCACCCAAAAAAACATCTGGCAAGAAGTAGAAATCACAGAATTCTTCATTATGCAATTTTCTCCAGTCTCCTCTTATTTCGTCCCTCTTAAGCCCAAATATCTTCCTCAGCACCCTCATCGTATGTTCTTCCTTGAGGGTCAGCGGCCAAGCTTTATACGCATGAAAAGAAATGGCAAAATTATAGTTCTGTACTTTTTAGTATTTATATTCTTAGGTAGCAAATGGGACAAAAGTTTCTGAACTGAATGATAGCAGGAATTCCTGAATTTAAAGTTGTAGAAAAAAGGGAGCCCAAGCAGACCAGCCAGCCCCAGCCTTGGCCATACACCCAAGACCCCAGCGCAAAGTCCCTATGCTTTAAACCGCAGTCGCATGGGCCATTTCGTCTGGTCTGCCACCACAAACAGCAGGTGCACCCCGCCAGAACAACCTGAAGCTGGGTTCGAATATAACATACCCTGCTGCTGTATATATATCCAGTTTTGAACGTAACTTTCTGCCTGTGGTTTCACAGACATTGCCAATCGTTATTCTGTACCTTTTCCTAAGGGTATTCTTTAATTAAGCATCTCGTTTTATGGGGAAAAATGTACTTTCAGCAAAGAAATAAAGCACCTTCATTCGTAAACTAAATGTTTAACAAAATTAATTTATTTTTTGCGCCTTGTTTGTAGTGGGCAAATTTCAGAGACATCTTTGGACAAGTGACAGAAACGGGGCACGTAATTAGATTCTCTAGGCCAGGTGTCAGGACCATTTGTGATCAGGACAATACAACTTTCCAGTTACGCGAGGGTCAGAACGGTCGGAAGGTGAAGGCTGTGTTGACGTGTCTGCTGAGAAGTGGCTTCGAAAACAAATTTTGCACCGTATAGGGAATTGCAAGACACTGCACTTAGATATGAAATTGTGGAATTTTTGGAACGAATATTGTGCACTGAAAGACGGTTTGTATTGGCATTGGCAAATGAGTAGTGTTGCCCGTTGTTTTGACATTATTCATGGGTAAATTCGTAAGTTTTTGTATAAACAAACACCAGATGATGATTGGCTTGATCAAAACATGTAGTGTTTGAACAATAATAATAAATACAGGTTGTGTCAGACGGAATACGTAGTGTTTTTTATGTAAAAGCAATATTGGTCTTTAGTCCTGTTATGAGTATCTCTCTATTTGGGAAGAGGTTTAATCAGCCCTTAATTTTTATGTCGTTCATACCGTGCATATTCTTAGAATTAATACATTAACCAACTTATGCACTTAATAAAATACATTAAGAAGTAAGCTCTTAATTTCTTCATGCGCAGAGTTTTCATCCGTTAGGGAAGTTCCCAAATATTTGAACTTTACCACAAAATCAAAGGATTTATTATCTACCTTTATGTTAGGATTTTGACGTGTATTGTATGCACAGGACATGAACATATGCTTTTTCTTACTTATTACTTATTTACTTATAGATCAACCTCCTTACTAGTGACTAACAAAGATTATGTTTTCCTTTATGGTATGTAAGCGTTCACCTGATAAATTAACATCAGCACACACCAGAAGCTGATGTGTCCCAATTAACTGCTTTCCCTCCTGGTTAGCTTGAAACTTCCTAATGGCATATTCTAAAGCAAATTCGAAAAGCAATGTCAATAAAGCATCTCCTTGTACAGATCATTCTGTATAGGAAACATGTTAGACAAATGTTCGCCTACATGGACTTTATTATACGTAGGGCATTTCAGACGTTTTGTGTATGATTTTATTGTAATAACAAAATACTAGATAAAAACACTATTGATATTCCTGAATGTATATACACATGTCCTCTACTCAATGTAATCACCAGCACTGTCCACACACTTTTCCCATCTACGTGGTGAACGATCAATTGCAGCTCTGTTTTTGTCCGCGGATGGACGCTTTAAAGAGGCAGTGACAGCAGTGTTGATATCGTCGTCCGACTGAAATCTTTTCCCCGAACATGTTCTTTCACACTTGAAAACAACCAATAATCACATGGGATGAAATCTGGAGAGTAGGGAGGATGTGCCAACACTTCTCAGTCCCAACCTTGCACCAGATGTTGCACATCACGATGGCAATGAGTTGTTGCGTTGTCCTGGAGCAAAATGGCACCACGCTCCAGCAGTTCTGGTTGTTTACTGAGAAGAGCCGGCTGAAGCTGTGTGGTGTACCTGTGTACCTTTTATTGTGGATCTTCTTCTCTACGAGACATACTCCGATATGAAAAACAGGACGCATAAGTGAATATGCTAAAGTATTATACAATAACAGTGCTATAAGTTTTATAAAAGGTGGGAACTATTGCAGGATTACAAGTGTTGACTATTTTAAAAAAGTTTTAGTGATTTTTAGTGATTGTGAAAACTTTATATATGACGAGACCTTATAGGCTCATATCTTATGTGTATTTAACATATGGATTACGCAATTAAATGTAGTATACCCCTGAAGATGGTCAGGTACCTGACCGAAACATGTCGGGTTAATTAATCTACTATTAAAGTTTTAGTGAGTGTGCATCAAGTTGGTTTTAATTTCAATTTTAATTTATACAAGATGCACGGTGAATACAATATTAAATAATACAAATACAATTACACAGTCATGAAGTTTTCAATAAATACATAAAATTCTGGGACTTAAACAAACTTCACAACAATCAAATGTGCACAATGCCAGGAATGTTGGGCATGCTGCTATAATCACCTCCAAAGATGTTAATGAAGCATGCCTTGAAGATGAACTGTTAGACATTCTTTGTCATCATGCGGGCATACTACCAAGATATGTAAAATGGTACAGAGTATCCCACAGTGTACAAATATGAGCCAGGCTACCACACAGATGTCCGGGTGTTATGTGAGTATAACCTCCCCTTCCTAATAGTGCTGAAAGAGTACTATCACACTGGAACAGATGTTGGAATTTAATGTAACAATGTTAAATAAATCACAACAATTTCACATTATCACAACAAATTAAAATGAAGACTTTTCTCAGAAAATCTGCTGCTGGCTTACCTGCCAGACCAGTCATTTTTCCAAGCACATGGCATGTTGTACTTCGGTGTAAAGAAATGAACAGTACACAATTGTCCACACAGTAAACTGTCGGTCATACAACTTTTGATCAACTGACACCCACATTAAATGACCCACCCTTCCATATCTCCAGAGCAATTACTGGAGAACAATTCCAAGTTATTTGCGTGTAAAAACTTCAAGTTGGCATTTAGGTAGCCTATTACACCTATTACACATATTTCTGTGGAAGCCAATACTGTAGCCTACAGAATTACATTTACAAAGCAACAACACTTAGGCCAGCCTAGGCCTAGTTAGGCCTATGCTACACTCAAAACTTACTTCAGTGGCAGAAGCTCCTAACACATATTTAGGCCTTAAAATATGTTTAAGGACCTACATCTTTATACCACACCAAATTACACTATATATGTGTGTTGTTTCTGTGCTAAAATATTACCTAGGTTTGGTTATTTAGCCTCCTAACTTTGCATATCCGCTTCTGATCCAAACCCCCCACATTCACCTCCTGTGATATAGAGAAAACTATGCACTTAAAGTGTGTTCTGAAAGAAAAATATTTTGTCTTATCACAGTGTGTTACTATATGACCTTGCTCAGACATGGCAGTCACAAGAAAGCATAAATGACTACCCTTGGGTGGTGGCATTAAAGGGTTAAAGTTGCCCACCACAAGTGCACACACACACACACAAACTGATCAGATTTAATCACACTTTTCTAATGAGTAGCTGTCAACATGAAACGTACAAATGACTTTAATGGTATCCACCCCGTTATGTCTAGTCAATCATATAAATACACACTGTTACTTGCCCAGCCTTTACTTGATAATAAATAGTTCATAGGACTGATTGAAGGAATTATGAATGTTGTGCATATTATAAATAAATAAAGTCACATGAACACCACGGACAGATTTTACATATACAAATAGACTAAAACAGATTATCAGATAAATGACAAATACAGGTATGCCAGACACTTTATTTGATGCAGTCATCTGGAATGATGTAAGCATATAACGCGCTGCTAAATCACCCTGTTCTGACAAGCCAACTGATCTCAGTAATAAGCTGCCACATGCCCAATAAAAATCAATAGTGCCGAGCGTAAAAATACTGAAAGTGGAAAAAAAAACTAAAAACTGTAAGTAAAACCATTAAACACTAAATTTTGCATTATTACATCAAGAATGTTGAAAAACACAATATAATACAAATATTGTTACAGGATATTATAATCATGAAGTAAGTAGTGAAGACTAAACACACTAAATACAAAAACCTGGCAGTATACCTATCAAAATACAGTTCTTCAACATACACAAGACACATTGCTACACAATGAAAAATAACAATCAAGGCAAGTGGCCAGCTAATTACTTGAACCAACACAAGGACATTTAGCTATAAAAAAATGTTAATTTTTAACTTTAAACCTTCCTTTTAGGAACTAGCATCCTAAGAAATCTAAAAACTACAATTTTATTGTAACACATATTTTGTAATATTACAGAGCTCTCACAAATAACAACATTTTACCTTGTTTTTTGAAGTTTTGTAGAGAATGCCTGATGATAACTGGTTTCGATCAAAACATGCAGCATTGAAAAAAATAATAGCGTTGTGTTAGACGGAACTGTGTTTATTTATACGATACAAATGAACACCAATAACTTCTACATTAAGAATCTTCTACGCTCTGCACACGAACATTGTATAAAAATGGGTCAAACCTTCCGCCACACTGTCTCCCAGGATTACTTTCAGTTTGACTGCCTGAGAAAGAAATGCTTAAGACTCAGCAATATTAATTAATTAATTACTTAATACTAAACAATGCATATGTTGCATTGCAGGATGCTGGGTTCAATTCCGTAAGGATGCAGCATACGCGTTGGCCAATTATGGCCATTCTTGTACAGTCCTGTTTGGATATATAAATATAAAATTGTGAAATATGGTTAAAATCTATTCTTGTCATTGCAGCATTCGTCTATGTACACAAACATCTATGGTTGTTTTTGATCCATTATGGAACATGTCCCTGTATTACTTGTAGTGTGGTCTGTGTAGGAGTTAACTGTTCACTCCTATACAGAACACATGACAAGTAATACAGGGACAAGATCCATAACAGATTTAAAACAACAATAGATAATTGTATACACAGATGAATGCTGCAATGACAAGAATAGATTTTAACCATATTTCACAATTTTATGCTTTTAATTTAAATACAAAAAACCAAAATTATGTATAATATGGTGTAGGTTTGACCTTGACAGTGCATTTCTGTCGTGAGTTTCATGCTGTAAACATGGATGTCCCGCTCTTTATTTGCAAGAAACAAGCAGCAAGCAGTGATCCATTTTTTATGGGCTGAAGGTGTACGAGGTGCTGAAATGCATAGAAGGATGTCAGTGCAGTATGGGAACAGTGCTGTGTCACAACGGAGTGTCTACGAATGGCTTGAGAGGTTCAGAAATGGTCGCACAAGCATTAAGCATGAGGAAGGAGCCGGACCAGCAAATGAAGGACACGGTTCATGCATAGCTTGTCTCTCAGCCAAAAACTTTTTATTCTGAGGGCAAAAATAAGATTGTGTGACGATGGACTAAGTGCATCAAAAAGCAAGGGGACTATGTTGAAAAATGATGTATTGTATGAGCTCTACAATTGTAAAAAATCTTAAAGATACATTGCGGAAAATTATTAACTCGCCCTCGTACTTGGGCCCGACAGAAGTAACAAACAGGAGACTGCAGGAAACAATACAATGAGGAATTTCAAAAAATGTATTATTCAAGTCAAAACTGTAAGGTAAAGTTGTCCCTGACCACACTATGAATACATATAAGGGAGTGGAGGTATAGCTACACCCATTCTTAACCTCAGAACTAGATGGAGATGGGTGGTCAGCTTCATGTTCCAACTGCTTTATTCCCAGTACCCACTGAAATGAAGGCGGGGTGGGCCCCAGAGCCAGTATGGTTGCTATAGAGACGAGAGAAATCTCTTGCCCATGCTGGGAATCAAACTGAGATTCCTCAGCTGTCCAGTCCACAGCCTAGTCACTATATTAATTGCACTACCCTTACTCCCAAGTTAATATTGTTATGTTGATTAAATCTTGAAGGATGAGGTACGATGTGAAGCCTGCAAGAAAAGGTAACACTATTAGGAATCATACAGAAAATAGGTTCTGTTGGTGTAATGTGTACTGAGCAGGCTCAAGACACAGTCCAGTAGCAAGTGTCTGTGCTAACTGAAAGTAAACTGAACAACCAACAACCTAGTAACATACAAAGAGATAAAGTTATTGTGTCTCTAAGTGCAGGAAAATATATGAACCTCAGATGGTCTGAACATGCTTTTGAAATGTATTTGGTTGACCACTGTTCATTTGCAATACTTCTGCAAAGTATGTGCCATGTAAAAATGTCACTGACAGTTTTGTAAGAAAAAAATCCAACATCAAAAGGGGTGGAGGCTCTAAAAGAACAACATACAGAAGAGCTGAAACATTTTGGGTAATAGGTTCTGTGATGGATAAAATGAAAGTATTAAAGATTGCATTTTTCTTAGATGAAGTATGGTTTACATAAAGTAGGAATATACATAGCCAAAATAATAGATACTGGTGTTCCAAAAATCGCCATGCTGTTGATAAAGTTTCTTTACATGACCTTAAAGTTGACGTCTGGTGTGCAATGGGTGCACACCAAATCACAGGACCCACATTTTTTTACAGAAACAGATAATGGCCATTATATTAAATCATTTCTGACACAATTATTCAGGGATTAACAGAAGAAGAGAAAATGTATGACAATCCACTTTCTTTGCAAAAACTCCATATGATGACCTTAAGTAACTCTCAAATAACTTCAGGCATTTAATTCTGGCACATCAGGCTTAATACATACTACAACACAACAACATTAAAACTTAATAATATAATTTTCCCCAGCAATATCTAAGGTTGTTCATAGTCTTCCTGAGGTCCCCAGGCAAAGTTTTGTATAGTACTTTAAATCAGACCATGGCAACTTCCTACCACATCTTTCTCAATTCACTATTTACAATTCATACTATCATTTGACATTACATAATCTTAGCAACTGCAAGTGTTGTTAAATAAATGATAGATAAATAAATAAATAAATAAATGTGTCAATAAGAGCTCAGGATAGGGACAGGTGGCGGGCTCTTGTGAGTGTGGTAATGAACCTTCGGGTTCCACAAAACGCGAGGAATTTCTTGACTAGCTGACAACCTGCTAGCTTCTCAAGAAGGACTCTGCTCCATGGAGTTAGTTAGTTAGTCAGTTAGTTAGTGTCAATAAGACATCAAAATTACCTTCTTTGCCGTCACTACTTTTTCCACATGTTCCCTCATTTCCAGGAACTTTGGCCTTTGTTCACGAGAGAGTGTTGGCACGTGACAGTTTTAACATCACACTGAAAGTAACAGAAATGTAAGAACATGGAAATGTCTGGCATCTACTCTCTCTCTCTGTTTACATGTGTATTTGTGGGTGTAAAAGTTTCAGAACACCAACAATACACAGACTCAAAAATGACAAAATACATGATACAAGTTAATAAAACACTAAATATTATAAAATGCCTAAACATATGCCACAACCAAGATTGGCAAAATATCCACTGTATGTAAACACAGTGTTCAGTTTCCTTGTTCCCAGTCAAATTATTTCAGTATTACATTTGGAGTTCAGCCCACTGACCCACAAAGAAGCACTACATCCCCGTAAAACTAAAGTAAATTATAAGTAATAAACACACCAGCTGAAAAGGAAAATTAACACAAATATTCATAACACTTCCAATGCAAGGTAGAAAAACAGGGAATGAGAGAGGCCAGTGAATACAAGTTGCATAAAGCTTTGGTGATGATAAAAACCCCTCAATGGACTGCCCTCATTAAGGTTACTACAGCAAACAACAGTTGAGTGAGAAAAATAAGGAGTTGTCCCTTTGATCCACCCTAATAGAAACAATGCATGATGACAGTGATAATAGTGGTGGTGGTGATGATGACGCCGACGATGACACACAAGTCTGTACTTACCAGATACAATAAAATGCTCTCTGTAAAACTGGCACCGAGCAGTGAAAGCAGGAAGTCCTTATTGAAGGTGCTCACAAGCATATTCAGAATGAACAGCAGCGGGAAGATGACCGTCAGGGTTCCCACCATCACAGCTACACACACAAACATAAAACAACTTCAGGTTTATACAACACATTTCACTCCTTGTCCATCCTTCTATTAAAATACACACTAATTTCTATACATTTAATGAAATAATGATCAAAGAATGCAAGTAAAAGAAATTGAAAATGGAAGACTGAGAGAACAAATTTTGTGTAACAATAAAATACATTTCAAAGACTATAATTCTGCAAAAAAAAAATCATACATTAACAAGTATGAGGAAGATAACACTTGGGAAAATTTAGGAAGAGATGGAAAGGCTAGGTTTTAATAAGCAGACCAACTATAAATAACACTGGAAAATGTGATGAAGACAAAATTCTAATTCATGAAATTATTTTTCAAGATTTCTAAATATCTTCAATAATACTTATTTGCCACACTCAACTATTGTACTTATATGTATTGTGATTGTGATGTTTTTATGTATAGTGTATTTGTGTTTTACTTCAAGATGACTTGTTTCATATCCAGCTGTCCTGTAACAGATTTAGGATCTAAGAAATGTATATGTAATGTATGTAATGTATGTAATGTATGTATAGTATGTATGTATGTATGTAGGTATGTATGTATAACACTTACCTTTATACCTACATGCAGACACAAGCATGAAAAAGCAGAGAAGATAATTTGTATCGTGCTGGACATACAATACCATATTTACCCAAATATAAGGCAACTCTGCATATAGGACAAGTCCCTTCACAGCCTTCAATTTCAACAACATATGTAAATAACTACTTTCAAACATGTTTTATGTTGTGTGTGATTATGAGGTAACAACTTGTGTTTCTGATGATGACTTAGAAAAAAATTTTTGTCCCATGCCTGCTTCCTCCTCCATACCCTTCCTCATCATGCAATTAAATACTCTAAGTCATTAACCAGTATGGCACCACAAAATTACCAAAATCCAACATATGGAATATGCAAGCTTTATATGACACAACTAAAATAATTTAAGGGAACAAAACCAAATTATTCTTACCTCTACTCCATGTCTTGAAATTAAAGCCACAGCCACTCTGTCCTGTTCCAGACGCTTCTCTATCAGCACATATGCCCTCTGAAATGTCAGCAACTATTTACAAACAGTCCCAGAAGATGTAAGTCTTCATCAGCACTGCTGTGAGAACATTAAACCTTGCAATGTAACATCAGATTGTAGAAAGAAACTACCAGTGCATAAAAGCCACATCATGTACATATGTTTACAGAACACAAAATATCCATTTAATTTGTTAAAGTTTATTCAATTCGGTGAGAATTTTTGAGTGGACAGTCTTAAGGCAGTTGTTCCAAAACTTCTTTATTCCCTGTACCCCTCAAAAATTGCTGAGGGTCTTGGCACAGCACTTAATTCTTATCCTGTTACTCAATAGCTGTAAAGCTGTGACATAAATGCTAAACTTCAGTACCCAAAGTATTTAACAAAATTACATGGAATTCAACTATAATGCTATAAAATGCAATAAGAGAAACAAACACTACAAAAACACAACTCAAAATCAATACGAATGTTCTAACGCAATGGACATGCCTATTTCATGGACCAGCTACTACTGCATATATGTAATATTTTCCTGGCTTGTTCTATATCCAAGGTATTAAACAGTTCTGGATTCACAGAATGTAAATAAATTCAGTTCAATTCAATCTGAATAAAGCTCCTGGACCAGACTTAACTTCTGCAAATTTAAATCGATTTTCTGACAGGCAAATTTAAATATCCCATCCACTGAAATTAATTTACATGAAAAAGTAAACAACTGAGAGTAATAAATAAAAGATGCTCTGCTAGACTCAGGATTACCTACTAAAAATTATGTTATAGGCCTATGAATGAAATCGACATGTATAAACCTTCTGAAGCATGAATTAAACTTTTTTCCTGCAGTCCCAACACACCCTCTCATGGTATGGCATTTAGGCACAATGGTAACTGTACCTTCTGCAGAAAATGGAGGTGAGTCATCAATCTCATAGTGCAGCCAGTAAGCGAATTTATGGTACAAATTATTTGACAAATGAGATTATATGGTGAGAGATCAAATCAGAAATTGCACACTGCAAGTCCATGAAATGCAGAAAACCTGCACTATGTCATTTACTGTACTTTTCAACAATATATCAACAGTTGCAACCAATAAAAGACACACTGTTAAAGTTACACAGGCCCTGTGCCCAACCACCATACCATGGAATAGAGGTCATGCAGGTAAAGTTCCACATATTCTAGACCTTGACATTAGATGGGAGACAAATGGACAGTTTCAAGTTCCTGTCACTTTATTCAGCTACACAATGGGCCCCTGATACCCAGTGGATAGAAGGGTAGGTGGGCCCCAGACACGGTGAGTATGAGGTAGTGGAGAGAAGTCATACCAATGCTCGAAACTGAACCCATATCTCTGTACACATCCACCCAGAATAGTGAAATATCTACCCAGCTTCATCAACTTTTAGGCACATTTGTATCATTGTGGAGTGCCTGCTACACTCACTGTCCATCTGCATGCATGGAACAGATCAAGTAGTGTAAAACAATGTTTTGTTAAATCTGACATGGGTAGATGTTATTAAAGACTGTCAAGCCGCTTTGAGTTTATTTAGACAAATTTCAATTACCACTTCACATGAATGCCTACATACATTTTTGTATGTGTCTCGAGTGTAGCCTGCTAAACACTTATTTGAGCAAAAAATGGTTCAAATAAAAGCTTTACACAAGAATGAAATATATATTTTATTCACAATTTCAAAAGACCAAAAAATGCACTATATTATCAAGTATTGTTCAATATCCCCTACATATGTTTCGGCTCCAGCTGAACCATCTTCAGGGGTCAAGGTTACATTCATATTACATCCATTAGTTAATCTGATGATATAATATATACACCACAATATAAAGTCAAGTTACTATCATATTAACAGGATATAGTGCATAAAATTCCGTTGTATACTCTTTGAACTGTGACACGAATCGTGTCCACTTTTAGAGTTCAAAGTATAAATATATGAAATATAAAAATATAAAAACAGACTCTTCAGCAGGTAGATTGTCATTAAAAATTGCTGGCAGTGGTTTTTTATACAAATTGGAGAGACCAAGCCCTGTTAGTTGTCTTGTATTATCAAGTGTCAAGGTGTCTTGTAGTGTGGTGATTTGTTGTCTCTTGAAATTGTGAATTATTATCAAAATGCACAGTGGATATAATGTGAAAATATATTTATATCTACATATACATACACCTTTTTCTAAGGCTTATGGTTTTCAATAAATAAACTGGATAATATGCATACATTTCCAAACTTGTATTCTTTTAATGGAGTGCTCTGTTACAAGATGACTTTGAAGCATATATCAAACAAATTACACAAACATTTAATTTTCTTTTAATGTAGAGCAAACAACTAATACTTAATACTCTCACTGTTAATTCATTCAATATAAAGTTCTGACTTCTTACCAATTTGAACAATCACCTAAATATAAAAAATAAACTATTACATAGAAATCCTCATCCTTCCATATTTCCTAAGTAAAATCAATTTTGTGTGCATTTCTCAATTACACCTGCATGCTACATGCCCTTCCCATGATCTGATCACTCTTAATACCAACTATGAAGCTACCTATTATTTGATTTTTTTTCCATCCTCCCATAAGTTACTCTCCTGTACATCCAAATATTCCACCCAGCATACCTTTTGTATCATAAAACAAAATTCCAAGTAATTTCTAACAATGAATGTCCATCACAATGAGAGTTTAAAATGGCATGGAAAATTGTTGTTACAGCAAATACTTGTAATAGAGATATTTACATTTGGCAACATAAATATCACATTCAACATCAAATAGGCTACTTTTATAAGCATCTCATTATAAAAAGTGACAACATGGGATTCTGTACAGAAGATAAGCTACTGTGAAAGAGAGAAACTGGAAAGCGATTCATGTTGGGAAATTGGTTGTAAGTATCATACAGAAAAGCTATCACATGAGTTTCAGACAGTGAGAATTCCTGTGTGGTAGATTGTAAACATGCTAGAACTAACTGACCTAACACTGCATCACATCTGTATCTGCCATATGACATTTTATGGATTTTGTGGATTTATGGAATGTTGTAGTAAATGAAAATGAATGACTTCCAAAAACATTGTGTTTAGACGTGTATAAAGTTTGACATTGATGCATATAGATGGTGGTAATTTATGACAATTGTTATGTTCTTGCACACTGTAAGTTGTTGTGTTCTTTATTCTATTCTGTGTTGCTGTATGTTGTGCTGTGTGTATTTTGTGTTATGGGCTGGAACGATTTCCGCATGCACAGGGGTTTGAGCTCCCAGTAGGATTTCTAGAGGGTGAATAGCATAAAATGTTAAGTGTAAAAATGTAAAATTATTTAGGCCTGCCTAAAAAAAGGTTTCTCTACAATAATTCATTTTACAGCTTAGAGGAATAATTTAATCACAATTAAATACTTGTATATTGCGTTAGGGTTCATAATTTTGAAGACTGTTTCTTATAAGAATGACTTTTAATAACAAACATTGTGTAGGATTGTATAAGGTTTGCCATTGATTCATACAGATCGAGATTAAATTTATGACATTTACTATGTACTTTTCCACTGGAATTGCATTCTATATTATATATTATGTTGCTGTATGTTATGCTGTACTTGTTTTAGTTGTATTGTAAACTAGGACGATTTCCACATCCACGAGTTTGTACTCCCGGCAGGATTTTCGGAAAAATGAATAAATGAAGGAATGAACACCACTGAACAAACAAGGGGACTGGTGGAATGCACTGACTACAAATGTATTTACAAATGTGCATTATCTCTGCCAAATGACACATCATTTGACAGTTCCATAACCTTAAAATGAGGCAATCTTACTACATAACAGCTCACTAACACACATGACTGATGAAGATAGTGACTGAATACTATGTCAGTAATAAGCACTCAGAAACTAGCACAAACACTACCACTATGTATTTCCATGAGAAATGCTAGCCATGAATAGTGTGTGTGGAAAAATAAGGGATTAGATATCCCTGTGCATGCCTCCATTCCCATGAAGTTCACCTACCACACAGGTATGTAGTTGTTATGCTGCACTAATCTCGCTTCTGCTGCAGTTTCAGTTTTATTCATGTTCCTTTCCCTTCCTCAGCAACACCTGTTACAGAGTGAAGAGCATGTTTCTACACTCACAAGGCTGGGGCCAGGTGTAAGCAATGGTGTGTCATATACCAGACTAAATACAGGTCTGTAATTTCTTCTTTGGGTGAAAAGGGCACATGAATTACACTTATGTAATGCCCTGGCATCTGTGTTGAGTCAGCTGACAGATCTGTCTCAATATATTTTATAATAAGGGGTGATAGAAAATGTCACAAGAGGTATCAGCCAGCTCTGATGTTTGTTGCAATTGCTCATTTTACATCTACAGTTCTCTTACTCAGGCCAACACATGTGATAACACCATTACCTCTCCCTCCATCACTTTCTCATTTTGTAACCGAGAGAGAGAGAGAGAAATTTTTAGGAAGAGAGACTGCAGCAGGGGCAAGGATGCAAATATGGACTTCAGATAGCTCATAGTAACAGAAGAAGTAACAGACAAGAAAGAACTCACTAATACCAAACAACTTCACTACATAAAACATTCAGAAGCTGACAGTGTAGTTTTAAACTGCTGTTACAACAGACTTCTTATAAGCCATGCTCGTAATAACAGACTTTCAGTGTAGCATCGAGATGTACAAGAAATCTGAAGTATGAAACACACAGAATTTAAATTGTTACAACTGATTTAATTTTTGTTGTACCTATGTCTGTCAGACTCATTACCAGCATCATCTGCCTTAGATAGGTAAAAGTGCATCTTCTCAGCATGAGCATAATTAAGTTTCTTCACTAGATTCAGTGTTCCTTTACACAATGCCTGGCCACTGGGGTTAAAGAAAGTTAATATCAGATCAGCCATATTTCCTGCCAAACATTAAAAACACATAATTTAATACTTACTTATTGTCTCAAAGTAGAGGTACAGGTATGTATGTATTTTAACTTCACTCTGGCTAAAATGAACATTTTTTTGGTTTAGGGCTTTTTACATGTTACCATTTAAAAATCTTAATAATAACACCCCTATTCAAAATTGGAGACAAATTTGTATGACAAACTATACACCAATTACATTGTTAACAGCTTTATCTGCAGTGTTAGAAAAGATTAGGCCAATGAACGCATACAAACAGCATATTAGTCCAAGAAAAATTTGGCTTCAGGAAGGGTGCATCCACTGAAAATGCTGCAGACAAGCTAACAGCCAATATAGTAAAACCTATCAATAAAAAAATGCATGTTGTAGGAATTTTCTGTGACTTAGGAAAAGCATCTGACTGCATTGTTTCCAGGATATCTCTGATATTCAGGAACAATCACTGATTGTTTATGTGTGACTCCATAAAGTCAGTTCCAGCAGCAGCAGGGATGCTAGACCTGATGAGGACTACTTTGAAGGGAACAACAATGATCAGCAACAAAGACAAGCACTTTGGTAAATTTGTGGAAATACTCTCAGAGAGTTTACTATACACTTTCTGAGTAAGAAATTCTTACAAATTTTAAATTGTGAAGAATAAGTGGTTTTACTCATTCCCTCCATGCAAATGCCAAAACAGTACATTAAATTTGGCCAAGACTATTCCTTCCACACTCCTGTGGCATCAAGAACTGCTAATAAGTTTCTATTAGATATTATTATTATTAATTTTATTATTAATCTTCATCTTCCCACCTCTTCATTAACCTTGTATCAAAATGGCACATACTTCACTGGTATTAAAATTTTTAATAAATTACCATCTGAACTAAAAGAGCTTGTAGAGTTGCCTAAAATATTTAAGAGAACTTTAAGAAGATATTTGGTTTCGCACTGTTTTTATAAATTGGAGGAATTTTATTGTATGAATTGTTAATATGTTTTTTTTTGTGCTGCATGTATTTCAAATATAATTGTAATTATTTTTTACCTTTGAATAATGATTGTGTTTTATATATTTCTTTTATTATGCTTATTTTGACTTGTTTCAATGAATAATTGGAACATTTTTTATGATTTTATGACACATTCTATATCCAATGGTTTGTGAACTGACCTGTATTTGGATCTGTTTGAATTTGAAATAAATTACAATTACAATTACAATTAGAAGTTAAGAGCACAGTACACTGCCCATGACCAATTACACACTGCCTGCTTGTCAAGTATAAATGAGTTTTTGGAATGAAGCAACAAGCCCCAACTTGATAACTAAACAAACAGTGGCAATTCCTTTGACTTGCGTCGTATTTACTGACGGTAAGCAAGAAACAGAAAAGTGCTCAATACTTGTGCAAGTGCACTGTTCCCATGACATGGCAAGCATCCACAAGGGACAAATGTTTGTCAAATCTACCTGTTGTGGAAACACAGCTTTGGACTACTTTACATACACTCCTACAACTATAACTGCTTACATGAATAAACCATTAGATTCAGTTCCACATTTACTTAAGTGTGTGACAAGCCATTGACCACACATCTGCTTATCCTCAACTGACTGCAATGTCACATGGCAGGCTAGCTGATGCAACTGTGAGATTGGTCATGCATGCCAAGGGTGTGCTCCTAAAGGTCACAAACTAATAGGTGGCCACAGTTGCAACACACATCCTTTCCAATTCATTATTTTCTGTCATCCTATCATTCAATTCCAATAATCTGAGCTACAGAAAGCATTGTTAAATATACCACAAAGGAATAAAGAAACAGACAATATGTTACCAGCCAAATATGATTTATGTCATTGCGAATGTAAGAATGTGAAAGAACCTTACAAACTAGAGCCTGGAAAATAGCAGACAATGTTACAAATGAAGTGGTCAAATGGTACAGATAACATCATGCAAGATTCTGGCTTACCAAGCCACAGGACTGCTTCATTGACATTAAATGGATACTGCATATCTCCATCCACTAGTCCAGGTGTATCGATAAATGACACCAAACTAAACTTCTTCTGCTTTGAAGTCCAAATTTCAGTGGAGAGGAAGTCCACCACACCTGCATAAACAGAGTGTTCAGAAATTGTTCAGTTTATCACCACTGTGTAATTCTTCAATTGGATGAGTGGCTCTGCCCCGATGTTACCCTTCACTAGGCAGCTAGCATGGTCCAATGTTACGCAAGATGCCCGGTGATGAGCCACACCGCAACAGAGCTGCAACCTCTATAGAGTGGCAGAGCAAAACTGATGTAATATATCTTATACACTGCAACCCCTCCCATAGGAAAAGCCAAGATTACTGTAAACAACAGGAAACAGGAGAAGGGAGGGGAATTCCACCCCTCCACTTCCATGACAAACCAGGAAAATGTACTCCAACAAATGTCCAGAAATCAAAGACAAACACAGTGAAAGGCAACTGTAATTAACTAGTAAGAAAAGTATAATTGTGGAATAGAACAAATAGTACATTGGTCTATTGAGGATATTACATAATGATAATGAAAAGCTTCATAACTTACACAGCTCCAGTATTGTCAGTGTCATGACACCTAGCCACATGAGATGTGCTGAACATGTAGTTTGCACGGGAGGGGGGGGGGGGGGAGAGAAGAAATGCACACAGAATTTTGGTGTGGAAGTTTTTGAAAGGCAATCACTAGGAAGACCCAGAACCTGATGGTGGGACAATAGGATTGAACTTGGGAGATAGGTTGTGTGGATGAGAGGCAGATGGAATTAACCAAAAATCATGTCCACAGGCAGGCTTCAGTGCTAGTAATGGTATATGAGGAAAACGCTCTAAATACTGTATCTTTATATTAATTCCAGTCCAGTCAAATTCATGATCTATAAAATATTTATCTTCTGAAAAATATCAATTCAACTTTTTATTACTCTTATGATTTTGGGTAATATTCTCTAGGAGCTAATATACCATAGCCAGTATGCGGACTAGGCTACAAGATGGGCGATCCAGGTTCGAATCCCGGCAGGGGAAAAAGATTTCTCCCTACAAAACGTCCAGACCGGCTCTGAGGCCCATCCTGTCTCCTATTCAATAGGTAACAGGGCCCTTTCCCCAGGGGTAAAGCGGCCGAGACAAGAAGTTCACCACTCACCTCCATCTAGTGAGAAGGTCATGAAAGAGTGGAGCTATACCTCCACTCCCCCTACATGCCTATAGGGAGAGCTTTATTTACTAATATTCTCTTAGGCTAGGTATACACCACAGATTAGCAACATGTGGCATAAAATACGACAGAAATGAACCACCGCGTGTCATGTTCATGATGTCTATTAAATCTAGACTGTCAATTAAAAATACTCACTTCTCAAATCAGCCTAGTTCTGTTTTGTGTTATGTTGTACCGCATGTTTTGTATGTGTGGTGTGGTGTAAACCTGGCCTTATTAGTTCAGTAAGCTACCATGAATTCCAAAGAGCACGGTAGGTTTCTAATTAAAAGCAGGAAGTAACCTGCGGGGAGCAAGGGGGATACAACAAGTCACAACTCATGGATACAGTTTAATAAAATGTTACAGATAAGAAGGTGCTTGATTCTTGAGTTATCTGATAACAGTGGTCCACAAATTTTCCAAAAATCCAGGACCAACCTCAAGAATCTAGGCACCAGAATGGTGACATGAGACAAGTTCCATACTGAGGGCCCTCAAATATTAGGTGCCACCATACAAAATTCAGTGGCTCAGATGACCTAGCACCTCGGATTTATGCACCCCTGCTGATAACACTAAAGCAGCAGTACAAAACTCCCAGGCACCAGGTAGCCCAGGCAACTAAATTTTGTACAGTGGCACCTAAGGCCTGTGGATCAGTAGTATAGAACTTGCTTCATGTCACTCTTCAGGTGCCTAGAATTTTGAGGTAGCTTACAGATTTTTCAAAAACTCTGTGCATCCCTGCACTAAACAAAATATAGAAGTTACTTAGAATAAAATGGTATGTATGGTGACATGGATCTGATGGGAAAGAAAGCAGTCACAGCATACATAAGTTATCACAATGTGTACTTGTAAGAGCATAATCTAAAAAACTGAAAATCATGGTCTGGTGCTTTACATTGTGTCCTGTTCAAGAGGTCTCCAGTTACAATTTCAATTGTCTGCTATAACTTAAATATAGGCCATGACCATTTCATGCCATACCCCTTCCAGCTCATTATTCATAACATATGTGCAGCAATATTCATCTAATATAATGACCACACATGAGTTTTCATAAAACAATCTGCCAAAGAACATAGAACATATAAAAACATCAAAATGGGCATTTAAAAGAGGTTGGTTTCACTGGAAAGTATGTGTATACCATCTTGTTTGTATAATATTATGGCCTTGAATTTGGATTTACTGGTAACTAGAATTGTTATTTGGTCCCTCAATGTGAATCAGAGTACTGACATCACATGACCCTATGCTTCCGTTTGAGAGTCCATTTAGGCACATGCAAACAGGAAGTTTCAGTATCCTGGAAACATGTGGCAGCTGTGATAAGCAACAGGAAGTCACAAAAGTTACATGACCAAACCACACTCTGACCACCCTAGTTTACCGCTGCTCTGACACAGGAAAATCCCAAACCCACATTCATACACTCATATTCTTATTAAAATGGTACTGTTTGATTCTGTTGCTTACAAATAAAGAACCATTTCTTGGATCAACATCAGTCTTGTCTGTAACCTACATGCTATAAAGAACTATGGGTATGTTGAGTTATGGTTCCACACATATTTAACCTCAGCATTAGACAGTAGTAGTCAGCTTCATGTTCCAACGACTTGATTCCAAAAGCTGTTACCACCAACTGCATATGAAACTAGGTGGGCTCCAGATCTGGTCTGGATATGATGGTGAAGAGAAAAATTCCTGTCCCTGCTGGGAATCAAATCCCAGTCATCCACCTCATAGCCAGTCATTGGCTGGACCCCAGAATAGGTCTGCATATGACAGTGAAGTGAAAAACTACTATCCCTGCGTGTTTCTTCATTCAGGATTCTTAGGATGCCCTAACACCTGCATCGGTTGATGACAAATAACGTACACTGTGGTGATTTTGAATGACAAATTGGGAAAGCGGCAGTTATGGCCCATTATAAAAAAATTTCAACATTCTCATCGAAAAACTGAGAAAAATTACATGAAATAACGTCCACTTTCATCCAGGATTCAAAATGACTGCATCGCAAATGAGACTGATACACAAAAAACAATACCAATACAAAAACCACTTGGTAAATAAGAAAATGAGTAACAGAAAATTGAGAACATATGACAGCCAATCAGATAGGAGCAGAAGAACCCAGCTTGGCTATCAACATTGCACTGTGGTGCACCAATCATCTTTCAAAATGGAAAAGGAACAATAAAACTTAATTCTGGTTTTTACTACACAGCAAAGTTACAGTGTTTAACTTGTTACCATTCCTGCATAAAAATAGTTCAAGTAACTGCATGTTACTTTTCACTTTCCTAAGATACCATAACAAAAGTTACATACTTTTCATAGATCTAGTGCCATACAAAACATCAAATCCTACAGTCATTACACCATGCTGCTCACAGTGGCAAGGCGTTCATACAGAATTTCATAAAAATGAATAATATTGATGTTTGTAGCTAAACCAGGAGATGAACAGACATGTGCAGCTTACTGATAGGGTTCCTTTAAAAGCATGTAAGAAGACTGCAAAGAATGTACCCCATGCCATGGTACACAGATTCTGCCAAGATGTTCTTTAGTTTCTAAACATCATAGTTTCATGGTACACATGTATATGTCATTCATTTACAACCGTAAGAAAAGTGTGGCTTTTGCTGCCACAATTTTTATGACACAAATGCTTAACAACATTATGTTCTGACCTCTTATACTAAATTTCACCCAATTCAAGCAATGTCAACAGTAGGCATACAAACTGACACCCCTTACTAAAGTATGGCTTTCACTATGCTGATCAAAGAGATATGCAAAACTGGAAAAGTGCACTTGGAAAGTGCGTATTGCAATACAGAGTACCATTCTACTTCAGATCATGGTCTTCTGTGTTGTGATGCCATATAGCATTACTGGTGGATACCAATCTGTTAAGAGGAACAGGCTGCCTTCATCTTCAAAATCAAAATGAGTTGGGTACCAATATGGCAAGATGTATAGGCAGCTTGCAAAGAAGGTCTGCAGGACACAAAGAAGTAGAAGCTTGTCTAGGCCAATGGGAAAGGTACACAGGAAATGTGAGCATCCTTTTAGAGGCCACAATGTTTGTCACACAACGGACAGTGAAGAAAAGAAAAAGATATCCGTTTTCATGGCCACAGTTGATAGGTACTGGGAAGTGAGAACCAGCCCATTTGTGAAGAAGAGAGCATTAACAGGAGTGTTGCTTCAGGAAGACTTGACAGTCCTGTCCCTGGCAAAAAACCTTCTTTTCCCTTTCCTTCACAGAGTGGATAAGAGGCTTCCATAACCAACTCAAGGAGAAATAACCCTCTCTGTACTCACTGTTGTGGTGGAACTCCAATCCTATCACTTAGGATGTGAGCTGGTGTCTAGACCTGGATTTCTTTGACAGGATGTTAGTGTCAGTAAACATGATACAATGTTCCTGGCCAGTACTGCATTCTGCTACAAGAAGACTTCTCCAGCTGACACAGTCACATGTAATGTTGGTGTTCATTAACCCTGCTCTTGAAGTAACACTAGTTTGTCCAATGTACACCTTCCTACACACATAATGACTTGTGTTTCCAGACCTAGGTCACCTTCATAGGACAAAGAGAATTGCAGACTTAACTTAGTGGGATGCGTACCATCTTGACACAGTAAAAGCTGTGATATCTGGCATTAAATGACCCAGAAAGTTCTACAAACTGGAAACTGACTAAGAGGTCCATTATATTTCACTATGCCATCAACCAGCATTAGTGTTGTAAATATGATGATCATGAAAAATATTGGTATCTTCATTCATTCATTAAGTAGTCTGTCTTACGACAGGTCCGTAGCCTCTTCCAAAGCGAGTTCTCCATTGAGTGCGATCTCGATCTATGCTTCCTCTTTCAATTTCCAGTATCTTCTCTTTTCCTTAAGGTCATTCAGTAGCTGCTTACGTCTTCTCCCTCGTCTTCCCGTCATTTGTCTCCTTCCTTCTAACTTTCCTTCAATCACGTGTTTCAGAAGGCAGTTTCTATGCAACATGTGACCAATCCAGTTAGCCTTTCTTCTTTTTATTGTATGTAGGATATTACTCTCCTCTTTGACTCTGTGTAATACTTCTTCATTTCTCACGTGATCGGTCCAACTGATCTTCTCCATTCTCCTCATTGGTATCTTGTTGGATTTTTTTAAAAATTGTTATAACATGTGATGTAAGTATCAAAGAAAAGAGAAAGAAAGTGTGGCAGGAAGAACAGGACAGCATGTTAACTAACAAATTAAAAAGTTACGTCTGTCCTGTCTTCACACGAGGAAAGCATAGATAGTTTGTTCACTGGATGGTGGTGGAACAGAAAATTCAAGTGCAGACTGAGATGGTCAGCTTCCTGCACACAGTGTGATCCAACAGGCTACCTATCCTCTGAATATGTTGATGTCCAGGTATGGGTAAGTGAAGGAGAAAGTGAGATGCAGTTCATTAATAGCAGTAAACAGAGACCCATACCATGAGAGATTCCCTTTCCTTGCCACTGGTGATGATGACAAAGCCCTGTGTCTCAATTGCAACACCTGTTTTCTGTACATATTCCTCAATGTACCTGCAACATACAAATGCATACAAGTTACTTCAAGTAAGGCTCAGTTAATATTACAGTTATCACAATCAGTTAAGACTCACAACAATGTGCCACTTTTTTTAAATTCACAGAACTAAAATTGAACTTCATATATATAATGATGTATGTTTTGTATGGGTGTGAAACTTGGTCTCTCACACTGAAGGAGGAGCATATGCTGAGTGTGTTCGACAATAGGGTGCTGAGGTGGGAGTTTCTGCCCATAAGGACGAATGAGGTTAATGAGGATCAGGTTGGCGTGGACAGTATGTTTTGCAGAGAAGTTTGTATCATGAGCAAGAGTGTGGGAGAAAATGGTACACACACATCAGATTAAAACTGTTTCCTGCTGGAAAATCATGGTCCACAGATAAATGGATACAATAAATGGATACTACATGTTCGCTGAATGAAGAGATGCAGACTCTCACGTGCTATTACAAAATACCAAGCAGCAGGAAAAACAAACTCAGGATGCCCATTAAAGACTTTCAGATTCCTACATTGTGACTGAATCAGACCACGAGGCAAGTCATTGAAAGCGTGATGACGGTGGTGGTGGTGATGGTGATCATCCATCATCATTCATCATCATGGTGATGACAATTGCCTACAAAATCTGCTCCTGTATGCAGGCAGGGAAACAGGTATCAGTGATTCAGATCATGGGGATACCCTGTACTGCAGGTATAGTATACTCTTGAAAATCTAATCAACAGTTCAAATATCATAGTGCACACAGACATACACAGGCATAACTTGGCTAATAACATTGAGGGGGGGGGGGGGGGGGGGGGGGCGAAATCGACCATGAATATTAGGAACTTTAACTTACGAAGGAGTCAAGTTAGAAAGAAAGGGAAGATAGGTTTGAATGGTTTGAACCAGTCCTTAATATACATAAACCCCTTTCCCTCAATCCCACCCCAATTGTTTTTTATTTGTCCCTCTTCAACTCAGTAGCCAAAAGAAAACTATTCTTAGGTAGAAAAAATATTGGAGGGAGGGGCAGTTTCCCCCCTTGCCCCCCCCCCCCCACAGTTATGCCTATGGAGACAAAATTATTCTACTGGAAAAGCAAATGAAGAGTATCAACATTATGCTGCACACAGACATAAAATTTGTTTCTTTCTACTTCTCCAGTAAAATAATTTCAAAGAAAGCTGTAGTAGATCTTAACAGTTATATTATATTAATATTATATTACGTCACATTCATGTAAATGATTTTTAAACAAAAATTGAAAAAGGCCATTGTAAGCTTAATGTAATACAGGGCATACACAAAAGAATGGTGCGGTGTGGTGGTTATTTGTGTGTTAACCGCACCATTCTTTTGTGTATGCCCTGTATATGAATTTGGCAAACTGACACAGACCAAAATAAACTTATCCAAGAACTTCCTGCGTTGACTATACGTTCCAAATGTCACCAAAGTCCGTTCCAGTATTTTCACAGCTAAATCACGCGGGCAAATCGATCGACATAACCTCCACAACATGAACTAATTTCGTGTCAGCAGCACATACATGCTGTTACATGCCACTACACTTTAAGTTCAATGCATGGGAAGAGCAACACCTAAGTGACTACATCGGCTGTATCTTCGCAAGCTACACTACGAAAATAAACAGAAGAGCTGTTACGGTCTAGTGGAAGTTCCAGCAGTTATCAAAACAAACACACACTCATCTGAACAGCGTGTGTATGCCAAGTTGTTGCAACGACAGTATGGCCTGTACAGCATGAGCAGATCATGTCAAGGCACAAACAATTCTTCCACTGAAGACCCAAGTTTTCTGCAATGTTATGCCGTGTTGTACCCTGAAAATGAAAACAGCATGGTCTTCCGCAATGTAACTACTTACCCAGATAATCTGTGTGCTTACCTGTCAACACCGCATAACATTCCAGACGACTCGAATCTTAATCGGCGTCACTGTGATAAACTGAAATCTCGCAATTCTTCCAGTTTTCCTACCTAGTCACCTGTTCGTTTATTTCATAACATTCCATTCACTGTACAGATATACAGTAGTGAATAAAAGGATTATAGAGGTTCAATGGTGGTGACATCGAAGTGATAGGTCGTAGCCTACTTTGAAGCACTACCTAGAATCTGCCCGAAGGTTCTGACATCACAAAAATGTCGGGATGTCCTCGGGACCTCACGAATTCGAAGCAATGCTAGCAGAAGAACCTGACTTTCTGCGCCCTGCTTATTTACTCGTAAAAAGTAGGCATCACAACGCTGCCGCACTGTACTTCTGCCTCACAGGTACCCCACATGATTGTCGACCGGCTCACACTTCCGTGAAGATATGCCGTGTTTTAACTCGCATGTTACCAGCTACAGCCTGGATTGTATCTTCACACAGGCCACGACCACTTCCCTCCCATACTTTCTAGTTTACCGGACTTTTAATTCAATTTGCAGCTAAACGAAATCTGCGGTTCATGAAGCGTCGTTGATGTCAGGTGGTCCTCGTTTATGCCAACAGTCGATGTTGATGGATTGTAAATATGTTGCTAGCACAAGGAGAAAACTGTCAGATAAAAAAATGGCCTTGTAGGCCTATTACATCTACTCACTCCAGCGTAGCTTTTCACACCCTTTCACATGTATAGAACACTCTATGTATTTAAACGGGGGAAAAAAGTCTTTTTGTTTAAACACTGCTACATTTTCTTATATTTGTTGATTTTGTGATCATTTTGCAACAATAATTGTTGCAAAATTATAACAATAATATTGCAATTATACGACACGTAGCAAATTGTTCTTTACACGTCCAAACGAACATGTCTCTAACAGCTCATGTCTTCAAACTCTCATCTGCAAAGGCAAAAACTGGATGCGCGCCTGCTGGTGACTAGGTATACGTTGGGAAAGATGATTCGCGAAGCACTGTAGCTTAGATTCACCCGCAGAGACCAACCAGACTTGCTGTACACACACATGTGACAGGCACATGTTAGAGCAAAACATGTGTTTTCATGACAGTCGAAAAAAATGGTCAGGGCGCAATGTATAAAGAATCTCAAAGCAAAATACGGTATTCTGCTTGAATTCAATTCAATTTATTTCATCTTCAAGCAGATCCAAATTAACAGGCTATACAACCATTGGATATAGAATGTGTCACATAACAATCATGTTCAAATCTTCTCCAGAATCAAGTCAATAAGAGATAATACAATAAATCATCATGAATAAGTATAGAATTATTTACAGTTAAAATTATAATGCTTAGAATGTATATACCCTACACAGCGAAGCGTGTGAAATCCACGTACCTTAGTTACCCAATTGGGTATGGAACCAAGAAACGGACATTTACAGACGCGGCGTAGGTACCACATAGGCTGACCATAATTCCTTGAGAGACAACCGGGGGGGAATGTTCATAAAGAGTAGGACGTTTTAAAAAAATGTTTTATTACATAAAAATATTGAACTTACAATAATAATTCTTCACAGAACCGCGCAAGTGTTGCCAACACGCATTTTTTCTTTTCTCTGAATAATTCATTGACTTTAGTTACACTATTTATTCAACGGGCAATTGTCGATCTCGATCAACGCGCCTCTACCGATGGTTAGACGAATGACTGGTACCTACAATAGCAGCCATTGATGCAAACTTGATTATAGGTTATGATTGATCAATATTTAAGCAAATTTTAAAGTTTTTTTATAAAAAACGGGACAAAAATGGCATTTTTGCTAAAAGACGGGACGGCCGGGACATAGAAAAAAAAACGGTACTGTCCCGTTCAAAACGGGACGTATGGTCAGCCTAGTACCACAGCAAGGGGCGAGGGCTCGAAACAGTAAATATTATTCTGTCCACATATCATCTTAATCGGGAGACGGGGCACGGGGTTCGAATCCCGGTAGAGGCAAAATATTTTCTCGTCTCCAAAACGCCCAAACCCGCTCTGGAGCCCAACCAGCCTCCTATTCAATGAGTATAGGTGTTCTTTCCCAGGGGTAAAGCGGTCAGGGCATGACATAAACTACTCACCTCCATCTAATGCAAGGTTAAGAATTAGTGAAATACCTCTTCTCTCCCTATATGCCTTCATGGCGTGGAAAGAATAAAACTTTACCTTTTTATCACCGTAATCTCAATCATACAGAAACAATCCGACAAATAAATAAACATAGATTATCGTAAATAGGTTACTTTCATTGGTTCTGCATGTACGCCATGTAAGTTCGAAAAAGGCCGTGCCATGGTTTGAGCGGTTTGCCACCGGCCTATCACCGAGGAGGCCAGGGTTCTTCTTCGAGTACTTCGGTTTCCTCCTGTCAGTTGCATTCCACCAATGCTCCATTTACGTAATGCATCTACCACGGTCACTACATAACCTTAGCAACTGAAAGCGTCGTTAAATAAAACGCCTCTATTTCTCTCTCTTCGAAATTCTGACACTTTCCGCTCTCAGGGCTGCATGCAGCAAAACTACCAGCCAGCGAAAAATAAATGTGCTTCTGGTGTGTTGAAGGTTGGGGTTGAACGGGATAATGACGTGTGAGGTAATTCAAGTGGCCGTGCGCCCGAAATCATCGTTACAACCAGTGTCGTAGTGGCGATGCCTAAACGAGTTAAGAGAACTAATGAAAATATATACTTAACGGCAGAGAATCAAGTTACAAAAGTGTTTCTTCTTGGAATGCTTTATCCTTGAAGATGTCCCGAAACGTCGGTGACCAATTACCAACCTACGTCGCATAACATCCCACAAAAGCGAAGGCGAAAACTACACGGCGGTGGAAGCCTGAAATGTCGCAATAGTGGGGAAGTTACAGAGAAGTACTTCCATCCTCCAGTCCAAGGTGCCATCCACATATAAACCACACTACTCAAGCCACTACACCTCTAACAGTACAGTTTCCTACGCTGGTCTTTGCATGTGTTTACAAGCACTCCTGATGGCGTCTTACCGTTCCAAGTGACAGCAAATCGTAATCGACCCATTCAAACATAAAATTTTGTAGCAATCGGCTCAAAAGTATTACATTTGTGGAAATGCTGGAGCAGTTCTTTGACGCTTCATTAGCTGGTACAACCAGCAGTATTATTACACAGTGCAAGATTCTGAAGTGAGTTTGAAATAAAATACGTTGAATTCACATACACCAATTCAGTGACGTACAAAACTAAAGTTATCCCTGTGCATGCCATGAAGGCACATCTCTGGCATCAGGAGAGACTTCTCCAGTTTCCAGACAGGCTCTGAGCTCCACACAGCCTCTTATTCAGTGGGAACTGGGGTCTCTTTCTCCAAGTGAAAAGCAGGTGGGGCATGAACCTGACCATCTAGTGCCAACATTACAAATGCATGAAGCTATGTCTCCACTTCCCCATATGCCTTCATGGTGTGGTGCTTAATGAAGAAAATGGATGACTTTATTGAAATACATTTTGAGTAGAAGTTGCACATATTAATGGTGTATAATTTGTTTAGACAATTCATCCCCACTGTGTTCCTAGATAATCAGAGATGCAGAATAAATCAAGTCAGAACACAACAATATATTTAGTCCACAGATCAGCTACATGTTTTGACCAAATGTGGTCATCAACAGGCTGGCCACAAGAAAGGAAAAACAAATATCTCAATCCCAATACAAATGTGTATATATTTGTCTCTTCTTTCTTGTGCCAACCTGATGATGACCATGTCTGGTTAAAACATGTAGCTGATTCTGCAACTTAATCAGCACTTTATTATATGGGAAATATTACGTATTTTTGGAAGGTAAATTTGGAATATTTATAGAGCACCAATACACTGTCTATACTTCAAGAACACAGTAAGCTGTTTTGAAACATGCAATCAGAACAAACACAGACATGAAAGAACAAAAGGTAACATCATTTCAAATCTCAGTGCACTGTGCTCACACTTAAATCAAATTTGACTTCAAATTTCAATTGAGCCTTTTCTTTTGTGGTTTCTGTCAGAATCCCAGACTATATTATCACTGATAGTTTGATAAGTGGTGAAAGAAAAATTGGAAAAAATTTTGAAGGTAGTGGCATAATTGTTGTTGTATCACAGAATTTGTCAGAAGGAACTAAGGCCATAAAAAACCTCAATCATACCAACCTGCTCATTTTTAACTTTCCTGACTATGAGTCTCTAGCAGTGGGATGGCATATTTGGTATAGTGACTAGGCTATGAGCAGGATGGTCTGGGTTTTGATACCCAGCAAGAGTTTCCTTTTCTCTGAAACATCCAGACTGGCTGTAGGGCCCACCCAGCCTCCTACTCAGTGAGTGTTGGGGGTTATTTTCTCGGAGGTAAAGCAGCTAAGGCATGAAGCTGACTACTGACCTCCACCTAGTTCAAGGTTACCAATGAGTATAGCTATAGTCCTACTCCTGCTGTATTCAGCCATGACATGCACAAGGGCAATTTCACCTTTACCTAAGTAAAATGAAGAATAAACCACAGGAAGAGCGTTGTATAGAATACGGAAGAGAGGATGTGGTAACTAGAACCACAACTTCCTGCTCCAGTTTGCACCTACCCTTGTCTGAGTCTGTGTACAGCATGTGACACTCACTAAGAACCTTTTCGTTAACATTGAGAGTTGCCTCGTCTATAGGAGAGTTGGCAGATCGTCAAGACTTAGCATGTAATGACATTTTGATTTTCGTCTACTGTGAAATTAAATTAAAACAACGTGTCAAACAAGTAACAGTACACACAATGTGACAAGTCACATATTAATATCAAATCCACCACAATCTCATACAAATTACCCTGTAAATCACATCCGTAGCACCGAACCTTTTACGTGTATGCAGCAAGAATTATAAATTTGTGTACTAAAAAAAGGGGTACTAAAAACTTACATCAAACACGCTCTCACAGCATTTACGACAGACAATTGTGCAAAGTAATGTGATGATTCAGGGAAAAGCTATATTAGCAGTATCACATTGACACACAATATACTACATTTTGTGGGCGCATTCTATTCAATACACTAATAATGTGTCTTTAATTACCAATTACATTTATTTCCTTAACAACCTATCCTTCAATTACATCCACGTTCTACTGTCATTTCACCTTCCGCCAATCATATCGCACATTGGGTGGATGCGTTGGTTTAGGTTAGAGAGCAAAGCAGATCCGTTAGAAGTTGTGTAGCGTATGCTTTACAAACGGTTGAATGGGGAGGACTACACGAAGTCGGACACAAATTAACTGCCTCTGAAGAGGGAAATATTAAGTTTTTAAATGTTAACTACTTTCACTATTTCCTAACGTGTGTATGCTCAACTAGTCGTAGTTGAGAGCCTATGTATTATTGGAATAACTGAACATGTGTAACATTGTACCTCGAAAATCTGTCAATGGCAGTGTATAGGACTCCGGTTGGAGCATTTTATTAATAAAAAAAAACCCCTACCGCTGTAGTAGTGCTGTGCAAGCAATGCACGGAACACAAGGAAAATTTCAAGCATCAGATTCTGTGCTGAAGAAAAAGAAAATATGGAAATGTCACGTTTTAACTTCAGAGGAACCCACCCAGGGGACACCGCCTTAACGAAGCACTGTCCGTGCGGGCGGAGAGGGTTTGAGTGCCCCAAAGAAGCTGGGGGCTAAACCGGCGGTAGCTTAGCTACTGGTAGGGTCTCCCAAGCCGGGCAGGCCTCAGCTGAGGGGCCAGACAAAGTGTGTTCCACAACGACCTGTCTGAACCAATAACCTTTCCATAATATCCTTCCTATTCACCCAAGTCAAGGTGTGAGGTATCGTGCCGAGGACTGTATGGCACTGGGGTGGAAAAACAGCAGTGCATTTACGATCCCCTCGGGGAACCGGGCAGCACCCCGTTGTATTTATGCCTTCCACCCGTAAGGGGCTCTGCGGGTGGTGACTGTTACTTCCCCATTACTTGTGGGAATAAAATGGACACAGTAATTAATGGACTTGATCAAGGAGTGGCTGAGGCTGTAGACTTGATACAAGTAAGTTCTGAGCTGAGTTCTGATGAACCTGATCAAGGAGCAGCTGTGGCTGCAAACTTGATACTGAGGCTGTAGGCTTTGAGCCTTTCGCTGTTTCTTCTGATGAGGACAGACTGGCTGCAGGTGTCTATACGACTAGACTGCAGTCCAGGCGACTCTCGGGAGTGCAGCGGAAGTAGCTCATTAAAGTAAGAGAAGGTGGTGGCGAGAAGTAGTGGGGGTGTGAGAAGACCCCACTCTTACTCGAGTATTCCACCTTCGATGAACCTGTGAGCCTTTTGCTATCTCTGCTGATGAGGACAGACTGGCTGCAGGTGTCATTATGACTAGACTGCAGACCAGGCGACTCTTGGGAGCGTAGCGGAAGCAGCTCGTTAAAGTAAGAGAAGGCAGTGGCGAGAAGTAGTGGGGGTGTGAAAAGACCCCACACTTACTCGAGTATTCCACCTTCGATGAACCTGTGAGCCTTTTGCAATCTCTTCTGATGAGGACAGACTGGCTGCAGGTGTCATTATGACCAGACTGCAGACCAGGCGACTCTTGGGAGCGCAGCGGAAGTAGCTCGTTAAAGTAAGAGAAGGCGGTGGCGAGAAGTAGTGGGGGTGTGAAAAGACCCCACTCTTACTCGAGTATTCCACCTTCGATGAACCTGATCAAGGAGCGGCTGTGACTGTAAACTTGATATTGGGGCTGTATGCCCTGAGCCTTTCGCTGTCTCTTCTGATGAGGACAGACTGGCTGCATGTGCCACCAGACTGCAGTCCAGGCGACTGTCGGGAGCGCAGCGGAAGTAGCTCATTAAAATAAGAGAGGCGGTGGCGAGAAGTAGTGGGGGTGTGAAAAGACCCCACTCTTACTCGAGTATTCCACCTTCGATGAACCTGTGAGCCTTTTGCTATCTCTTCTGATGAGGACAGACTGGCTGCAGGTGTCATTACGACCAGACTGCAGACCAGGCGACTCTTGGGAGCGCAGCGGAAGTAGCTCATTAAAGTAAGAGAAGGCGGTGGCGAGAAGTAGTGGGGGTGTGAAAAGACCCCACTCTTACTCGAGTATTCCGCCTTCGATGAACCTGATCAAGGAGCGGCTGTGGCTGCAAACTTGATACGGAGGCTGTAGGCTCTGAGCCTTTTGCTGTCTCTTGTGATGAGGACAGACTGGCTGCAGGTGTCTATATGACTAAACTGCAGTCCAGGCGACTCACAGGAGTGCAGCGGAAGAAGCTCTTTAAAGTAAGAGAAGGTGGTGGCGAGAAGTAGTGGGGGTGTGAAAAGACCCCACTCTTATTCGAGTATTCCACCTTCGATTAACCTGTGAGCCTTTTGCTATCTCTTCTGATGAGGACAGACTGGCTGCAGGTGTCTTTATGACCAGACTGCAGACCAGGCGACTCTAGGGAGCGCAGCGGAAGCAGCTCATTAAAGTAAGAGAAGGCGGGTGGCGAGAAGTAGTGGGGGTGTGAAAAGACCCCACTCTTACTCGAGTATTCCTCCTTCGATGAACCTGATCAAGGAGCGGCTGTGACTGCAAACTTGATATTGGGGCTGTATGCTCTGAGCCTTTCGCTGTCTCTTCTGATGAGGACAGACTGGCTGCAGGTGCACCAAATTGCAGTCCAGGCAACTTTCGGGAGCGCGGCGGAAGCAGCTCATTAAAATAAGAGAAGGCGGTGGCGAGAAGTAGTGGGGGTGTGAACAGACCCCACTCTTACTCGAGTATTCCACCTTCGATGAACCTGATCAAGAAACGGCTGTGGCTGCAGACTTGATAATTGAAAGACTAAGGGTTAGCACAACAAGCCTAGGGCTGTGGTGCGTCCGG
Source organism: Reticulitermes speratus (assembly GCA_021186555.1). Lineage (NCBI taxonomy): Eukaryota > Metazoa > Arthropoda > Insecta > Blattodea > Rhinotermitidae > Reticulitermes > Reticulitermes speratus. The sequence goes on from JAJKFL010000237.1 coordinate 9,357,163, forward strand.
AGCTAATGCCGACGGGCCCATAGAGGGGCTGTACGCTCTGAGCCTTGCGCTGTCTCCTCTGATGAGGACAGACTGGCTGCAGGTGTGACCAAACTGCAGACCAGGCGACTCTCGGGAACGCAGCGGAAGCAGCTCATTAAAATAGAGAAGGCGGTGGCGAGAAGTAGTGGGGGTGTGATCAGACCCCACTCTTACTCTAGTATTCCACCTTCGATGAACCTGATCAAGGAACGGCTGTGGCTGCAGACTTGATAATTGTAAGACTAAGGGTTAGCACAATAAGCCTAAGGCTGCGGTGCGTCCTGAGCTAATGCCGACGGGCCCATAGACAAAGAAGAAGAAGAAGAAGAAGAACTTCAGAGGAATTGAACGATATGGGGCACAAGCCCCAGAAAAACCTTTATCCCTGTTGGTTGTTCACTGTGGGATGCGACAAGCCACAGCTCAGAAGTCAATAACACTTCTGAGGGTATGCCCACATAAAATTACAGAGTCGCATAAATCCCTCAAGACTGGCAAGCATGAAGCCTGTATTACAAATGGTTTCAAGAATCGGTAACCAGTGACGCAGGTAGGTTTTTTTGGCGCCCGAAGCGAGTGATAACAGTGGCCGTCCATAACAAATTCTGGATTAAAAAATATAGTGATTTTTAAATGCCTTTATTTTGTGATAATTATAGTACATGACACTGGTCAAAATCTAGAATTAAACTCTTTGACCTTGTGGCTGCAGAGTCTTTGATAACACCGCTGAAATCGATGGAAGAAGTTACTTTATTTTCTCGAGTCTGTCTTCTGACATTCTACACCACAGATATGATCTCAGATTCAGTTTGTTTTAAGAACATTTCAAACCGGTAAAAGAACCGTGGCCAAGATCTTATATTTTTCCATTCCCCACTGATGAAATATATTTGAGCAGTCTCTTTGGAAAAAATGTCCAGTTTTACCCCTATTTTGTTATGCGCTTTGAAGGAAGCAATGATGTCCTCGTCCCGATGCAGTTCCAATCATTTCACATATTGGAATACTGCTGTGCCAGTTCAGTGCATTTATTTCAGAGCTCTATAAGCTGTTAACAGATTTGTAGGTCCAACTGACTTGCCAAGGATTCAGCATTGCTAATCCTTGCAAGTGTGATAAAGGATCAGAAATTTCAATTCCAATTTTATCCATAATTTTTCTTAGAGAATGGCACATTTATTCCCGAGTATTCAATCTGGCATCACATGTGCATTTTAAGCAAGAAGGGAACAATCACCTCTTAATGTCATGCCATTCATTGCACAATTCTTTGGCATAAGATGTCTTTGACATTGAGTTCATTTTTTCTGTTTGAGATTAAGTCAAAGTTCCCAGGTGATGCAGTACTTACTGATGGCAATTTTTCGTCTTTCTTTGTAGGTATTGGAACTGAGCTAGCATCTTCAATGCTTTTTTCTTTTGCCTGTAGTTGTATTTTCAAGTTATATTTTCAAAAAAATTGCAGCACTTCACCATCTGGATGTAACTGCTCTAGATCATGTTCATCATTAGTTACTGATTGATCAAGCTGTGGAAAGCTGGGTTCATTTGATTGTCATTGAGAAAAAGCTGATTTGTCATTCATATTTTCTTAAGGTTGGGGGAGTAGAGATATAGTTCCTACTCATTCTTAACCTTGGTGCCAGATGGAAGTGAGTGGTCAACATGACACCCTGGCCATTTCACTCCTGGAAAGAAACTCGGTACCTATTGAATCAGGAGGTTGGGTGGGCTCCAGAGCTGGTCCAGATGTTTTTGAGAAGAGAAAAATCTCTTGCTCCTACTGGGATAATAGATTTTGTGATGGAAAATTTTGCAATAACCAGATTATAGAATTTGAGATTTTTCACTACATTTCTTCTTCAGAATAGCATCTATTAATAAGTCTTGAATCACACTTTTATCAGCTTCACACACATTAATTCTTCAGAGGAACGGCCACTAAAGAATAAAATGAGTTAAAATGAGTTTTCTACATCACACTACTGAAATCTTATCAAACCTTACAACAGAAAACAAAACTCCCTTTGTCTGTACTTCAGCAATCACTTGGGGAGAGAACTCAAATCATACACTACTTTCAAGACAAAAAACCCCTTCTGTCAAATTCCAACTTGGAAATGATGGGGGTGTTTCAATACAATGGAAATGCATGAATTCAACAGAAACATCTAATAGCAGTATAGATGTATGACAGTACTGTCTTCAGGGTTGGGCAGCACTCGGATGGCAAGACCATGAACCTGCTGTGAAAACAATCATATTCTTAGAATTCTTAGTACCAACATTTAATACAATATTCCTGTTTCTCATTACTTTTTAAACTAATGTTGTTATGTATTCATGGATACTGTCATCCCAATATTATGAACACTTTTACTGTTTTATTCTTTCATAGAAATCACACTTCAACAAGACACGTAAATGAGGAATATAAGCTAGTCAGAAATAAATAAACGATTTGAGGTTTCCATAGCATGACTGTAGAGGAACTACATCTTCTGGGTTGTTGTGTGTTGGTTGGGTATTTTCTTCCTGTCGTTTTGAAGGAATGTACTGCCTTCATCTTCAGGGTTATGAATCCATGAATTGATACAAAGTTGAACAATTGTTAGTTGCAGAGCTGTTTTCATATTGAGGAATCAGCACCATCATGCTTCATCATTTGTCAGAGCACTTTATACACCCTAAGTGGTGCAAGTTTGACCACCTGCACTCTGCGACTTTGATGGTAATTTGCTGGTATAGGTTTGTCATTGAAACTTTATATGACTTACTATATAATAAATATTACATATATTATTTGATACCATTCAATGAAACATAATGATGCTTTTATGAATGCATGTAATAGTCAATAAGAGTTGAGAATGCTGCAAATCCTGCTGCTCCAAATATTCCAGCCTTGATACCAGCTGCAACAAATACATAAGTATATGTAAAAGGAACAAGTAAAAATAAAGTATAAAATTTACCAGTTTATGATGCTCTCTCCACAGAAGTTGGAGAAATCTTAAAGAGTTTGCATTCACCGAGGATATAGAAGAATATTAGTGAAATATAACCAGACATATTCCAGTAGAGTATCATAAATCAATAACGTGCTCCAAAAATGTGAAAGATGCTACCACATTTAATCAAGTAGTTCATACACTCACCCTTCTTAGTGTAAATGAAGAAAGCATTAACTCACTACACACTGAATTCACTTATTCTTATAATATGAAATATATATAAAAGAAAAACTATCTCTATAGTTGCAAATGGCTAGGAGTCGGTATAAAATATAAAGTGAGAGGCTGGGCAAAGCTAGCTTGAAAGCAGTATTAGGCATGGCTGAGTGAAAATAATTTCCTGTGACATGAATGATCATGTGGCCTTGGAGCTATGGGAAGCAACAGCAGACTGCTAACCTGCTCCTTAAAGAAATATGATGAGCGTAATATAAAGACTGAGTTAATACATCAGTAGAACCCCATTAAATGTTCCTTGATTTAAGGTTTCTGTCATTCTGTTTTAATGATCTCAAGTGTTAAATTTCCTCCTTTAAGATTTTCTTCATTTTTGTGTTCAAATCCATAGCTCCCAAAAGAAACCTTGAATGGGAGTCTGAGTGTATGTATATAACAACCTTAAATATAAAAATATACTATAACTGTTGTCAGTTAACCCCACATAGGGCCTATCCAGACATTCAGAGCAAAATTCTTACAAAGTAGCTCTCTGGTCATTCATTGTACCTATGAGACAGGCTCATTATTAGTACCCAGTGGATTAATACTACTTAACAACACACTAAAAAAATAATAAAATTCTGAGACCACTGGTACAGATTAATAGTGTGTCTTCAAGGCATGAATACATTTACAGTGCCATTTGAATAAACTTAAACAGACAGTATGACTGAGTTTTAAAAGGTTGTGACGATGGTATATGACACTCTGAACCACTTGTTTTTTTGACTTTGTCCATTGTCCTTTAATGTGAATAAAATGTGATATTAAATGTAATTTTACATTTTATTCACATTAAAGGACGATAGACAAAGTCAAAAAAACAAGTGGTTCAAGACAGTATGACTGTTACATAATCTACAAGAGTAAAAAGCATTTCAACATACTAGTACAGGTCACACCTACATGATCTGGCTCCCTCAGGATCTGGCTGGTTCTGGACCAGGGAATTTTCTGAACCATGGGTCTTCAGAATATTATGGTATCAAAACCCCTTACACAGGATCTCATGAATAAAGTGTTAGCATTGTAAACAATTCTAATGTACTGGCACAAGGCATTAAGTAGAGGATGCAAAAAAATAAACAAATCTGAAAAACAAATAGTTTATTTATGACTGCTAAATGTACACAAACTCTTCTGCAGTGATGCCAACTCACTCATCCCAGAATGCATTGTGCATGCCCAAAATATATCAAGATTTATGAAATTTACATTAAATATGCAACTCGGATGAAAAATTAAAAAAAGCAAAATTTTAATGTAACCTAAGACAGATGCATGCAACTTCATCCATGATTATCATGGATTGTTTGTGGCTTTTGTTAAAATTTGCCGGACCATGGGAGGTGCCAGTCATCGAATTCCAGATTAGGGAGGTGTGACCTGTACCACTGGTGTAGTTCTTTGTCTTTACCATTACTGAACAGCTGCAAAATATTGGCACTTCAGACAAGTTTTATGTATATACATATTATGCACAGCTACACACACACACACACAGACGCGCACTACTTATGTAATCAGTTATCACACTACAAAAGCAAAATGCCATCTGTGAATTTTCTGTTGTCTCTGTATTTCTTCCAGAAATCTTAATAATGGAATAAACTTTCAAGGTCAACTTACAAGGGGTGTTCAATGGTACAGTTCCCTAGACCTGAAAAGTTAAATGAGAAGCCACAACAATATTAAATGTAACTCATTTATTCCACTGAATTATCATTATTTTTCAACACATGCCACAAGTATACTGATGCATCTGTCCCACCTTGGTAAGGGTTCAAAAATTTTGTTGTGGTAGAAACTGGGCTCTTGCATTCACATCCAATCATAGACTGCAATTTCCACTTCCTCATTATTGCAGAATCAGATACCTCCCAAGTGTTGCTTCTGCAGCCCAAACAAGTTATCTACAATATGTGATACTTCTGTATGACAATGAAACCCCACACAGCACATGTTGGACATGAGCTGTTGCAGTCATTTAACTGGGAACTTCTGGACCAACCACCCTACTTTTTGGGCTGCTAAAGCAACACTTTTGAGGTCACGATTCCACAGTAACGAAATGATGTTTTTGAAAGTTTATGAATGCAAAAGCCCCATCATTTTTACTGTGATACAAATTTTATAGTCATGCCAAATGGTACAAATGCATCAATGTGCTTGGGAATTACGTTGAAAAAAATAATATGTCGCGGAATAAATGAGGTACGTCTAACATTACAATGACTTCTCATTTAATTTCTATGACTTCGGGAACCTTACTAAATGAACATTCCTCATACATTCAGTTTCATTTATCTGCACAAAGGCCAGTCCAATGCTGAATCCCAAACATCAAAATACACACAAACATGCATGCTGTTGTAAGATTCAAACCACTAGTGTGATTACCTCTTAATCCTATAATACCTCCAGTAACACCCCCAGCATAGGTTCCATTACGCCAATCTGACTTTCCTCGATACTGAAAGAAAATGAACACAATAACAAGAGCTACTTTAACTGTGATCATAACTAGTGAGTGCTTTGTATCCAATTAATGGGTAATATTTTCATCAACTTCTATATGTTTTCTGACACATTTAGATTGACTGTGGAATCATCATTATGGACCTTCTCATAAAGTAGATTTTAAGTCTCTTAGGATCAATTACATAAGCATCACAGTTTTCTCCATTTTTTGTGCTAGGTTTAACTTACATTTTACAGTTATATTCCATCATTTTTCAACAGTCCCTTGCACTGTTCAGTTAAACATAACCTAAAAATGTGAATACGATTGCAATACTTAAGAAATTGATCCTAAAGGTTGAAAATCCACCTTGTGATCCACTGATGATGATTCCACAGTGAATCCAAACATGTCTGGTAATAAATGTAATGTAAATAATGTAACAGCAAGAAATTAGAAACACAACTTCAAGTAGGCATTAAATATTTCCTTAGTACATGAACAGCACTTTCTGCACACACAGCATGTAATTGATTTAATGATATACTGTACATGGAATGAACACTGACCCACAGCATATTTATGTGCACATACTGCTGCAAGGTATGACATGAATACACATTAAGGTCACATATTGTACAATAAGCCTTAAGGCTGCGGCGCGTCCGCAGCATCTGCTGCGGGGCCCTTAAAAAAAAAGAAAACTAAAAAAACAAGGTCACATAACTGTGTATTAGTTCATATACATTTTACCTCACAAAATATTTAACATATTGAGGAAATCTGGTAACAGGAGATTCTACCCTGAAGAAGAAGGCAGCACATTCCTCTAAACTCTTGGTATTTGTCTAACAATCTACATGGTACCATACCACAGGAGAAAGCAATCTTCATTGTTAATAGAGTCCACATAAAAATATATTAGCCCCCACAACCTGCCTAATTCAAAACCAGATGTTCTCTTAACAATATCTCACTGAAAATGTAGTAGTTCATTATGACATCTGAGATTTCCATGGTGGTCTTATTAAAATCTGCAACTTGCATTTCAACAGATTTTCCCCTACAAAATGGCCATTAGCATATATTGGTCCAATGTCGAGATAAAGTTGACATCAATGTCTGTCACACCAGGTCAAGTGTCAAGCTCAAATTGACACATTAATTTAGAGTGTTTCATGTTGATTCTTTCTAAGCTCCTGTTATCTAGTGGCTGCTTTTGAACTTTAAGATAGAGATTTTTTGCAAAATTAATTTGGACCAGACTGTTGCAATTGACAAGAATAAATTGGACTACAAAGGGTTAAAATTACCTTGTGTCTTTTACACCAAATTTTTGTGATGTAAAAATGGCAAACTACCACAAAGTGATGTGTCTCGGGTGCCAAATGCTTCTTTTGCAATGGGAGACAGTGAAAACATAATAAATTTAAACAATTAATTATGTTGCTCCACCACTCTAAGATTTCTATTACAATAACAGTAAACACTGAATTCTGCATGTTATTTGTCATATTTGTTCTGAAAGTATTGTACTGTCTTATACACTAGAAGTTAAGGTATATCTGATGGAATATTTATGACAATTTGTAGTTCAGTAATTTACTAATGAGCAGCTCAGTCAACAATAGAATGTATTGGCAATACCTGAATATGACTTGTGCAAAATGAAGAAGAAAGGTGGGGTAAAATTATAAAGTTAGTAGTTTCCTAGTAACTGGGCTAAGGAATTTCTGGAGTGCATGTGTGAAGTTGCTGATCATATACTAAATGCACCATACAGATGTATGGACGACTGAAAAGTTCTTACACTTTTATGGCAGGTCACAGCAAAAAGTTGTAAAAATGCACCTATTAACATCACCATATCTGCCTGCCTGTGTGTCCAAACCATCAACCACCAAACATATTTTAATGAAACCTGATAATGGAAACCTTTATTCACATGTGTAAACAGTCCAATTTTGGGAAAAAACGGACAACAACAGTGACACCTTACATGCACTTCTGCATATTGCAAATGAAAAGTTTGAAACACAAGTTTAGGGAAAATTAAACATATTCTATGCCCAATACGTGTTTTCTGTAATTCTTACAATTTTCAAGGTGATTACCTAATGAAACAGGAGCAATTTCTGCAAAATGATTATGTCAAGCACAAATTTCCTAACATGTTGTATACAGAGTGTCCAGCCTAAAGCAGAAGTGAACCTGCTTATAGAATCTACAAACCCACTCATAGAATGCAGTATGTATTATATAGGATGTTATCATGGGAGTGCTTGCTGTCGACTGAGCAACATTGTTGCTGCATGGTGACCAATCACAATGCCTGTTTGCAGTGCTCTGTCTGCTATTAAAATACTCTATACTATGAACATTACTGCTTAGCATTTGAATTTGATAAGAATCAAAGAGAGAAAATAGCAGAAAAACTAACCGATTCAATGGTGCATTCAACAGCTGAGAACACAGCACCAACCATTGCAAAATTCTTTCCATAGCTAACCATAGTTCCCTTCATCTCTCTTAGAACTTCCCTTGCCGATGGCTGTTTTGTGTCACCAATGGGAACAGTTGGGTTGACACTGGCTGAAAACAGACCAATGACAGCTCCCAATCCATAACCTGAAATACCAGCAATTCATACCAACAATTCATGTTCAAAGTCATCACTTCAATTTCACCTTATATTTGCAATCACTGCATTTACATGACACATACCATTTGTATTTGATATGTATTTATAAACAATGATCAGTTACAAGTTGCTTGTGACAAGATTATGAAACTTCACGTTTTCATTCATTCAATTATTTCACATTCAATCCAAATTAGCAACCACTGCTATTGATAATGGAACACATACAAATTGATGAAAGAAAACACAATACAGATTACAATGTCCCAGTGAGCAATATTATGAATACAGTTCAAAAATACAAATTACACAACATTAACACATACAAAACAAAGTTAAGCAAACAATTTTGGATATAACAAGTCAAACACAAACAGTAAAAACCATACAGCAATAAATCAAAGACACATACATCACTCAAGCAAAAAGAATACATACAAACTAGAACACATAAAAACAAATTAAATAATTTTATTAGGTAATCAAAAGTAATTTCCGGCACTAAACTAAAAAACAATGTATTAAATAGTATAAATCCAATAAGAGTATCCGCTAAAGTATAAAAGAATGGGTTTGTTCCTAAGAGCTGCTTTAAAATGTTAAGATTAGGATAGTTTCCTTATTTCGGAGGGAAGATTATTATACACCCTGATGCCAAAATAGCAAGGTTCCTTCTGATAAATCGTTAAATGAGATGATGGCTGAAAAAGATTAGAGTTATTCCTAGTTTTAAGTTGTGTACTTCAGAATTTTCCTTAAATAAATTTTTATTGTTAACAACAAACAGGGATAAAGAAGAAATGTATTGAGATGTTAAAGGTAATATTTTTAAAACTTTAAAAAGTTCTCTACAAGAATCTCTAGGTCTGGCTCCCATTATTATTCTAATGATTCTCTTTTGTAGCTTAAAGATATTTCCACTATGTGAGGAATTTCCCCAAAATATTAGCCCATAAGTCATAATGGAGTGGAAGTACGCATAATAGATCATCTTTAGAGTATCTCGTGATAAAAATTGTTTCATCACTCTAGCTACAAAACAGGACTAGCTTAATTTAGGAGCAATCATATCAATATGATTTTTCCAGGACAATGTGTTATCAATTATGATTCCTAGAAATTTTATATTAGAGGTGTTTGATATTATTTTGTTTTTGTTAGTAATATTCATTTCGATAAGACAGTTGTTTTTAGTTTGAAATTTCATAAAATATGTTTTATCAAAATTTAAGGAGAGTAAATTTGCAATGAACCATTCATTCATATTTTTAACAACCATATTAATATTTCGTTCAAAATCAAAACAATTGGGGCTGTTGACAATTACACTTGTATCATCTGCAAATAATATTGTTTTAAGGTTAACATTTGAATTCATATTAATTGTGACTTTAGGTATATCGTTTATGTACAGTAAAAATAGTAGCGGTCCTAGTATAGATCCCTGCGGTACACCATGCTTAACAGTACCCCAATTAGAAGTAACATTATTATTAGAACATTTATCATTAAGTATTACTCTCTGATATCTGTTCTCAAGATAAGATTTCATTAAAGTATACATACTGTCTTTTATTCCATAAAACTCTAATTTAGATAATTAAATTAAATTAAATTAAAATAAATAAATAAAACTTGTTTTAGTAGTTTTTAATACTGAGACCACATGATGATGGACTTTGAGTCCAAAACACGTGTAGGGCGATACAAGGACACTACATTAAAGTAGTTAAATAGTGCATTTGTTGGTCTTTTTATTTTAATTTGATTCATAGAAATGCACGGTGATAACAGTGTGAAATCTAATTTAGATAATAAAATATTATGGTTAACACAATCAAAAGCTTTCTCTAAATCAAAGAATATACCTCCAACTTTTCTTTTGTTGTTTAAAGCTTCTAATATTTCGTTAATTAAATTGTAAGTGGCCTTTTCTGTTGACAATTTAGATCGAAAAACAAATTGTTCATTTACTAAAATATTGTTATTGATTACATGTGCTAATATTCTTCTATATATTACCTTCTCAAACACCTTAGAAAATGAGGTTAGTAATGAAATTGGTCTGTAATTGGCTAAATTTTCCCTATCACTCTTTTTAAACAAAGGCCTTATAAATGAGTATTTTAAACATGCAGGGAAGATTCCGGATGATATGGCTTTATTACAAATGTAACATAAAGGAGAACTAATACAGGAGCACTAATTTTTAAGATCTTCATTGAAATCTCATCGTATCCATGTGAATTTTTTGATGGTAGAAAATTTATAATCTTTTCAATTTCTTTTGCTGATGTATAGTTAAATTTAATTTTTGGAAAAGAGTTTTGAAATGTTTGTGTTAAATAATGTATTGGATTTTTAATGTTATTGGTGTCAATTTTGGTATTATTGCAAATGTTTTTTTCAGCAATCGTTAAGAAGTAATTATTAAATAAATCCGGGTTGACTTTACAAGTATCGAAACCATCACTTTTCATCAGTTTACAGAACAGTATCTGTAGTTATACTGATGAAGTCAATCAGTTCTCTTTCTCATATTACAGGAGTTTTATAGTCCTTCAACAAACCAAAATTTGGAAAGATAGCACAAGTTTATGTCCCATGGTCCATTCAATGATTCCTCGAAAGACCCACTGTTTTGTGGTATGATCAAGGGAGGGAGTCTGCAGCATGGTGCTATCCAATAGAAAGGGGCCATGTGGTTAAGAAGAGTTGGAAGAAAAGCAGTGAACCCCAACTTTACTCGGTTTGTATCCATCTTAATATTGGAGATTACAGTGAAACATCATCACAAGTTGACCAAAACTGAAGATGCTACTCTGGCTTGGATATGTCACAATAAACGATCGCTCTGAAGTGTACAAATCATAGAACCTCAGTCTCTGAAGTGTTTTATCTGCATTAAGGAAAATGAAACGCCATCTCACCAGTACTAGCAGCTACTTTTGACATATCAATTACGATCATATCAACAGCCAACTTACCTAAAACACAGCTCATAACTGTTTTAAACGCACAACTTTCAAATGCTGCTTCAACCATTTTTTCCTCTCTCGTCTTTATTTTAACAGGGCCCATAATTCTAGGTATGATTATATTTTCTCTGTACCGTGTATTGTTTCCTATCAAATATAGTGCTAATCTATCCCACTCCTCATTTGTAAAGAAAACTCTTTTATCGCTTTCTTGCGTATCCATTCTGGAGTACATATAGCTTTTTAAGGTCTTTAATATAACAACTTTCTCAAAAATGTTCTGAATATTTGCAGTGCAACATAACCTAAAAAGTTGTCAAGGTGTGGAGAATATCCATCTGTGACCACTGATGATACCGCGGGCATGAACACGTAACTACATAGCCGTTTAACTCGCGCTCTAAGCAACGTCACTCGCAGAGATCCATGGCACAGGTTAACGTGCGTCAGGATGGCCACTTCCATACGAAGAGATATTCCGTACGTGCTTGGTGCTCGTTAGAAGTCGTTGCTGTATCTGTATTAACACAGTCGGTTATTATGTACATATGAATGGGCCGTTTGAGGCGTTGCCCATGTTTAAAGGCCTGGCATAGTATCTGTGTGACGTCTTACAGTAATGTCAAAACATTGCAGGACTCATTCCCGTGACTTGGAATATATAACTACCTACCTCAACTCAAATTTTGTCTGTGCGTTTGATTATGGTGTAGTATGAGTTATTGTAAAGTCTAAATAAATGTCACCCTTGAGCAACTTAGATGAAATCCTCTTTACGATAAGGTAAAATGTCCGTAACACCACGCCATGAAGAAATATGGAGAACTAGAGGTATAGATCCACATATTAATCTGGGCATTAGTAGTAACTCGCCAGCTGCACGCTCCGGTCGGTTTACCCTTGCGCAAAGAGCCCTCGGTATCCATTGAATAGGAGGATCGGTGGACTCCAGGACTGATGTTTAATCCAGGGGAAGCAGTCTTCTACTTCTTGACCCTTAAATATGGTGCTGTTTCTTCGAAATGTTGGGAACCACTCGCCCAAGGTCACTGTGTCGCCCCAGAAGACCTGAATCCTCAGCAACACCAATGTAGAAACCTCAAATCTTGACAGTATTTTTGTGATTTTTTTTCACCAAAAGTATTTTTGGGGTCACTTCACCTTAACATCAAAATGAATCTCAACAAGCATCATTTGACTTGAATGAGATTGTGAAACTGAGTAGAACATAATTATTACCATGCATTAGTCACAATGATACCCTTTTAAGACCCACATTTTTTTACTATAATGTTGAATATAGGTAACACAGATACTCAAAAACACCTAAATAATGTCTACATAAAGCTCACTGGTTAGGGAAACATCAGTAGTATAACTCCAATTAATTATGCATGTGCTGTTCTAAGCATACATGAGTACAAGGCTCCTTCATGTGCCGAAACAGCAGGCAGCTGTCGCACATAACTGAAACAGATATGTCTAACACTGCCCCAATGGACACGTTTGACTGTTCATATTACTTTTTTCTAAGATCCACAATACGTAAGTTAATCTGAAACATTCAGTAGTTATGACTGTGAACACTGCATGTTTCATAGTTAGTTAGTCTGTTCAAAGAGTGCATACAAATAGAGAAGAGTGGGAATGTGTATCAAATTTTAAGCACATTGAATTTTAAAACATGTTTGCAATACCAAATCCATGATAAGTGGGTCCCTGTCACCACGGTGTGGCGCGTCCTCAGGTTGCGGATGGAGGAACGGCCTCCGGATATGGAGGGTAGCTGCGAATACATTGAATAAGCAGTCACGGACAGCCGACAAGGGGTGGTCCTCCAGCCAGGGGTTTGGGCGAGGTGCAAACAACTCCTCACCGTAAAAAAATTGCCATGTTATGAAACAGATCACAAAGCCTCGGACCTGGACTGATTCTTTGGTACAACTTAAGCAACGGACAAGGAACATGAGATTTGGAACATGGAACGTGAGGAGCCTGTATTGGTCAGGGTCACTTATGACAGTGGCCAGGGAATTAGCTAGGTACAAATTAGATTTAGTGCGTGTACAGGAGGTTAGGTGGGACAAAGGAGGCACAGTAAGAGCAGGGGATTATACTTTTTTCTATGGAAAAGGAAATGAAAGTGACCAACTGGGAACAGGTTTTTTTGTACATCAGAGAATAGTATCAGCTATTAAGAGAGTAAAGTTTGTTAGTGATAGGATGTCATATATGGTGCTGAGAGGTCGCTGGTGTAATATCATTGTTCTGAATGTGCATGCACCAACTGAGGAGAAAAGTGATGACTCAAAGGACAGTTTCTATGAGGAATTGGAACAGGTTTTCAATCATTTTCCTAAGTACCATATGAAAATTCTGTTAGGAGATTTTAATGCAAAATTGGGGAGGGAGGATACTTTCAAACTGACGATCAGGAATGAGAGTTTACATGAGGATAGTAATGATAATGGTGTTAGAGTTGTAAACTTTGCCACATCAAAAAATCTGGTTGTTAAGAGCACGATGTTCCCGCACCGAAATATTCATAAATACACCTGGACCTCTCCTGATGGCAAGACTCATAATCAGATTGATCACGTATTCATAGATAGGAGATGGCATTCAAGTATACTCAATGTGTGATCTTTCAGGGGAGCTGACTGTGATACTGATCACTATCTGGTGGTTGCAAAAGTTAGGGAAAGACTGGCGGTAATTAACAAGCAGCACAGAAGTTTGATGCAGAGAGATTTAATCTCAAGAAGCTAAGTGAACTAAATGTTAGGAAACAGTATCAGACAAAGATCTCAAACAGGTTTGCAGCTTTGGAGAACTTAAATGTTAGTGAGGACATAAATAGGGCTTGGGAAAACATTAAAGAGAGTAGCAAAATCTCAGCTAAAGAGAGTCTAGGGCTGTATGAAAGGACACAGCATAAATCATGGTTTGACGAAGAATGTTCACAATTTTTAGATCAAAGGAAGCAGGCTAAAATGCAGTGTGTACAGAATCCAAACCAAAGTAATGTAGATAATCTGAACAATGTAAGACATGAAGCTAGTAGACATTTCAGGAACAAAAAGAAGGAATATCTGAAAGCTAAAATTAATGAACTTGAAACAAACAGTAAGAACAAGAATATCAGAGACTTGTATAGGGGCATCAATGACTTTAAGAAGGGTTCCCAGCCTAGAACTAATGTAGTAAAGGATGAGAAGGGTGATCTGGTTGCAGACTCCTACAGTATTTTGGTTAGGTGGAGGAATCGTTTCTTTCAGCTGTTGAATGTACATGGGGTTAATGATGTTAGGCAGACTGAAATACAGACAGCAGAGCCACTGGTGCCTGAGCCCAGTGACTCTGAGGTTGAGATGGCTATTGAAAAGTTAAAAATGCACAAATCACCAGGTTTTGATCAGATTCCAGCAGAACTGATTAAAGAAGGAGGTAGGACAATTCGTTCTGAGATCCATAAACTTATTAATTCTATTTGGAATAAAGAGGAATTGCCTGAGCAGTGGAAGGAGCCAATCATTGTACCTATTTATAAGAAGGGTGATAAAACAGATTGCAGTAATTATCGCAGCATATCACTATTGTCAACCACATACCAAATTCTATCCAACATCCTTCTGACAAGGTTAACTCCATATGCAGAGGAAATTATTGGGGATCATCAGTGTGGATTTAGACGTAACAGGTCGACTACTGATCATATATTCTGCATTTGTCAAATACTTGAGAAAAAATGGGAATACAATGAGGCAGTGCATCAGCTATTTATGGACTTCAAGAAAGCCTATGATTCAGTTAGGAGGGAGGTTTTGTATAATATTCTCATTGAATTTGGTATCCCTATGAAACTACTAAGGCTCGTAAAAATGTGTCTAAAAGAAACCTATAGCAGAGTCCGGGTAGGCAAACATTTGTCTCACACATTTCCTATTAAGAATGGTTTGAAACAAGGAGATGCTTTATCGCCATTGCTTTTCAACTTTGCTTTGGAATATGCCATTAGGAGGGTTCAGGCAAACCAGGAAGGCTTGAAATTAAATGGTACAATATCTGGGAACAACCCTAACAAATAGAAATTCCATTCAGGAAGAAATTAAGAGCAGATTGAAGTTGGGGAATGCTTGTTATCATTCGGTGCAGGATCATCTGTCTTCCAGTTTGCTATCCAAAAATACAAAGATTAAGATATACAGAACTATAATTTTGCCTGTTGTTTTGAATGGGTGTGAGACTTGGTCTCTCACACTGAGGGAGGAACATAGGCTGAGGGTGTTCGAGAATAGGGTGCTGAGGATGATATTTGGGCCTAAGAGGTACGAGGTAATGGGGGAGTCGAGAAGACTACATAACGAGGAACTTAATGATCTGTACTCATCACCAAATATTATTTGGGTGAATAAATCAAGAAGAATGAGGTGGGCGGGGCATGTAGCACTATGGGTGAGGGGAGAGGTGCATACAGGGTTTTGGTGGGGAGACCTGAGGGAAGGAGACCACTTGGAACACCCAGGCATAGATGGGAGGATAATATTAAAATGGGTCATCAAGAAGTGGGATGGGGGGGCATGGACTGGATTGATATGGCTCAGGATAAGGACAGGTGGCGGGCTCTTGTGAGTGCGGTAATGAACCTTCGGGTTCCATAAAGCGCGGGAATTTCTTGACTAGCTGAGGACCTGTTAGCTTCTCAAGAAGGACTCTGCTCCATGGAGTTAGTTAGTTAGTTAGTTAGTTTTAGTTTGCAATACCAAATACCTCACTGATACATATCTTGATCTGTTATAGATAAAAATTGTTGACGGAGGTTATTAGGCGTAGAAATACACAAGATTATGAATTCTGTTTAAAAAGCTAACCAGTGATGCAGATATCACTCTATTGAGGCATAAACTGTGTCCATTTTAGTGCCTTATGCACGTGTACATGTGCACACATACAACTGTACTGAAAATATTTCGAATAATACTTGCTGAACTTAGTGCTTTGTGTAGTGTATCATTTACCAGTTTTTACATTATGATCTCTTGCAAGTGATTATATGAACTTCATCATATACGTAGTGCAACATTATACTGGACTGATACACACAAAATTAAATTTTCCCTAGACTGTAGTATAGGTTGCCTATAACAAATTTGACTAAATCTGTTTGACAGTTCTGGAGATGAAACATTCAAATGGACACAACCCACATGTCCACTTCATACCTTCACATAGAGAACGCATAAATCGACTTGGTACTCATGACCACATACTCTGATAACTGAATGATTGTTCTCAGTCATATGGATCTCATTTTTAATCAGTTTATATTGTAAGTCCTACAGGAAGTACAATCAAATTCCCCTAATGTGGCACCCATGGAACTGAGAGGTGCCTGCTTATCAAATATTCCAGACTATCAGACAATACCTATACAGACCTAAGGTCTTACGGGTAAGTCAGTTATTTTCATTATAAAAAGACTCAGCTTTTTCAATTATCATAGGCCCAGTCACAGGTTTTCCTTTGGAATGCATTGCTGTAAACCTCTTATACAACACCTCATCCAACTGCGCTGATTTGGGCTGTTTAATGTTTGTTGCTTAAAAAGGCCCTTTACACTTTCACTTTATGGCGTAAATGATTGGAATTGGTCCTTCTTTTTCTGTATATCACAGACAGTTGACGATCCAACGTTGTACAAATCCATGACCACACTTTAGCCTTTGCCACTTTCAAGCCCCCTAATTACTTAAAGGTTCTTAGGAAATATTAATATATTTCTTCTTGCCAGCAGCACCTAGTTTTTTCATCTTGGGATCATTTAAAGATATTATAATAGTTTGATGGGCTCAATAAAGTCCAGATAACACATGATAAAGTCATGGAATCACGACGCATACTGTATGTTATTAATGGCAAACTTCCAGTCTAGAGACTTAGAACTATCAAGATTTGTGGAGTATCAGTAGCTAGATTAATGGAATTCTACTGTAACTGGGATGTATGGACATTAGTGGAAACACAAAAAAGAAACTTACTTTGTCAGATATACTTAAATAAATGTACAGTAACACATGATTCTCCTCTGGGATCTTTCCATAAATCACAATCTTTATTCTTCATTAAATTGTGCTCTGAACAGTAAATTTAAGCCACAATATCTAACTGGACAGTACTTTCAGTAAATGGTTAGAGCCTTGCAGAAAGAATAAATAAAATTATTTTGTCTTCCCATCTTTGGCTTTGTGTATTATTATTTCTCCCATTTATTGGATGTATTCAGTGACCAATAAACAATTGACTTCAATGAATACCACTACAAATGAAGTATAAACTATTCTGTACAATCTAGCAAAGAGTTCACACTTGACTAATATCCCCTGGGGGAAAACATACACATACCATGAAACAAAATTTTAAATAGACAGTATTAAAATGGTATTGTGTGGTATGTAATTGTAACATTTGCAGAAAACAGACTCTTTAATATTTCAATTATTCTTACAATTTAAAACAAAGACACCAATAACCAGTATAAAAGATAACACCTCTTCAGTGCATTAAAACATACCATTACTGCAGCCATAGTTGCACTACTTTCTCTCTGATATGGAAGCGTAACACTGTAATGATAACAAATTGTAAATATAATCAAGAGGTAACTAACAAACTGCAAGTGCTAATGATCAACAGTATTCAACAAACTTAAACATTTGTGCAAATATCTTTACTCTTTACTGTACTCAAATGAAGGGAAATTCAAGATCGAAAATGTCTATTGCATATTGGCATGCAAGGCTTACACTGCACACTAGAGAATAATGTCCAAAACACTATAATTATGAAGCAAATATATGTCATGTTTGTATTCACAAAGTAAAACTGCCATGGCCCCATAAAGTTTTAAATAACATTCTGATGTACATGTTCCAAAAGTATAAGCAGCCTCACTGACTGGACATATAAAAATAATTTAGCTACCAAGTGTATCCAGAGTATGTAAAAAAAACCACGACCATTCATGACCACCTCCAAATCTCATTCGTTCATACATTATGGAAGCAACTACAAATTTATGTGCCAGAACTCTATAATATGCAACCAAGCCTTACACACCAAACTGAACTGCAACTCCATTGCACCATTTAGCACCTTATTTAAATATTATCACTGTCACTTTATTGTACCCATACACTAATATCTGTTGTTCTCTAAAATGTTATTGTAATTTTGATCACAATAATGAGAGGAGGAATATTTGTATTGTTGTACTACAAAAGTGAGAAATACAGATGTTACTTTTGTTCTGTCCAGCAGACAAAAGGAACTCAGGTTGCAGGCCAGTTTCTTGCTTCACACTCAGTACAAACGATCAGCATTACAATCAATTCCTGCATAAACAGTTTCACTTGATTAATAATTCTAAGGTATGGTATACTCCCAAATATCCATGTATGGATTATTTTATTTGCAGATTATTCACAAATATGCTCCCTTCACTCCAGTTTGAATTTAAGACTTTACATAATGTTTATAGCACCATGTATTGTCATACACAGAAATACTCTTTATAAGACTGTTGTATGGCATTCTTGTTAACTCTATGATCTGCAGCAAGGTGCTGTGGTGAGATAAAAGGAAAGGTAAATACCAAACCCTTCAATCTCCACCTTAAAACTGCACTATGCTGCTAATGTACGTAATATATATACAGTGTGTTCCAGATAAAAAGTTCCAACAAAGTTTTCCCATGCAGGAAGTTACATTCTTTAAGTCCCGTACGAATAATGTTAAATTTTCTCTCTTATAAAGTTATTGTGTGAAAACCTTTCCTGCTTCAGAAGTTCATTTTCTTTTATTTTGAAACAAAAATTTCCATTCAATATGTTTAAAAGCCTTTACAACGACTATTCATTTCCTGATGGTTGAACTGTTCCACAGTCAATAATGAGCTAAGAACCACTTCATCACTTGCACACAAATTACTGACTTGTTGCTGGTTTCATGGGTTTTGTTATTCATTTCCTGGCGCATTTACAAGGTCGTGAAAAGAAACTATTAGCTTTGTTGTCTGTCTCTAGTTTGGTTAAACTCAGGCAAACATATCAGGCACTTTACATGACACGTATATAAACTTATAGTATCCCATCAAGTACTTCTTGGGTTAAGAAACATTTCGGATAAAAGTTGTACACAAAATCATAAGACACATATCATAACAAAAGCATTTTTTTCCCCAAAAATTGTGCCACTTATGAAATAACTGCAAGAAATATGACAGATCAAGAGGCCAAAGAAATAAGTGTGTACATACAGATTTGTTGTCATGTCACAATAATCTAATGATGTAGTATCTTATGCAGTTACCAACTTTTTCTTCATAGTCACATGATGCACAATGAAAGAACATAAAAATGTATGATCATAATATTTTATATTTACTGATTACATCTAAAAATATTAAATTTGGTATGTGAATGTGTAATGAATATACCTACAAACCGTTTATGAAGGATGGTAAATAAGTGAGCAATTACAAAATATTTATGGGGGTGGAGATTTGAGGTTATGTATGACAAAGTAATTTAACATGGACAAAATTGATGTATAAAAAATAATAAGTTCTTCAAAGAAATGTAACACTCTAATAATGCTAATAACATGCTACAACATATGTACAATTGTGAACAACAAAAAATGTGATCACAGTGGTTTAAATAGTTTGACCATCTAACAGAGGGGTACAGGATGCAAAGATCCAAACATGCTTCCAGGTTATGTAACTGGGTGAAGCATGTCATACAGAAGTTGCAGTTGGGCTTCAAGTTAGTTTTGAAGACTTTATTGCAGTAGATATGCCGTGACATAAATGAGCACTGTAAACCTGTGTAATGACAGCTTGGAGGTGGAGGAAACAAGTGAAGTAAATGAAGAAAGTTCACTTGTGCCAACAACAGATGACTCTGGACTTGTAATTTTAGGTGGTCCATATGACTTCTGTTTTATCAATTTTTAGCACTAAAATAACTGTAGACCCAAGCTGCTAAATATACATATGTGTGATATCTGTAATTAACACTTTATGGAATACGTTCTTGGGATCAAAACACGAAAGAAGATAAAAAAAGAACCTAATTTTTACATTTCCCTTATAAGAAGTTTTTTCCTTTAAGAAGTTGCTTTCACTGGCCTGCCAAAAAAATCTCATGCAGGAAACATTGTAGTAATCACTAAACTCATGATTGTGATACTACAGTGAAATGTTCATAAAGCAATATGTGTAAGAGTTGAATATAATTTAATTTTGGATCATTCATGCTTCCTCTCACCTCCATTAGTGCAGTTCATCAAGAGTATACTGCATTTCTTTAGATAATCAAGTTGCCATGAAACAATTACAATGGTGTTCAATATGAGAACACACACACACATTCATTCTAATCAGTTTTGTAACACACACTTTTGTAATTACAAACCTAAATATTTTGTAACAAAACAAGAAACCACAATAATATAATGATAATTAGCTTTTGAGTGTGGCATTACTGCAGTTTTCACGGCTCTGCTTATAAGTCCCTCCACTGTATTCAATATACAAGGAAGACTATTACATTATAACTGCAGCGTCTAAACGTCAGCCGATTCCTTGACTGCGCAATTTTCGTTGCAACTTAAACACCTGGCCAAGTAACCTAAAGTACTGAAAAAAAGAAACTGACTCAGCAAAGAAGTAAATCTTTGAGACATTATGCTAACTTTTGATTTTCTAGCAACATAATATATTTCTACATCAATTTTCTCACAATGCAGTTCTGCCAGTATGTATATTCATGAAGTCCACTTCAATATATGAAGATCATCATCTCATAAAATATGGATGAAATATATGTAACAAAAAACAGTCACCAATTCAGCCTCAAACATTTTTTTAAAATCTACTAAATATTTAATGAACTATCAGCATACCCCCAAATATTCTTACATTTTCACATACAGTTGTAGGATATGTTGCCCACTGCACACCAAAATTCAATATGATTCACAAATTTTAGTACAGACTCTAACATACCAAATTAAAATAAAATGTCTTCCAGAGCATAATTATTACTTGGACAGAGACAAACACAGTTGCACTGTCAGTCCTGCACTGTTACAAAATGTGTTTAAAAAGCAGTGATGCTCAGATGACAAACATTACATACCACAGGAATCACAACTTTTCTTTGTGATTTTGATTATTAAATGTTGGTACCAAGACCTGCTTTACTCATCCCTACATGAACACCATTATGTTATGGTTTATTGCCAAGAACAAAACTATAAAGCCATCACCGTGAAGACAAATAAGGCAACCTACTGTGTCGCAATCATGTTCTTGGCTTCGACATGAATGTGTATTTTATCACTCGTGGAGACAAATACTACAAAAACTCTCCCAATAGTACATACATACCCATGTGCTTTATCTTATCTTCACATCTTCCAATTAAAACTCTGTAATTAACCATGCTACATTCATACATTCAAGAAGGCAAAAATTTTAATTCAAAATACCATTAAAAATTTTGTTTTCAGATTGTCTTGCAAACTTTGTAATAATACATGCTTTCATGCTTGCACTGAAAGCAATTCAGAATTGTAAATAATATCTTACCAAATTTTCACAAACATTCAACTTCATGTGCAAGTTAATTACAAGGAACCATTTTCATGCCACATTCAATTGTGAATATTTTTAATAAGCAAATGGAGTACATATTCCTTTATGAAACACAGACACCTTTCAAAGGTGCTCTTTATCACGTTCCTTCCAAAACGCATATCAAAAACATTTACAATACAAATCTCTAGCATGTAACATTTCTACACTGCCAGTCTCCTTAAGATTAAACAGCCCACAGTGAAAAACTCGTCAACTTCGTACATCCTTGATATGCCTCATGACTACATCTCGCAACAGCCCCAGCAGCATATACCAGAACACCTGTAAGACTCAGATATTAATGGCCTGCACTGCATCAGAATAATTTGCAAATCAGGAAGATTAAAATGATAAGATGCTTAGATTAGGAGATAAATCTAATAAAAGGTAAAGTTCACCCTAGAACAGGCCATGAAGGCCCAGAGGGGGAGTAGAGGTATAGCTCTACTCTTTCTTTAACCTCAGCACTAGATGGGGGTGGGTGATAAATCTAATAACAGATTTAATTTCCAATGACACTAGGATGAAACAGAATATCGTTTAATGGTGAATTAGCACACCCAATGAAATCTACACACAGACTGTGGTGCAGAACCTATTTGAATTACATACTTCAAACATTATACATATTGTAAATTTATTAACGCATACACCGAACATTAAGTTCCTCCATGTGTGGAATCAAATGTAAATCTAAATCCTAAGAATGTATAAAATATCACAATATTCACATATGTATGATACAAATGTAAAGTCATCAGTAATTCCCCATGTGCATATGAAGGATTCCCCTGATGACAGCTGAGTACAGGCTGAAACATGTCCAAAGTACACATCATAAGCATATTACACTCCTCTAGTGTAGAGAGATGGTATTTTGTGAATTATCATCCAAAACATTCTTCAGAAAATACAGACTTCATACCATCTTGCAGCACTTGGCTGTTGACAACAAAATTTTACCCACATAACATTTCTGGCTCAAATTGTATGTCCACAACACAGACATTTAATTAACTAAATACAAAAAAGTATAACTGGAAACTGTCTGCATGGAATCCATAACATAAACATACATTAGTCACATATCTTCATTCATTCCGGTCTCAAGGTTTTGAACAAAGTATTTTTCACCTGTGTTATGACATGTGCCTTTAAAGGAGAGGGTAAAAATCTATCCACATTTTACCCTTGTGTTTCAAAACGTTTAAAAAGTTTTAATCATATCTCCACATAAGGAACATGCCATTTCTGAACATTTCATTATAAACACTATTTAATTAGATTTATGACATTATTATATGACTTTGTCCTATTTAACCTTTTCACTACTAGATGAAAAAAAAATCTGCCAGTTGCATGTTAGGCATTATTTATCCAATAGTGACACCCATGCAAATGTATCCCTTACATTTCTTTAACTCCAAACTCAATTCCATTTTCTCAAGGTAAGACATTGCATGACTCTTGTGTTCGATTGAACAATTCTGTCCATAAGGCACCATATGCTTTAGATGGCTTTGGAAGAAAACTAAATGTTTCTTAACTGGGGGCAGGGGGAGAGAAAAAAAAATGGGCTAAGAAATATTGCAATGAGTAACTTCCCTGGAAAGATATGGTTTCAGAATGGAAAATACTGTATTACCATTACTATGCTATTTATGTACAGATTTGGTGTAACTTGGAACACCAGGTTATCACAATATCATAGTTACAAACTTCGTGTAACATAAACACACCTAGCTGAATTTCAATCTCATATTCTTTGAAAGCAAACTTCTAAATAGGATAGTGTATTAACTAATTTAAAGCTTTCACGGCCACTGAATTCAACAAAACTTTCTCAGTCTAACAGCCACATTAAGTGTTTGAACAGTGAATAAACCAATGTTTTGAGAACCATTTCTCTTCTCATCATCAGTTCCCTGATAATGAGAATGGAGACTGTTCTTAAATGGTTGGTTTACTCACTGTTCAACCACCTGATGCTGCTTGTAGCCCAGCAGAGTTGTAATTAATACTGAATTAACTGCTTAAGGTGTGTTAATGAATAAAAAATAATAAAATGAAAACACAGATTCACAGAAATCATACTGTATGGACTCCATAAAAATATGTAGACAACATTCAGCAGCTGAGTGCAAATGAAGTCCTTGAAAACTTTCTTCCTGATGTTGTGAGTTGTAGAATATTTAAAATTTCAGTCTTTCTAGCCTAATAACCAATATATGTGATCAGTGTGAAACAGGATCCATACTTTTACACTTAAAAGTGTCACTTCTACATATTTTGACTCTGATTATTAATTCTGTTCTCATCATTCTTTACCTATTAAGGGTTATGTATCAGCTGTTCAGATTATATAATGCTAACACCAAAACTGAACTTTAATGTGCTATACTTGCATAATTTATTTTATTGTCCATACTAACACAAGGATAACAAAGCAAGGAATGAATGATTATAATACAGTAGAACCCTGTTAAGAAGTCTTTCAAGGGACCAGAGGATTAGGGACTCCTTAAGCGGGAAGACTTATTAAGAGGGAAGTTTATTAAAAGCAATAGGATTTTGGGACTTTAAAAATCAGACTTCTTACAGGGGAAAACTTCTTATGCGGGGACTTCTTTTCCGGGTTCTACTGTATATTCAAACCCAGACACAAAGGGAAACCATGAACTGACAGTATTATGTACTTAATATTACTACATCACCTGCTGTAAATACATACATTTTGCATGATTTTGGCTACTTTTTACATTCCATAAAGGAAAAGCAATACACAAAATTTAATTCAGTTTCTGCAACTTGCTCAGTAGCTACTAACCTGTTAACCGTAATCAGTGTATCACCCACAGGTGATGACATATTGACTCTGCAGACCTGCACCTATGAGTAAATTCTTGATGCAAGTACACTCAGCTTACAAACTTCTTGTTCTGTGAACTCCAGAGCCTTACGTTACATATCACAAAATATTAGCACTATATTAACAGAGTAACATGCCATACAACTTTGTATATAATGTAAATGTATATAATGTAAATGCGAAGCTGCTGCAGGATACAAACACTATGTTGAACATTCTCCATTATCTGACATACACTTGATATACACAGTGTTTCAAGAGAAGGAAACTCTACAAACATGGTCCATATAAAATACACTTCAGACAGTGGACAATGTTCAGCATAAAACTGGCATAATAAATCAGTGTCACAAACTGTTAAAAAAGAAAGTTCTTCAATATTATAACAAGTGCAAGATTAAAAGCAGACCAACACACAGTGTGTTTGTATGGCTTGTGATTGTGTCTCTGCCATTTAGATGTTTGAACTGAAGGAATGATAGCATTCAGAAACCAGTTCTTAAACAAGTGAACTTTTCTGGAACCTTGTACTTTTCTGTAATGTAATATTAGTCATGCCATTACAGCATAGTGAACCTGAAATAGGCCAATATTAGACACATGCACAATGATGGAATTCAAGCACATCTTTTAACTTCACTGTTGAATGATGGACACTTAGTGAATTGCTTCCTCACATAAATAAACTTCTAAGGCAATTGAGCATACAGAATATTGAGAAACAGACAATGAACAAGCAATTCATGGTTTATGGTCTTTTCTTGATCCTCCCATATACAAACCAACAAAGACATCAACCAATGAACCATTTAAAAAATTTGTTAACATATTAAAGTGAATGAAAACTTTAATAACCTTCAAATAATTTGCAGTTGTTTTTCCATTGTACCTTGAGTGAGATTTCTGTAGCCCACATGTGGCAGGTGATATGAGCTACAGTTTACAATTTAACTCAGCCTGTGAGATACAAATGCTATGGATGAATTGTTTTCTTCCATGATATTAACTCTATAGCATAAAGATGGAAAACAAAACCTAGCGTCAGAAGGGCCAAAATGGATCACTTGATGAACAATAAAAAGTAACTGTAGTCCTACCAACAGGCATGTAGTAGTAGTAATAATAATAATAGTAATAGTAGCAGCAGTAGGAGTAATTGTTGTTGTTGTTAATGCTGTTTAATTGAATGTGTTCATAACATAAATCAAATAAGAGTTTCAATAGCAGCACCATTACTGAACACAAGCAACTTGGTTTCCTTGCTCTCAATATCAACTGACATGCAATAAAATAAATAAATAAAAAATTTCTGAGTTCATATTACAGCTACTGTTAATCAAATTTTGTCCACTGATTCTTTGGATTGTTTTTCACTGCTGAATCTGAAAATTCAACTAAATTTTCAAATGGATCTCTTGCACCTGCTGATGACATGGTTGGAGCAGAACTGGATAATGATGCAGCAGGCGTGGGTCTCAGTGATGCACCACCATTCTTAAAGCTCAAGGTCTTAAAGTCTAGGCCATATTCTTTGAGAAGGTCCATATCTTGAACATTATACTTTCCAGCACCCAAGGCATTTGAAGATGAAGGAGGATACAAAGCCCCATAAGACTGCCCTGTGCTGGAATCCTGAACTCTCCGTTCTGGCACGTTTCCAGTAATATTCAAACGTCTATGGGGCTGTGAGTACAAGAAACTTTGGTTACCTGTATAATGCGATGAAGATGATTTACCAATTGTCGGAACAAAATACGGATAAAGGGGATTAGCTAAACCTTCTGTTGCAGTAGGTAATGTCTGACTGACAGACAGTGCAGTTGCTGGTTTATCTTTAGAGCAAAGAGGATCAAAATCTTCATCACTTGGAGTTGAATCCAGTCTTATAAGATCTCCCCCTTCCTTCTGTAACACAAACAGGTGATGATATTTCACCAGTAAAAACATTCAAATAAAATATAAGAAAAAGTAACATTTTTCAAACAACAAAACATACATAATTGATATGCAAATGCCTAAAGCCACAAAATATGCATGAAAGAAGCAATTTGTACTTCTGTGGCATCAGACCTTACATGCTAAATTTATTCTGTTCAGGGGAGTTAACATCACCCCACTTTCTGTTATTGTAAATAGTTCAACAGGCTAATATAAGGCCTTTCAAAAACAGTCTACATATGTCATTAGGTAACTGTAATAATAAATATATTTTTTAACTTATTTTTTATTCTTATGGCTAGGATCAAACTGGCTTGAACAAGATTGAACTAGAACAGAAGACTGTAATAAAAAGACATGGGAACCAGCATAGTGCAGTTAGTTTCGTGACTAGACTACAGGTGGGACATCCCACAAATCATGGTTCAATTCCCAGCAGTGGTAATGAGATGAAAAGTTTCCTTTTTCATTGTTTTGTCATAAGGCACTGACTGTAAACGTCATGTAAGTAGGTACATTCTCTAAGTACATTCTGTATATATGTATGTAAACATCATGGTTAAGCGAGTATATTCTCTAAGATACAATTTTGTATATCAGTGAATTACATGTGTCAATCCCACCCATCTTTCACAGCTATCATGGTGGATCTTGATTTTTGGGAAGGTTTGAAAAAAAACAGGGGGGGTGAAGCACAGCCATTAGAGGATTTGAAAATCTTCGCTGTCTGAACTTGCAGCAATGTGCATGGCCTTTACTCTAAGCATTGTGCCCCTGATTATTGTACTGCTGGTTCTAGCTTGTTTAAGCCATATGCCCAACAAACCCTCAATTTCTTGAAATGGTGACTGTTATAGGGTTCTTCCTTTCACCAGAGAAACTGTCACATTTTGTGTAATAACACTTTTCAGCATCTTTTCTCTTTTTAACATTAGTGTCAATGTTGACAGTGCAATTCCTAGTCTGGCAGTCAGTGCAACATGTGTTTCCTCATTAGCATCTGCTTGGGCTAGAATGTCCATTTACTGTTAATCAAATAATGCTTTCCTCTTCTTTGGTTTACTCATTGTGATGAAAAATAAATTGCAAACAGAGATTAAAACAAAACTGTTTGCTAGTCTTACCAGTACTCGATGAGAGCTATAAGGTTTATGTTAGCATATACTGAATGAAATGTAAAAACTGCACAGTGAGGTACAGCTCCTGAATGAACAACACAGATTTCGACCTGGCTGTTCTAGTGCAGACAATATTTTTACACTTACACAGGTCACAAAGAAAAGACAAGATGTCATCTGGAAACTCACTCTTTCTAGACACTGAGAAAGCCTTTGACTGAGATATCTAAAATAAAATTTGGGAATCAAGCATGAATGCAGATACCCTCAACATCTCACTGAGTGCATCAAAGCTTTGTATAATGGAATAAAGATCACTCTCAACCTGTACAATTATCATGGAGGACATATTTGAATCAAACAAGGTGTGTGACAAGGCTGCAGTTTACCATCCACTTTCTTGAATATATACTTGGGCGATGCCCTGCAAGCACAGAAGGAACAGACTGAACCAGGAATCTATACTGGACAAGGGAAATCATAAGCACTTTGCTCTTTGCTGATAACCAAGTACTTACTGGAAACTCAAAAAATGATTCCAAAGACATGCCCATGAATTCAGTAAAATTTATAAGTCATATAATCTGAAAATCGATGTCAATAACATTAAATTAATGGCCTTCTGGAGCAAGTTACCCATAAGAACGCACATAACATTCTAAGACATCCCTGCTGAACAGGTGCATACAATGTCAGATAAACTGCAATTATGACTGTTACATCTGCCTGACATTGCTATCAAACAATGCACGAGACAATGAGACGAATCTTAGAGAAATATAGAGAACAGAAATTCTAAGTTCCATAAAGTTATGCCTGTATTGGCCTTGCTCTGTGTGGGTGTATCATGGCTCTGAAGGAAGAAAGTCACATACAACCTACAGACATGAAATTCCTGACAGTAATCAAGAGATGTACCTCATCTGATCAGACATGAAAAGAAAATACAAGGCAGGATTTAAATACAGTCACAGTTTTGGACAAAATGAGAAATAATATAGAAAAGTGGCAATAAAACATCAAACAGATGTAGGTAGACAGATACTTGATGGTTGCCTATCATTACCATCATCCTGGAAGAAGGAACCCAGCTACAGAAGCAAGAGTAGGTTGAAAGATCTAAGCCCTGACAGGAGGTGGTGGAGGAGGAGGAGAAGGGGGGGGGGGGGGGGCAAGAGGCAAACCAGAACCAGACACAGCAATATTGTTGCTGTAAGAGCAATAATGCAGTCTTAGTGTCACTGTGCCACAGGATTAAGATATCTGTAAAATTCTGTTACAGTCTCTAAACAACAAAAGTAACCACTGAACAAAGAAGAAAATTACCCCATACAACACACAAATGTTCCTAAACTCAAAAGTTATGGACCAGAAAAATTTGTTCATAACAGTCACCCTCTGAATTAACCAAAGTTTTTTTTTTGCCATTTTTAAGTTTAATTGTTCTTTTTCAATCCTGTCTAGCTTAATAAGAAAAAACAATGAGAAGCTTAGACCAGACATCAATTTTAATTACCGTATATTCTCGAATCTAAACCGCACCCGAATCCAATACGCACCCAGTTTTTGGCGACTTCTTAAACGAAAAAAAGTTAGTTCGCGATTCTAATCCGCACCTTTCCTTCAACCACCCCTTGCCCACGGGGCGACTGATTGAATAATATTGGATGTTACCAATGCGTTAAAATCCGACGCTACGCCTGTGGCCGATGAGTCATACCGATAGAGGCGGGGCCTTTCTCAACAGACGTGCGCAATCTCGTCTGAAGCCAGCTGATCTTTAGTTGTTGAAACGTGGGAGGTGCTTGTTCCAATTTGTCGTGTACCGTAGTTATGGAAGAGGGACACCTGAAATCTAAACGACTCTCATATACGGCAAAGTTCAAACGTGAAGTTATTCGGTGCGCAGAGGAGAATGGAAACCGCAAAGCCGCTGCAATTTTTGTAGTTGATGAAAGCAACGTTCGACTATGGCGGAAACACAAGGCAGCGATCAGCGGGTGTGAGGCGTCACGAAGGAAATTCACTGGACCCAAGAAAGGACGATTTCCTGAAATTGATGATGCAGTCTTCACGTTTTTTCAAGAGAGACGCAAGACTGGACTGTTTGTGAGTTATGATCTACTCGCGAGGAGGCGATAAAGAAGGCCAGATCTTTGAACATTCCTCGAATTATGAGTGATGACGGCGAGTCTGATGAATAATAAATTATAATAATAAATAATAGATTATTGTATTGTATTGTTCTTACGTTGTTTATTAATTACGTTAATTACGTTATTGTTATATTGTACAACAGCTCAATCATTTTTCCAAAATCCAGCTCTAGACCGCGAATCTAATCCGCACGCGAATCTAATCCGCATCTGATTTTTTAGCCCTCTAAAACTGTAAAAAAAATGCGGATTAGATTCGAGAATATACGGTATATTAAATTGGCTGCAATCATGTTGCTGACTGAAAGATGGTTCTCAAAAATAAGAAAGCACTGCATGTAACAAGTTTCTTTAGTTTATTCAAAATGTCCAATGTTTAGCTTTATGAGAAACGGACCGAAAATCTCAGCTCTTTCCAACTCAAGTTACAGACCAGATATCAATTTTATTGTTAACTCAGCCTGACCGTTTGCAGTCTCCATAATACACACAATGCAGGAAGAAGACTCTTAAATTAACAGTACTTTACATGTAAAGCTAATGGGCTGTCAGCTTACTCAACGTTTATAAAGGACATACCAGCTTTAAGGTCAATATTGCAGGATCTGATTCTGGAGGTAATTGTGAGACCAAAATGTCATATGCAATGTGTATGATTGACAACAGTTATTGAGTCAGTACTAGTTGAAGTGTAATGTGAACAGGTGACAATGTATCCATGTAATCACAACAATGCCAGTAGTACCAAGACAGAAACCAGTGCAGACAGTTCATGCTGTGAAAAGAGTAACGAGTAAATGTAAACATGCCATTTTCCCATGAAGAATATGTGGACAAGCATTTTGTGTAGGGACTGTGCAATGGTAATGCCACTGTGTCTCTTGAAGAATATCAGCAACAGTACCCTCAATGATAAATCCGTGATCAATGTGTGTTCTCTCATGTTCACCAATAACTGCAAGAAAAGGGCTCCTTTCTGAATGTAAAATATCATGCTGAATGTTAAGTAAAACGAAATGTGGAGGAAGAGAAACCATATTGACATGACAGAACAAAGTCCATGTGCCAGTACACGAAAAATTTCTGCCAATCTCAATATTCTGTTCATGACAATCTGGAGAATGCCACATACAGAATGACTGTATCCATACCACATACTGCACATTCAACATCTTGAACCTGTGGACATGGGTAGCAAACTGGAATTCTGCCACAAAATTAAAGCTAACCCCCAAAGAGTTTCTAACATTTTACTGATGATACAGTCCACAATACCAGGAAACTCTCATTTATAGAATCGTGATAAACCATATGGAACAATCAAAAGTAGCTAACAACATCACTTTTCTATAAATGGGTGGTGTGGTGTCACTGGTGGCCAGCTTATTGGAATGTACATTCTACAGCCATATCTGACAGGTGATATTTATGCCAACATTTTGCAACATGGACTTTGAGCTCCCTCAGAGAAAGTTCATCTAAGAATACATCAGATGCACTACCTCTATGATGGACCATCCCGTCATTTCAGTTGGACCACTGTGCAGTATCTGTATCAGCAATCCCTAAGCAATGCAGCAGTGATGGCATTGTGCACAAGTGGCCACCAAAGTCGCCAGATCTGAACTCATTAGATTACCATGTGTGGGGTTACATGAAAGCCATCATAAATGCATGCATGGTGAGCATGAGATAACTAGTTCAGGAAATTCTCAATGCCGCAAGATGCGTAAATAACAACCCAGCACTTCGTAAAGTTACACATCCCCTAGTCACACACGCCAGAAAATGTATCGAAGCAGATGGAGGCCACCTTAAACAATTTGTACGAGGGCTGTTCGGAAAGTAACCTCCGTTTACTTTTAGCAACTAACTGAATAAAGTGGCGGAGGCCATGCTTGTGCAGTAACTTCATGTAACTCAGTAGCTAGTCAGCCATCACTTAAACAGCCACCAGTTGTTCGTTCTCGTCACATATTGAGTGTTTACGATGTGTGCTGCAATCAATAATCCTACCAGCTGCGAAGTTCACACTGTTATTCAGTTTCTTCACACTAAACAAACGAGTGCTGCTGATATCCATTGCAAATTATGCGTGGTTTATGGACCAAACATAATGAGTGAAGGATCTGTAAGACAGTGGTGTAGAATGTTCAGAAATGGGCGGACAAATGTTCACGATGATGAGCGGAGTGGTCGGCCTTCTGTAGTGAATGATGATCTTGTGCAAACTGTGAACAAAAAAATTATAGAAAACTGGCACTTCACAATTTCAGAGCTTTCATTTGAATTTCCACACAATTCACGCACCATTCTCTGCAAGATTGTCACACATAAGCTAGGCTGTCACAAGTTTTGTGCAAGACGGGTTCCGAAAATGCTTACAGACGCGCACAAAATGCAGAGAATGGCCTCAGCTTTGACAATTTTGGAGCGATATTGCAAAGATGGAAATGAATTTCTCAATCATATCGTAACTGAAGATGAAACCTGGGTTTCCTGTGTGAATGTTGAAACCAAAGAGCAGTCTAAGCAGTGGATGCACACACATTCACCAAACAAGCCAAGAAAGTTCAAACAAACTTTGTCTGCCAGAAAGCTGATGGCAACTGTTTTCTGGGACACGAAAGGAGTGTTGCTGGTTGATTTTATGCTGCAAGGGACCACAACAGTGTCAGAAGTGTATTGTGAAACGTTAGAAAAACTGTGAAGGGGAATTCTGAACAAAAGGCGTGGAATGCTGACCTCCGGTGTGGTGCTTCTGCATGACAACGCGCGACCGCATACAGCAGCTCGCACTCGAACATAGCTTGAGCAATTCAACTGGGGATTGTTTGACAACCCTCCTTACAGCCCTGATCTGGCTCCTAGTGATTACCACCTATTCATGCACATGAAGAATTGGTTGTGATCACAGCGCTTCAATAACAACGAGGAGTTGAAAGCAAATGTTGAAACGTGGTTGAGCTCACTGGCGGCAGACTTCTTTGAACAGGGCATACTACATCTCATCCCCCGGTACGACAAATGCCTCAATTCTGGCGGTGACTATATTGAAAAATAGGTTAAGCATGTCGATATTTATTGTATATAATAACATATTTTTATCTCATTGTGTGTTTTTTTAACAGCTAAATGGAGGTTACTTTCTGAACAGCCCTCGTATATGTAGTGAACTAAATAACTACATAACTGTAAAATCAGCAACTAGCCTCAATAAGGTCTTTGCTCTTCTGAGATGTTATGCAGTGTTGACTGGTAGATAGTTACCGAAATTTTGGCACCAACAACCTGTCACGAAACGTCAGTAACTAACTACCAATCAATGCTGCATAACATCCCAGAAAAGTGAAGCCTTCACTTACACCATGGCAGAAGCCTGAAATCACATATAGTCTCAATAAATGCACAATGTGCTTCGTTCTTTTCTACTTTATTCAATTTATTGTAAATACCCACAATTCTGGAACAGCTGCAAATCAGACCCATGCACACATGACATTTATGACCCAGAATTACCTCTGGAATTAGATCCGGCAGTTCTGACTTTAAGTCCTGGGACACCCTGTAGAATGCAAAGGTTCAACAGTGCTAATACCAAAGCCTCCCATTAGACCTACAATGAGTCAGTTCAGTGCAGTTCACATCCTCAACACTCACCTCCTCAAAGCCATTTGTAATTTTTCCTCTAACCCCATCCTTGGTTTTCAAAGCAATGATACCAAACTGGTTTTCCTATCAAAATTCTGTTATACATTCCTTCTTTCCCATCCAATCATAATATCTTTTGAGTACCCTAAAATGTACAATTCACACAACCCTTCAGTGTCTAATATTTTCCCCTTTCTTTTAACCCCTGTATGGTACAAACATTTTCTTTGGTATCTTAAATACTTGCAATTTATATTCTGCTCTCATAACACAACATATTTCACTACCATACAGAACAAGAATTAATATACAAGGTGATTTTAAATGATCTTTATACTTTTAAGAATTTAGCTAATAAAAGCAAACTCTGGACACCAATGAAATTTTATGAACACAAAGAAGTCTCAAAGCTTTGATTTCAATATGGACTCTACCGGTGATTCTACAAACATCAAAACAATAATCAATCTCATTCCACACAGTGGACATCTGCATGTCAAGTGATTCACAAGCACTTGTATTGTGAGTTTTGAGAAATGGTGTTTGTGCATGCAAATGCCAGTGTGTGTGTGTGTGTGTGTGTGTGTGTGTGAGACAATGTCCTCAACACATTCCTAAAAAAAAAGAAATCTAATGAAGTTAGATCTAGGGACCCAATATTTGGAAGTTGACTGATGATTGTTTTGACATGTGTAAAATGACCAAAGTGTTTCACACTGAAATCCAACGCATGACTATCATAAATTCTGAGACTTCTTTATTGCTCTACAAATTTCACTGTAATCAGCTTAATGTTTTTGGAACAAATTTTTAAGTGTAAGGATCTCATACACTAAGTTTGCACATCAGAAGTCCACACTACAACAAATAAATCAGAGGCTAGAACACAAGCATGCCAGTTTAAAAGCGGCCAATAGTTTGAGAAGCCAGAGGCACACAATATATATTTACCTTGCTACCATGGGACAGTGCAGGAGGTGGTAACCTCACAAGGTCTACAGAGGAAGGGGATGCCACCACAAACACTGGGTCTCCATCCACAGTCCTACCACCACCACCCACAACAAATGGAGTAGAACCAAACAAATCATAGTCACTGTTGGAGACAGGAGTGGGAGAGGACATGGGAGCCCCAAGTCTTGGGGACTGTGATGGAGGTGACCACCAGCTATCACTGGAATGCTTGAAGCTCTCTAAGCTGCGCACAGGTTTCAGCTGCAATAGCAAAGCCACATTGTCACACACAATGAACAAAGTAAAGGTTAAAATTATTATTTTAAAGCAATTAACAAGTGCTACACCCATAACACTATTTCCTGGGACAGATCTTTCAACAGTGATGAACAACTGCAAATAGTATTTTCTTGTCTAACACGTTACAAGAGATGCCTGTTCTTCCTGACTTTCGAATATTAAATTTCAATAACCTCACACATAAATGCAATATGACAGAGTGTAAAGGGCAATCCAAGGACCTGTCCTGCTGCATTTATGGTTCCAAAGAATTATATCATGTTACATGTGTTCAAAATGCATCAATATTTGGGTCACCAGCTTCTGTGTGGTTATTTTCCACTTTCATAAAAATTTACCTCTATAAAAGTCTATTATTTTTCATGTGTCTATCATCATACAAAATTCCAATACTGAAAAACTGAATATTTTTAGCAGTGTTCGCTCCTCACAAATCTGCACTTACACCATAAAATAATATAATGGGGATAATGTCAAAAAGCCCAAGCTCTGTGACCAGCGACTACCTATTGTGCATCCCATCAACATACAAAAAAGGGGAAAAAAAGTTCTCCCTATAACAGGTCATAAAGGGGCTAGATGGAGGTGGGTGGTCAATGGCACGCCCCAGCCGCTTTACTCCTGGGAAAGAGAGCCGGTACCCACAGTACAGGAGGCTGGGTGGACCTCAGGGCTGGTCTGGACGAGTACAAAAAACCTCGCCCCCACCGGTGTTCGAACACAGACCATAGGGATTCGCTACACCAACTATGCTATCCCAGCCATCACTTGCACCTTGTACATACAACCTTCAAAATCATACTGATCTGGACTTTATAATAGTGATTAATGTTCAAGAAGAGAGCTCCAAAAAGTTGGCAATACTGCCAAACCACAAAATGCCATCAGCAAAAAGGAAAGAAGGGAAATTCAGCAGACAAATCTGCATGTTCCCAAACAAGCTTCTGTCTTACAAGCTAGCATAATAACCAAAGCAAAGTTAGAGAACATTCAGGTCCACTAGAGTAGTATTTCCCAACCTATTTGGTACCATGGACCATTATAAATGTCTAATTGTGTAGACCCTTCCCCAAAATCACATCAACCCAAAGACCCCTTGGGGACAACATGCAGTGACACTTAAAGTGTGGATATTTGCAAATAAGAAACATACTTACCGTGTAAAAGCCTTTATTTAGTCAACATAAAACTTTATTAGGAAAACAAAGTTTCCTAGAAGTAACAACAATAAAATTAAGATTAAGAGAAACCTAAGGAGGGAAAAATTACGCTTTATTAAGTAGAATCCACACAACTCATAGACCCCTGTTCAGAAACACTGCACTAGAGGGTGCCTTAAAATATCTGAAATACTCATAGAGTTAATAAGAACAAAATTTAAGATTCCATCCATTTATATTACTAACATTTGTTTGGGCATCCCTCTTTACAACTCACCGTTCTATCGACAGGTGGAGATTTGTTCTGCTCTGTGTCCAGTACTGAAGAGCCCCTGAAAATGACATCGTGAAGGTCTCCCATCAAGTCCATGTCAAGTGGAGACAGCTGCAGCCCAGAAGTGTCAGTATGTGACTTGCACAGCACAGCTTCAGGGGAACAAGGATCCGAGGATGGACTTAATGGGCTGTAAGGCCTTGACCTGCAGACAATAAAATAAATTTATAAATTCATGCACACCAGGGTGGTGAAACTATGGGCCCATAAGGCCACATGTTGCTTGATCATACAAAATACTGGACCCCAAACCTCAAAGTAACAGATAATATAAGCACATCAGTTCAACAGAAATTCAGTATCTTGTTTCTGTAATCTCTCTAATCAGTTACCAGACACATTTCATGTACATTTAACCGTTTTCTTACTATATATGCACACACACACACATATATATATATATATATATGATGCAAGTACGATTGCATCCTAACAGAGTCATTTTATACACAGTCCGACAATTATATAATGAGACTGATTTTATTTTGACCAAGATAGAAGTGCCATCTATGAAGCAATGCATGCCATCCAAGTGCCCAACCTTCATCTGTAATCTGGCAACACCGCAACGTCCCACGCTGAGCATGACGGGAAATACGGCGCCATGTTGTGTAGGTAGTGAGGGGACGCGGTCACAGTAGCAGCATGGAGCAGAGAGCGAACATTAAATTCTGTGTTAAACTCGGGAAAACTGCAGCTGAGACTGTGAAATTGATGAGACAAGTGTATGGGGATAATTCTTTATCTCGTGCACAGATATTCAGGTGGTATGCACGATTCAAAAGTGGTGTGGAAACGATTGAAGATGAAGCCAGGCCTGGGCGTCCATTTTCTGTTCGTAACGAGGGACTCATTGTGAAAGTGAGAGAACGAATACAAGAAGAACGTTGTGTGACTGTGAGAATGATGGCTGATGAGTTTGGTGTTAACAGGGAGACGATTCGTCAAATCTTGGTGGAAGACCTGGGCAAGAGAAAGGTCGCTTCCCGGTTTGTGCTGCATTCATTGAATGATGATCAAAGACACGAGCGTGTTCAGAACGCAAAAGACATCATTAAAACTGCTCATAGAAATAAAACTTTCTTGAATTCGATTGTAGCAGAGGATGAAACTTGGTGTTTTCGCTATGATCCCACAACTAAACGCCAAAGTGCTGAATGGAAGTCACCAGCATCACCAAAAGGCAAAAAAGTTCGTTTTCAAAAGTCAAAAGTGAAGACAATGCTTGTGTGTTTCTACGACAGCAAGGGAATTATTCACCACCAGTTTGTCCCTCAGGGACAAACTGTCACTGGAAGTTTTTATTTGAGTGTTCTGGAACGCCTATGGAAGAGGATTCGCCGTGTCCGGCCCGAGTACTCAGCACCAGGCAGTTGGTTTCTTCTTCACAACAATGCACCGGTTCACCGGGCAGTTGCTGTACAAGAATTTTTAGCCCAAAAACAAGTGTGCGTGCTCAATCATCCGCCTTACTCCCCTGATTTATCCCCCTGTGATTATTTTCTGTTCCCCAAACTGAAGTTACCATTGAAAGGGCGCCTCTTTGAAGATGTTCCAGACATCCAAGGAGCTGTGACATCGAGTCTTCGGGCCATACCACAAGAAGACATGCAGAGGTCGTTCCAGTCTTTGCTAGATCGTGCCACTCGCTGTATCGATGCAGAAGGGATGTACTTTGAATAAAATACAGATAGTACTCAAGTCTTTTGTTCCAGTTTTATTCTATAACCTCAGTCTCATTATATAATTGTCGGACTGTGTATATTTACACAACAAGGACATGTACTGAATTTTTAACTACATGCTGCATAACCTGTTTTATTTTCCACAAAGTGCCATGTATTTCATAATTTTATCTCTTTTGTTCAAATAATATTCGTTTTGCATAAGGGTGCATAAAATGTAAATGTCCAACCCTGTCAACAAAAGGTTAATGGCAGTTAGGAGGCAATAAATGTGTATATACCCACCCTCATTCTACCAAAAATTTTATACAATTAAATAAGGCTCTTCCCTGTGTAAGAAAGCTGCTCTATTGCAGTCCTATTATGTATATCCATAAAGGAATCATTAAGCAAACACAACTTTCAGCAGCAATGAAAAAATCACCTAACAGCAACAACAATACCAAAATAACAACCAACAACAGTGGCAGCCACCACTGCCGCCACCACCATGGCATTTTACATGACTTTCTACATCTTTCAACCAGCACAGTAGGCCAATATAATTTCATTATAAACCAGTTCCAGAATCAATATGAAACTCTAAATATACTGAAATTAGAATTTAATAAAAGCTGAAACACAACTGCAACCAATCAGAGCAGTTGCCACTCAAATGCATGTACTCATTCACTCCCACCTTTTAGCTCAGTCAATGAAGCATTCTGCATTTTCCCCAGCAGATAGCATCCAACTGATACAAAACTTTCACAAACAAAGATTGTATTGATTTTAGGCTTGCATTCAACATGAGCTCCAAATGAATACATTGTTGTAATTTGTTGAATCATGGCTGCTTGTTGAATACACAGGTTTCGACAGACAGTATACATACATATTCACTCATTCAACCAACGAATGCACTTATAAATAAATTTTCACTATACCCTACATATGTTTCGGCCTTAATTTGGCCATCATCAGGGGTAACTTGCTATGTACACTTCACTTATCACCGTCCATTTGGCACTGTTATTCAACTATTATTTTGTCAGTGTTACTACTTTACACTGGAAGTCACAAGTTATATATATATATATAATAAGGTTTTACAGGTAATTTTCTTGAATTCGTTCGGTGCTTGGCAGCCAAGCAACTAGACAACACAACTACAGGACACAGACTCCTTTATAAGTGACCAGTTGCCAGCAGTTTTTAACAATTTTATAATTTTAACCTCTTAAACTATTCAACAACAAGTTTCAACAACATCAACGATTACAATATACATCAACAACGCAGTGTCATGCAACCACAACCGCTGTACTAGAATATACTTCGGACAAGAAAGCAAGTCATATACACTGTAAAAACTCGAGGACCGTCATTCGCACCTACGCAACGAGACAACACTACAACAGAACACGGACTTCAATATAAACATAACCAACGGTTTTAACAGTTTTAATAGTTTAAATAATTTAATAACAAGTTTTAATAACCTCGACGATCTCAATAGATAATAACGACAAACACCCTACAAAAAGTGCAGTGCTGATATAGTTTGAAAATGAATGGACGTCATATACACCGAACGAATTCAAG
This sequence comes from Reticulitermes speratus, assembly GCA_021186555.1. Classification (NCBI taxonomy): domain Eukaryota; kingdom Metazoa; phylum Arthropoda; class Insecta; order Blattodea; family Rhinotermitidae; genus Reticulitermes; species Reticulitermes speratus. The sequence continues at coordinate 9,396,951 of JAJKFL010000237.1, forward strand.
AAAATTACCTGTAAAACCTTATATATATATATATATATATAAACTTGTGACTTCCAGTGTAAAGTAGTAACACTGACAAAATAACAGTTGAATAACAGTGCCAAATGGACGGTGATAAGTGAAGTGTACATAGCAAGTTACCCCTGATGATGGCCAAATTAAGGCCGAAACATATGTAGGATATAGTGAAAATTTATTTATAAGTGCATTCGTTGGTTGAATGAGTGAATACGTATTAATACTAAGATGCACAGTGAACACAAAGTAAAATTAGACAGTATACATGTTAGCTTCCCTGCTGATACTCTTAGGTACAGGATGTGTTTATACTAACAGTACATTTATTAGCTAACCTGTTGATAGTGGTGTGGTTGTGTTTATACTGACAGTAAATGTGTTAGCATGTCTGTTTGTACTGACCATAAATATGTTAGCTCACCTGTTGGTACTGGTTGTGTTTATACTGACAGTACGTGCATTAGCTCACCTGTTAACACTCATTAGTACTGACTGTGTTTACAAAAATAGTACATTTGTTAGTTCATATGCCGATACACACTACCATCTGTGTTTATACTGACAGTACATATGTTATGTCACCTGCTGGTACTTGATGCATTTTTCCTCTCCCTCTTAGGAACTTTATGGAAAGAAGCTATTGCAGTGGTTTTGGGGCCTACAAAGGTCTGTGGTCTTCGCCTGCTTACTGGGGATGTGGGTGCTGACTGAGGTTTGTCTCCTTTACCAGTTTCATCCAAACCATCTTCCCTGGAACCAAGTCCTTCACGAGGCTGCATGTCACGTAACTTAGAGCGAATACCCTTGTATGCAGTTCGCACATCTTTTCCACGTTCCTTTACCTGTGTGATTGAAAGGCAAAATTTGTTAGAGGAGATATTTAAACAAACTTTTCATTTTAGAGTAGTGACGATGATCAAACAGTGACACACGCCTACAAGGAAATCTGTAACTGTTGTTTATACAGTTATTTTATGACTTTTCCTCAACTATTAAAAATATGTTGCAGAGAACCAGGTATGAGTGAATAATGAATGATGATTCAAGTGAAAGGAAGTGGTTGTGACCCACTTTTAAGGCGCTAACACAGAATTTGCATTGAGGGACTCAAAAAGAGTATAAGCTATCCCAATGCAACCTCATGTGTGACACTCAATTCATTACTTAATCACTGTCTGATATCTGTGGAAAAAGAAAACAGATCTCTGAAATATACTGATCTAAATGAACCATAAATTTTATATCATTGCAACAGAAGACAACTGACACTATTGTATTTACAATATTTACCTAACAGGGATAAATAATTACTGATGTTACATAAAACATGCTGAAGAAGATACAGAATAAGTGTGTACATTTTTAAAGAAAACTCTACTAGAAAGTGGCCAACTAGAAGATTGTGAAGAAGAATAGATGATAATATTAAAATTAATTCTGGGGAAGCAGGTCAAGGGGCAGTAAGTTTGATTGAAATGAAATAGGACTGTCTCATAAGCTTTGGTATTTGTGGGACTAAACTTTTGAGGCTGTGTTACTAGAATTATATCGTTAGCTACCATAAAGTTTGAGAACTTCCACACTTGCCAAACATGCAGGAACTTATGACAATCTCCATCTGTGAGCAGATATTAGACAAGGAATGGACAGAGATTTGTTCTGAAATTTGTACTCAGAGTATAGACAGCATGAGAAGCACCAGTCTTGTTTGGTATAGCAAATTATATTTCCAGCACTTGGTGTACCAGGATGTCACAATTTGAAGAGTGAATGAATACAAAGTTCTGTGTATAACTTGGCAGGATATTCATATAAACTTACAATACATTCAAAGAAGGATATAAGGACTCACCTGTAGTGTCAAAATGGTTTAGGAATTCCTTGGAGGACCCATGAAAGATGAAGTCAATGGCACCTTATAATTACGAGACAATTCTCTGGGTTCTAAAGGTCAACTGACAAAACTGTACATATATGATTGATGAATTCACGAAAATCATTGATGTGGAAGAAGAGCGTGCCACGCCATGGTGCATGATAATCTTAATATACATAATGAGTACGGACACTTTGCTCTATAAAATCTCAGAAATCAGCACACACGAAAGTCAACGATGATCCAGACATTCCCAACACAGCTACGATGGTCAATGAATAAAGGTGCCAGTCTCGATCTACTAACCAAACACCCAGCCCATACTGCAAGTCACCAGCATAATGGCAACACTTAAGGGGGTAACACAGGTAAAGGGATGCAGGGGTGCTTTCAGCATTTCTATGTCCACTGACAGAAATATGTGACAAAAGAAGGGAACTTCTGTGCATGCTGCCAGATATAAGCCCACACAGATGAAGATCACAAACGATTTTGACACTACCATGTACCATGTATAGCAGAATCCCAATTTAAACATCAAGGTAAAGGTAAAGTTCACCCTAGAACAGGCCATGAAGACCCAGAGGGGGAGTAGAGGTATAGCTCTACTCTTTCTTTAACCTCGGCGCTAGATGGGGTGGGTGGTCAACACCATGCCCCAGCCGTTTTACCCCCGGAAAGAGACCTGGTACCCATTGTACAGGAGGCTGGGTGGGCTCCAGGGCTGGTCTGGACGGGAACAGAAAATCTTGCCCCCCAATTTAAACATCATTTGGTTTAAATTTGGAGTGACTCTAATGTTTTTGTAACTGCAATACTAGTTTTGTTTGATTCTGACATGTCACACATTGAAAACTTTTTTTATGTAAGGTATAAAAAGCTTGTCCCCATATGGATTTTAAAAGTGTGGGTTCTACTGTATCTATATGGGTTAAGGTAAATCTGTCCCTGCCCATGACATGAAGGCATAAAGGGGGAGGACAGGTATAGCTCCACTCACTTATAACCTCAGCAAAAGATGGGGGTGAGTGGTCACCTTCATGCCCTTGCCGCTTTACCCCTGAGGAATGAACCCCCAGTACTCATTGAATAGGGACTTGGAACCAATCTGGACATTCTGGAATAATGTATATCCATAGTAGTATTGATTCCAATCCTAAAGTTTCCTCAGTTGGCTGCATGAAAATAAACTGAATATATGTAAACAAAATTTTATTATATGCTTGGAAAACAAGTAGAGCAGAACCCATTTAAGGTCTTCCTGGGAGACGAGCTTTTTGTACCTTAAATCGAGAAAACCTTAAAAGGGGGTTGTGTCAAAATCAAACAGAAAATTACTACTGTGGTTAATACATTATATTTACCATAAATGTATACCCAATACTGCTTTACTTCAATCTGTTTTATATTTATGTTTATATGAAGGAAAAAAATTGAAAAAAAAAAAAATGAAATAAAAATAGAGTTTCACTGCATAAGACATTCTATGAGTATTAGTCCAAAATTTTGCCGTTTCCACGCACATTATGTTCGGATTTGTCTCCACTTCTTCAGTTATCCATAATTTGGAACTTGAGAGTTTTCATCACTTTGTGCTCATGTTCAAAACACTTTACGACACTACTCAGCAACACATGCAATGAAAATCTTCGTCATGTCATAGCAGTGGATGAGACTTTCCAGAAACTAGTTACGTGATACTGACATCTGCCGTTAGCAGTCTGCCTACTGCATAAGTTTCATTATAGACAGCAGTAGTGCAGTCAGCAAATCATAAGGTAGCTTACATCCACAATTCATGATCACCCAGCAACTGTTGTTAGAAACATGCTTAGATGTAAGTGCCTCCTGCCACGTGACATTTTAGCACTGACACTCATGTAAACTCTTGAGAATCTATAGTACACTGCTGTGATAGTTTGCATTTGATTCTAACATCATTTCACTTCCAGTACACATAATCGTGGTGTTATTTATACAGCCCAAGCTCGGAAGTTGTAAATGCAAACCTTAAATCAGGTTCCAAACCAGTGTAGGGACCGAATTTTCATGATTTTAATATGAGAAAACCTAAAATCAAGAAACCTCACATCAAGAAAATTTTACATTACTTATATCGGGTTTTGGGGGGGGGGGGGGGGGCAGAAGAAATGAAACTAAAATGCAGGAAAACCTTTACATTGGGATTCTACTACATGTTCAGAATTTAGTCTGTAATAAGAACACCCTTAAAACATTTTATCAGTTGCAGAACAGAAATGTCTGTCAAAAACAAGCTCATGCTGCAGTCACACTTACAGATTTCACAGCTGACTTCACTGCAGGATTAGCCTGAAATTACAATTACCCATTATATAAGAAGCACATCTACAGAAAAAGCAATGACAATAACAGAACAGAATACAACAAACAAAACAGACTGCCCAACAAAACAATGCAGAATGTGGTAATTATGTTTACTAAAATCCCAGGTACTTTAAGGTTTAAGGTACTAATTATTTTCTGGAAAAATCCATATTTATATGAAGGGTTCCAAAATTGCTTTTCCAAAATTGCCAGTTATCCTGGATGCTTAAAATACAAATTTCAATCATTATTAAACAACCAACTTGTAACTAAAACCCTAAGGTTCGAAACCATTAACATCAGATCCCCACTACTGAATATTTCACCCTGTCCTTAGCCTCTTTTAAAGCCATTTCCAACAAAATAATCTTTCTTCACATCTTTTCAGCTCTATAAATTACTAGAGTCCTTCAGTTGCTAGTCTTCTTTTGGGTTTCTGCACCACGTGGTGGTTGAATGTTCTGAAGTTTCGGAGGAACACAATGCCTCCATCTTCAGAGTGACTGAATCTGGTTCAGGTGGTTGCTAAAGTACAGCTGAACTCGGTTCCAATGACCTTGGTTTGTGTGACAACTCGTTTATAGCATTATACATTTTGTGGTACCAACTAATTCCCCATAAGGCATGTGTTTTTATGCCTTGCTTAGTACAACATACATTAGAGCATCTCCTCGTATATAACGACATTACCAGTCATCATTTCCAACATAATTTTCCAAGAAGTAGACTATTTTGAGAATTCTACCATCTCCTCGTCCTTGAGACGGCAAGCCCTCTATGCTTTCAGGTAACAACATAAATTTCAGGCCTGAAAAATGACAATAGTAACGGTAATTCACATTGTGCATAAAGTTAACAGGAGACTGGTAGTGATAACACGGCTACAGTCACGAATAAAAGGAACATTTTGAGTGTCGAAGGAAAAGTTAAAGTAATACAACAAATAAAAAATGGAAAAAAAGAAAGCTGACGTGTGTCGGGAATTTGGTCTTGGAAATTCTACGATCCAAATGATTTAGAAAAGCAGAACCAAAATTATTAGTGCATTTGAACAAAATCGATTGAGAATAAAGTGATTTCGAAAGCCTGAACGAAGTGACATCGATGAGGCACTGCTAAGTGGTTTAAGCAAGAGAGACGTCACAACGTCCCAGTGAGTGGTCCTATTCTCATGATAATTTTTGATCTTCTTTAATTTTAATGTTAAGTTAATGTATATTTTAGCGTAAACCTGTATGGAAATTTACAATTATATAAGCGTAATTTTTACTATTTCTAAATTCTAATTGTAATTTAAATTTGAAATAGATCATAGCATTAACATTATGGAATGTGCCTACAGGCCTGTATTTTACCTTGAAATATTTTTCCTTCACTTCTACCAAACACCTCGCTTAGAGCGACAGTCATTTATAACAACACAATTTATTCAGTCACTTTGATGACATTATAACCGAGTTTGTATTTGGACAGGAGGAATATTTCAGTTATATGGGAAGGTTGGAGAAAATATGGGCCAATCTTCCATTTCCATAGCTCTGACTGGCCAAATTTCCTCCATCATTCCCATACAGTTGACACATTCCTTCTTTCCAACTTCTACTTCAGCATCCATCTGAACCAGACTGTCACCCTGAAGATGGAGGCAGTACATTCCTCCGAAATATCTGAACATTCAAGCACTACACGGTGAAGAAACCCAAAAGAAGACCAGCAACTGATCAACACCTGCAATGAAAAGCTCAGACTCTGTTAAATTCCATGATATATACAGTGAAACCTCTATCCATCGTTCCCGTTACCGTCGTTGGCCCGCATGTATCGTCTGCCTTATTTGGTCCCGAAATTAGCCCCATATAAATAACACTATTTTTTCCCGCCTCCATTGTTCCTCGAACTGTCGTTTTCCCGCACCAATAGTTCAAAAAGCACGGTCCTGACGCAACATTTTCCCGCACTGATCGTTTTTTTTTTAAATTTGAAGCGATGGTTTAGTGCGCTGTGCGTGCATTGCTTTCTTAGTGCCACCTGGATTGGCTCCATCAAAAAGTATGGAGTGCATTCGGTACTCTTTGCTCTCCATCCTTTTCTTTGGACTAGATGAAGACTTGGCAACTCTGTTGTGGAGCTTTACTTCATTGCAAGTGGTTCTGTGCGTTCTGGTGTGCTTCATAGTTTCATACGTTACCCTGGTTTAATCATTGCCATCCTTTATTATCCTTTTCCTATAATATTTTATTTCTGTTATTAATTCATTCCTGTTTTTATTACTTCATTATATTTTATTCCTGCTATTTATTTTGAAATCCGTGGACCATGTCCCAACCTAAAAAGCAAGTGAGAACTCTGCACGAGCGATTGAAAATAGTAGAAGAGGTGGAGAAGAATCCTGGAGAGAAACGTGTCGACATTGCCAAACGCCTTGGGTTGGCTCCAAGCACACTAAACTCCATATTCGCAAAGAAGGACGAAATCCGAGAGCAGGCAGAAAAATGTGGTAATGCCAGTAAGAAGAGGAAAATAGGTAGGGATTCGACATTCGCCGAGTTGGAAAGAGTACTCTTCTCGTGGTACCAGCAGGCAAGGGCGTCGAATATCCCAATTGATGGAACCATTCTTCGTGGAAAAGCGAAGATGATTGCAGCGCAGCTGAATATAGAAAATTTCACTGCATCCAACGGCTGGATAGCGAGGTTTAAGGACCAGCATGGCCTAGTATGCAAGAAGTTAGTCGGAGAAAGTGCGGCAGTGGACAGCGAAAGCACGGAAGTGTGGCTGGAAAGACTGCCATCTTTGTTGGAGGGCTACGAACGTGATATTTACAACGCGGATGAGACGGGGCTCTTCTACAACGTGCTTTCTGATAGAACCTTGGCTCTCAAAGGAGAGTCTTGTCATGGAGGGAAAAACTGTAAAGACAGACTTACTGTTTTACTTTGTGTTAACAGTGATGGAACTGACAAACAAGTGCCGATTGTTATCTCCGAAACCGCGATGTTTCAAGAATGTAAAAAAAATTACCCACCAAGTACCACGCGAACAATAAAGCGTGGATGACCACAGACATTTTTTCTTCATTTCTGCGTTCATTAGACGCAAGTATGGGTGCACAAAACAGGAACATTCTCCTCTTTGTGGACAATTGTGCCGCACATCCAAAGGATACATCATTTCTAAGAAATGTAAAAGTCATACGGTACCCGGCAAATTGTACAAGTGTGCTCCAGCCCCTTGATTTAGGGGTAATAAAGTGTTATAAGCAGCTTTATAGAAAACGCCTCGTGCAAACAGCTGTTTGCTTAATGGATGCAGGCAAAGATACGAAAAAGAAGATAAACGTGTTGGAAGCTTTGCACTACACTGTGGCAGCCTTGCAACAAGTAACCCAGCATACAATCGAAAATTGTTTTCGGAAAGCTGGTTACGTGCAGGGACAATCTTCAGGCGATAGTGACGTGTATTGACCAACGATGAAGACGATTTCCGCCAAGACTGGGAAAAGTTCAGTGGCGTGAACAAAGATAAATTCGAGGACTACGTCTCTGTGGACAGTCACGTGGCAACCTGTGGTGTAGAAACAGTGCAGGAGCTGTGCGTGAGCCTCGTGGCGTCCGGGAGTGTGGAGCGGGAAGGAGAAGAAGCTGGCGAACCCGAAGTTGTGCCGAGCTTTGTTGAGACGCATGAAGCGCTGATAAAGTAAGATCTTTCTTTTATGCGCACAGCACGAATGACAGTGATCGTGAGAGTGTTCTAGGCCTTGAAAAATCGTACTTTGAATTGAGGAGGAGTAAAGTTTGCTCAAAACAAACGTCAATGAAAGATTTTCTCAGCAAGAAGTAATAATTATCATTAAATTGTTCTTATCTATAATTTTTAATGGTTTCCCGGTACTATCATTTCCCGTATGTATCGTTCAAATTTTCCGGTCCCCTGAAAAACGATGGATAGAGGTTTCACTGTATATCCATCATCCCTGCTTATTTAACCCTCTTGGGTTTGATCAGATAAACTCTTCAAAGCAAAGGACATTATACAACAAACAACTGGTAAAACTGATTTTTTATACCTTAATCTGTAACGTTTCATAACAGGATATTCACAGGATATCTTACTTTGTTTTCTCAGAATCATTTTTGAGAGATGAAATAAAGAAGCCACCTTTCCAGAAATTATGCAGAATTTCACAATAGTGTGAGGTGACGAAATTCAGTTGACCCTTTGCAGGTGGATACAAGTCAATTGCTGTATGTATATCAGCACCATGCCCTTTAAAATGTTAATGAATTCTGGTATATTTGTATTGTTTGTTTCTTCAAAACAATACTGCATGAATATGTGTTAATTGAAACACTGTTGTATTAACAGCCCATATTGATAAGATTAATGTGTATTAATTAGTGATTCAATGGTCTTCTATCTTCCTGACAATTTTGTTGTGATGGTATTCATTTAACTGTGATTATTCCTTACAAACAATCAGAGACATGCGTGTAGAAGTTTCAAGTCTTTCGGGACACGCTTAGAAAAGTAACAATAATTAGTATATAGGACATAACAGATTCCTATCTGCAATAAAAAGGATTAAAAAAATGAGCAGGAAAATATGGGTTCTAAAATTTTACAAAGTTGTAGATAAGCATAAAATTCACACAAGGTGTTTCTTGAATTCATGTAAACAGAGGAACAAACAATGCAGGTGAAAATATTCCTAAAGGCAACAAAGGAACACAGACAGTAAATAGAAAAGTGCCCATGTTTCTTTACCTTGTTTTTGACAGTTTTTAAGAATGCACTGCCTTCCTTTCGCATAGTGTATGTCCACTCCTTGTACTGTTGCTTCAATTTGGAGCTTGACTTCTCTGAATAGTTACAAGCTTCCAATTCAAACTCATCAGAAAATCCAAGTCCATTATTCAGCATTTCAAGCCTTTCTTCAATAAACTGTAAAATAATCAATCATATATTACTGGTTGAAACAAAGGTATTGCCAATAAATATATAAAGTAGCGTTTCTGAAACTGAGGTTTACCAGAAATAGCTTTCTAATTGCAATTTTTCTGTGCATCAATTTTAAGGAAAAACACTGTGAATTCAGGACACTAACTGTATAAATATCTGCAGCATGCAAAAACAAAGTCACTGAGATAAGGATCATGAATGCTTTGCGATTTCAGTTTTTGAAAGATCAGACTGAATACATGCGATGACGTTTTGAGTTTTGTTACCAAAACAGCTCACCTGCTGGAAGATCTGCAGCTGCAGCATTTTACGTAGAAAAGGCTGCATACTTGACGGACGGGATTCAATGAAAGCATCAGGACTGAACGTGATTTTCTGACCCAAATGGAACTTCAGAGCATCTCGGTATCCTCCAATCAGTTGGACTAGTGCTCGAAGAAATGCTCGAGATACTCCATCTCCCAAAAGGGCAGCACGATTTCGAAGCTGGCGTCTCAAGGAATTCACCTAGTAAGAATTTCACTGAATTAAGAAAGGCAGAATAGATAAACATGAAGTAATGGTAACAGAACATACTTCTCTTCAAATGTCTCAAGCTAAACAATGAGGGGCACAAGAAATATGAGTAAGAATACCCACTGCTGTAAAAACATGAACCTTGTGAACATTGTACAAAGCTATTTTTGGGCTGTTTCTAGGTACTCTGTTCACCAAGAAATTATCTAGTGTCATGAAATGTATAAAACCTAAGGTTCAACGTTATCATAAATTCCCACTACTGGTTGTCATCCTCAGCCACATCAGTGTCATTAACAAAGAACACAAAACATGGACAAAATACAATTTGACATGCAGAACTGATCTAATGGCTAAGAAGAGATTAACAGAGACCAAGTAAGAGAATAGGAATTAAATGATAACTTCACAAGCATCTATGGCATACAGAAAAATAACCAACTGTAAAGAAATTAATGTGATACACACAGGCTGATCAAAAATATCTGGGACAGATTTTTTTTATAAAGAAACTGCTAACAGTATAAAAGTCACAACTCTGTAGGATATTTCACATCTTCTGACACCACATACCAGAGTAGCAGGTGGCAAGGTTAACTCAATCTTGAATGAGGTGATCTACAATGTAAGCGTGTTTTTTCCATCACTCTGTGAAATGGATGTATGGGAAGGAGCTATGTTTTTGCATTAAATTCCACTTGAAACTTTATAAATCAGCAACAGAATTGTACATCATCCACCTTACTTACCAGACTTGGACCCCAGTGACTTCTTCTTCTTGTTTCCAAAGCTAAGACCACCCTGAAGGGAAAACAATTTCAAGACAATGCAGAGATACAATTGAATACAACACGGCAACTGCAGGCCTACCACACATGCACTGAAAAGTGGAGAGACTGCTAGCACCACTGCATACAATCTGGAGGATCATACTTTCAAGAAAATAACTCAGAGAAGCTTGTAAGTGCTTTAGTTTTCCTACAATACATTCTGGCCCAGACACTTCTGATCAGCCCTTTTAAAAATACTCACTACATCTGGAGGAAGACTCTCCAGGTCTTGGAATGGAGTCTCAAGCTTGTTGCTGTCTGCATCCAAAACCACAACATCTCCAAGATCAGCCCTCCTCACACGCTGCAAATAAAGAAATCTGTACTTCATTTTACTGCAGTAGTTTAGCACAAATTCCAGGCATTTTTAAACTAAAACAAAGCCTTTTCTATAGCAAATCCAGAAAACACTCCAATGACGATCATGTGCAATCATATATTGTTGCCATGTTTAATCACTTTTTTACAAAACTCGCGCTAAAGGTTCATAAGCATTTTGACACATTCCTTCTGACTTTGTGAGGCAATGCATTTAAATTTATATTGCTTTAATTACCAGTATGTTAAAAACACAATATAATAATGACAGTCATAAATACATCTGTTTATTTCATACCAACAAAACATTCGAATGAAGGAAATGTTCAGCAATGAATAAGGTAGCACTTCACTATCAAAGAAATGTTGAACATTAAACAGAAAATACACCAATTACCTCAGGGCATTTAGAAAACAAGTGCTGGAAAGAATTTATGAAGCTTATTTCCCTTTGATTGTCTGAGGCTAAGAGGGATTTGTCATGAAAAATTTAAGGACCCTACATTTCTTTACAAATCTGGTACAGTCAAGTTGCATACTGTTCAAAGTTTCAAGAAAATTTATCAATATAGTCAAGAGTTACTGGCAGGAAAGGCAAACACATGGGCATTATAATGACATAAAGGTGTATTTCCTCGAAAGCAGTCTCAAAAACATACCATTTACTGTTTAGAAACAATTACTTCTACTGAATGTGAAGGCATTAAAAAAATTCAGATCTATGGACCAAAATTTCCAGCGTAACTTTTCCCCTGCCAAATGGCCACAATCAGGAATTTCCACAATGATTAAGGATCAAATACTTGGTCTCATGATTTATGTCAGAATAATTACTCTTGTACTTTCAACTGTTTGTCAGAAATGACTCCTACATATACTCACACACTAACAGAGAATAGTTCAGACAACCTATATAAGAATCACACAAACAGACTTTCATCTGAGTTTAAATGTGTTGTTTCAGTACAAACAGTTCTACTTCTACTTTCAGAATCAATTTAAAAATGCATATTTCAATAATACCTGATATATGACCTCCGGAACTCCAATAAGGTAAGGCATGGGTGCAAGCAAATAGTCCATAAGAGCCATTGGTAATACTGGAATGAAGATATGTTGCCAATTCATAGGATAGATAACAGAATTTGCAGACTGAACACAGGCACTCAGACGATACAGTTTCTTTGAAGTGAAAATTATACGTCGCTCATACAACATAGATGCAAAAATAATCATCATATTATGCGCATCAACAGCATTGTAATACTCGGTAAGGTTGCGCTGAAAAGAAAAACAAAAAAACCTTAACAATTGGTTGCATGAATATAACATAATCTTGTAAAATTTTTCATCGTCACATAAACTTAGTACAATAGTAATAAACAATAATAAAATCCCGACACAAGAAGCATACCAAAATGTCGTCACTCATCTACTGAATGCCTTTAATAATAACTGTTTGTAAATTACAGGATATCATAATTTTGTATCTCCACACCGACCTATCATGTGTGTAACTGCCAAGCTAACTGAACATACTTCTTATTGAAAAGAAAAAGGCAGAAACTGATATGTGTATTAAATTGTCATAAAATGATGGCTGAATTAGTATGGAAACAAACATTGTCACAAAAGCTACAGAAAGAATATAAGAACCATTTAAACACCTATTAACTACCTGGACGGTTCAGTATTTTAACTGCACACTTAAAGCATATGACATACGATCACCTAAAGTTTCAAAATAACAACTTCAAGGTAATCAAATGATTCTTATTAAAATTAACTTTACTTACATTTTCAGGGATGCTGGGCAACTGAAACTGGTTTGGGCATGGACACACAAAGTTCTACAAAAAAAAAGTGTAGCAAAGTCAGCAACTTTTTTACAGTGAACACAAACCTTTAAATATTCAGACATTTTAGAATGTGCAGTTCAGTTGTGACGTGATTAATTCTGTCAGAATCTAATGGCTACAAAAATGTACTGCCACATGTGGTGCAAATGGCAAGTGGGTCAGAGCGATTTCTGGAGCTGCTGACGTGATCCAGTATTCAGCAAGGTCAGGAATCATGCCACACGGGTATACATCATATCACAGGAAATACGGTAATACTTTAGCAGATTAATACAATAAATTACATATGCAACTGTTAATCAGAACCAAGACACTTTTTAATCATACCTCTCATGCTTCATAAATATTTCCAGAGAAGTTTTATATGGACATAAAAAAGTTGCTTTTTTTATTAAGCACTATGCACTGAAGTGCAGTCTTACTGAGGAAAGCTTCTAGCTTTTGAAAGTACACACCAGATGGGCTATTTCCAACCCCAAGAACAAAAAACCCCTATGTCCAGTGCATGGGCGTTAAAATGAAAGTTTCTTTACAAAATTTAGTAAGGATCACAGATGCAAAATGATTCAAAATCTGTAAAAGAATTCAGGTGTTCCAAACATCACATATAATGAGCTTCATTTATGTGTCCAATAGACAGACTGTACAAAAATAATGCACATACATCTCGGCCATCATTGAAAGGCACCTGAAGTGTTCTACCCGGGTCTGGAACACTGCTGTGATACACAGCCTCCAGAAACCTCCTCAGCTCATCTGACTTGGAATTCTGGTTTATTTCTGATATGTGGTTTAGTAATCTGTAATCACAGAACAGGAAAACTGATTGTCTGGTACAGGGTCTTGCATGAACACATTACAGCTATTCAACTAGACAAGAAATTAAATATGAGAATATCCTCAGTAAAAACCTCTGTTTCCTAAGTGGTCTCTTCCCATGATAGATTCCACCTAAAATATATATCAATTTCTGTTTACCTCATGCAACATCCAATCCTTATTGATGTGGTCATCCTAGTACTACATGAACGTAAAAATAGTAAATCATCCCAAAATATAATATTATTATGTTGTTACCTCTTCATTCTTTTGTCCAAATATTATCTTCAACATTTTGCTCTTGAAAGTCTCAACCCTCTCTTTCAATCAGAATGACACCCCAGATTTCACAGCCACATAAAGAGTAAGATAAAATGATACCAGTACCTAAATGCACACTACAATTCCAAAAACATGGCATGTACCAGCTTTCTTCTTCTATGAAACATCATTGCAATACTGATAACTATTCACAGCATACCATTTGAGGACTGAGACTCACTTATAAAATGACTCATGCCATGGCAGATAGCTCAGCAACACAAGGGCTGTTTCAGTTTTTGGATCATGTCGGCAGAAACCAAAAGTCCATTTGGAATCAATACTTGTCAGCACAAAGGAGTAATGCTGAATAATGGTGCTGAAATTAAGCAAACAGTAACTTGCTACAACTTTATTGCTAATGAATACCATGAAGAAAAGATCTGATTAACATACATATACATTAACAAACTAATACAAGTATTTCAATATAGTCTTCTCGGGCGCACAGCCGCGTCAATTCGTTTGAATACAACGTTTCGGGGACTAGCTCCGTCCCCATCCTCAGGCAAAACTGATTTAACATACAACTCGTCTGTCCCGTGTTTTTCTACTCAGCACAGCCTGGCAGCCTGCAATACGTCAGATAAGGACCTCGCAGCGAGGCGTGGGGGCACAACAGTCAACAGCCCGCCCACCAACTTAACTGTTTGTGGGCTCTACAAAACCGGTCTGATTCTCCCTGCCGCGGCAGGTAGAAAAACACGGGACAGACGAGTTGTATGTTAAATCAGTTTTGCCTGAGGATGGGGACGGAGCTAGTCCCCGAAACGTTGTATTCAAACGAATTGACGCGGCTGTGCGCCCGAGAAGACTATATTGAATCATGTCGCCACGAAAGTTTTAAAACTTATATAATACAAGTATGCATGCAAATATAACTTCTCAACCTTTGCTTCAATGTGTACCTTGCTGCTGGCTTTATAACAAGCACCACCACATGTTGTTGTCTTTGTTAACTTTGCTAAAGTCCTCAGACACCATTCTATGAATTTTCGATCATGAATTAAATAAGACAAAATCAGCCATCCATAACTTACGTGGCCATACCAGCCCAAAAGATGTGGGGGACTCTTTTTTTACTGAGCAACTTTACATTAATTCTCCACATAATTTATGACACTGTAATTGGACAAGTATCACTTAGTACAGCTTGTATGTTACAAGTACAACTTTAATGCAAATTTAGGAATTTTAGCCATTACGGAGAATATTCATTTTCAGTACAAATATAAAACAAGCTAAGTTTCATATTTCACTTCAGAATACCCCTCAAAGGCCTAAAGCCCTCCACTGTATGAGTGGAAAATTTATATATATGTACTCTTGAAAATATCATAACTGATCAGTGTTAATGAAAAAGGCTTCAACAAAGAAGTCAATTCTGCCATATCATAGTAGTATTTTCCTGCACATTACATACTATAACACATTTGCTGTTAAATGTGTTCAATTTACTATACCAACTAAATGCACATTATTAGTTACATATAATTGTTAAGTACGTAGCTATGACATGTTTCAGTGCAAGCATACCATCTTCGGGGAGTGCAATATGCCAGGTTTTAAACCAATTACCAGTGATTAGCTATTATTTATAAGGTTCCACAGTCTGTATTAGGCCTACCACAGACTGTGGTATAATAATTGAATACATTGATATAAAAATGCACAGATTGGACAACCCAAAAACATTTGCCTTTGTTGCTTCATATACTTGAAGCTAAACAATTACATTCTAAAAGCAGTGCCCTGCGATCCTGGGAAGCAAAAATTCAGACTTACAAATGCAGTTTTATGAAAATATGAGGTTGATGAGACTTACTTCGGAAAGTCACATGGATATGCAAACTTAGGAACAGATTTCAAGACCTCCTCATCTCTGTAGCTATCTGGAAACTTCTGAATGATCCATGCTTCTTCGTCAGGTGACTGCTGTCCAACAATTTCACAGAAGCACTGGAACAAGTGCTTTACATTGTCCCTGAAAGGAGGAGTATTTTAGTATGCAAACATTTTTCCCCTTTGGGAAGAAATTTAGACCCAGATCAGAGTAATTTCATACTGTCCCTAAAATAAGTACCATTTTAGTACACTCCTGTTTACAGCCAAATTTTGAGCAATCACAGCTTCATACTTTCTGGTTTATAACAATTACTTACCTTACTATCTATATCTGTACAAGTTTCTAACTTCAGTAGGGGAATATGAAAGTAAATACCCACCATTACAATTACATACCGTATTCGTGATCCCATTTTTGTGCCAAAATGGACGACGACCCGTTCATTTTCGGTATTAGTTTGTAATTAGTTATATTCCTGCTACATCACACTTCTGTCACGCAAGAGACATCTCACACGCACTACACTGGGGTGTAACATGTACCAGGACCACCAGCGCGACCAGCAACTCCACGGACCACAGATTACAACTTCATAGAGAATTCCGTGGCAACGTTCGTCGACTACATCGCCATCTGCGGAGGGTCCCTGCATGGCTAAGTGGCTTTGGGTAAAGAAGGCTCCTAGTTATACTTATGGGAACTATGCACCATGACGTTGATAACGCAGCTTGTTACCATACCATACCATAACCTCACCACGCCCCCCCCCCAAATTAATTACACCACTCAGAACCTTAGCAAACTTCGAAATTATATTATTTATTAGAAACCAACTACATACCCTTATTAGGCAATACATAACATTATTTTACATTATATTTTCTCCGACATGTTTCGGCTCATGCCGAGCCGTCATAAGCACAGATCATCTAATATGGATCATCAGGGAGACAAAATATATGGACCATGCATGATACGTGAGTGTACAATCACACTACAGAGCGCAACTCATGCACCTCTCCATGTACACGACACAGGAAACTCCCGGGAAAGAGAACCGGTACAAGAGGCTGGGTGGGCCCCACGGCCGGTCTGGACGGGTGCGGAAAATCTCGTCTCCACCGGGATTCGATCACCGGATCGTCCAGCCCGTAGCGAGTCGCTATACCGACTACGCTATGGGCAGGGTCGTCCTCGTTTATCACCTGAAGTTTTTCTGCTATACTTCTTCTTCAGAATGGCATCTCTAGTAAGTCCTGAATCACAGTTTTTTCAAACTTGCACACATTCAGTCTTCAGAGGAAGGGTTACCAAAAAATAACATTATTTAAAATTATTTTTATACATCACTCTGCTGCAATCTTATCAAACCCTACAACGCAAACAACTACGCCACAAGCCAGAAGGTCGCGGGTTCGAATCCCGATGGTGTCATTGGAATTTTTCATTGACCTAATCCTTCCGGCTGCACTATGGCCCTGGGTCGACTCAGCCTCTAACAGAAATGAGTACCAGGAAGATTTCCTGGGGTGTAAAGGCGGCCGGTGCGTATGGCTGACAACCTTACCACCTGCATGTGACAACCGTCTGGAAATCTGGGAGCCTCAACCTTCTGGAATCCTCAGGGCCTGTCCAGGCCTGTAATGGGATGGCTTTACCTTTACCTTTACAACACAAACAAAAATTCACTTTGTCTGTACTTCAGCGATCCCTTGGCAGAGAACTAAGATCGTACAATACGTTCGTGGAAAAAACCCCTTCCGTCAAACTCCAATGGGGTGTTTCAATACAATAAACATGAATGAATTCCACAAAAATGTATAGTTGCAGTACATTATGGTATTGTATCACAGGTCGTACCGCACTTGTAATGCAAGACCTCGATCCTGCTGTAAAAGCAGCCATATTTTTAGAACTCTTCGCACCAGCGTTTCGTGCTGACACAACATTCCCATTTCTCTTTACCTTTTCAAATGATATTGTTACGTATTCATGGAGACTGACGTCCTAATATTATGAAGAATTTTATCGTCTCCTTCTATCACAGAAAATCAATCATGCACCAAAAAGACACAATAAACGAGGAACATAAAATAATAAAAAATAAATATATTCTTAATAATACACAAAGAGCGATTTGAGGTTTCAACCGAGTGATTATTGAGGAACCATAACTTCTGGGTTCTTGCGTCGTGTGGCTGGGTAATTCCTTCCCGACGATTCGAAGAAACGTACCGCCTTCATTTTCAGGGTTATAATTGAATTCACGGACTCATAACCCTGAACATTGTCGACTTCGACTCGTCGGGAAGAAATTACCCAACCACACGGCGCAACAACCCTGAATATCAGGTTCCTCAATACGAAAACTAATTTTCACTAATAAAATTCTTCAGCCCTGTGTAATTGCCAGTAAGTAATGCGGAAGCCTAATACAGAAATATATTAGTGCGACGTGCAGAATCACTCTACTGCAGTGTTCTCAGCCGTCTATTTCGCTGTAGTCTTATCTCTCTCTCGCTTGGCCGTATGGCTGTGCTATGGGCCGCATGTCTGGGGGAGAGGAAGTGAGTGTAAATGGAAGTTGTTGAGAAAGAAACAACACTGCGTTCTCTCTCTCTCTCTTTTTCCACCACACACAACACACACACACCAACACACACACAACACATACACACACCGGGCGCGCGCGCCGCTTCAAACCGCAAGGTATGGCAGCAAGTACTCCGCAACTCTAGCCTTTTAGCAGATGCGCTATACAAATTGTATGCAACGCGATGTAATAATTTGCGGAAAAAAGTTCCACAAGTTTTCAACTCTTTTTCAACAGAGAAAGGAAGTCACTTCATCCATTTCAGTGGTATGGGAGTCACAATGCTAGCCATACTGGAGAAATCGCTACTGGTTTCAATTCTAATTAAGTTAATTCATGGGCAAGGCTTTGAAACCGCTCCAAATCTGTGAATTTATGTACAAGGCCCATAAACTCTCTAGTTCTAGCACGATCCTGTGTGCAGAAAACGACTGGCAGGTAACGTGAGTCTACGAGGTCGGAGACAATTTTATCTGAAAATCGGCCATTCTGATGAATGAAACTATCGAATACATCGCCACACAAAAATTCGGAAATTTGAACTCCATAGATTGGATGTTTACATTTCAAATCACCTGCCAGAAACGACTTACAGCTAATGCTTAAGAACTGAATCATATCTGCATCGCCTTAAGTGTGTAAAGAGCTGCAGGTAAAATGTTGCTACTTCCGCTTGACGTCCAGACACCTGTTACTGCTACAGACACAAGGGGAAGTAGGACAGCATGGTAATGGGGCGTGCATTTTGTAACTGCATCGGCAGTTCCGCATTTTCTGTCAGGGACGCAGCCAGTCCAATAAACGTAGTGTTTTGGAAAACTAGTAAATAAACTCTTGGAGGGTGGGGGAACCCAGATGTGTCTCTCAGAGCAGAGTCACATCTATTTACTACACTTGTAGCTCTTTACTTAGCTCTTGGGGTCGATTTTCACTGTCATTTTTTTAACAGCTACGACTTAGAAAAGTGACATATGAAATCTAATGGACATTGTGTTTTATGATGCCTATATTCGTAACAATTTGGTAATGGCGAACATTTTGTCTTCTGATGCAGCATCATTTAGCGCTATCATAATCTGCTGTATTATCATTCAAGTACGAACTAGAAGCCTCAACTGAACGAAATGTGTTTATATCGGAATGATACTTCCACATGAGGTTGGGTGGGCGTGAGGTTGATGCTGCCAGCAACTGGACGTTGGAGCGTCGTTACTTTTATTCGGGCACTCTATATGCACAGGACTGACTCCATACCACAAACAATGGTGAGGTTGCTCGCAGTTCTCTAAGACATATCAGAATTTGATAGTTGTACCATTGCGTTAAGATCATTCTTAGTTCCGTAAGCCTCAACTTCATTAATTGGCATATATTGGTGCATAGTGTACGATATTTCAAAGGCGGGGAAATGCTATTTTCGACGGAAAGAAAAACCGAGTCTACCTTCTAGTAGCTGGTGACTGTTCCTAGCTTCACTGCAGTCAGAATGTGCACAAAGATAATGTGCTTATCAGCTTCGATATCCTGCCAGTCCGTCTGTCCTCATAAAAAATTCTGAAGAATCGGTAAAGCGATTTTCAGAAAAAATTGATATTTTGAGTTTCACTACCATTTCTGGACACATCACAATCATAGCCACGAGCGGATGAAAATAACGGATATTTGTACTATAACTACCTACTTTCCTTGCGCACCTTAGGTTAACTGGCCACTTATCAATCAGAGGGAAAAATATCCCGAACGAAAGTTTTAGAGAAAAATGAATTACATGTTATGCCCAACACGACACTCATAATAAAAGTGTAAAGTCGTGGTAATTTTAACGTAACTAAATGAGTCCTGAACTGAGTGCGTATATTGCCTTTGTTTTCAGACCTAAATATGATGGAAAACACTATAGAAGCTTAGCTTGCCATATTACATTCAACCACCTCATTGCTTCAGTCTCTGAAATGTTACTTTCTTATAACTTCCATAACTTTGCATCTGTATGTATCGTGTGCTGATAACACGATGCAGGGTATGCCATCGGACAAAAGGGACGCTATGCCTGTGTATGCTAGTTGGTATAGCGATTCGCGACGGCTGGACGTCGGGTTCGACCCGTAAGGCGAGATTTCCTACATCCAAACGGCCCCAGCCACCCAGCCTCCTGCACAATGGGTACCGAGTCTCTTTCCAGATGTAAAGCAGCCGGGGCGTGACGTTAACCACCCACTCCATCTAACGCGGGGGTTAAAGAAAGAGTAGAGCTAGCTATACCTCTACTCCCGCTCTGGGCCTGCATTGTCTATTATAGTAATATAAATATAATATAGTAATAGCAATATAAACCAGTGGTGTTGTTTTGAAGTTATCAACGTCGAGTGGTTTCAGGAAGCGGCCATATAACAGTCCCTAGGATTTTGGGTGTGAACATACCCAACAGTTTTCCCGCAAATTTCTGTACGCAGGCTTTGTGTCCACCATTCTAACAATATGCCCAGTTACACGACAGTCAGAGAGCAGAATTTAATTTCAAATGATCTCTCTTTTGCAGATAATGGTTGTGTGTGAATACATTCACATTTTCGTTTACTATTACTACTACTACTACTACTACTACTACTATACAACTATTACTACTATCTTGGACAATGCTGATGATGAAAATCTTTTATTTCGTAAAGGGGAGAGGTGGGTCAAATAAGGCGTTCTGTACCCTGATTTCAGGCTTCCGCCGCGATGTTGATGAGATATGCGCTCTTCTGGGATATTACGCGGCGTGACTGTTTTGATTTCTTCTTCTTCTCAGTTATTTATTTTTATTTTTAATATTTACTGTTGGTTTATTTGTATTTCATTTATTTAGCTTATGTTTATATTTTCCTCCTTTATTGTTACTCTATTCCATGTATGGTTTTTCCAGCTATCATAGCTGATTGCATTCTCGGTACCCCTAGCTCCCTTACGTTGTCTCTATCCACCTCTCTCTCTCTCTCTACCTGGTTCTACCCTATTGGCTGTCATCACACCAACTGATTGCTACCCCGGCGTACTTTCCATGATCTACGTTACAGGTTGCTGGCTTTCTCTCTTTCCTACTCGGACTCTTGATGCGTGAAGATGGGACCGATACGTTGTCCCGAAACGTCGGTAAACAATTACCACACGACGCCGCGTAATATCCCATTAGAGCGCATATCTCAAGGCATTCTGTACCCTTCTGCTACACCTAACCTCCAGTTCAGGCTTTGTCACTGACTAGCAGATACAAATCTTCTGGGTTGTTACACTTTTGTCCTTTGGGTTTTGGTTCCCAAATTTTCAGAGCATTGTATAGCATCTCCATCTTCAAAGTCAGTTGGACTATTTGATCCTGAAGATGAAAGCGCTATGATGTATCAAAATGTTGGGACCTGTAACCCCAACAACACTGTGTAACATCCCAGAAGACTGAATCATCAGTAGTTCACCATGTTACCGACTGATATTTAAATCTACTTTGCCAGGTTCCTCACAGGAGCAGTTTAACAAAAACGCACCATATTTGGAATGTGACATCATTTCCTGCTACAATTTCCTTCAGTTAACACTGAGCTACTGTCTATACTGTTAATCTGTGACCTACACCTACAGCATACCAAACAAGGATATACGAGTAAAATACCAACAGTAATATGGCCAAGATACACTAAGCAAACATGAGAAGCACAGTCACATGAGAAGAAAGCAAGGATATCACACTTAATTTCTATACTTCTTCAGTTTGAATGTGTACCAACAAAATATTTCCTAAATGTCATATTTGTAGTAAATTAGGAAAGAAAAAATTGACACAAACCTGTTGCGACTCACATTGTATGGATAGATGAAATGCCTGTACTATTATAGAATGTTCGAAGTTTTTACTGTGTAAGTAGCGATACTGTAATACAATTTTTTACAAAGTGCCTCGGACTACTGAATTTTTGAAGTTCCATCAGTCATTCTATGACCATCATAATAAACATTTCGGATGCATGCTTAATAGAGACTGAAATTTCTTCACTTATGCCAAATATTGTTCAATTCAGCAAGGTCACCATTCTTATCCATCACAAATTCATTTCTAACCTGACCCATGATCAGTGCCCATTGACAGGCTTCGCTAAACTGAACAATGAGATCATGCCCCAAATGACATTTACGAAGTCCAATTTATGACACCGGCAAGTTACTTAACCTTCCTTTTTTTTTTACATACCTTCTGGTCCACAGACTGTTTCATAACATTTCATTTTTGTGGTACGTGTGCAAATATTGTGATCAGCACTAATGCAGGACATAAACAAATGCCTACGCAAACTCCAACTGCTCTGCTGTGGAAACAGTGATGTCAGTTTGAATGTTGATCTCAACAGAGTGCATAATACACAGCCCAACAATTATATAATGAGACTGAGGTTATAGAATAAAACTGGAACAAAAGACTTGAGTACTATCTGTATTTTATTCAAAGTACATCCCTTCTGCATCGATACAGCGAGTGGCACGATCTAGCAAAGACTGGAACGACCTCTGCACGTCTTCTTGTGGTATGGCCCGAAGACTCGATGTCACAGCTCCTTGGATGTCTTGAACATCTTCAAAGAGGCGCCCTTTCAATGGTAACTTCAGTTTGGGGAACAGAAAATAATCACAGGGGGATAAATCAGGGGAGTAGGGCGGATGATTGAGCACGCACACTTGTTTTCGGGCTAAAAATTCTTGTACAGCAACTGCCCGGTGAACCGGTGCATTGTCGTGAAGAAGAAACCAACTGCCTGGTGCTGAGTACTCGGGCCGGACACAGCGAATCCTCTTCCATAGGCGTTCTAGAACACTCAAATAAAAATTTCCAGTGACAGTTTGTCCCTGAGGGACAAACTCGTGGTGAATAATTCCCTTGCTGTCGTAGAAACACACAATCATTGTCTTCACTTTTGACTTTTGAAAACAAACTTTTTTGCCTTTTGGTGATGCTGGTGACTTCCATTCAGCACTTTGGCGCTTAGTTGTGGGATCATAGCAAAAACACCAAGTTTCATCCTCTGCTACAATCGAATTCAAGAATGTTTTATTTCTACGAGCAGTTTTAATGTCTTTTGCGTACTGAACACCCTCGTGTCTTTGATCATCAGACAATGAATGCGGCACAAACCGGGAAGCGACCTTTCTCTTGCCCAAGTCTTCCACTAAGATTTGACGAATCGTCTCCCTGTTAACACCAAACTCATCAGCCATCATTCTCACAGTCACACAACGTTCTTCATGTATTCATTCTCTCACTTTCGCAATGAGTCCCTCGTTACGAACAGAAAATGGACGCCCAGGCCTGGCTACATCTTCAATCGTTTCCACACCACTTTTGAATCTTGCATACCACCTGAATATCTGTGCACGAGATAAACAATTATCCCCATACACTTGTCTCATCAATTCCACAGTCTCAGCTGCAGGTTTCCAGAGTTTAACAAGGAATTTAATGTTCGCTCTCTGCTCCATGCCGCTTCTGTGACCACTCCTCTCACTACCTACACAACATGGCGCCGTATTTCCCGTCATGCTCAGCGTGGGGCGTTGCGGTGTTGCCAGATTACAGATGAAGGTTGGGCACTTGGATGGCATGCATTGCTTCATAGATGGCACTTCTATCTTGGTCAAAATAAAATCAGTCTCATTATATAACTGTCAGACTGTGTACAAACAAATTGAATCTGGCAAACCCAGTAAACACAGCACTTTCAGTTTATACATTTATACAGCCTAGGTTTGGTTGAAAAACCTGAAGGAAACAAACTGCTTGAAAACGTAATGTACTCGTAGATGGGAGGAGACAGACAAGTGGCAGGCTCTTTTGAACATGGTAATGAACCTGCATGTTCCATACAATGTGGAGAATTTCCTCAATAGCCAGGACCTGTGAGCTTCTCAACACTGCTCCATGTAGTCACAACTCATGGTGCCATAGCGTATAAAACCGACTTCTGAACCAGCCTGTCATCAGGGGCCAAACCATGTTTGAAATTTTGAATTTCCTACCATCCTGAGGCTCAGGAATCTTTATTTCTGGGAAAGAGAAAATTTGACTTGAAACTGTAGTAGCACTTGAGCTTCCAATGGATATTGCACATTAAAAGAATATCAGATTCAAGCATTGGTTCAAATATTCTTCTATATATAATTTCTGCACTACTTACAGTGCTGATCTTTGTTATAAATTCTCTCACAAAGTTAGCAGGCTGAATATCTTACAGCAATGTTGGGAAGTGAAAACCTGTCATACAGTGCAACTATAACAAGGCTTAATTATTGTTTGCAGATTGAGAATCACTTATTGTAGTTTTCCATGACATCCATGGAAAAGCTACCTGTTTTTAAGCATTAACCTTGACACTATGTGTAGCTCTTAGACATCCATACGTTTCTGTACGAAAACCAACTACAACTGCCACAAAGCCAAATGCTAGTATACCCACTTCTTTAGGTGTGGATTAAGTGACTTAAACAGCCCTACCTTATCAACATAAATGGGAAACTCAAATGTCAGCATTAACTTTACTGGATGAAGGCCGACAGCTGTCAAATACAAAGCACCCACAGCCGCTGAGTAAAAATTACACTGAAAAATGCTGGTAGAAGTTTTCTCAATGCCAACTGCAGCATTTTTAAAGAACATAAACCTGCATCTGGCAAGACTGCTGTAGTGCATGCAGCAATGAAGGGCTACACAGCCCCAGGTATTAGCTTTCTTTTAAATTTCAAAATACAAAAGATGCAGCTCTGTAAATTTCAGCATCACTTCACACTCACGCACCAGAAGCATCCCCTTGTAAATTATAACTCACATTATATGCTTCTCAAAAATTGTTTTTTTTAATTCAGAAAATGAGTAACTCCTTCTTTTCTAACTATTGCAGCTTCTTGCTAATTACCATGAAAACCTACAGCTTTTGGAGGTGGGGTATTTTAAGCCAAGTAAACAGTCACACTCACAAAACCTGTAATTCCAGTTGCCCCACAAAACTGCTTGTCTGGGGGCAAGTGGATTCATGTAATGGGTTTAGGTAAAAGGTAAAGCAATCCCTGAGGGTTCCAGGATGCTGAGGCTCCCAGATTTCATGACAATTGGCACATGAAGGTGGTACGGTTGTCAGCCCTATGCACCGGCCACCTTTACCCCCAGGAAATATTCCTGGTACTCATTTCTGTTAGAGGCTGAGTCGACAACAGGACGATAGTGCGACCGGAAGGATTAGGTTGATTCTAGTATGTACTGGCTTAGTAAGTGGGTTTACCCTGAATGGTAAATAGTCAAAAAATTAACACAAAAATGATTTTGCAGGATTTATTACTGGCACAGAAATAAAATTGTGTAACTTTTTTAGTACAAAGAGTGTAATATAAAGTAGTAACTTCAGTGGAAATGAGTTACTGAATACAGAATAGGATTATTTGTACTGACTTGTCATTTCTCAAATAATGAAATGCCAGGCTTTACAGTTTCTTACATATGTAGTGTAATACACACCTCACAATCGAAGCTTAAACACCAAGAAAAATATACGTACTTCAGACTACACACACTGCTTTACTTGTAATGCAAATGCTTGTTGAACTATACCTGTACCATCAAACATTCATTAAGATGTGCTTTGTATTACCAATTGTTATCAATATTGTAGTCAGGTACCTGACAATAACAGGTGGCCAAAATCCTGTTAAGATAGTATCCATTGATCCATGTACAAACTACTTAAAAGGAATATGACTGTTGTGTCTACGTATGGAACTTAAAAGCTAGGGATTACATAATGCAATTCAAGTAACTCATCCCACCAGAAATGAAATATTGTATATTTCTGGTAAAATCCTAGCACTCCTATAAGCTTGAACAACTGCTGGCATGTCAGCTTTTCCTCACTCTCTCTCTTCACACAAACTTCTGAGAGTTTGCATGGACACTGAAACAAAACATCACATTCTTAGAAAAGAAGTCAATATGTATATATCATGATGTATTTTAGACATGGGGCAGTCATAAATACTGAAAATATGTCAAAATTTAAAATACTCAAGTTCTGCAAAAATTCTGTATACACATTTTTATCCACAAGTTGGAATTTATACTAAGGAAAACACAAGTTTTGTGGAAAATTAACTTCAGGTCTCAGACAAGGTCTAAACAGAATGAATTACAAGACACAGCATCCTTCCTACTTCCCTGACCTGGCCACTGTGATTACTTCCTCTTTCCTGAACTGAGAGCCGAACTTAAAGACTTCAGCAATAATAACATTACTGAAAACATAATGGAAATCAGAGCCAGCAAAAAGGAAGAGTGCTTCCAAAAACGAGACGTATGCTGGAATGTCACTCGTCAGTTGCAAGGAGACTACACTGGAAGGGATCAATTCCAGCACATAAAAATTTACATTGTTTTACAGATCAATCTCACATTGTAACTGACAATCACAGGCACATATTGAAAAGGATGGAAGAAGTTCCTAACATTACATTGTGTAACAAACTATCTCAGCGTCTTGAGTTATACAGCAGTGAAGGAGATGGGATGGCGAGCAGTTGTATATATGCAGGTACTACCCCAGCATGTGCCGGGAGTGTCAGGCCAAGCGTCTCCTAAAAGCAAGTCTACAGTATTACTGCAACATTAATCTGCTAACAGAGATGAAAGCTTAGCTCTAAGTATGCAAAACGTGGCTTCATAACCTTTAAAAAATATCTAACAAGTTATGAAAACTGGAACAAATATTATGTCAGATAATTCATGAACTGAATAATCTAAACATGTGTAACATGCAAAACGCTCTAAAATCAATTCACCAGACTGAGAATATACATAAAGTGTCAAACTGGATGTTGAGTCAGTGTTCTCTGTATGAAAGAAAACTCAGCAAGGTTAACAAAAACTTCAGTTTTCACTGTATGAAGCATCATGTAAGTGAATGACTACGACTGGAAGACAAGAGATAACAGCCTTATGGAAAGTGTGATGTGTAATTTGGTAGATAGGTAACAATGTTTCAGAGGAAACTGCTACCTCCATCCTCAGAATATCTCACAAAGGACTGTACATTTTGTTACCAAGAATTTAAAGGAAAGGTAAAGCATTATACTAAAAGTTTTCTGATATCAGACAAAACTTTCCCACCCTTGTAGCCAGGTAAATGTACACAGGTGATGGTGAGGAACAGGAAGGGAATACTGATTTGCCGTTATCCAGAGTTAGTACTCTGCTGACATGACGAGTAACCAACAACTACATTCTATTAAAAGAGTAATTTTGAAGATCTTTCTTTACCTTTCCTCTAACAGGCTGCATTGCTTATGTTCCTTAATAGTTGCCAGAATCTGCACCACTTTGACAGCTGAAAAAATGACAAAACCAAGAACATGAATAAAATCCACTACTCAGCAGTAAAATCCCTTATTTCTACAGATTACTATAAGAGTTTGCAGAGCATACAATTAAATCATGGCTACAGACAGCAGTATTTTTTCTCTAACACTCTGCTGTAATATGAAGGCTTTCTTTAAGAAATTTCAAAACATTCCATTGCATATTCACACATTCAGTTTCCATTATTTTGCTCTGAAAGTAATACATAATTACATTCCATCAATAAGCATTAAGTTGAGATAACACTGCATATAGTGCTGCTGCTCAAGAAACTGAAGTAAATGCTGTCATGTATTGTATCCGGCCTACAAACCCCTTGAGGAGCCAACTTTCTTTCATTTATGATAATGTATAGGCACTGTAGAAGAGCTCGGATAGCATAGTTGATATAGTGACTGGACTATAGGCCAGACACTCCAGGGTCTGAATGCTGGCAGGGCCAAGAGTTTATTCTCTTCTCTAAAACGTCCAGACCAGCTCTGGTGCCCACCCTGCCTCCTATTCAATGGCTAGCAGAGTCCTGTCCCAGAAGGTAAAGCAGCTGGGGCATGAAGCTGACCACTGACTTTCACCTAGTGTTGAGGTTATGAATGACAGAAGCTATACCTCTACTCCCCACCACATGCCTTCATGGCATGAACAGGAACAACTTCACCTTTACAGGCACCGTACTTTTTGCATCACCACTATGTCCAGAGTATTCTCAACTGTCTACCCTCAGTATACTGTGGGACCTTTCCCAGGAGGTAAGGCACCAAGTACAGTGTATACCATATATACATTAACAGCATTTGTAATATAGAGGTTTCACTACAAACAATTAGTTCTGCACAAACACAACAAACTACTGTTTCATAAAAATACAGTACCATTTCACCAATTGCCCCAAAAAGGTCACAGTGAAACATGTAACAAAACATATGAATGTCATAAGTATAACACCCACGACAGAACATGACAGTAAACCCCATTTAAGGTTTTCTTTATACAATCTTCAAATGCACTTCCCCAAAGCAACCTCAGACAGGGGCGTCACTGTGTATGGCAGCCTGCGTAACAGGTAATAAATTATTTCATGGTGATAATCTGCTTACCAGAAACGTTATATAATTGACACATTTTAATGCCCATCAATCACAGGCTCAAAAATGTCATTTAAATCATAAGCATGAATGAATAAAACAACTACAGATGAAAACCAATCCACAATAATTACTTGTAACAGACTTCAAATACACTACATATATTTGGGCCTTTTTAGACTTTCAAAATGAGTCACACAAACCACCTTCTGCACAAGCTGAATTACTGAACTGTAAGCAAGGAATGTAGCTTGAATGAAGTAATGAGTTCCATACAACGTAACTGGTTTAGGCTTTTGCTCATCATGACTCATCTGGATAAAAGAATACCCATTTAATGTTTCCATGAACTGTTCAATTTAAGTGGTCTCAGCCCCATTACCCATCTCTATTTTAGATTACTACCCCAAGTTACATTAACAGTGATGGCACTGTAGTAATGTCTGGAGATGGTTCAAATTAAAATTGTGGGAAGTGTAATTTCCTTCAGTTTCCAGATACCCTGCAGCATATGGGCATACTATAACATACTAATGTGGGAAGAAACAATGATCATATCACTCCATGGTCAGTTCCAAACTGTGGAATTAATCTTTACTACCACGCTGACATCTGTGATAACTGAAATGTAAGACTGTTGTGTACTGATGAATGTTATCCACATGCAGCAAGCCGGAGCTGTCCCTGAAGCATGCAGCCATCTTTGTAGGAAGATGAGTGATTTCTTGTTACTCAATTAAAGAACAACAAAATCACTAGTCTTCCACACAACAATGACCTGGGTTAGTTACTTGCAAGTCTTCTTAAGATTAGTTACAGCTGTTCACTACTCCAACAGTACCTGCATCCTGCAGATGGGGCACACAAACCATTAACCCCAAAAAATCCACTGTATGACACCCCACCAGGTCCAATTTAGTTTGTCTAAATTTTAAATTATTTGGCTTTGATCAGAAACATAATTACCCTGAATGCCTAAATGAATACTATGGAACACCCCCTCCCCCCCCAGAAGCAGATTCAATCTCCAGATACAATTTCCAAACTGGACTGAAACGTAAATTCTTAATCAGCACAGGACCTGAGGGGGTTACAAACAGTGTACTAGACAAATGGAGTGTGGTCTGCAAGGCTTTCTCCAAACTTCCAAAAGATGAAGATGTAAACTTACTACAACAATCCACTCTAATATTCTGTATTTGCAACAGTATGAACAATCTCAAAGAGAATCAGACCCTTTCAAACATGTTGTGGTTCAAGTTCACAAACTTGCTGCTACTGTGTTATTGCAGCACAACTCCTTTTAGCATTTTTATGAATCATGTTGACAACTCTGTTATTAACCCTTTCAGTGCTAGCCTTCAAAGATGATTCATAAGCACAAAATTCCACTGGCTTATTGTAGATTATTTTTCAGGATACCGTTCTGAAATGTTCAGCAAAGAGTATATCCTCTCATCACTGGCATAGCTTTCTGTCTGTACACTTATAAGGATGATTGTGGCAATGCAAAATGGCAGAAATGGACAAAGAGCTTAATTATTGATGATGGTTATTTTTAATTATCTAATCAATCATGTTACTGTAAGGGTTAAAAAGAGAATAACCTCAGTGTGGAAAATTTGCATGACAGAATATGACATTACAGTATTCAGTACACCCATCTGCTGATAATGCTATCAGATGTGTAAAATTTTACAAGACCATCACCACCCTCCAACATGTCTTGAAAAGAAACAGCATATACACTATGAAATTCAAAGCTACATCTAACTGACCTTTACATACCACATACCTCACTACCAAGCTATGAAAAATGAGAACTACACCAACACACACACACTCCTCATACCCATGCACTGCATGCCCCAGTCTCTTTCTAGGCAGCACTTAACTATGTTGTTTCAGAAGAGATGCATATTACATGTCATTAAAATGAAGGTGCCATTTTAAGGCAGACTATAGCAATAAACACACACACATACACTTCCTATAAGGTTACAACATTTTATAAAACTCAAAATGAAACACCCATGTAAAACTTAAGATCTGTAAACAGTACTGCAGATCACCAACTGATATCACAGATATCACCATGTTAAACACTCCTTTATACAACCAGATTAAAAGCAAGCTCAAATACAGGGAAATTTAATGCATGTTTGCTGCCTGTCTGAACAGAATAGTTCCTTGCTAAAATGCTGTCCTAAAAACACTATCACCTGGTAACCTTTGAACCACTGGAACAATATGCATTATAGCATTTACTACAAAAAGTATGTCATTAAAAGTGTCCCAGCTGCCTTGTTTCAAAATTTCCTCCTCAGTCAGCACCGACATTCTGTTACTATTTGATGCCTTGTCATACGAAACCACTACACTGCAACAAGTTCTGTTTCTTTGCTGTCACCTACTTTTCCACTTTGATACAGAGCATTTACAGAGCTGCTGCTCCGTCACTGCTTGTAACGATGCGAAAAATGACAGACATTACTGATGGAAAACTACCCGCAACAACAGAATCAGCACCTTTTCTGATCATGTGTGCACATGGAACAGGCCCTTTAATGGTTTGGCCAACTGTTTACTCAGACAAGACAGGACCTTATCAGAGACTGCTGCAACATTATCATGCATTTCATACATGTTTTTATTAAAAAGAGTTGGGCAGTTAATATTCTGTATCTCCCAGTAATTTCTTTTGAGAAAACAGTACAAGAAATGAGAATCTGATTACAAAGGATCAATATTACATGACTTTAAAAATGGTTCCAGCATTACAAGCTTTAGCTTCAAGTATCACATCAATCACTGAGACTATTATTTCGTTTGCCTCACTGTAATTGGTTTCATTTCTCATGACAAAATGTATCACACATATAGAGTCCTCATTTAAGGTTTCACAATGGAGGTTTCACAATGGAAGATTTTTCCGCACATCAGGTTCGTGTTTTGTCATTCTGATCAAAACCCCAATATAAAAGATATACAATTTTTTTTCAATTTAAGGTATCTTGATTTTAGGTTTCTCCCACATTTGAGACGTAAAAATTCAGTCCCCACACCATTTTGGAGCCTCCATTTAGAGTTCAAATTTACAACCTTGGAGTTCCCAGTTCCTGCATTTGGGGAGACAGTCTCCAGTTCTGTTGCTGTCTGCAGATACCTGTGCTCCTACAAGACTGATGACGCCAGTCTGAGCAGACCTGAATATCTGGCGAGGCAGCTGCTCTTCATTCATCACACCCGACCAACAAAGCTGACATCACACCTCAATTATTTTAAAAGCAGCATTCCATGTACATATGCCCACAACTCCTTTTGTATTTACACTTTCCTCTGTAGTGTCTGCTTGTTGTAAACAGTCATGTTTTGTAACACCTACGTGTTATTCTCTTTCCAGATTTGCTGACAGAAGAATGGACTCGTAGGATGCCTTGTGCAGAGAAACCCTGACTTCAGTTTATTTTTCAAACTTTTTATCCCATAAAATAATTATAAATCTGAAAATATACAATGGATTGAAGAAAACTGTTATTTGGTTTATATTCAGAGTGAATATGTTTTTGTAGCCACAGTAGTAATCGTCTGTCTGACTTTGACACAACCCCTATTCCAGATTTTTTCCAATTTCAGGTATAAAAAGTCTGTCCTCCAGATGAGTCTTAAACAGGAGTTCTACTGTATGAGAACTCTACTGTACAGCACATCTGTAATTAGTTCTCAAAGCATGAGAAAATACAAGGTCAGTTACACAAGGCAACTCAGTCGAGTGTACATGTCATCTGCTGTACTCTGTATCGCTAGCCTTTCTCAATTATATATTGTTTCTCATTTAGAGCATGTAATTGCACATGAGAAATTTTTTCTGTTCAGCAAAGAGTGCTCGCTGGCAACACTTTTGCAAAGTATGTTATTTGCCATGTAAAAAATTCCATAAAAAATTTTGTAAAAAAGAAATCCATCAGCAGTGCCATGTGAAATAACAATATATAAAGTGGAGGAAAACTGAATCACAGGTTCAGGGCTGGACAAAAATAAATATGAAAACTTGTACATTCCTTGGATGATACTTGGTGTACATTAAGCAAATAACAATAACGAAAATAACAGATCTTGTTGTCGAAGAAAATCCCCATGCTGCTCATGAAATTTCCTTGACATGACCTTAAAAAGTGCACCAAGTGCACACAACATTAACAGACACATGCTCTGTTTTTGACAGAAATATTTTCTGGAGGTGCAAGGCCTACTTAGAAGCCAAAGACTAGCACTTCAAGACTCCCATGAATGACACTGACATGCAGTACAAAAAGGATCCTAAATTCTTGAAGATAGGCTTCCTATGCAATAAAGCTCCTGCTACAGCTGCTACAATGAGTGAATGGATTAAAGATACACACTCATTACTGCAGTAATTTATCTCACAGTGCTACAGCTGAGGCTGGATGTATGAAGTATGAAAGACGTTGATGTGGACTACTTGCAAGTACAATTCTGTCATTTATCTCACTGACAAGAAATGAAATCATCTCGGTCACATTACTGTTCCTCCCCCCACCCCCCGAGGAACAGACCTGATACCACTCTAATATGAAATAGATTCACTGCCAGTGAGGTAACATGTTGAGAAAGTAAGTTGTTGTCCGGTTGTTTCATCTTCAGAAGCCAAGTGGAAAAAGAATGTGATACAACTTACTTTACCATTCACCTACATGGCCATAAAAGAATCAATGAAGTTGGATACATTTTTATTCCTTTCAAAAACAAGATGATCAGAGACTACTAATATACAGTTCCTTGGGTTCCCAGCTGACTTGAAATGTGTCATGTAAAAGTAAAATTGTTCTGGTGCATACCACAAAGACATATGGGAAAACAAAGGTGTTAAGTTCCAAGCATTTTTAACCTCAGTGCTACACAGAGGTGAGTGGCAAGCTTCATGCCCCAACTGCTAAACCCCCGGCTCTTGGTACCCACTGAACAGGAAGCTGGGTCGGCCCCAGAACCAGTCTGCACATTTAGGAGCACAGAAAAATCTCTTGCTCAAACCACGATTCCTGTTGTCCAGCCTCTATGCCTGGTCACTATACTGACTATGGTATCCCAGCTTCATGCGTAATGTAAGGGCTTTTATTCAAATGGAACAGCGGCAAAATCATTGCCCTATTACAATAATGTGGTCAGCTTCTTCTAGCTAAGTGTTGCAAAGGAAACCACTGACAAAGCTATATATATACCCTCTCCACATTCAACTGGATTATTAGTCATAACACATGTCTGCCCTGCAAGCCAAGGACAATCAATCCAAAGTTACGTTTCTAAGGAATTCTACCCATGACTTCTTAATGCATCTGCATTGCAGGAAGAATCACCAAACTAATTTCCATGCATGTAACATTTTTTGGGCATTCATATAATCATTATCTACCCATGAAATAAGAAAACACGAAATGGTGGCTACAGAAGGAAACATCAAATAATATAATGATGATGATTTTAGAAATATGTTTATACTGTGGAAGAAAAAAAGAGATCTTACTGATGATCATAATAAAAATAAAAGTAACATTAGTGACAGTACAGTGGATGTATCTGTGATGAGAGGCGTAATGATTCAGTGTCTGACAGTGGCCACACAAGTCATTCAGAAGATGATAAGCCACTGCCCGCTGGAATGAATACAGAACATTTTTGTAAGATTTTCTGAAGAGAAACTGACAATATAGTCTGCAGTGTTTTGTGAATTTTCAGTTTTGGTTATACACAGCCCCCCCCCCCCCCCCTGTTGTTAGTGGGTGGCAAAAAATCTTATTTATACACATATATATATAGAAATTAACTGGAATGTGTATAATTGGTATCTTGTACAATTTTCTGAGTTATTACATTTTAGGTATTAAAATATGGTACATGCATTCTCTCTGAAACAGTGTGACAGGTCTGTGTCAGTTGAAACTCATAGCAATGGTCTTCATTATTTGTGGACCTGAAATATGCTGCAACCAACCACACATATATACAGAAATTAACTGGAATGCGTATAATTGGTATCTTGTACAATTTTTTGAGTTATTACATTTTAGGTATTAAAATATGGTACATGCATTCTCTCTGAAACAGTGTGACAGGTCTGTGTCAGTCGAAACTCATAGCAATGGTCTTCATTATTTGGGGACCTGAAATATGCTGCAACCAACCAACAATTTAACTTATGGTAGCATTACTGCAATAGCCACACATGGATGTCTGCAATTTCATAATAGGTCCACCATAACCACAAACATTACAACAGACTGATTACACAAGGTAAATTAGTAAGCAAGCAAGTTTAATTTAAAACCTATCATTCACACAACTAATGC
The DNA here is from genome assembly GCA_021186555.1 of Reticulitermes speratus. Lineage (NCBI taxonomy): Eukaryota > Metazoa > Arthropoda > Insecta > Blattodea > Rhinotermitidae > Reticulitermes > Reticulitermes speratus. Next base: position 9,432,120 of record JAJKFL010000237.1, read on the forward strand.
ATCCAACAAAGTCAATACAAAAAAGAAATTAATATGTGTGTGCACACTCACGCACAGATGCACAAACACTCCATCACTCTACCATTCATTCTCTGTAATCCTTACCTCTGCTGAAGGAGATACTGAGCCATTTGTATTTGATTTGGTGAACCAGTTATTGTGATTATGCGATCATTAGACCCAGGCAAAGGTTCATCAATTGTGATTCCTGCTCCAGAATCAGATCGGATTTTCCGTATTCTTGCACCACCCTTTCCAATGATAGCACCTGCCAACTGAAGAATGACATACACAGTTCAGAAAATGTTCACAGAATGCAACTAATACTATATGTGTATATCATATGCTATTCAGCCCACTGTCCTGACAGCAGCGTGACATGCGAGCAGCAAGGAAGGTGCAAATGGGGCTGTGTTGTGTCTCACACAGCAGTGCTATGACAACAAACTTGATTTGCTATTCACTCCTGCTTGACTCACCAACACACCCCTTTAAATCCTACTACATGTCAGAGAACTAGATAAAATACATGGTGCATTTAATTGACATCAACCACATCTGAGGCCATCCTAACTAATATGGACTATTTTACTAACAAGTATGGCATATCAGTCATGAAGCAAGTAACCACAATCTTTACTACTGCTCTTCCTGTAAGGCATTTCTAACTCTGCAATAACTAAAAGACAGTTCATCTGAACAGAACTTGTTTTAATTAAGTACGATTGTGAACAAACAGCCATTCAAGAATGAAGAGCATTCTGGCTACATTCCATGAACTTCATTTCCACAACTGTTTTTATGTATTAAATTACATTAAATTGAAATTAAAAAAATTAAAAATTCCAATGAAATTAGAACAAATGATGAATACATACATCTTTGGGAATTGTAACTTGAGTTGAACCCTTTGCTCCTCCAAGCATTGGACCTTGTCCTCCTCCACCACCACCACCACCACCCATATTCATTGGTGAACCACCCATCATCCCATTAGATGAATTTCCTAAAAGTTAAAATGAGATTTAAGCATAACATCTTCCACCAATGATCCAAGTTCTCATAACAGCTCAGGTACACCTACATGAATATGATAAACCAGTAATTTTAGCACAGAATACTGACTGGAAAAGTCTAAACCATATCTGCTTTCACAATAAAACACATGATGCAGTGCTTCTAAATATTAATCCACTCAGCACAGATAAAAAAAAATTCTACATCCAGAACTTTTACATTACAGACATTTCAACAGTGTGTGTGTGTGTGTGTGTAAGGGGGGGGGCAGTTAAAACAAGAATCATACCAGATTTTTGGCTCTGTTTCAAGCAATAATCCATCTCAATAACACAACACAAGAGATTTAAAACATTATAACCACCTACTCTTTTGTATGTAAGTACACAAAAGGACATTTTCTTGACCTTCAGTATCAGTCTGCTCTGACCAATATGACGTTTCCACGTGCTTACTCTTCCAGCATCTGCAGTTACCAAACTTGGAGGATTTGTACTTTTCCAGTATTGTACTACATATTCCATTACACAGAGACAGTTAAAAACTTCATATAACTGTGACGTGGTCTGATTTCTTCTGACAATGTAATCAGCTGGCCCTGTTGGCAGATCTTGCTTACTTTTCAGCTGTGAAGGTTGGCCATATTAAGGCTGATAATTCATGAAGGCACAGAAAAATGACAACCACTTTGATTTGCTTGAACAGAATGCAGGAAACAAAACACCTCTGCTCCTGGATCTAATCAGTGCTTTAGACTGAACAAATACTAAAATTCTTGTAACACTCTTCTGTGTCTTTGGTGCTTATTATATGTGATTTCATACTGAAGTTCAGTATGGCATCAGAATTATGGACAAGGCTGGATGGTGTAATAGCCATCACTCCTATTTTATAACATTCAAAATGCAGTTAAGTTTTGTCATCACTATATGGTGAGACATTATCTTTCTTTTCTACAGTGAAGGTACAGGCATGACACTTGGCACTGTTAATGTCACCACAAACAGAACTGTAAAATGCTCTATGGTCATTAGATCTGTAAACTGTGAGCATCTCAATGAATGCATAAATAAAGCAGGCCACAATGCTCCATTAGGCCCACGCACTCTAGTGCACTGTGCCACTACAAGTCCATTTAGTCCTACATAAACTCAGCTTTACTAGGAAGGCTATGGCCGAACAGGAAAAGTGATAACTTTAATGAAACTCTCCACTTCCAAATAAAAAAAAAAATTGTCAAATTCTGGTGCTGACACCAGGTCAAAGACGGACAATGCCATGACCTCTACATAAGGCACTCTATTATTTGCACAGAACACATAGAGAAAACATCCACGTTGGGCAGCACAACCTGTATCTAAACCGAGTATGTCCTACATACTAACTAGCAGTATTACTGTGTCTAAACAGCACTAGGACAAAACAGGAAAAGTATGTACAAACGTAACATCGAGGCACGTTCGTGTAACATTTGTTGCCATGGAAAAGCAGTATTACATCTTCTCAGTGTGTGTCTGTTGCCTTAGTTATCCAGCATGCAACGCACATACACCGTACTACATTGTCATCTGTGCCCTGTCAGGCTCTACCATATTTTTCCACATTATATCATGAATGGCACGATTTTTGGAAAAAAAATGTGTGTTTTGATTTTCTCTACAACTTCTGTCTGAAACATTTCTAATTCTAAAAAGAATTCAGAGAGATATTATCATAAATGTGCACAGGTCTTCATGTAAAGTACCCATTATTCTTCACACTCAAAAGAAACCTTTTTAGAAGATTGCCAAGTACTTTACCAAAACCAACTGCTCTATTCCTCCTTTACTCGATCGAGGTGTGCAGATCATTAATTCAGCTGATAAAGCCGAGTGCCTTGCACACCACTTTGAATGGATACATCACCTCAACTTGGACCTAGGCACAGCCAATCACGCCCACATTGTCAATCGCACGACCGGAAATTTTTTCAATCGCGCCCCCTCCCCGCCCCGATGAACCCAATCTCACAGTCCGGCTGAACTCCGACGTTTGATTCAGTCCCTCAAAACCAAATCCGCCCTTGGAAATGACTGTATCTTGGCCATAATGTTATTGCACCTCTCTCTTACCCACCTAACCCTTCTTTTTTAACCATGTTCCGATGTTTGGATACTTCCCCACTGCTTGGAAATCTGTCAAGGTCATCCCCATCCCAAAACCCGGAAAACTACCAACTGACCCCTGTTCCCACAGACCCATCAGTCTTTTATGTACCTTAAGCAAACTTCTAGAGTGAGTTATAGCCTACACACTGAACCTTTTTATCCATCAGAATCACATTCTGCCTCCAGAACAGTCTGGCTTCTGTAAAAAGCATTCAACTGTCCATCAACTTGCAAGAATCACCGATTTCATCACCCACGGCTTTAACCTTAAAAAAACACACAGGCATGGTTCTACTCGACATAGAAAAGGCTTATGATACTGTCTGGATTAATGGCCTCCTTTACAAACTTATCTTACTGTGCTTACCGCCCTAGCTGCTGTTCTTCCTTAAGTCTTTCTTGGAAGACCGTACTTTTACTGTCCACCTAAACGACACAACCTCAACCCCAAAACCCCCTCCGGGCTCCCCCAGGATGAAGTGCTATCAACTACTTTCTTTGCCTTATACCTTTCTGATATGACACGTCCTCCACACACTCATCTAGCTTTATACGCAGACAACACAGCTCTTTATCTCAGTCCTGGCATCCTGACACCATCTCCCACAAACTTCGCCAAGCTGTGGCTACCTTACTTAAATACTTCACCACATGGAAACTCTGTTTAAATGCCCACAAGACAGAAACTATTCTATTTTCAAAGTGCCGCCCCCGTATTCCGGAACCAGTTCAAACTGATAATGCATCTGTACCCTGGGCCTAGGACATAAAATATTTAGGCCTTCTTCTACGCCCAAAACTGCTCTACATCAAGCACCTACGTACTGTTACCAATACAGCCACAGGTACTCTTTGTAACATCTTCCTCCTCCTTACTGAAGACTCCACACTCTCTCAAACCTCCAAATTAATCCTATATAAATTACTGATCCGATTCTTTCTTACTTATGCCACCCGTCTGGAATACCACATGTCATTCAAACTACCTCAAACTCCAAGTCGTCCAAAACAAGAGCTTATGAGTGATCAGTGCCTATCTCAGGGGAACTCCCACTTGCACGACACCCTTAATATCGAACCTACCCGAGATTTCATCCACCAACTTATGGTCAAATGTTTTGCTAAATGTCCGTCTCATCCCAATCCCCTGGTCCAACAAATTGGAAATTATACTCTAGCCGACCTGAACTCTTTATACAAAACCTACAAACATAAACGACCAAACATATCCTACTGTCACCAGCTCAGCATCAGGCAGTGTTTTTTAAGTCTTTTTTTTTCACTAAATTATTTCTATTTCCCTATCTTTAACTTTTGTTTCATGCACTCATTTTAGCTAAATTGTTTATCAGAACAATTTTGTGATTTTTTCTTTGTATACTGTAAATACTGTAAAATAAAGATATTAGATTAAAAAAAATACCCATTATTCTAGTCAGATTTAATGAACAATGAACAGCACCTATGCCAAAAACAAAGCCTGGCGCCACTGCTTTTCCCATATCCAAGCAACAGCACCAGTTACAACAGAATTATAAATGAATGCAGGTTTTTACGCAATGTCTGTCTCACCTAAATAGAAATTTAAATGGATCAACCATTTTTCTTAAAATTTTGCCAATATCAATCACGTAAAAATTCATTTTGTGGTTCTCAAGTTGTTATATGCTGCAGATGCAAGAGTAATTTCAACCCTTTACAAGCAGGGAATATATTTGCAAAGTGCTTCCTTCACGACAAGAAATATGCAAATTCAATGGCATCATTTTGCAGTCACAACATATGCAAAATTCGTACCAGTGTCTCTAGCAATATTCTACTACTATTACTATTACTATTACTACTACTACTATTACTGCAGCAATAAGTTGTAGGTAGGAATGTAAGAGATGTTCAACTTTTACAAAAAGCATGAAAATCCTTGCAGAGCTGGCAATGCTGACTGGCAAATAAGCGTGTTAAGTTAAATGGTCAATAAATATAACAAAGGGCAGAAATGTCAGCTTCTGAAAAATCAACAAATTATTCTCTCATGTCATTTCATAGGCATTGTTTTTTTTTAAATCACCACTTAGATTTACCTCAAACACAAACTCCTCAGAAGTGTGAACATGAATTTCACTTCTTTCTCATGACATTTCACAGAAACTGCCATTTTAGTCACCACTTAGATTTCCCTCAATCACAACTCCTCACAAGTGGGCACATTAATTTCACTTCCAAATTTGTCACACGCAAGCACGCAAAATATGTATTTTGATCATTTCCTTTGCAAAGCTAAGGTGTTATGTATATATACAGCTTCTTTTCCAAAGACCAATTTGAAGTTAGAAGAATGTCTGACATACTTTCAAGGCAAGAATCTTTCTTACCTCTGTTTCCTCCAAAGCCACGACCTCCCCCAAAACCACCACCCCGAACAGGACCCATGCCACCAGGACCTCTGCAAGAGAAATATCTGTTTAGTTATGCCACAAACACATAATGTGAAACATTAAGATGAATTTATGAATCAGACTAGTTTCAATCATAATCACAACCTCACAAATTCAGCAATACACATTAAAATTCTTAGTAATTCTCTCAAAGTACAAGAAATAAATGTGCATCACCACATGGACTTTATGAACACCACACCAAACATCCAAAATTTTGTTCATATAAACTCAGTTTTCTTTCTGCAAACTAAACAAAATGGTTACAATACGTAATTTACGTTTCCAAACTAAAACTCTGTTACTTCAAAGCAAGAACATACTTTCTGTGGAACTGGCCACTTTATGTTGAGAGGAAAAATGAACCAGTAAATTCCTCTCCTCACCTTTAGAACATTACCATGACTAAGACAATACACAGCCAATTAATAAACTCATACCCCATTCCACCCCGAGGACCACGAGGCCCAGGACCCATGTTTCCAACACCAGGCCCAAATCGTCCACCTCGGCCCATGTGGGGTGGCCCACCCATACCATACATTCCACCTCCGGGGCCACCACGTCCTCCCTTGCCATCTTGATCTCCAAAGCCGCCATATTCTTGAGAATGAAAATCATCATAGTTGTGTGGATCGTAAGGGTTATTCATACCCTTGATTGGAGACTGTAATAAAGAAATGTTTATAAAATCTTATAAACCACACAAGACTTCACATTACATTTAATTCCTCATGCTACAGACAGGGGTCAACTGCTGGGAGGAAATACAAAAGTTGATACCTGAAAACTATATAGTGCACCCACTGACTAATACAAACGCAACTGCCACTACCCAATTGCCCGCAAGAACTGCATGACTCACTGCCAACCACTATCAGATTTTCCCAATATGAGTCAGGTTATCACTCCTTGAAGACAACAGTCGACACATGTACATTACAAGAGGTGATGACAATGCTCTACTCATGCATGTGTGTGCACACATTATACTGTTAAAATAGGCTGGAATTCACCCAAAGAATTTCCTCCTGAAAAACTTCCACACTTTCTCTTTACACATCTTCCTTCAGTCCTTTACCTTTACGGCAGTCTGTTCTGTACGCTGTGTCCTTCAAATTACTGCATACATATATCACACTGGTGTAAGGTCAATGTGCTGTCCCTAAAGTGACACTATTCCAATGACCAAGATACCACTTCCAAAGGTTTGTATGATGTGTTCTGACCTACTCTCTAATTTGTCTAGTTTTCCATTAGTAAAAACACAGTACAATTTTAGAATGTTCCTGTCCAGAAGTCACCAGATAAGTTCACAGATACCTATTGTGGTTGTCTTGATCACAGGAAATTCAAAGGAAAATTTACTCAAACATTTTTCTAACAGAATCACATATAATACAAGTTTCATACACATACATACATAGGAAAATGCTGCCCAACATTACATCTAATTGTAGACACATGAACAATAACCAGTCCTCAACACAACGTATATAGCAGCTGCAGTAAACATTTAATCACACAACTTCCAAATTCATTGAAAGTGATGGCTCTTCTCTATATACAAGTACAGAATGGATTAATCAGCACTAGTACATTGCAAAGAATACTCACAGTTTTGATGAGTTCCATTATTTCTCGTATCGAATCTGTGCATGTGTTTGCTCGACCTGAGATCTGACATACTCTTTCAGTGCTCTGAGGGCAGCAGTTGGAGAATATTTTGATTCGGGCCCCAGTTTTCTGTAAAGAACCAATTTTCATGCCTAATTATGAACTTGTCAAACAATCTGTATAAATGGAAGCCTCAAACTAACAAAACGAGGTAACCATGTATATGACAAACTCTGACTACAAGGAAACTTCAGTGATCTTCAGAGCCGATGCCATGAAGAGGCACAGACCGCATCTCCACACCCAGTTAGGGTGTGGTACTCCCCATACTTCCACAGAATCGTAAACAGTTTAACATGTGCACAAAGAAAACTCTAGACTACATAAGGACCAAAGAGCTTACCTTTCCGGGATACATTTTACCATTTACCACTACAAAACTTATTTTATTTTTCTGTTAACAATGAACATCGATTCCAATATTAGACCTAGTGGTCTTTTTAACGAGCATCACAGAATTGAGTAATTCCACTCTTTACGTGTCTTTCCACAAGTCTTCTTTCTGTGAATTAACATGCTGCTTGAAAAGTGACAACACCCATGATATTTCAAAATTCAGTAGTAACTGATGCTCACCTCACGGAGCTCTTTGATCTTGAAACCTGACTTGCCAATGATGCATCCAGCCTGGCTCTGATGCACCAAAAGACGAAGGTCCACATCTTCACCACTGCTGCTACTGCCACCACCACCACCACGAGATCCTGACCGTCCAGCTGCCTACAGAGTTATGGAAATGAATAAATAAATTTACACTAATGATGCAAGCACACAGTTAGGCCACACAAGGTGTCACAAACCCTCCACAGCAGTACAAAATTACTATCTGTTATATGCAGGGGCAATATATTTTCTGGCAAACATCCCTAGTCACTGGCTGTTGGTTATATGTTATACTCACTCACCCATACCCCAGTTAAAAATACCACTGCTCACTGGGGAAGTCTCAAGCCATTTGCTAGATGCTATTCACATTCGTGTGATACATACACAGAATACAGCTGTTACAGGAAGTGTCATGTAACTATGGACAACAATCTACACATACACGAAAGTTTAGAAACGAGTTCCATTCCAGACCGTAAGAAAGCACAAAGAACACGAGTGTGTCCATTCAAGACAAATGTGTTCGTTGCTGCGTGGTATGCCAAGTGCAACTAGAATTAACATGCTAATTTTCTCTCCAAGATCAGATAAATTTTCTGTAGAAATCCCAATGATGTTTTCCCAAAACAAATTTATAAAACTATCTTATGTGATCATTGGGTGTTCAATATGACGTATGTTTTAGTCACTGTACAAAAGCACCAACCTGACACAACTGCAGCAGAAACTGACACATCGCTTCATCTACATCTCCTTCTGCCAGCAGCTATAAGTTAACAGAGATAACTGCCCATGTGTGAAAGAAATAAAAATTTCCACATGTGGCTGCATAATAAAACAAATAATATGTATTTCAAGATAAAATGCATGTGCAAGTGCACACACAACCCCCACCCACCTCTCCTCCCCCCAACAAGCAAACAAAAGAACTGCTTCAATGAAACTGAAACACACAAATCCGCAACCATGGGTACAGTATACAGCAACATCCCGCGGGGAAAGATGAGCCTACCTCCCCTTGTCACGCACATGGAAGCATCAGTTTCTGCACACTCCTCCACTAACTGTCACTCACATAATCATAAAAATGACTTACATCATCCACGTTTGGAATGATGTCATTCACCACCTGAAGGACTGTTTCCAAATCTGCAGATATGGTCAGTATACTGTAAAATATAAATGTGTGTGTGAACATCAGTCTTTGCAAATTCAAAAGCAAACTCAAAATAAAAAAGGTGTGTACAAAAACTGCAGAGAACTCATTAAATAATAACATAAGACAAAACATAATTAACAGCACTTTTAAAAAAAGTTCATGTGCATGGGAACTAGCAAAAGAAATTCGACGAAAGAAAGTCACCACACAACAGCATTACAATCTGTATTCATGGTGGCTTCCAGTCATACAATTATACTTAATACTCTTATTAACACATTCAATGCCAAACATGTCAGTCGATTCCCACGTTTTGTCCAACATTTCATTCAACTGCAACAGGACGATCTATGATTATGACTGAAAGGAATCAACTTCCTATGTAACATCTGACAAATGGTTTCATTTCTAAAATAAAAAAAGTTACATTGTCTGTTTGACCACACTTACTAGGCACACAAGCTTAAGAGTCTGGCAGTGAATGTGTTACTGCAGTACGTAAGATTGAAAATTGGTAATTATATGATTTCCTACATTACTGGGATATTATCAAACAGAAGAAACTGCAGAATGCAATCAAGAGAGGGCTATGATCCTTTACACGTAATTTATTAAATGCTCGTTTTTAGTTACTTCAAATCAATAATTCCATCTTGTTTTGAACATGGCTGCAATTAAACTATAACAAAAGATACCACTTATGCCTTGCCACAGGGAAACACACTTGATGTGGTCATATACTACTCTCATACTGGAACACAGAAATTATGTTATTAAAGAACCCTGAATTAGATGACCAAACACAAAGATCCAGAATATGTAATAACCATACAGGATATATCACACACTGTGGTCTGCTACATCAGTTAAAATAAACAATCTTGAAAATGTAAGTAGTGATGTCCAATAAATACCCACAAACCCTTCCATCTGAACACAGGACATGGACACTGAAACATTACAACTTCAGCTATTCTAAAATTTAGCACTGTTGAATTACATGGCTGGAAAATCTGCACAATTCTGCAATAACCTGTGATCAGTTTTGAAAATGATTGGTAATGTGGCCTTTACTGCAGTCAGGAAACCTCCAGCACATAACTACTACTTTGGAACTTGAATAGACAAAGATATGATAAAACAACTTCTCTTTAATTAACAAATTAAAGCCGATCATTAATACAGTTATTGAATCGCCTATCTTAAAACACTTTCTGACAAATATTCAATTATTTTAACTGCCCAACAGTTAAGAGCAAGCAAAAACAAAGTTCAATCTTGAAAGTGTTTGCAAGTACTTTTTGGACAACACTTGTATATTTTGGACATTTTATATGAATATTCATACTAAATGCTGTTAACTTATGTTCCAAAACAATATGCAGGCTTTACTTGTTGGATCCAGCAAGGGCAAATTCAATGAAGTCTGTTTTCAACAACCCAAGTACCTGTCAAATGATGACCCATAATCCTTTGTAAATACTGAAAGTGTCTTGTGTGGAAGAATAGAGTTAAATAATACTTTACCAATAACAAAAAAAAATTAAGTTTTTGGACAAATGGTCCTGCAAAACTTTACAGATATGCCCAAATAAATGCAGACTGAATCTTTGGTCACCCCAAATGGGATCATATTATCCTCTTATACTAAGTAGAACTGAAGCACATCTTCCAGATAATGGACCCTTCATACACTGGCTTCAGCTTGGAGGTATCTCACATGTATGAGGCAATGCATGTATCTTTCCCTTAATTTACTAATTTATCCTATTTTTCAGTCTACCCCACACAACCACACTTTCACAACCACAATTTCTACGTAACAAACTCATTCCCATTATTAACTGAATAAAACATGTTGTTTCAAAAGGGTTGAAACAAAAATATAACCCTGAACAAAATTCTCTGCACAATCAGATGCATGTACAAATAAAGAAAAGCACAAAAGGGTTGCCACCATACCTGAATGTCAATGACAAAGCTTTTATTTCTTACCTATGATCTAACATATTTCCAGTATGTGTTACAAGCATTGCAGGAACGAAAGACCTACAACTGTGACACATAACTAAAACAGAGTGAAAATAGAGTCAGCAATTGAAGAAAGAACCAAAATAAATGAGTTACTGACTACTGTACAGTATGACTGCTATGGGCAGATGACAAAAGCGAGAGCAGAAAGATAATGCTGGTGGTGGTGTAGACAGTACAGGGTCGTTATCAGATTCTGCACTGTTTAGCAAGTGTAATGACACAACCTTAACAGTAATAAATCTGACATCACATCACTCACTGTATTACCATCCATGCTTTTTTTTAATGAAATCATATGCTGCATCTTAAAATTTAAAGATCACAGTCTTCTGGGATACAATGCCATGTTGACTGGCAATTTATTACCAATGTTTCACAGGTGCTTGCTTCCTCCTTTTTCAGGGTAGTCAAAGAACAATAAACTGCTGGAAGAACTTGCTGCATCATGTATGAAAAGAAGAGGTTGAGGGACAGCTGTTGAGATCCTCTCCACCAAAGCCACATACACAGACTGCATCATCAGGAATGCAATTCATATTAAGCTCCATCCTAACATGAACATGGAGGATGGAATGGTAGACCATGGAAACCTCTCGTTCACTCCGACAGAATGGAGAAAACCTCCCCACAAGAATACACAACAGTAAGCCCTTTTCAGGGCCCATAGATCCAGCTCTGCTTCATTTGTTGGCTGTCCCTCCTTAGTATCTTCAATGTTTCATTCGTCACCTCTCCTTCCTACTGTATTCCATCATTGATCCTTCCTCCCACTGCTCTACTCTGCTTTCCTTGCATCTAGCAGGCTCTACACACGACTACATCCACCCCACAATACCTCCCCTCCTACTGGCTCACAGTGACCTTAGCCTAAGCTCCTCCTTCCCTACATAATTCAACCAAATTCTCCCAGCAACTTATACTTCTTTGCCTACCATGAAGATGGAGACAACAAGCTCCTCTGAAGCATCTGTAATAAATTACCAATCAACACAGAGTCATATCCCAGAGAACTGTAACCTTCATCAGCAATGCTGTTAAATTTTACCTCATGTATACTAATTTAACTCTGCCTACATTTTTCCATGGCATACCAGGGAATTAAATGTCAACCTCTTCTTCACATTGTTTGCCATTTTCATAACTGATGTGCTGGCACACAGAATGAAGGTGACACAACACTTACATCTGGTGCACAGGCAATGCCCATGGCACAAAAAAATTCCACTTGTTGATTCAGATTCTCTGTTTGTGTGATCTGTTTAACTTGCTGACAATCCTTAGAAGAACCAGCAGATATAAGGAGACTTTAAACCAATTAAGTAACATCTTTTACACTATGTTATTTAACAAAATCTCACTTTTTATAGCAGATTTTTGGCAAAATTAATGGCACTAAAAACAGTACTAAGGAATTATTAAATGTCTAACAAGATAAGTTTATAATAAGTATTCCTGAAGCTAGGTAATCAATAATTAATTTATGCTGATGCATGTTACCACTATGATTAATCAGTCTGATCTTAATAAAATAATGCATATCTTTTTGTTATTATGAAAATGTGAAAACCAACATATAGATAATTTCACACACACAAAATGGTGGCAACCCTTTGTTAGTTTAATTTCACATATTCCACTTCTGGGATATTAGAAAGCTTATTAACCCACGTACAGCATATGATGATCCTAGAGAATCATGGACTGGAATAGGCCTATTTTAACACCTACCCAGACCAGTTTATTTCATAATGGGAGGTTTTGTTGTAGATACCGTACACATATCGCCTTGCTAATTTTGGACCATCTCTAGACACACACGGGGAACGTGAAGAGTGACTTGTTCCAAACGTCCGGGCCAGTAGTGAGTAAAAATCATGAAACCTTTCCATAAAAAAAAATTACTTTTCTCTAAATAACAATCCTGAGTATTGTGAATATCACTTTTAATCCTTTACTGCAGTATCAGAAAAATTGTAAATGGAAAAAAATTAAATAAAATAAAATAAAAAAAAACAGTAACTCAGGTAAAAACATAGAAAATACAGCACCTTAAGGGTGGCATGTACTAAAAAATGGATTATAAATTAAATGAATCATGACACCCACACTGATCCTCTCCAAAGTGTTAAGCAGTTTTACTTTTAATTCTCAACAGTGTGACTTAAAAATGCATACCTTAAAACTGAGCATAACAAATACTGAAAAGATTTCAATCACTCTAATAAACAAAAAGCAATTAAAACAGAGTCAGTTTAAATGAAATCCTCCATTCTTTTCACTACAAGCAATTACTGCGAGTGCTGTGTCTAAAGGGGTCACCAAGCCAAGCCACATGGAGTAGGTAACAAACTGAACCTAGTAAAAATATGTGATAAATTTACCGTTCAGGCCCGGGGCAATCAGGGACAGTAACTGAGGCTTTGTACTGCCATTCGATGGGGGCATAATTCCCATTCACAGGCAGGGCGGGCGGGCGGGCATTCAATCCAACGGGGCAGCGATGAGCAGCAGAATGGGCAAGGGCGGGGCCATCGTACCATTGGTCAGATATGGGACCAATCAGGGACCAACGTTGAACCATTCAGAGGGCGATGGAAGGAGTAAAATTGGGGGCAAAACATGTTAAAAAAATTACTGAAAAAGGTTTTCTTTTAACAAACACTGATTTCAATTTATCCAGATCAATGTGTATTTATAAGTGTAGTGCTCTTTTAAAGGTGTTTTTGTCATAATTCAAGGTTTAGTGTTATTCTTATCAAGAATGGTTTTGTAAATCACGTGTCAGGATAATGTCTGAAACATTGAAACCATTTACTGAGAATGTGCGTGTCTTCAACCGAGATTTAAACATAAAATTTAAGTACGACACAAGTTCTATTAAAGGCTCTAACATGTAAAACAGAATCATACAGCATCTGACACTCTACCAACTTAATTGCTTGAAGTGTTTTAATAGCCTTCATGAAATTAAATACATGATTAATAATGGTAGGAAAATGTGTTTAATTTGTGTATGTACAAGAGAGCTTTAATTTCCAAATACAAAAGGCAGTATTTATACACCTCATGAGCTAGCATTTCCGCAACTCACCTCAGTCCGCAACTTGGTTATGTTGTGACCACCTTTCCCAATTATTGAGCCTGCAGCCTAGAAATAAAACATGTACATTTTAAAATTAACTCTATAAAGTGAGATGCTCCACAACTTGAATACTTATTTTACAATTTCATACAAGTGTGTGTATGATTCTCAACTGTAAAGAGCAACAGCCACCATTTCGAAAACAAAGCTTCTGGTGCCAACTGCTTTCACAACTGGAAGGCAAACAATGTGATGAACAGCACTCAGTTCATCCATATGTAGGGCTCCCATAATATCTTTAAGGAAAACGTGGACATTTTCAGAAATCTCTACTAAAAACCTGGCACATTTTAAAGGGGGGGGGGGACATTTTAAAAATCAGATTTTCTACAGGCAACCTGCCACACATACATACACAAGTGCTTTAAGACCGCTACATAAGACCCTTTTGCCAATGTGCAGTTTTAGACTTTGATCTAACACTATACAGATCCAAAAATAAAGATGTGCATTGCAAAGCAACATTAAATAGTATTAGAAAGGCAGACTGTATAGCACACATAAGCAGTGGCACAGTGTCTGTGGAAGATTCATAAAATTGCTCTTCATCACCATTAGAATTTGCAATGTATATTTAAAAACCACCAAAATCAAAATACTATGATGATATTATTACAATACATTTTACTTTTATTAGTCTGTAACTTTTTTCTTGTTTGAGATTAATGTATAAAAACATACACAAGAGAGACTGAAAAGTAAGGTTTTGTTATGATCAAAGCTTTCACAGTTCCTAGCTTCAGCCTGTTCTTCTCATCTGAACCGAGCACTGATTAAAGAAATTTACATTCAATAGCAGCATTGAACCCAGAACTGCAAATGCAAACTGAACCAAATAGCTAATGTTCTTTAACTTAACACTTACATCCTTGAAATAATGAAACACATCAATGCATTTTGTCACAAGTGATACCCGAATTCCCATTACATTCTCTAAAATTCCCTTCACAGTATTTCTTCACACACAAAAACTTTCAAAAATTCTTCATCCAGACTAAATTTTGTGATAACAGTCGCTATGAAACAACAGTATTCTTGAACATTCAATCAGGCACCTTCTTCAAGGTGCTTCAGTCTATAGACTGAAGAGGTGCAGGAAATGGAACACACCATTCTTGTATGTACTCAACACAACTTTCGTAGAAATTATCACAGCAGCTTTTAAAATCTTCATAGGCTATTTGACCCTCTTCCTCTTAACACTTTAGCTGACCTTTCACAATAGATGTAAAGAAACCCTCAGATTTTCTATGCTCTAACTTCAGCAACAGTTTATTTCACTTTTCACTTCAAGTATACGTGTGCTCTGCTTTTCAATATTCTGAATGGCATAGGAAAAAATTCTCAGCTGACTTGCTTGGAAATAAAGTATGGTAACTACCAGGCAATTTAAGAAAAATTCTTAAGGGTAACAGGGCACTTTTCAAGGGAATGGAAGTAGACTTTCAAGGCAGAAAAAACATTTACAGGCCTTTCAACTACTGGTAACAGGAATAACCACCTTGACTTGCTCTGTCCTAGGATTGCCTTATATTCTGTTTCTGTGAATTCACAGGACTTCAGGGCTTCAACATGTACTGCATAAATGTGAAAGTGGTGGTAGATTTTTCCTATGAGTGGAAGAATATCAACTGGTAAGCAGCCAGAAGCTGTTTGAACAGCACTGTGCACAATATGAGCAGAACATACAACATGGATCAAATTGTTGGCTGTGTTTTCTTGCAATTTGTGGTACAAATCATTCTTTCCTTTCCTCACCTCCAAAATTTGTATTTGTGTTGTCTGCAGAGACTGCTCTCACTCTGTCATCAAGTCCAAACTTCATGAAGAATTCCAGCACATAGGAGGACAAAAGAGCAGAAGCTGCCCCACCCAGACTCTCTCTAACTCTAAAACCTAAACCATTACACCTTTCTTAGTATGACAATATCTAATAAGAAGGGGACCAGCTTCAAGGACAAGTGATTAGAAGAATCAATCATAACTGTAATGACCATCTTCCAGATCACTCAGCACTTGTTTAACTGCAAATGATCCCATGATCATTGTGACAAATCACCTTGTTTCTTGTCTGAGAGCACGTAAATTTCTGGCTGAAAAGAGTTTTTAACTACAGCTGTGGTGCAGTCCAGCAACTTAAAACCATGGTTGTGAATTTCTGTGTGGAAAGGTAATGTAGCTTCTTGTGCTGCTCCTTGCCTTTCCATTTTGCCAACAGTTTTTAATTTAAGTGCATATAACTGTTTACTTCGTTCTTCAATTCCCTGTTTTCCACAACCATTTTATGTTTCTTCGTTTTCATGTGGTTCACATCTGACTGCCCTCTGTGTGCATTACAGAATTGTTCACTACAAAGTATGCATTTCACATTTCCACACTGTCCTCTGAAGGACGAGAATTTACTTCTTATGCTGTCATTAATAAGAGCACTATAGTTTTGGCATAATGTCCCTGATGGGGTTGATGAACTCTACCACTCATGTCTCACAAGACCATATCTCCATCTTCACCACCTGAACCGAAAAATAAGTGGACAATGAAAGAACGAATGCTACATTTTCACAACGTTGCCAACAATGTGAAGCAATTACCTGATCACTTCCTCTCAACACATGTATGAAACCAAAGACAATAAACACTGAAATCACTTTCATCAGCGTAGGATACAAATTGCATTATTGCAGTTATGTAAATTAGAAATCTATCAAATCAAAGAGGACATTTGTGTGTCCCAAAAACATTTTGCGGGACACCGATACGTATCGTTAAATCTGGGACAAATGGGAACCCTACTCATATGTCATATGTTTGATTTTCCTCCTTCTGGTATCCGCAAACACATTACCACTGCCAGCCAATTTAAACTTGACAAGGAGTAGCAATAATAATATTTTACAAGTGAAACATACACAGCTATTAATTTTGTTTGTGGATACTGTAATGTAAAAGTGCATATGCAGAATAACAGTATCAGCAGCAGTTTCCTGATCTCAGAATAACAAATAACTCCGCCATTTTTAAGTAACTCTGCTAGTATGTTATCTGGACCCGGGGCTCTGTGCCATTTCAATTTAATTATTATATTCTTTACTTCATTATAAGTTGGATCATTCACCTGATAGCCTTCATTTGGAGGTATCACTATTATTTCCTATTTCTCAAAATTACTCTCTATATTCAATAGCTCACTGAAATATTCCTTCCATCTCTCCAGAATAGCTTTTTTTATCATATAACATCGTTCCTTCTTTATCTCTACATATCATCATATGTTGAGTATAGCCACCTGAGAATTGTTTAATATATTTGTAAAATTTCCTTGCATCATTTCTTCTATATGCTTTTTCAACTTCCAATAATTCGTTATTAATCAATTTTTTCTTTTTTTGTTAACAGAATTTATTTGCCAGTAATCTTTGTATGCTATACATCTCTTAAGAATTACGAGTTCATTTCTGTAAAATTTTTTGTTGTGCCTCACTTTTATTTTTAACAGCGTTTTTACAATTTTCATCCCACCACTCGTTTGTTTTGACACTGCTGTTGTGTTTAAGACTTCTGAGGCTGACTGAATTACAGCATCCTTTATATTTTCCCATTCTCCATTTACATTCTGTTTCTCAGGTCTTTTATTTAATTCAATATATATTTTATTTCTATACTAACTCATTTTTTCTTTTTTATGTAACTCTTTCTCATCCCACTTTTTCTTATCACTTCCATTTACCTTACTTATTACTAATTTCTGTTTTACAAGAACTTGGACTAGAAAATGGTCTGAGTCGCACTTATATCCCCTGCAGGTTTTAACATCTATTATCATTCGCCTTTTACTCCTTCCACTTAAAACATGATCTATTTGATTCAATGTTATATTATCTGGAGTCAGCCACATACCTGTGTAAATCCTTTTATGCGAAAATTGAGTACCTGCAACTATTAAATTATTCTGTATTGCAAAATTACAGAGGAATTCACCATTATTATTAGTGTTATCATGCAACGTGTGTTCACCAGCAACTTTATTATATGCCTTTTCTTTACCAATCCTGGTATTAAAATCTCCTAATATTACTAGAAGGTCGTTTCTAGGCGTCTTATCTGTTATTTTTTGCAACTGTGTATAAAATAATTCTTTTTCTTCCTCTTATTTATCTTCTGTTGGAGCATATCCATTTATGATTATCATATTATGAAATTTTCCTCGTATTCTGAGCTTACACAATCTATCTGTAAATGGTACAAAACTCATAACTTTCTTTCCTAAATCCTTCTGGATTATGAATCTGGTTCCATTTTGACCTGCTTTATCTGGATCGCAGCTGTAATACATAATATATTCTTTCTTCCTTATTTGTCCATATCCTTTCCACCTTATTTCTTGTAGTGCTAGAATTTTAATTTGTGAGGTTTTGATCTGGTCACAGGATTGTCAGTACCAATGTAGTGCGGTACTACATGTTTCTGTACTTTTTAATTTCACTGAACTTGCTTGAAGATGACCAGAAAAGGTAGACATATGTAGCAAGCTGTTATTTCCTAACCTCCTAGGCCCAAGTATCTTCCACGGCACCCTGTTCTCAAGCATGACGTATATTAAATACAAGTGCTGCAAAATTTGTTTTAATGATAGTAGTATATCTTGCTGTCATATTCCAAGGAATCTCTTCTAGTTTCATTCAAATGACTGAATTTTTCAATAAGATTATTCCTTTTTTACAAGTTACTCACAATGTTCAATACTGATGCCACACTTTGCGAAGTTTTACACATCGTGACAAACTATGGGAGATGTTAACAGTGTTCGATATTAGAAATTCCAACTGCACTATTCTGAAAATGCTCTCTCTCTGAGGACCAATGTTCATTTCAATATTTAATAATTCAGTTCCTACTTCACAGGAAACACAAACATCAAACAGTTAATGCTGTTTAGAAAAATAATAACTATATTTAGTGAGAATCTTATAGAATACACATACTCACTGTGTGGGTAAAATGTAGTATCTTGGAGCTCAAGCAAGTAACAATTTACCACTGTGCTTTAAAAGTGTTAATATATGAGATGTCCAAGCGGTATGAATAAAGTTTCTGGGTAAAATCACCTTTATATAACCAAACCGAATTACATGATCAATTTCAAGAGAACTATCTTCACTTACCTTGCTGGGTATGAGAAGACGAACAGTTATGTCATCCCCACTGCGGAACCGCTTCTGTGGGGAGCTCATTTCACCATCTGCTTCACGCTTCATGCCTGAAGAAAACAAAATCAATTTCAAACACATATATTTAAATACACTATGTTCTTCCTCGCCCCAGCTTCTCCCTCCAGTGTGTGCTTTCTACCATTTTTCAGTTTATTGGTATTAGAACATAAGACACTTC
This sequence comes from Reticulitermes speratus, assembly GCA_021186555.1. Taxonomy (NCBI): domain Eukaryota; kingdom Metazoa; phylum Arthropoda; class Insecta; order Blattodea; family Rhinotermitidae; genus Reticulitermes; species Reticulitermes speratus. The sequence goes on from JAJKFL010000237.1 coordinate 9,451,725, forward strand.
CTAACCACAAAGTAATGACCAAAGTGCAATCAAAATAAGGCACAATAATGGGCACTGCTACCCAACAGTACAAAAAAAACGCCTGTGTATACATTAAAGGCTACCTCACTGTGACAGTGCCTCTGCAGATTAAGTTTCCATCTCTTTCACGTTAATGTCAGTTTGTAACACCTTTTCTCTAGGTTCTTCAATGATATGGAACAGTGTGTTTTATTTGGCAGCAAAGGGTGTAAAGACACTCAACAAGAATGTAAAGGGTGTACTCAGTAATGCAGCATACAAAATTCCCATGGTTTCTTTGCACTTTATTAAGCTTGCAGCCAGTTTAAAAACACTCCTATCAAAATGCAAAACATATTTAATAGTACCATTAACTCATATTTCAAAGGTACATTAACACTTAATATCAAGTTACAATATGTTTGGAACGTTTATGGGATACACAAAAGGGCATTATGAAAAGCAGACTTCTATGAGGACAATACAACTAAGCCCCAGTACTGGGTCACAGACAGGCAGCAGACAAGACCCATGTATGTCATTCTTTTCTTTACTTTGCAAAGTTTGAAATTAGTGTAACAACTGTAGACAGATACTCATATTATGTTTCAAGTAAATTAATGCTCAAAATTAAACCAAACTCCACCAACACAACAGTTAAGACGACATTCAATGGGAGTACAGATTCACAATTTCAGTTTAAGTAATGGCAGTATGTACAGAGAAGTGAGTTATGCAGTTAAGCTCTCAAGCACATAAGTTACATAACAGTGAGCTATGAATGTGATTAGGCACTGAATGGGAAATGTGAAAAGGGACAGGGTCTACTTAAGGCACCGTCCCAGCACTTAATGTTTAAAAAATCAGGATAACTACATAAAATATACAAGATTTGAATGAGGCTCTGTTCAGTTAAGTCAAGACGTAATGGAGAGCCGAATATCTCAATGTAGTGCAACTTTTAACATGTGATTCTGGAAAATATGTGGAATGTGAAAGCAGATTATGGTATATCCTTATATTCAAGATTTTAAAAATTTCCTTCCATATCAAGTGTTTCACTTTGCCAACTGCAGATAAAACCTTCTCTGCAAAATGTGTGTATATGTATATATGTACGTGTGTGTGCCACACACAACACACACACAACAAAACAAACTGAGAGCAGGATGAACAACATGCAAAATAATTAAAAAAGAATATTTGTAATATTTGGGACTTTCACAGAAGCAAATATTCTGGAATTTTCTGGAGGATGGGTACTGTTGTTTCACTGCCTTATATGAAGGCAAAAAGTACTTTCCTCCAAAACGTTGATACCCACCATACCCAGAATATCAAAATAGAGACAAGCTATCCATATTGTTCTTATATACATCAAATGTATTTTGAAACAGCTACTCATTTCCCTAAAACAAATTACCTTTATCAAATTCGAGCAACTATTAAACCACTACCACATAAACCTTCCAGGGCCCTATATTCAATCCGCTCTAGTTTTGTTCCCACTTCCACCATTCACGAGACCATCAATGTGGTCGGTCTAATAGCATGAAGTTAAACAGTATTAAGATGGGTGGTTTAGAATGGCATGGCTACACAGTTTTATTAAACTGATCATCTCACGTGTATAATCAGTGGCCAGCCATACATACGCAACTCGTAACGCAGTTTCGAAGCAGGCAGCTTTAACTCTAATTCCCAAGCATCTGGTCGGGGCCAATTACGAAACAGGTCCTCGGCATGGCGGCGAAAGATAATTTTTTGTGCTGAAATTGCCCGAAAGGTTAGGCCTGAGTGGTAAATACAGGGGCGCAGCAGTCTGAAAACGGTCGGCAATTCGATATGGACACGACACGCCACGCGCTCCTAGAGCTAAACAGTAATAAATCCAGCAATGAGTGGCATGATCATTCGCGCACGGTTCATACTGTCAACTATTCAATAAACTGCCAATACAAATCAATACAAATACACGTCTTCACAATTATGAACTAGTTATACATTCTGTGATCTCAATGACGCCATGTTTTCATCGCAATTGTACCGCGTGTTAATTCAGAACGAATTGGGGATTTTCCTAGAACGGCGATCGAAAACTTCTCCTCAGGAAGTGCGTGTTCAAACAGTCGACGCCAGAGCGGCGGAGGCAACACACGCCGCAGTTCCCACAACCCCATCACAGTAGACATCGCCCCACCACCGGATGTCCCGTATTGATCGCCCACTAGCACAACAAACAGGGAGAGAAACCGAGTATCGTCACAAATATTGCTTCAAACAAACGCAAAATTGGTTTACTCATGCGTTCCACACAAGATTGCATAGCGGGTGCCTTGAATGCCGTCGGAAGTAACTTACTAACGCTTTACGACGACAATGAAAAGGAGTATGCCTATTCAAATCTGAGAACACAAATTATCAAAATCCATTTGCAATTTAGCATACGTCGCTGATCTGGACGTCCACACGACGGAACTAACACCACAAGTTACTTTCTCGTGTACTGCGATCAGATATCTATCGTTCTAAAAGTCGAGGGGTGTTATTTCACCTGACAAATGTCGCTAGTCACTTCCCTTCGTCTCGCTTAACTTTTTAAAACTTCGACGTGCAATAACCGGGTTCGTAGACGTGACGCGTGTCTGCGGGCTCAAGCAAGCCATCGTCCGCCATATTTATACACTGCAAGTAAAAACCTCAATATTAACCGCATAACTCTGAAATACACGTGCACTTCCGACACACGGGCAACTGAAATCGCAGTGAGCGCGCTGCGATCCCTGCCATCACGCGAAATGATCTGAGCGAAGCGATGCGGATTGTCGGATAAAATAATGTCCCTATATTTCAGACTGTTACAAATCCTACTATTAAATACGCATTTTCTCGTTATCTTTCTGGTACAATCTGCAGGTTTTGAGAGCAATGATATACAGGTCTAGGCTTATATACAAGCTTCGTTTAAACAGAAACTGTACACCAACGAAAATGATACCAGTCCCAGAACTTCTAAACGTCCGTAACTCGTTTCCAGGATTAAACTAAAGGTCGGACATGATATTTTCATTACAAATTCACTGTACGCACTTCGTGCAGGCAACTTATCCCTGGGAACGCCATGAAGGCACATGGGGAAGTTGATCAGGCTGACGTCTATCTCCATGCATGCGTATATTGCAGTAAATGGAGTGGCCAGCTTCACGTCCCAACAGCTTTTCTCCTAGGAAAAAACCACCGGTACCCAATGAATAGGAGGCTAGGGGAGCCCCTGAATCGGTCTGCACGCTTCGGAGAAGATAAAAATCCCTCGTTCCGGCAGAAATTTGAACTCGAACCAAGATTTTTCAGTAGTCCAATCCGTAGTCTAGTCACTATACCGACTCTTGTACTTCGAACAAAGAATACACAATTATAATGTTGTCTTTATCGTCTACACCTCACAGTCGTACGCACAGGCGTAACTTGTGGGGTGCAACGGGGGGGCAAATGTCCCCCCACCCAATATTTTTGCTGCATAAGAATAGTTTTTTTTTGGCTACTGAGTTGAAGAAGAGGAAAATAAAAAAATATAAATATTTTCAAAACGATTACTTGGGCGGTGTAAAGGAAGAAGAAATGAAAAACCTGCGTTTTACGGGACGCAGAACAGTGGCGAGTTCCTAACATCTATGGTCGACTTTGCCCCCTCCCCATGTTATTAGCCAAGTTACGCCTATGGCCGTATGTTTCACCAGTCGCATCATTAACACGTCTGCCTTGTATGCGAAATTATAGTAACAGTATCTTCCATCGCGATTCCTGCCAACTTATACGAAAATGCATTAAATTCCATATCAATAAAACTACATACAGAAGAACTTTGCTCTGGCATGGAAGTATCACACACGTGTACTTTCTTGCGTGTCCAAAAAATACCGCATTTACCCGCGTAGGACGAGAATTCTTTCCCATTCCTTCATTGAAAAATGCGGGGTCGCAAGACAACGACACACAAAGTTAAACACGGTCTGTATAGTTTTTCCCCCCCTGAAAAGTGAAGACTGCGAAGCGGGCGTCGTCTTGTATTTGGGCGAATACCGCACACTGCCACAATGACTACACGCACAGAATCGAGGGGACTTGTTGCGTTTCGAAGACGCGCGGCGTGGAAGTAAAGTGGCAAGACCGACGTCAGGTCAATTTAACATTTCCACTGGACGCAGCGCCAGTCTGTCACGTTATCCGGAGGAAAATCTGAAAAATACAAATAGTCGGAAACGGCAAAAGACGTAGTTTGCGGGCGTACTGGAGGAAACGTAGTTATGCTGTCTAGACCTGGGCAACGATGGACCAGTCGCCAGTTTATTTATTTATTATTTGCGGTTCATTTGACGATGCAGTAGGCAGCTCAAGACTGCACAGTGTCTAAGGGTAGTATGATGGAACACGATCCACTGGAAAGGATGTGGAATTTGTCGCAGCCTAATTGAAGTACTACTTCAACATTTCCAGGAAGCACCGAGTAGAACCACGAAAACATACGTTAGTGGTATTCTAGCCGACATTCGAATCAAGCAACCCCTCGAACACGTCAAAGAGTTACCGCTTGCTCCGCATCTGACACGAGTATTTATCCAATCATGAAAAGCAGCAACCACGTTTTTCAAAATATGGTGGCCAATCAAATATGATTGCCGGAAAAAGGTGGATCAATACCTTTCTGGCGCTCCGCTGTGCTCTCCCCTCCGATAGGCGCGCAAGATTCACTTCTTCCTGTACTACCGTTTGTCCTACGACAATGAGGTAAAGCTTAATTTAAAAAAAGGTTAATTGTTATGACTTACTAATTACGTTGACTTTAATTCCTTGGACTAAGCCACTTCCTCTACGCCAATAGGGGCTAAATGAGCCAGTAGCGTATGTGAGGCCCCAGGCCCCCGCAAACGTGCAGCGAACTTCTTTTGGACTGGATTCTATTCCGTAAAGGCAGTATTCTGAAAGGCCGTGGAGTAGCTTCCCTAATAATTATGGGGGGGGGGGGGCTTATAGAGTCGCATGGGGCCCAGTTACCTACGCTACTGTACTTAGACTATCAAACTCTTGAACGCCGAGTAGGAAATCAGTCGCAGGCCGAAATTTTTCGATCGCCATTGGCAATAGTATTTCCCACCCCTGCTTCAGAGGCAACACAGGTGTTCAACGCCGATTAAGAGTGGCGAGAGAAAGTTTCAAATAATCACAGTCGGCTGAAGATTCCAACCTCCGTCAATAAAAACTAAAACACCTGAACTTCTATCTAGAATTAGGATTATTTATTTCAGAGAACCACTTCTTCACGTTCTCTGTACTTCAAGAAACCGATCACAGCAGCCAACGCATCGCAGTGTTCCCATACATCACGTACCTTGTGGCCTCTCTTCACTTTTATCAGTCACAACAATGAAGGGAAGTTATAGCCGAATTCCTATTATATAGGTACATACACTCCTCTTCCGGCTAATGTACTTTGTGGAAATATACCGTAACAATCAAATTTCAAATACGAATGATTAAGCAAAAAGACGAGGCTTTCACATTGCACGGAAATGAAAAGGAAGTTCAACGACCCATGTCTTCATATATAAACAAATGTAATACCAGCAAACCCATCGCAGTGACCACCCGTTTCATTCTCGATACCTATAAAAGGGAATGCGTACCTGACACGCATGATCCTGTGACCGATTAGCGTATTCGACAGATACAGAAATTAATTACTGAAATGCTGGACCAGTGCTTTTCAACCTTTTTTTTATCGCGTACAACTATCACAAAACAAAATGCGTAACACTAGATGCTGAAAATATTAATAACGCAAAGTTTTTACTTTTCTAGTTTAACTTGTTTACAGTTAACATTAATGGTACAACACTTTAATGTAATACCAAATATTAAAATAAAATAATTAATAAAAACAGGACACAATGAAAAATTGTCGTATCCTTTATGAGTGCGCTTTTGTTAACACGGTAATGTATGTATTAATAAATAATCACACAATTACCACAATACTGAGCCTGATACACAGGCTTAGTACTTGAGAACTGCGCTCTTCTGCGACATTACGCTGCGTCGAGTGGTAATCCTTTACTGACGTTTCGGGACAATGTATCGGTCCCATCTTCAAGGGTCAAGAAATCCAAGAATCTTGGACTTGACTCTTGAAGATGGGACCGATACACTATCCCGAAACGTCGGTAAACAATTATCACTCGACGCTGCGTAGTATCCCAGAAGAGCACAGTTCTCATCAATATCGCGCTGGAAGCCTGGAATCAAAGCTTAGTACTGTTTCCAACTGTTGGTAAAATATATAAGGATTATAGCGTCGCCTGCTACCTCCCTCCAGGCAGTGGGATTTCGCGTTAGCAGATTCGGGCTTGTCTTTCTCGCAAAATATTTACTTCCTCTTGTCGTTCCCCCTTCCACCCTTAAAATATAGCAACCAGAGGTTGAAGACTGTCAGTAGGTAAGGGTTTGTAAGTCTGAGTTTTCCCTTAATAGCGGCCATCGTTCAAGACGTGACTAAGACATTCCAGGGTGCACAGTTCCTCAGGTCTGACGTGACGAAGACATTCTAGAGTGCACAGTTCTTCAGGTCTGACGTGACTAAGACATTCTAGGGTGCACAGTTCCTCAGGTCTGACGTGACTAAGACATTCTAGGGTGCACAGTTCCTCAGGTCTGACGTGACTAAGGCACATTCTCTCAGGGTGCACCTAGGTGCCCCCCAGGTCTGACGTGACTAAGACATTTAGGGTGCACAATTCCTCAGGTCTGACGTGACTAAGACATTGTAGGGTGCACAGTTCCTCAGGTCTCACGTGACTACGACATTCCTAGGGTGCACAGTTCCTCAGGTCTGACGTGACTAAGACATTCTAGGGTGCACAGTTCCTCAGGTCTGACGTGACTACGACATTCTAGGGTGCACAGTTCCTCAGGTCTGACGTGACTAAGACATTCTAGGGTGCACAGTTCCTCAGGTCTCACGTGACTACGACATTCTAGGGTGCACAGTTCCTCAGGTCTGACGCGCTCATCGACGATATTTTTAACATGCGACAATATTCCGTCGTCAGTCGCTATTAGACGACAGAAGAAAATCTGTATTATATCATATTGTGGTACACACACTTTCTCATTTAAATACATTTAAAACAATTTCAATAACGTAATTTTTAAAAATAAAGTATGAAAAAATTATAATTTCCTAATAACTTCGCGTACCACCAAAAGCACCCCCGCGAACCAGTAGCGGTACGCGTACCATCGGTTGAAAAGCACAGTCCTAGACGGAGTAATACTTGCTTTTCATGCACAGTCTTCGACTATAAAACCGTAAGAATTAAAAAATCCTGCTTCATACGCTATCGGGTCCTCAACCGAAGGATCACTTGGAAAAACCAACTTTTGGATTTGGAGTTTTACACAGAAGTTCTCTGTATGTTGGCATTCATAACAAACCCGCTTGTACATAAATTTATCAACATGAACGGCAGACGGAAATCCAAGCGATAAGCACGACAGAAAAAAAACGCCGTGCCTACTTTTACATAGTTTCAGCCTAGCTCACTCTAGCAGACATAATACGACGAAACATCTGACGTGCGTCAACTGTCCCAGATCACAACCAGAACACACACATCGTTGCGATACGTAACAAGTTCTACCGTCCCTTCCTCCTCGGAACTTAAAGCTGACAGGTTAAAGTGCATCTCTGCACACATTCGTTCCAAATAACTTTAAGGGCAGCTCAGCGAGTTCTGTTACCGGTATTATATATTCAAATCGCCGTCTTAAATCTTAATTTCCTAACGCTACGGTTCTCAGCAATAATGTTATGAACTGTGCCTGCAACCACCTTTAAACAACACATCCACGTGGGAATACAAGACATACGAAGCGCCACTGGACGCAGTGGAAGCGATGAAAGTGCCCAGTTCATTCGAAATGAGGTGGACGGGGGGGAGACTGGACAACAGTACACTCCGTATGTGAAATTCTCATGACATTAACCGTGAAGAAATGCCGTCTTCAGGAATGTGACGTCGTGTAGTCTGTCAGATATGTAGCTACGTTTTGGAGGAACCTCCTACCTCATTCTCTGAAGACTGAGGCGACAGGACAATCCGAAATGTTTGCACCCAAGGCATCACATCCCCGGCTAAACACCGCGCTATGAACACCTTAAATCTCGCACGGTTCTAATGCGATAACTGACATACACTTTGAGGTGGGAAAGACAGATTCTTCTGAAACGTCTACCTTTGTCAGAACACAAGGCATCACATCCCAGAAGACTAATCGTCACGACGAATAAAACACGACTGGTTAGTTGTTTTCCTTTCTCTTTTATACAATATACAGTCGAACTCGTTTACAACTGAATATTTTGTCGTTATAAACGAGTGTTGTTATAACCGAGGAGTATAATGTTATGGCTCACACTGGGGAATTGGTAACACAAAATATCTAACGTTACAGACGAGGTGTCGCATAAACCGATGTCGTATAACCGGGTTCGACTGTACATGCATCAGTGGTTCAACTACAAACCGCTGCCATGCAGTACCTACAAAATCGTACTATTAACCAACTGCCTGAATCAAAATTGTGCAGTCTTTCAACACTCCGGCCCGAAATAATTGTGACCAATCTCCATCATACGGGCTGGCATCATTAAATTATGGTCCAATTTAGGTATTTTTATATAGCGACGACCATGTTCCTACACACACACGTAGTTTCGCGGTATGTGACTTTACAAATCCGAGATGCATATTACCCTTTCAAGCCCAGTGGTCACCACCAGCTTTACCACCAACACGACACGCTCTTCACGGATGTTACGCAACGCTTATTGGTAATTACCGACGTTTCGAGACAACCTACCGGTCCCATCAAGGGACCACTGACCCTTGAAGATAGACAGATTGGTTGTCCCAAAAGTTGGTAACTAACTACAAATCAACGCTGCGTAACATCCCAGAAGAGCGAAGACACTGGCGTCTTAATGCAAAGCTCCCCATATTCAGGCCTGATTTTAAGCAAATTTTCATAAACGTCCCCAATACAAAATTTCACGTAAATCTGTCCAGTGGGAGCCGCGCTGATACATGCGGAAACTGACAAAGGCAACAGGCGCTTTTCGCGACTACGCGAACACACCTAAAAACTCTGCACTTTGCCCACAGCACGCTTGTGCGTTCCAAATGATTCTTACAACAAAGAGCGATTAGTTTCCATACACAGCATAAACTGGCTGGCCGTTACAACAAGCACAATGTTCTCTGTGACAAAGGAACTAAATGTTTATACAGTACGATGCTTCATACGCACTTCATCTTAACACTACTCTTTATCAGAAATGGGCGAAGCCTGGGAAACTTGAAAGAAAGCAATGCTTTTTCAGATATCGGGGAGCAACGGACAGAAAAGTGCTTTCACAAGGGTAAGTGAAGATAACAGAGCTCTGCTAAGCACAGTATATATCAAATATAAGTACTACTGCATAAAAAGAAATATTTCAAATACACTACTCAAAATTGAACACACTGAGCAGAATGCAGAATCGATAACGCGAATGTGTTTGTGAGGTATCCGCTTCCAATCATGACTCCGGTTGTGCCTTCAGACAGGCCACGACTGCCTCCTTCCCAGTCTTTCCGATACCGCACATTCGATTTTAATACCATCTATAGTTGATACAGCACCGTTAAATAACAACGTACCGACAGTGCTCACCGCGACATATTCGCTTTCTTGGCATGCGGACTGTACGAAAGCCGCCACAGACTGGCTGTCACACAGTCTTTTCCTGTGTAGTGACATGACGACACTGTTCTGTGTTTGCTCACGAACGCGAGCCGTCAAGTCGCGGGCCGAACCACACACGGCGATGCCGTGTTTCTAGGTACAATGAAATCACCTTCACTTTAAAAATAACAGTAAGGATGACTTGGTAATGTGGAACCTGATGTCTACATACGTGTTCCCACAGAGTACGTCAGCACAGTACCAAGGTGTGTGACTCTCACCTTGCTGGTACAGGCATACCCCGCGCTTACGACAGGTTAGGTTCCAGACCACTGTTGTAACTCGAAAATCGTCGCAACTCGAAGCAATGTATTTTTTTAACTTATCGATGCATGTACTCTTCATAAGTAGTACAGTCACACGCGCTTTCGTGCTGGTGATTTAGAAGGAGTTTTTGAAACATCAATAGGAGTAGGGCTTTGGGTAGAAGTTGATGGTCGAGCAGGAGTTTCAGTGGGGGAGCGGTAGCGTCATGTCGCTAAGGTGTCGTAACTGCGAAGCAAGCGCCTCAAGTTCGGGGCATGGTGGCAACTGAAAAGCGTCGTAAGTGCGAAGTGTCGTAAGTCGGGGTATGCCTGTACGCGGTTTCCATCTGAACACAGCACTGAATAGTAAACTGCGGGCTTCCTCACGACCCACAGAATGCGTGGATAGTGTCGTAAGAGAGGCCACAACCCTTCCTACCGAAACTTCAACAGTTGGAGCAGCGACACAACATTCTAAATAACCCAACACGTGTACACACATCCCAGACGGTATGTGCATGACATTTCGTCTCTCAAAACAATGCTCAATATTTCGATTTGAATATTCTTTCTTAGCTCGTTCGTGCACTCATCTCGCAACAAATTTCCCAGCATTTAACAGCCATACATTGCTAGAACACATTACTTATTGGACTCTGCCTTTATTTTTTAACCTTCTACTACTAGACTCTGAAATACTGAAACCACAAATGGAATGGCAACACCGCATACACTGCGCTTGCCAATTCATATGAAAGCGCCACAAAATTGGAAACTTATGTATTACAGTTTCCACGTTATTCAACTATGAGCAGATATTACTGCCACTACATAGCAGAAACATCCAACTGAAAATGTCAAAAGAGCAAATTAAATTGGCACACAGATTTTAGAAGTGACAAAAATCACCAAACGCACACAGCTCACAACATATGCACAAAGTCCGCACTTTTGGGAACTGCAAAGTATCAGCATCAGAGTGGAATGTGAATATTACCAAGTACAGCTGATGCTGTGTACACGCCCGCAACAACTCGCAAACTCGACTAACAGCGCCGGCCCAACTGTGCACTCGTATCATCTCGACTCGCGGCGGATACTGGCTAGTGAGCATCTACTGTATTGGCTAAGAGATGGGTCGCGGAGTCGCGAGGAGTCGACCACGGAGTCGATTCCGAGGGAAACAGGGGCGCCAATGTTCAGAAACTAACACAACCACTTGTGTGTGTGCTGCCTACGGCGTATATACGACTCATGGTGGGCGAATTATCAACCCAATGTAGTTCATTAGAAGACACAGATAATTTGTCTTATTACCAGTAACAGAAAAATGAAAACCTCTGTTAAACCAGGAATATACACTTTGCAAGCATAATTTACAGTAAACATGACGGGCAATGTACGAATAACGTAACAGTGAGGCGCGTTCGCGTAACCACTGTTACCGTGGAAAAGCAATAAGTATTAAGTATATGAGTGTGTGTGTTTGTATTCTTGCCTTAGTCATCCGGTAAGCAAATCGCGTCTTTTCTGCGTCGTATTACACGGTCATCTGTGTGTGACCTGTCTAGCTCTACCACATTTTTCACATTATCTGATAAACGGCACGATTTTCGAAAAAAAAAAGTTATTGAACATAAAAATGTGTGTTAGAACTTTCTCTCCAACCACTGTTTGAAACATTTCTCATTCTAAGAAGAATTCAGCGAGATGTAAGTGTACATGGGTCTTCACGTAAAGTACCCGTTATTCTTGTCAAGTTTTAATGAACCTAGAATTTTCTCGACAGATTTTCGAAAAATACTCAAATATCAAATCTTATGAAAATCCATCCAGTGGGAGCCGAGGTGTTGCACGCGGACAGACACAAACATGACTGAGCTAACAGTCGCCTTTTGCTATTCTGCAACCGCGCCTACAATTATCACCACCACCACCACCAAATGAAATGTTCTTTCCCGAGGTCTTTACACAATCAACAGAACCATTACTTCCACATTCATAATCAACAACAAAATCGTATTAAAAATAGTCCCCATGCGTCGGTTTATTTTGCTCTAATAACAACAACTAAGGTCTGAGGATAGGCTCCTATCACATGAAACGGGTGTAGTTGGAGTACATAAGCATTTCTTCGCGAGGTTCGCCCGTGGTGGATACCAACATAACGACATAAAATGTGTCCAGCTTTGTTAGCAGGTGCCTACACTTGACAGCACAAGGACTGCGATCTACTTCCTCGGATCACACATTACGCATACAAGGATGTGATTAACAGAAAGTGAATATCAAACACTGTTATGAATACACACTAATAATAAATACTAGTCACGCTGATTCCACATTCAGCTTAACTCCCCCCCCCCCTCCGAATTTCATTAACACCGCAGAAAATTGTCATATAAATGATGTCCCACGATCATCTGACGATGACAGTGGACTTCTTTGATGAACAGACAAAATGCTTCTGGAATACTTTACGTTATGGCTTTCAACCATCGACTTGTGTTAAAAATAATATTAAAAATAAAACACAACAATGTCGACTGTAGGGTCCGAATAACACAACACAATGAATATTCTATAATCATTATATTGTGCTACATGTTTCGGCCGCGTCATACGGCCATCATCAGTAGTCTTACAAACGCATAAAAAGTGTTTTCTAGGAAGAGGCATCTCCTTTGCAAAGAGTAAATATAGTATTTTATGAACTTGGTTATTATTCCAAATAGTGGAATAATAATAATAATAATAATTATTATTATTATTATTATATAATAAGGAATAGAATAAATAAAATCAAATATGCTGCTAAGATCCTTTGTTATGCCCGTAAATGTCGTTAACCTATGCTGTTCGAAACACTGTATGTTGTTGAGAGAGATCTGCTCTGAGACATCTAGATGCGCAGTGGATATGACTTACGTGACTAGTGTTCATGGATTTAACCTTATGTGTGGTACAATAAATTATTACGAATTCTTGTTACGTGTGACGTCATCTCCTTGTTAAATTTATCAAAATGTTTTTGTGTATAAATTATCATATGCTGTTCAGGTCTCCCTGTACTGCTAATGGAGAGACACTGAATTTTTAAAAAATGCGTTGCTGTGTGTTAGGAACCAGTTTTCATACGGTAAACACTGTGTGCATAGTAGTATCGGTAAACACTGTGTGCATAGTAGTATCGGTAAATACTGTGTGCATAGTAGTATCGGTAAATACTGTGTGCATGTAGTATCGGTAAACATGTTGCATAGTAGTATCGGTAAATACTGTGTGCATAGTAGTATCGGTAAATACTGTGTGCATAGTAGTATCGGTAAACACTGTGTGCATAGTAGTATCGGTTAAACACTGTGTGCAAGTAGTATCGGTAAACACTGTGTGCATAGTAGTATCGGTAAACACTGTGTGCATAGTAGTATCGGTAAACACTGTGTGCATAGTAGTATCGGTAAACACTGTGTGCATAGTGTATCGGTAAACAATGTGTGCATAGTAGTATCGGTAAACACTGTGTGCATAGTAGTATCGGTTAACACTGTGTGCATAGTAGTATCGGTAAACACTGTGTGCATAGTAGTATCGGTAAACACTGTGTGCATAGTAGTATCGGTAAACACTGTGTGCATAGTAGTATCGGTAAACACTGTGTGCATAGTAGTATCGGTAAACACTGTGTGCATAGTAGTATCGGTAAACACTGTGTGCATAGTAGTATCGGTAAACACTGTGTGCATAGTAGTATCGGTAAACACTGTGTGCATAGTAGGTAAACACTGTGTGCATAGCAGTATCGGTAAACACTGTGTGCATAGTAGTATCGGTAAACACTGTGTGCATAGTAGTATCGGTAAACACTGTGTGCATAGTAGTATCGGTAAACACTGTGTGCATAGTAGTATCGGTAAACACTGTGTGCATAGTAGTATCGGTAAACACTGTGTGCATAGTAGGTAAACACTGTGTGCATAGTAGTATCGGTAAACACTGTGTGCATAGTAGTATCGGTAAACACTGTGTGCATAGTAGTATCGGTAAACACTGTGTGCATAGTAGTATCCTACGCCAGAAGGGCTGCTATATGTCACGTATCTTATCCAATACTCTTCTTATGCGTTTGTAAGACTATTTGATTATGGCCGCATAAGGCGGCCGAAACATGTAGCAACATATAATCAATATATGATATACAGTGTTGTGTTATGCGGACCCTATAATCGATATTGATTTGGTAAACACAACGGCATGATGGTACCTAAATTAAAACACTACATTTCTGAGACAAAGCAGATAACTGCAGATGTCATATAGCATCGCCTTAATCTTACACATGAGAAAATGCAGTCTACTGCAGGCACTTAGTGCCCGAGTCTTCTGTAGCCTGTCGTACAAATATCTTAAAATCGCCTCTCAATCCCAGTGTCGGCGCTGACGCATACCTTACACGCCACGATTAGACCCGCTTCGCATGACGTCAACACGAAATCGACTTTCCGCTGCGAATAGACTCCAGTACTTGGAGTCACAAGAATTCGGCCCTCTCGACGCCAAGCTTCAGTTGCGGCCGGTCACTAGTATTGCTGCACGTTACAACGCATGTAGTTACGTTACATTACGCCCTCAAGGAGAACTAATGCCCTCAACATGTGCCTTTGAAGGCGTACAATATCGTCGCATTTCAATCAAATTTTTAAACTTCGACACCTGGCAGAAAAAAAACTAAAAAATACACGGACCGACATGCTGCAAGTGTACTTACGTTAGGAAAGACGTCTGTGACATATTCAATGAAGACCCGGGTTCAAAATAGCGGACAGAACCTTAGTACTTCTCCCACTAAAATGCGGCACAATAGAACGAGGTCTTGGCTTTGCCAATGTCAGTGGCACCCTTCCGTTACGTACCGAAATGATAACTATGCGCCTGCACACAAGCGACTTATTTTTGTATGTTAAACGCTGGTGACTCATTGTAACATGACATGTCACTTTCGCATAAAAAACATCAGTAATGGTTCACAGCAGCAAGGTCACATCGTCAGCACGCCTAATCCGTCGGAACCAGGACACACTAGTGCTTTAAACACTGACTACCAGCTACACGGCGGCCACATTAATGCACATTACCAACGCCTGCACCACTAAATTTATGGCAACTTTTGCAATGCTGTCTAAAATGAAAGAAAAATAAAGCGGCCTGAGACAGTACGTATTTGGTACATGAATTACATTCAAACTTACGTTCCCGCATTCTGAACTGAACACTACAGCGTAATTATTATCGCTGACTGTGACACATTCAAATTTCTGCTCCGGTAACATTAGCTGCAATGTCTACATTTTATCTGACAACTATCGTTTGTCACTTCCCGCCACTACTCTGCCGCGCGTGTGGGCGGCCGGCCCAGTGGGCTACGTTAATGCGATAAACGAGCCGACAAAAAGTGGCAACCGACAGTTGTCGGATAAAATAGTGACCCTACACTTTTCGAAAGTTGTAAAATTAACCTACAGGCTTCGCCGCGTCCGCATACGACTCAATGACCGCTGAACGTGTTTCCACGAACTCTTAACATTAGGATGCCTAAAGATGCCCGTGTTTAAGCACCACACCATAGGCATGTGAAGTGAGGTGTATCCCCACATATTCTTAAACTCAGCACTCCACTGGAGTGACCAACTTCACGCTCCGGGCCGTTGACTCCAGAGAACCCCCCATCCCCCGCGTACCGTACTGATAGTATAGCCACCTACGCATTTGGTACGGACCACTGAGCTAGCAGAATTGTGCGATGACAAAAGTCGGGAATCCAACTCCACTTCTCAGTCGTCGATCCACAGACGTCCCTTCAATACTCGATCAGCGGTACTAAAATTCAATATATTCCACCCTTGAATAGAACAGAAAGAGGAAACACACCTTACAGGACGACGCACATGCAATTCCGCGCTCATTTCAAGCGTAATTTGCTTCATCACACTGAAAAATGTTCTAATCATACAGACGTAGAGAGAAAGTAAAAACAATTTACGCATTTTCGAGGCAATTACACAAAATATAGTTCACTTTAATATGCAACACATTTATTCGCTGCCTGCATGGACCATTATAACATCTGTAGTGGAGTACAATTTTTCTGACATGAAGTTTATGGATCATAATGAATGAGAGGTTATATACAAGCCAGAAATAACTGTTCATATTAAAACAATTGCTCCAAACATCACTACGTGTACTTTTGGAGAAAATGTAACTGACACTGGTGTAAACCCTGCTCCATCACAAATTTCAGGAACAAATGCAATGGATACAAGAAATACAGAATCATCCGGGTACGCTGTTAGGCCGCTTAGCCGAGCATACAAAACCGGGAAACTCCTACTAGGACAGCAGTATTCATTATGCACGAAGCCTAATGAATAAGACACACTTTCTCCTATTAATTCAAGACAAACGATGATTTTCCTCCACTTCAGGATGTTCTCGAAACCATTAGCAGGGAATGTTCAGATTTCATGAATGAATGACAAAAAGTCCAGTAATCTCTCCATTTAAACAAAACAAAAGCTTGCCAATTCAAAATTATTTAATAAATTTTGAACATACAATTTTCTGTATCTTTGGAAAAGCCTGATCAATTTAGAAATGAAGTTTTCATGTCTAAAATCTACATATATTCTGAAGACAAGTTCAGTGTTATGAAAATTTTTCTCTGAAACCCAACAGTTTGTGTTCACACCAATTAAAATGTCTTAGTTTTATCAAGAATAAACGTTAGTCTGCTCTACATCTAGACAAGAGTTGCAACCATGGAAACTGAATGTATCAACGATAAACACACATACAAGTTATTCCACAATGGTATACTTGAACTGCATACAATATGAATATGATTTGGGAACTTACCAACAAACTGAATGTACTGAGACACAGGAGTAGGAATATGACGTTGATGGACACCTGATGCTAATCTGAAAACCAGAAATAAAGTTACATAAAATCTGAATTAATTACAATTTTCCTTCCTATACCGAACCACTAAAACTTGGTATCCAATTATCAGTGAAGTGGGTATTATAAAATTCACACATAACCATATGTGGAAAACTTAATTAAATAAGCCTTTCGACACACACTAATAACTACACAAATACATGATCACTTTTGAACTATCAAACAAAACACCTTCAATTATGCAACTCTTAAGAATAGGCCTACTATATTTCAAGACGGAAAGAACTGCAAAACCATTTCAGCTGCCAACCGTCGCACTGGACAATTTTAGCAGCCACCTTATACGAAGGCTCACCTGCCTTTCTTCATGCACCAACCTATCTAAATATTTATCAGAATGAACAATGTTTACTACAAAAGGTGCCGACAATGAAACACATCTTCTGCTCCACACATTTTTCTGCCTTACGGTTATCCGAGATAACTCAGCAAACGCGATGTTATTCCTACATTACCGAACTTAAAGGATAGACCTACTGAATGTTTTAAGAGGGCCGTAACCGTGTCAGATAAACAGAAAGTCTTCTGTTTAGAAACGTCCGAAATGTTTCATCTTTTAATGTAGTGCTCCAATTCATTTTCATCACTGAATCCATAATGGCGAGTGTTCATTCATCCCAAGTACCAACGAACAGCGACTTCTTAGTTGCGTGTGAATTTAAAGCTGGTGTATAATATGGAGCGACAACACTGTACAGGGGCTCACAAATTTTCTAAAAATCTTGGAGCCGGCTCCAAATTCTAGGCGCCACAAGGCTGATATGAAGCAAGTTTCGTACGGAGGACACACAATTCTGCAGTGACCAGTAAACCTCACCGCTGTCTGGCGCTTTTAACTGCATGTGAACTCATACACATTTTGTATGTAAGGAAGAAGACTGCAACAATTACCCAGAAAAAATCTAGCGTAATCCCAAAAATGTAGTCGCCCAGGCGAATGGGAAAAACGCACACCTGTCGTCGTCCAAATTATATAATAATTACCACACGACGCCGTGTAATTACCCAGAAGACCACAGATTTCAATTCCGTGAACAGTTTTACTTCCACAGATCTCGAAACCAAGTGCATGTACACGTTTAAAATCTTGATTCCTTTGTAATTTATTTGCTTAAGTACCAAAATGTAAAGTTTAGAGTGAAATATGTGGACATAATGAGGTTGCATTTTGTCTAAATACTTTCTGCACAAAGAACAGTTCATGAGGATGGATGGCTGGATGGATGAACAGCGGGTTTCACGATCACGCTGTATCAAATGCAAAGCTCTTTTAGCCTCGAGTATGACAGGATAATCATGTACCTTGAAATGTACAGAACTGGGTCTTGTTTCAAAAGTACCAACCCAACAGACGTCTAGAACTAACGCAAACCACAAAAAAAAAAACTCGGTCGGTGTCCCGGCATTGATTCGAACCGAGTACTTCCCGAAAACCATACAGATGCCACTAATGCTTCAACCAACGTGTACGATAAAAGTCAGTGACAAATCTAATTCGAGCCCCATGTTACGCAGTACGCAAATACACTAAAATTAAATCACTCGAGTATTATTAGTGGGAAGCAGTGGCGTGCAATCCTGGGGTAGCAAGAAACCGTCCTGGATTCCTGAAACTATTACATTTTGAAATGCCGTAACATCTCCGTCGCAAATTTTAGAAAAAGGTGAAACTTTAAAAATACAGTCGAACTCGATTATAACTTCAATAGTTTGTGTCGTTATAAACGAGTGCTGTTATAACCGAGGAGTATAATGTTATGGTTAACAGTGAGGAATTAATTGGTACCACAGAATATCTGGCGTTATAGAGGAGTTGCAAAAACCGATGTCGTTATAACCGGGTTTGACTGTATAGTGCACTATGGTCTAGAACTGTTGTTTCTAGTTAAAGTTAATTAATCTAAAATGCTATCAGTTAATAAGTCCGGTTTCACACCCCCATTAATAATGAACAGTGTCCGAAATACGTACTTGTTTACGAATACTTGTGGCATGAGCAAAAGACCCAAGACGCTCCAGTATCACTTAGAAAGTGACACCCTCAATACGTGAACGACAAAAACTACTGTAGAAGCAGGCAAGTGCATTCTGCACACAAAACAATACAGTATTCTGGCAACATGCTAGTTCCTCAGAAAGTCCCCGAGTGCATCATTATCATTGCTGAATGTCTTGCATCAGATAAAAAAAAAACATGGATGTTTTTAACGTGACCTGCAATTATTTCAATAACAAAATTAACAGGAAAGCGAAAAGTAACAAATCGTAAAACAGGACGGGGTCGCCTGACAAAAAGTTAAAATAGGGGGGGGGGGGGGGGTCGCGAGTCAGAACGAAAAGGTTGTGCGTCAACGGCGTTCCTCCCCCCTCAATAAAAAGCCCTAAAACTGTATTCAGATGCAGGCCCTATTGCAGCTCACATTCTGGAGGAGACACGTACAGGACATTACAGGTTCATATTGTGCACACAAAACGACACTGGATCAGTCTAACTGTATTTCCGTGTATACAACAAAAATGGAGATATATACTTTAGAATCGAGCAGCCATAAACAGATAACAATTACACCATCGTGAAACACTCTGACAGATGTCGATACTTTAACAGAAACACATGAATTGCAAAAATAGAACAAAACCCTTAAAACGGGGTAAGATATGGGGACGTATTTTTAGTACATGGCATCTGATATCTAAAGCAATTATTAATGTTTGAAAGAATACACAGAACTTGGGAGAACTGTAAAATGAAACGAAGTACAATAATATTCCTACTGGAAATACATTCGAACCCGGTTATAACGACACGGTTTATACGACACCTCGAGTACAGTGTCAAATATTCTGTGATACCAATTAATTTCTCACTGTTAACCATAACGTACACTCCTCGGTTATAACGACACTCGTTTATAACGATACAAAATATTCAGTCCCTTCCATGACGTTATGCCCGAGTTCGACTGTACTACAAAACTGAAACACACAGTTCCAAGCAGCCTCATAAAGCCTACCTTCCAAATGCATACATTTCCAGTCATACACATCCACTACCGCTTGCATACAAAATTTTACATGCCTAGCCACTGCATCAAAGAGAATTTTCCACACACCTACACGTCACTTTACATACTTTACGAGAATATCTACTATACATACTAAACATAATATATACAAATACACATAATACATACATAATAAAGGTAAAGGTAAAGCTCTCCCTAGAACAGGCCATGAAGGCCCAGAGGGGGAGTAGATGTATAGCTCTACTCTTTCCTTAACCTCGGCGCTTGATGGGGGGTGGGTGGTCAACGCCACGCCCCGGCCGCTTTACCCCGGAATGACCCGGTACCCATTGTAGTACATACATAATATACGTAATATCTACTATACATAATTTCCAAGGCACTTGATTGGGTGGAAAGCAAAGTTAGTGAACAAGTTTGCACAGAACCCACACGAAACTTCAACTGCACATGCCACTCAACAAAAACCTGCGTATTAACTTACGAGGAGTCTTGAAAGCGTGCAATGAACTGTGAATGACAGAAATGTAGGCAACATATCCAGCATATTACATCCAATTCCACTTCCCTTCCCAGTTTCACTTGCAATAAAGTCGAGATGTGTACTCCAATTTGGGAACATGCTTTTCAAATGTATTCCTTGTGCACTTTCATCTTACGCTGGTGATGGTATTCTGTACATACATATGCACCATTTCCAGCTGAGCTAACCCACAGCACACATATTACACAGCACATTCATAAATGATCTTGCCTTATTTCACTGAATATATACAACGGAAACGTTTATATAAGACGTTATAGGGTAAAGCGGGGCAAGTGCAACACCTCAAGGAATTCAGTCATAACAGGAATTCTATTGAACACGAAACGCTGCTGTCACCAGTTTAACATTGTGGGTGATCACTGAGTACATACATGTACCGGACGTAATTAGAATCCAAACTCTTAACACACTAACAGTGCATTACCGTTTGGTCGAACGGGGTGGGTATTTAAATTTTAGACATGGTTTATAAAAAAAAAAATTATTACTTGAGCAGGAAAGATAAAATTATGAAATAAACGGAAATTTGAGGGACAATAAAAGATTATGTAGCATGTCTTAAAAATGCAGTAAAATTCCTTCTTGCCTAAATATATAAATAAATTTCTTGGAGTGTTTTCATACGTTGGTTCGCGTATCCAAATGCAGGTCTTTAAAGGGGGGGGGGGGGAGTACTCCATGCACGTGGATGCGTTGCCCCTGTAAGTGGAGCAAGTGAGATTCAAACATTCTTCAATCTTGTACGGCATTAAATTCATTACCGAATATTGTCATTTATTCTGGCAAAGCATCAAGTTTCCCACATTATGAACTACCGACATTCCTAAAGTTAGGGAAACAAGAACTCCAAACCCGTTTTACAGCAGTTTTTTTTTTGTGGAGAAGCGCCCCGCAGCAGATGCTACGGACGCACCGCAGCCTTGAGGCTTATTGTGCACCCCCTGTGATGAAGATGAAGAGAAACATGATTAGTTATTTCATATTTCCAAGTAATGGAACACCGGTGGAATGAAATTGACAGGGGAAAACCGAGGTACTCGGCGAAAACCCTGTCCCAGTGCCACTTTGTCCACCATAAATCCCACATGGACTGACCCGGGATCGAACCCCGGCTTCCGAGGCGAGAGGCCGGCGACTAACAGCCTGAGCCATGGCACGGCCCTACAACACAGTTTACTTTCAAAGTAATATACTACAACTGAACAGAAAGATTTCGAATAAACAGAATTTTCTTGCACGACCTGACGTATTAAATAAATTGATCTATTACAATATTCAACGGCATGAAATGATGACTTATTTACTCATTACTAGTCTCACTTGCCCTAACTTACCCCAAGATACCACATGAAAAAAAAAAAAAGTCACCTGCCTTCGAGGCCAGTCAGTAGCGGCCAAAAAAACTACACACACTTTTAGAGTTTCACGTTTCGTTTTCTTGCAGGCGTTACAAAAATTTTTGAAGACTCCTGTAATTTTTAATACTAAGATATTAAAAATGTGAATTCTGTCACAGCAAACATGACAGAAATTATAGTTTTTACCTGTAAATTCCGGACTATTATTCAGCAAGCTGTGAAAATGTGCACCAGAGTCAAGGCTGTCTCTGGTTACTATTAACTTTTTAAGAATGTCCGTAGTTCATGATGTGTAAAAGTCCATGTTATGAAATAAATAAATAAATAAATAACAAGGAATCTTTGGTAATGACAAATTAAATGCATAGCAAAATATATGGGGTAAACGCTCCTGCCTCATACGACGCACTTAGCCGCATACGTCTTCTCGAAATATGTGTTCTTCCCACCTTCTACATCAGCGTTTCCCAACCAGGGTTCAGTAAAACACACGGACTCCGCGAGAATTCGTGGGATTAGTGAAAATTTTGAAACAAGACAAAAAAAAATTTCAATCATCACTCGAAATGTCGCGGGATGTTTGTCCGGAGCAACTGCCGTGTACAAACAACTGACTCTTTGTTTGGTCTGATCAGTCTGCATTTACATAACATTAAATTTAGTTTTATTGTGTATTTCCATAGGTTGGGGTCCCTCGGAATGTGAAGAACTATTTTGGGGTTCCTCCATGGAAATAAGGTTTTAAAACGGTGTTCTAAGCAATGAGAAATGAGATATTTATGCATCGCGTAAAGCAAGGACTTACGAACCCGAATAAATTGCTTTACAACATTCTTACACAAACACCAAAGCAAAAATGAACGCTGATCTTTGTACAAAACTCTCCATAACAAAGTGAAGCATACCTAATCTGAAAAAGGAAACACGAACATGACTTCCAATAAATGCACCCCTCCCCGTCTCCAAGTGAAAAGAATGTATGAAAAGTTAGCATTCAAGCACGTAACTTGCGAGTTACATCTAAATTAAACACGAACTAAATCCTGAACACTTCGCTCAAATGTTTATGCACCATGCTTAACAATATACAGAACAGAGACAGAAGTACACCGTTACGGATCACTCCTTAAGACACTCACGCCCAACACAGTTCCGCGCAGATAAACATTCGAGACTGGCTTAGTTTCTGCGAGTGGATTATTCCACACACACACAGTTAAGGCCACTCGCTTCAGACAAAACATGGATTGCTTTTTTGTCTACGCACGAAAAGTTGAAAACTGGTAACCGGAAAATGTGTTCGTAGGCATAATTTATCTACAAAACAACATACAAGAAAGATGTTGAATATGTTTTACCTTGGGGGTCTGCACTAACATTTAATTTTGGTAAAAACCCTACTTTGAGCAGAGGTTAATGGGTGGAGCCATACTTCCACTCCCCCTAATGCCTTCACGGCGTGCTTAGGGACAGCTGTATTTTCCGCACTTTACATTACTATCACATCGAATTTTACTAAACCGCTAAAAACATCTTATCGTAGGATATGAAGTTCAGCCTGAATATGGAGTTTATTTAAAAAAAAAACCAATAAAACCAATCACTTGTCCGTCAAACACAGCTATATATTTAAAAGTCTGGAAATCAGCCGCCTCAAAGGAGTTATTAATATTTCAATAACAGTACTGCAACTGTTCTTTGGTATAAATTTTCATTCGCAGTCAGTTACCATAATGACATATCGTATCAACAATTGTGGTGGGAGAGCACTCGATAAATACATACACTCGTTTCCAGTCTCGTATATACTCGGCTATAGACCTGCATTTGCCGCACATACATCCACTACCAGTTACACAGTTACCCTTACCTGAAGGGAGAGAAGAGGCAGCCATGACGTGAGGTACGCGCGCGTGGTTGTGCCAGCAGACACCTGCAGAATGCGGAAAAGACGCCAAACCTATTCCACTTACTCGGGGATCTTCAAAGTTAAAGGTACGTACAACACTTGTAACAACCCCTCCAATTCAAGTCAAACAGAATCGCCATTGGCTGGCCACATTCTTCCCGCTTTCTGATAGGCTATGACCACGATCATGCTATATACGCCAGGCAACATAATACAGCGGTAGAATTGATTGTTTTGCATGTGTTCCCATGGCAACTGTTCGCCGAATTCCAAACAAATCGCTGTAATCGCTTATTTATCGACTATGACCTATTTATTTTTACTTTCAAATTATCCGGTAAGTATGAAACACGTCTACGTAAAATCGTTCAGTAAGCACTAAAAATCTAATAGACAAGATAGCACAATTCTCTTTGACTTCCCATACAACACGTATTGTTTGACACATACATTTGCCGCCATTTTTACCCTACCTTCCTATCCAAAAAATGGAAGACGCAGGCCTGTGTGTCACCCAACCCCATTCAAATTCCGAAACTGTTCACCATTTTTAACGAACTGCATGAACATGATGCCAGTGGTGTTCACTCCAACGCCATGCTGTTTAATTTCCTACAATCTGTAACAGCAGCAGCATGGCGGACGCGCGAATTTGTAAGGCGGAAGCGAACTGCCGAAGCTTACTATCTGGTCCCGCCATATTGTAATATGCCTTGGAGGAGCATGTGAGTTTTGTTCAGTTCGTAATTATTGTGTGTTCACTGCTACTTCCTTTGAATCAGTATTCCGACTTTGTGATTATGTTCAGAATAAATTAAAGGCACTTCTGAAATCCGAAACAAAGGCCGAAAACATTTAAAACAAAGGCGCCTTATCATAACCCCATTTATCATTACCCTTCAAATCCTAACTACATTTTAAACATAGAAACACTTCACTGTCAGGGGCTGAATTCATTACCTTTTCTACCGGAAACTGAGTTTTCTAGCACAGCTTATTATTTGTAATTACCAGTTGCGTAGGCTATCGTCGGCGTCTTGGACCACTCGAACAATGGAGTCGTCGGTTCGTATACAACCCATGTTTTTCTGTTGCTCTGTATCAGAAGGACTTTGTGACTGACCTCCAATCCAAGACCTACCGAATATCCAACAGAACAAATAAAACTGTTCACCAAAGCGGTTGCCCTAATGTGGTAAAGGCAATGACCCACAAACTATAAACCGCGAAACACTCGTATTGCGGAGGGTTCGCTGACTAAACAAATGATAACGAGAACTTCTGTTTGACAAACAAGCCGTTATCACTAATCTAAGCTTATCTGTAGTGGCAGACGTCAAAAAGTATACGACATAATGGCCTTTTATGAGAATGGCACAGTAAAACGTGAAATCAGGTATGGCATGTGATCAAGTTTGTAAGACTGAAGTCGACAACAGCCACTAACATGTAAGAACATATAACAAATGTTTATGCCATTCTTTAAAACTGTTCCTGCAGGAACTTACAAGCGAACTCTTTGTCCATCCGTCCCCAATTTTTCTATGAAAACCCCATTTAAGCAGCTTCCAATTTTAGGCGTTCTGTACGAAGTAAAAGAAAAGTCTTATTTCGAGACCACGTCCTCCCGACAGTGACTAAATAGTCGGATTTTTATGAAATTACGTATAGTTCTTTACAAGCCGTCCAGCAAGTCTGAGTGTCGTGAAAATCTGCCCAGTGACACCCATACTGTACTTAAAGGCGTAAATACAGTGCTTTCCATATCTTGACCGATAAGGGGTAAAATTCGATACAGGCCTACATGATAACCACGTAATGCAGTTACGCAGTGGTTAGTTTCGTAAAAATGGGTGCAGTGAAAGCCGTACTGTACTTAAGGGCGTAAATGAAATTCTACCCGTATTTTCTACAATTCTTGTCCGATTTTGACAAGTTTGGCGGAAATGTGCACAAAACTGCTGAAGAGCAGTCCGTGAAAACCGGCGCAGTAAAGTCCATACTTTACTTACGGGCGTAAAAAATTGCTACCCGAACTTTCCACGTTTATCTTCCGATTTGGGTGACAACAGGTATAACATATCAGCACATAATGTCGTCCATCTGTGACAACAGGTATAACATATCAGCACATAATGTCGTCCATCTGTGACAACAGGTATAACATATCAGCACATAATGTCGTCCATCTGTGACAACAGGTATAACATATCAGCACATAATGTCATCCATCTGTGACAACAGGTATAACATATCAGCACATAATGTCGTCCATTGTGACAACAGGTATAACATATCAGCACATAATGTCGTCCATTTGTGACAACAGGTATAACATATCAGCACATAATGTCGTCCATCTGTGACAACAGGTATAACATATCAGCACATAATGTCGTCCATCTGTGACAACAGTATAACATATCAGCACATAATGTCATCCATCTGTGACAACAGGTATAACATATCAGCACATAATGTCGTCCATCTGTGACAACAGGTATAACATATCAGCACATAATGTCGTCCATTTGTGACAACAGGTATAACATATCAGCACATAATGTCGTCCATCTGTGACAACAGGTATAACATATCAGCACATAATGTCGTCCATTTGTGACAACAGGTATAACATATCAGCACATAATGTCATCCATCTTGACAACAGGTATAACATATCAGCACATAATGTCGTCCATCTGTGACAACAGGTATAACATATCAGCACATAATGTCGTCCATTGTGACAACAGGTATAACATATCAGCACATAATGTCATCCATCTGTGACAACAGGTATACATATCAGCCATAATGTCGTCCATCTGTGACAACAGGTATAACATATCAGCACATAATGTCGTCCATCTGTGACAACAGGTATAACATATCAGCACATAATGTCGTCCATTTGTGACAACAGTATAACATATCAGCACATAATGTCGTCCATTTGTGACAACAGGTATAACATATCAGGACATAATGTCGTTCATTTGTGGGTTTCGTGAAAATCGGCGCAGCGAAGGCCGCACATTTAATGGGCGCAAATGAAATAGCAATGCCGCGTGTACCATGACAGTAAAGGACGCCCCGTTTAAGTCTGTGTACCAGGTCACGGAGTACATCATTTGCAGTCTCGTTGTATAAGGAAACATGGCGTATGTTAATATCGCCATTCGTCCATCATTCCCTCTTAATAGCTCACGAAATAATGGGCGTTATTATTATGAAACTGGAAACGGTACAATTTTATCCACTCGACTTCTCATTCAATCGGTCATTATGTACGAAAACTACATGTTAGAAAGCGCAAATGTACTGCGTACGGCAGCACACCGTACCAATACCTGTTAAAAGTGGTTAACGGAATTACAAAAAGTACGGTCCATGTAATATCA
Organism: Reticulitermes speratus; assembly: GCA_021186555.1. NCBI lineage: Eukaryota > Metazoa > Arthropoda > Insecta > Blattodea > Rhinotermitidae > Reticulitermes > Reticulitermes speratus. The sequence goes on from JAJKFL010000237.1 coordinate 9,479,077, forward strand.
CATAGAGCATCGGTGGCCAGACTTCTGGGCTCGGTGATCTACTCTACACGACAGAAAACCTTTTGCGATCTACCATAGGACATAATGTATTAATATTAGGATCAACTAGGCAAAGGAATGTAAAACATTTCATTTATTAAAAACTCATCTTTTCAAACTAAAACAATTTACCATAATTACAAGGGGCTTTTCATTAACCTTTCTAGTGCGAAGTTGCTGCATGACACCGCATATCTTGCGATAACTTACTGAAAGAGGGTTCATAATTACTTAGGCACAAGTGAAGGCATATTTTAAACGTTCATCGGTCTAAATTTTCATAGAAACCAAAGAGCGGCCGTGATAGACCAAACTGGCCGCGATTGACTGGTAGATCGCGATCGACTGTTTTGCCACCTCTGACACACAGGCTGTTCTTGGATTTCGGCGAGGTTACGAACTGACTTTCGGTTCTTGAGCGTTCTCAAGTCTCGACGAGGTTTCAAACATTCATACGTTGGACCGAACGCCTGAACTTAAAACAGAGGTGGAATGGGCATAAAGTGGGCCAGGTAATAAAACAGATACTGAAAATAACGGCACAACCCAGTACGCAAAATTCTTTAATATCATATAGGGCCGAGACTAGACACATTACCAGTAGTTTTGAAGAAGTAAAGCGACGGCTAAACGTATTTTGACAGCTGTACAGACAGCCATACAGTGGGCAGCCACCGCGTGGAGTCATTACGGCGCCCCGTCACGAATTCAAGCGTCCCATCACGCAAAGAGCCGTGCTGAACATCGATCGGCCGCCTTCAACTGACTGCGGCCTCAACCGTGTGCAGCACACAAACTGCGGCTGGACAAAAATTGTCTTGGCTGCCTGCTAAAAACACAATGCAGAACTGTCCAATTAGCTGTATTAGTTCAGTTGTTTGGCTGACCGAATAATGGGAAATTCTGCTTGGTCAGCTATTTAGTTCGCAAGATTACGGTTCTGAAGGCGGTTACTATGAAATGGCCGCATTTTGGATGCAATGCCGTTTAGTCTGGCAAAATGTCACCAAACTTCCGCAAATAGCATCGCATTCTTCTTTTTAAGGCAGGCCTAATCTCAAACCGTGCGAGATTTGAAGTTCTCACAGCGATGCTGAAGATTCAAGTCTTCTGGAATGTTACACCGTGTAGACTGTTCGGGCGTGGCGTAACACTCCACACGACTTGAACCTCCCGATCTGTGTACAGCTATCTTGATTAACACGATTTTAATATAAGCACGTACGCAGCCAGTTAAACAGTCCCGACAACGAAAAAGACGCAACTTGCTCTGTTCTCACGACAACGAAACTGTTGCTCGGCGACTGATTACAAACATGACACACACTTGTTACAACTTGAATGAGCGCACTGGCAGCTGCTTGTTTGTACGAACGCAACAATCGTGCGAAATGTCTTTCACAATCCAACGCAATGGCTGTTACAAAAGAACTGCACTGGAAATATTAACACCAAAAGCGGGGAAACTGCTAACATTATGTTAAAAAGATCTATAAGTAAATATTATGCTTCTTTTATGGCATTCTCTGCAACATAAAAAATCCTAATGTGCCCGTCATTCACCGTACGTCAGGACTTAAACCAATGGACAAATGTTTTTACAATTCGACAATGGCGATTTTCACTAACAGTTGCCTGGCAATTCCAATTTTCAGCCATATTGATTCGTAGCAAAGGATAATTTACATAAGGTCAGAAATTAATTCTTCAACAGAGGTCTGTATCGTAAACCGCTTTTTGTGAATTATATGAGACAATCATAATGCAGGTAGGGAGTTGTGACACTATTAGGGGACGTAACGCATCTGTACAGATAACCGAGTTTTGTCGAAAAGTGGGCGAAATCATTCTCAAATATATAAAACGAAGATTGAAACACAAGTCCACAAAGAACACCCAAGACTACAACAAATGGCTGTAACACGTACCGGGAATTTATGGTTACACAATCCGTCATGTGATCTCAATACCACGCGGGAGAATTTTGGTGCGGAAAAATTACGCAGAGTATGTGCCAATGGCTAATTCATTACATCACAGTAACAGACACAATCCATTTGATATACACGACGTTTCGGTGGCTGGTTCTACTCTAGTTTTCAGACTACTGTGCAATTCTCCTTCGATAACACCGACTTACTACTTTTCTATATGCCACGCTGTCAGTTACATACGATACTTCCGTCTTTGCCGTCTTTAGCACGCATGTTTGCCTTAATACCTCATACTTTACTGAGAAAAGTAATGCACTTTCCAAGCGATACGCACTACAAACCTATAACCAATCAGAACACTTCCGCAACAGAGCCAAGAATTCGCCGAAACTAAAAAAAACCTATTAACTGAAACGCCTCCCGATTACAGCCTAGATATTTGGAATAACATGGCGTCATTTCAAAATGTCTTCAGACTACACGAGTCTCTATCCAATAATGAAAAGACACTGCAAAGCCTATGTGACAGCGATCACACAAAGAACGGTGGATATGATCCTCCAAGGCTGCAACTCCATTGCTGGTTCAGCTTGGAAGGATACGTACTCTGACCTCAGTGTTACCAGTCGAAAGAATTCTAAGTATACCGAACGTCGTGGCTTAGCGGTTGGTATTCGTGCTTCATACTCGGGGATTCGAAACTCGGTCCGCAGAACGGACACTCACACCTGTTCTGAACACTGTTCCTCAGTCCCTCCCGGCAAATTCTGGAACAGAACCCTACCTTAATGTTCGTCACGATCGCTAATTCAACACCCTTTCCAATTAATCACTCACAACACTCCTGCAGTTCGAAGTTCTAACCTACAAAACCGACGAGGCGTTGTTCAATAAACCATTACCGAGCGAAAATGAAAAGCAACATTCACACAGTTCAACATGATTGTTTTTACATTTCTCACTTGTGTTTCGACGGCATAAGTAATAGCCTGCATTAGTGGCAAGGTATTAATTTGTCCCCATCAGGAAATTAGTGACAGCTTCTAATTTATGTAGAGAATATTACAATACGTAACGGTTCAATAAATTCTGTTGCCTAATGTGTTCCCTATTTCCGTTGCTAAGCAACAGGTTCTTTCGTAGTATTAATGAACTTACGTAAAAGCTGTAGCCATTCCTGGGCCAAAACAGCGCGTTATGCATGAGTTGGGTTAGAAGGTATGCACCATGGATGTGAGTAGGGGCTATGGTTAACTGACAGAAATCATGTACTTAATCTATCATGTCGAAGAACGAAAGAGGAAACTCCCACATAAAAAAAGTTTGCCGATGGCCGACCCGAAAAAGCAGCCCCTGTGTTTCGTTAAGCACTCCGTCATGAAGATGGATGGGGGAGTGGAAGAACAGCTCCACGTATTTTAAGTCCGGTACTAGATAGCCCCGGGCCGGGATAGCGTAGTCGGTATAGCGACTCGCTACGGGCTGGACGGTCTGGGGATCGAATCCCGGTGGGGGCGAGATTTTCCGCACTCGTCCAGACCGGCCCTGGGGCCCTACCCAGCCTCCTATACAATGGGTACCGGGTCTCTTTCCCGGGGTAAAGCGGCCGGGGCGTGGAGTTGACCACTCACCCCCATCTAGCGCCGAGGTTAAAGAAAGAGTAGAGCTATACCTCTACTCCCCCTTTGGACCTTCGTGGCCTGTTCTAGGGAGAACCTATCTTTACTTTTACTAGATAGCCCCTCCACTCCCACACGAAGTGCCAGCATACCCACCGTGAAGGACGTCGGGTGGGCCCCATATCCGGCCTCGACGATGTAGAGAAAAGAAAAATGTCTGGCCCCACAGAGGTCCAGGTCGCAGGCTAGACAAACGGAATTTTAAAAAGGGTTAAAAGATGTACTAAGGGTGCACGTGTAACCCTTTAAGGGCTTGTGGTTACTTCACGTAGCCACCAGGTTTAACATTCAAAAATTCTACATTCTGACCACATAGTACATTTATGTGTTTTGTACAGATCTCAAAACAAACAGCGATTATTTCCCCATGAAACATTAACTGGCTGGTTTTTATAAAGAAACGGAATGTGATTACTATGCGGTACGAACTATATCTTCAAATGTACTTCAGGTCACGTTTCGTATTTAAACTGCCGCGCCATGGCTCAGGAGGCTAGTCGCCCGCCAGCCTCTGGCCCGGCTTCGATACCGGGTCATTCCATGTGAGATTTGTTGTGGACAAAGTGGCAATGGGACGGGTTTCACTTCGAGTAGTTCGATTTGCCTCTGTCTGTATCATTCCACCAATGCTCCTTACTCATCTTCATCTACACGTTGCTCCTACCAGAAGGACAAACGGGCGAAACCTGGGAACATTCCAAAAACAACGCTCTTTCGGAAATCGCGGAGGACTGGAAAGAAGATAACTTGCACTTTCTTTTTCGGTGTTAAAGGGTTAAAATACTTTTGTAATTTGGCTGGTATTCCTACTGAAATCCGGCAGGAGAGAACTTCAAACATCACTACCGGTGTAACGTCCGGGTTCCATAGAAAATAATTTTCAACCGTAGGTCTCGTACTAGCGCAGCACTTTTGTGTGAGTACATTTAACAGTGGAGACATTATTACTATCGTGAAGTCGAAACCAGCCATTTTAATTCGTTTTTATAAATAATTAAACACACAGAACTTCTTTCGTGAATAACTGAAAGCACAAAGCGATCAATATATCGACTCCAAGTCACGTGAGACTTCATCGAATCAATTTAAAAATTCAAACCGCACCTTTTACGACGGTAAAATAACCTGTAATATAGGACGACTGTTTTAGAAAGTAACCGCCACACCGTGCCGCCGTTCCTTCTTTCTTACTATGACACTGAGACACTGATATGCCACCGGACAGCTCTTCGTATTACAAAAAGAGGTAACACCCTACTCACCATCAGTTTTAGGCGCGTTTCCAACATTGCAAAAAAGCGACTATTCGCTTCGTCGTGTTTCCGTCCGCATGGAACAACTCGGCTCCCACTGGACAAATTCTCATGAAATCTGATATTTGAGGATTTTTTTTCCGAAACTCTGTCACGAAAATTCAAGTATGATTACATTCTGACAAAAATAACAGGTACTTTACATGAATACCTACGTAATTTATGGTAATATCTCCGTGAATTCTTCTTAGAGTGAGAAATATGCAGACAAAGGTGTAGAGAACATCAAACACACATTTCATGTTCAATAAATTTTTCCCTGAAAATCGTGCGGTTTATAAGATAATGTGGAAAAATATGGTAGTCAGATACGTCGCAGGTGACACATTAATACGGCGCAGAGAAGATGCGATCTGCATGCCCGATAACTAATACAGACACACATACATAATATGTAATACTTATTGCTTTTCCACAGCAACAATCGTTACGCGAACGCGCCTCAATGTTACGTTATACGTACATTGCCCGTCTTTTTCGTATTTCGAAGAAACCTCCTCCCCAAAAGACGGAGAACTGCGGCTCAACGCGACTGCATGTGCCTGTTCACTAAATTAACGTCTGTGTTAATTATCCATTTCACTAAATTCAATACCCTGGCCTAAAACATCAGGCCACACAATGGTTTACCAAGCACAGATGAGCTACTAAATGAACTATGTCGTCGAATGGCTCAAAATTTATAATTCAGTTTAAATGTAATTTACTGTCATGTTGTGTGCGTGTGCATATAGGCCTACACACATCTCACCCCTCCCCCCCCCCCCCACACTGTATTTCAAAGAGTATGGTCTTAATTTACAAGAGGTAGTGTAGACGCCATTTAGTACAAAATGTAATGAAACTTGCTGATCACAACATACGACGTAATTTACAGCGAATTTTGATTTCTCAGATCGTAACAACACACATTAAGGCAACTGTTTCTGAAAATATCTTATGACCACTTACAGTATTTATTATGCCACTTCATTACCAACGACGAGTAAAGAAACGGGTTGAATAATACGTTTTCCCCAGCAATAAAGATGACAATACGGGCCAGCGTTACCACCTCGTCCCCTAAAGTCACTCGTATAACATTTCTTTTCCTGGGGCTGTAGGAAAGTAGTAGTGGAAGCGACAGAAGCTCAAACCCTAGATGGCCTCACTAATGCATCCCGAAAGGTGCTCAGAACACAAACCGCAGTCTGCAACACTCAAAACACTAGTGGACAATCGCCAGTCTCACGCTCAAGGCCGAGCGGCTGGATAAGACCTCAATACCACACGTTCGTTTAAGGCATTTCGTGAGAATTTTACGTCTGCTGTACTTATTTTTTTCCAAATAAATAACGATCTGTTGCTTCGACATTTCTAGTCGTCACGAATGACTGAATGACCCTGGGTTTAAAGTCCAAGTAAGCCTAAGTGATAAAGTGATCAATATTCTGGTATAACAAAATGCAGGCCCGAACAAAGCATACCCTGGGTGTAGACGTTTCGGCCAGCCCTGCCAATTATCATTCTCACAGTGTGTATTTCTTCTTATTTTGCTTGATATTTGGTCTTCCCATTTCCACACATGCTATACCATAGCGCGCAGTTCCCAGATCCAAAACGCGATTCGGAGACAGGCAAGTGTTACCGAGTTCTACATTTGTTTTCCTGACAATCAAGGAAAATCTCAGGACTATCTCCAAAACAAGTCACTACTGCTTCCTTCCACATATTTTCCAACACAGTATTCGCAATTAAAAGGCTCGGGCGGTTAGTCACCGACCTCTCACCGCGGAGGCCCGGGTTCGATCCCAGGCCAGTCAGTCCATGTGTGATTTGCGGTAGACAAAGTGGCAATGGGACAGGTTTTTCTCCGAGTTCTTCGGGGTTTCCCATCAGTGTCATTCCATCAACGCTCCATATACGACTAATCTTTAACAACTGACAGTGTCGTTAAATAAACATTTCTCACTTTCTCTCACAGTTAAAATTAGTGTCTTTGGGATATGATGAGTGTAGTTTAGATAGGTACCTACCTAATACCGTGTGGGAACCTTAAATTTCAACATCGACAATCATCCTTCCATTCAACTTTATATAACCTATGGGCTCACCAAGCATCGTTAAACAGTGCATAAACAACAATACGAATTTTGGCACACATTTCGTTCGGTTTCACTACGTTTGGGTGTCACTACGTTCAAACTGCTGACAATGTGTTAGGGAATATTTCTTTCTCGGTGACTGGTAAGAGTGGAAATGCATTTCCTAATAGCATTCATGGATAAAACCTAACAGTCCATACATGCAATGCGTATGGGGCAGACTATCTATTTTTTTATGTCCACTAGTATCAGTGTCTATTTGTCAATATCCGGTCGATAATAAGTGAGCAAAGGGGAGTAGGGATATAAGACTTGCGCCATCATACGTTCATTTGTTTTCTAAATTTTTCATGAAGAGTCGATCATAAAAGATGTATGTGTGGGCGAGGACGACGTGATGGGTGGGGATATCGTGTCGTGCCATGTATAACAAGCTATGGCCGCACACAGTGGGAGTTGTGATACGCGGTTGCCCTGGATACCGAACAAACTTCGCCTTCGAACACGCAAATAGGTCATCAACCGGTACGCCACTTTCTCGATTAAAAACATCACCACGTGCGTGAAAGTTGCGTAACCAATAATAATAATAATAATAATATTAATAAATGCCAAGTAGGTCTCCTGTCACTGCGGCATAGCGCGTCCCCAAATTGGGGACGGGAGACAATCTCCAAATACCGCGGGTAGGTGCAAATATACTGAACAGGCAGTCGCAGAAAGCCAACAAGACACAGTCGTCCAGCCTGCGGGGTATACGGGCGACGACAAACTGCTCGCCATAAAAATGTTACAGCCTTGAACTTGGATTGATTCCCTGAAACTGCCTCAGAAACGAAAAATACAGTCGCCAGGGACCAGGTTCATTGAAAAGCATAGCACGTATGTGTTATACTCATTGAGCTTAAACATCAAATGGGACCATGCTGACACAACCAGCATACGACCACAAACCTTTCTATTTAAATGGTAATGCTGGTAAACACTTGGGCACAGGGGGTTTTCGTGCACAAGAACGGCACTCACATTCGCAGTTACAGGGTTCGGGTACATCCTATTAGTGACAGACGTTTCGAACGCGCGTCTCCCAACCAAGTACATCTTTCACGACGAAAATAAGCAAGTGTTTTCAATAAATTCCTTAAATATCATAGAAAATTCCGTTAAGAAATCCAGTGAGGTAGTGAAAGACGATATTTTCGAAAGACAGTTTACATAATTCCAGCAATTATTACAGGTTTGGACTAATACACAGCACAGCCAGGGCAACGCAGTGACTGGACTGCGGTCTGGTAATTCGTTTGCCTCCGGCAGGGTAAAGTTTGTAGTCTTCGGAGCGTCCGGACCAACTCTTGGGGCCCACCCAGCCTTCCTATGCAATGGGTGCTGGGGGTTCGTTCCCCAGGCGCAAAAAAGCCACGGCGTGAAACTGCCACACACCTCTAGTGTTGATGTTATGAAGGAGTGGAACCATACCTCCACCTTCCCGTATGCTTTCAAGGCGCGGTGCTTAATTAAGCAAATGGCCACTCCACTTTCCTGTAGTAGCACGCGCTGCCACACAAAACTATGGACATGTCAACAGTACAGTATACCCACACAGCAATATTCGTAAGTACATTTGGACATTTTCCTGATGGACAAGATTTAACACTTCGTGACACAAAGAACAACAAGGCCAATAAGTACGGCTTCAAGAGGAACAAGAAAGTGTGATGCACAGAAATACTTGTTAAAAAAGTAAACCGCGTGGAACAGTATCCGGTTCAAGTCACAAACAAGTCTGCAGCTTCCACAAATTTGGTGTTAAAGTGAACATCAACAGGGCCTCGAAAAGTAGGCTACCGTACTAGAAAGAATATAAAAATTTCAAACAAAGGCAGTCAGGTTACTACGAGTTGAATAATGCAGCAAAGCAAATGGGTGACGAATAATATTCAAAGGCGGTAGGCTAGCAATTACTGCAGTATTCATACTAAATGAAGAGATAATGTGAACTACGGCGTGGAACTAGTACTCAAGACGGATTACACGTACCTCACAAAAAGAAAAAAAAACAATTAAAGAGCGAGAACAAGACAATCACGAAATAGCACAGGCGCTTAAATTAATTTAGGAAGCGTTAACTACCCATACTTTGGCAAGAATCATAATGATCTCCTAGCACATTACCACATAAATTATTTCTGTCGGCTACTGAATGCAAATTGGATAAAGACAGACTACAATACATACAGCTGAAACATTAGAAACGCTGTATAGTTCTGCTGAGGTTGAGACTGCTAAGGTGAAGAGGTGCTGACCAAAATCCGACAGAACTAATTCAAGAGGTCCATAAACATCTTACTTTTGACTGAAACAAGAAATTCCAGACTGGCTGAAGTAATCTATTGTCGTACAAATTCCCAAAAAGTGACAAAACTGACAGCAGTTATTAACGAGGCACATCACTGTCAGCAACCATGCTAACATAAAGTACTTCATCCAACATTCTTCTCTCAACGTTAAATCCTCGTGCAGATGAAATTACGTGGGATCATGCGTGAATGTTACTGGCAGTAACGGCCCTACTACTTGGCCACCTTGCACCCCTCACCTTACACCACGTGATTTATTCTTGTGTAGGTACATAAAGGATGCTGTTTACGTTCCAACATTGCCCACCACTTCACCGGAAATTGCTAGGAAGATACGAAACTACTGCGGCTAAAGTTACACCCGCCATGCTTACAGATGTATGGGCTAAAAACTTCAATAGACAGATATGTGCCAGGCCACTTACGGTGCCCTCAGTGAACATTTTCAAACTCTTTTAAGTGTAGGTCACAAAAACATGATCATGTAACCTACCAAATGCGGTTTTCATTCCTATGCCTCCTACTTCTCGAGCAGTATTACATTAAAACATTCTTGTCATACGTATTCATCCTGTATGTGTATCCCAATATGCTCTATATCCTATACACTTAAGTCGTGTTGTATTAGAATGCATTATAAGTTGATACAAAAGACGTCTTTTAAACGCAGTGTAACGCAATCAAACCATTCTTTTGTGATCGCGTGGAAAGATGTTCTGAACTACTTTTTAACTATTCAGAATAAACTGTAAGTTCGGAAAACTAAAGACAGCGTTTTTTTTAATTATCTCAAAAGCAGTAAAACTTCCAGACAACTGTACTGAACAAAAAACGTTTTTCATTCTCCCCCATACCTTTTGTTTGAAACATTTTAGCTCCCATTCATTCATTCTGTAGTCTGTCTTACGACAGGTCCGTAGCCTCTTCCAAAGCGAGTTCTCCACACGGTGCGATCTAGTGCTTCCTCTTTCAATTTCCAGTATCTTTTCTTTTCCTTAAGGTCATCCAGTAGCTGCTTACGTCTTCTCCCTCGTCGTCCCGTCATTTCTATCCTTCCTTCTAACTTTCCTTCAATCACGTGTTTCAGAAGGCAGTTTCTACGCAAGATGTGACCAATCCAGTTAGCCTTTCTTATTTTTATTGTATGTACGATATTCCTCTCCTCCTTGACTCTGTGTAATACTTCTTCATTTCTCACACGATCGGTCCAACTGATCTTCTCCATTCTTCTCCAGCACCACATTTCAAAACTTTCCAGATACTTCTGATCTACTTTCCGAAGTGTCCACGTTTCAGCACCATACAAAGCTATGCTCCAAACGTAGCACTTTACTAGTTTCTTCCTTAAATTTAATTCCAGTTTGCTGGTGAAAAGATTTTTCTTCTTGTTGAATGCTGTTTTTGCCATGGCAATTCTGGATTTAATTTCACGTGTACACCTTGCATCACTTGTTATCATGCTACCCAAATAATTGAAATATTCCACATTCTCCAATTGTTTTTGATCTATCATAATTTTCATTGGGGATAACCAATAATTTTTCACAATGTAAAGGGTAAAGTTGACTCTGAGTCCGCCATGAACGCATACACAGGAGTGAAGGAACAAATCCAGTCATTCTTAACCTCGGCACTACATGGAGGTGAGTGGGCACGTTCACGCCTCAACCGCTTTACCCCCTGGGAAGGGGCCCCCTGTACCCATTGAATAGGAGGCTCGGTGGGCCCCGAGCTGGCCTGATTCTTGTGCGGGGTGGGAACTTCCAATGCCTGAAATCGAAAGATTCCTCGACAATCGAACCCACAGCGTACTCACTACACGGACTACGCTATCCCGCCGACAATTTTTTCCGTAAAATTCCCTGTTAAATTTCAATATAATCCAACGATTAAATTGTTACGTGCGGACAGGTGGGCGAACAGTTATTTCAACAGGCGTTCCGGAGGAACGCAAAAGCATCTGAATTAAATTGCAGTACAATGCGACGGTACATCAGTTACTTACATACTGCAAGAAAGCCCATAAAAACGTTACAAGAGAACTGTACATTCTCAATTAGTCTGGTATACTAATGAAACAAGCTAAAATTTGTCACCACTGTTCTTCGACTTTTCTGAACACACCATTATAAAGGTCCAAGCAAAACAGGAAGGAATAAAAGTGAACTGGACAAACCAAATTCTGGTCTAAGCCGATGGTATTAATTTACGTGGCGCAAACAAATGTCATAAAAACATAACTTTCCTGGCCAACAGCAAGGAGGTTTGTTTAGAAACAAGCACAGAGAAACGTACATGTTCATGTATCATCAGAATGGAAGGCAAAATCTAATACTAAAGGGCAAAAAAGGCAAGACTTCCGAAAGCAGTAAAGTTAAAATAATAACAATAACAAATCAGAATCGCATTTATAAAGCTACAAGCAATTTAAATTCAGAAAATACTTGCTACCACTCAGTTCAAAACCTTTATTTTCCCACAAGAGTAAAACAAACTCATTTTACGGGCGTAAAAAAGTGCACTGTGCTCTCCTTGCAGAAAAAAGAGCTTGTATGCTGACTGAATAAGCAAAACGCTATCGCTGTACGTTATATAGAGCGGCCAAAAACATGCTCAAGCTCGGACTTTGTTCGACTTACAAACATGCACACAAAATCACAAAACATAAAAAAATTCCTGATTAAGGGAGTTCTACAGACTCAGTAGCGAGTTAGGCAACCCCACCAAACTACCAGTACAAAATGGTACCGTTTTCCCTGTGATTAAGCACCACGCCATGAAGGCATATACGAACTGTTAAGCTCAGCAGTAGATCGAGGCGACTAGCCGGCTTCACGGCCCGGCAGCTTTGCCCCCAAAGTAAGAAAAAATATTTCTTGCGCTGATATGTGGTTCCTACTCGTAATTTTCGGCTACAATTCAACCAATACTAGCCGACAGGTTTGCGGCTGTCATTTCCTTACGTGTCCCGCCAATCGCGACAGGCAAGGACATCGCGTTACATATAGACGGAGAAGGCGCAAAGACCACCATGGCTAAGGTATCAAATACAAAAATATTACGTAATGTAAGATGCAAACGGCACGAGGGAATGACACGTGCAATACTGATGCACGTACACAAATTTAATGAAATTCCTTCCTCCCAGGTGTTCTGAACATCGAGCAACTGCGTGATCTGTAAGCGGCAGCAACTATCGGCCAGCACAATTGTCACGGGTATTGCCGTGCATTTTACAGTTCCGGTTACAATGTTACAGATCTTACTACTGAAGCAGGTATCTGATGTAACACACAGAAACGTGACTTCACAGCAATAGGGCTATGTCATTCATCAACAAGGGGCACGCGGTGGCGCAGTTGGTTGAGGCACTGCGCTACAAACCGGAACGTCGCGGGTTCGATTCCCGATGGTGTCACTAGAATTTTCACTGACATAATCGTTTCGGTCGCATTATGGCCCTAGGGTCGACTCAGCCTCTAACAGAAATGAGTACCAGGAATCTTTCCTGGGGGGTAAAGGCGGCCAGTGCGTAGGGCTGACAACTTTACTACCTTCATGTGCCGATTGTCTACAGATCTGGGAGCCTGGAGCCCTAAGGGCCTGCCAAGGCCTGTATGGGACCGCTTTACTTCACCATTCATCAACAAAGATCTCGTACTTCCCACGACAGTTACAACTGGTAATAAGAGCTGCGCACCTTTCAAACATCAGTTAACCCAAAATGTACGCTCCACTAAGTTTTATACCGTGGCTCCTCCATCCTGTCGCCTACAATTTTGAGGTTGCTCCTAGATTTTTAGAAAATCTGTGCACCCCTGCAGTAAGATGATGGGGTGGTCGTACAGAAGTCGTAAGTCCGCGTGTAATACTTAATCACGATACGGCGCAATACAGACATGTCAGGAATACACGGACTGCTGTCTCATGACACGTGACACAGAGTAGTTTGAGACGTAACGACGTTTCGGACGAACCTGACTCGATCTTCGCCCTAAAGATGGAGGTAGCAGATGCCTCACAAACAACTGCACCCATATACCTAACTGCACGGCATCACATCCCCAAAGATGGCAATGTCTACGATCAGCGCCGTGAGATCCATCTCTAACTGTAATGCGGTTCAGCTTACCGAACTGTGCTTTCGTAGCCTTAAAATAAGAGCGAGTGAAAAGAAGAACATTATCGCTTTGAAAGAAAGGAATAAAACATGGCGTGCTAACGATCTGAACGACGTGACGTGGCAACTGGCAATATATACTTCAACATTTTCTTTATCTTTCAGATGATAGTTTTTGCCTCCATCTGCAGGCTGCACGTTCCTCCGAAACGTCGATGTCAAGCTACGAACCTACAGGGTATCAAAAGCCAGACGCTTATCATCTCAACCCTACACATCGTGAAATACAAAAAAACGCATTTACTTTATCCTGCTACTCGAAAAAGCTTACTTGACATAACACATAATATCGTTTTCTTACCAAAGGCAGAAAACACCCGTGACCTAAATTACAGAAATGGACGCAACTGTAAATGGCAACGATCGGTACTGTCCGTCGTTTCCTTTGTGATGGCAACAGTAGTCCTGGCAACGCTTTGTTTACCGCGCGGGACACGCCAACCAGTCGATCGACAGTCACGCCCAGACAGGCTTTTTGTTTTATTTATCCGCGTCCATAACAGGTGGAAGTAAGAAACGTATAAATAAATTGTAGGGATAAACTAGCTGGGGAAAATGTCTTTAAAATGTGCACGCTTGACAATTCAGGAACAAAGAATATTTTTGAAAACACGTTCTCTACAGTTTTGCGAGCGAGCGCGCACGCACGCACAAGTAAAAAAAATCGTGTACAAGCTCTCCACTTGTTGAAAAATAAGTCGCCAATGTTAGACAGCATATCCTGACTGTCAATTGGGGTAACACTTATGAACAGTGTTATCTATAATGAAGATAAGAGAGCGTTGTTAGGTGCACTCAGCCTCACAGTCTACAAAATGATCATGGAATACACACACGACGAATACGATATGCTCATCACACTCGGTCCCTGTAATAGCCGAGCTTGTACTAACGCACGGGAATTCTTACTGCATTATTCTGGCCCCCCGTCATCCAGAAACAGATGTGTTTCGACAAGTGCAGCAATTAACACCTACGGCACATTCGAATTCAACTCACCCACGTACTGCACGGACATCAGCCAATGAAAATGCCACAATTGCAGCTGTGGAACGATAAACGTGTACTAGTTTAAGCGATACTGCACGCGAATTGGGACCATCCCAACTGAGGGTACTCGAAGTACTTTCAACGATCAACTGGATCTACACCACGTCTTGCGGAATGCATGTTTCCCGATGATCGCACTCTACACCTTTCCACGTGTTAACTACAAGGCGCCATGGTGTTGATCATTTGACACCTTGCGCCATTTGACGATGACGTGTATCTCGAGAACTAAACGTCTCACGACATATGTTGTATTAAAAGCTTTCGATTTATTTTTAACAAGGAGTCACGCTATGGAACTTGGGAGCGAATTTTTCACACAGATATACCATCCAAAACTGAACACGTTTATATGCAATTTTTTGATCACCAAGACCTCACCTCCTGCAGTAATGTCCAAAAATCATGAATCACCCTGTATACATATAACGAGTCTTAAGCACCGCACCATTAATACAGGCGAGCGGAGATGAATCGCCACGCATTCTTGACCTCGGCACTGATGCAGGTTAGTAACCAACTTCATGCACTGATCGCTTTACGTCCATGAAAATGCCCCCCCCCCCTCTTCCGGCGGGGCAACAAATGCGTTATGCTGTTGGATGGACCCTACAGCCGGTATGGGGGTCTTGTCGTAACAAATGTCTGCCCTTCCCGGAAATCGAAACCCGGCTGTCCAGCCTGTAGCCAATCTCGATACAACTAAGTAGTCCACATTTACGTAACATACGAATCTACTAGACTTACGTAACATGAATCTATTAGCATACACATATGCAATAGTACAGACACCGCAGTAGTCAAATGACTGCTGCTGTCAACGTTAATTGACGAAATAAAGTTACATTTGTGCCGAAATACATTATTTCCCCTTGTGCATGGGTCACTCCATGAGTAATGGCAATATTTTTTGCCAAAAGGTGGCAACGCGAGAAATGACGTACACGCTTTTGAAAGTACGTGGCACGTACGTGTATATTTTGCCACTGGTAGGTAGCAAGCGAGCCACATGTCTTTTGAGTCATGGTTTCGGTTTATTGTGGCGTACAGAGTGGATATGGAACAATACTACAACAGAAACTACTCTTACAAACTCTTTGAACCTAGAAAGTAGTCAGGGGAAGGCGGCGAACACCATCAGCGTCACCTTACGCGCTAATCTGTGCCACCTCGCGCCGCACTGCTGTTACATTGTCTTCTCCGTTTGCAAATCGTTTCCCGTGCAATGGTGCTTCAGTCTGGAAATCAGAACGCAGTTGCTGCAATGCCGTGCATTACTAGATCGGACCACTGACCACAATTTGCCCATCTGCTCTAATTATTACAGCAATGTTAGCAATTCCACTATCAGCACAACATGTAGCTCCTTACCGTAAGTAGATCAGACCTCACTGTCAAAGACTAATATCAGCAGTCTTAATACGTAGCGATCTGAACGAGTGTTAACGTAAATAGGAAAAGAGAACTGCGAAGGTAGCAGACCTATAACAGAAATGGTAATTTGGAGGTTCAGAAGCTCTCGCTACATGAGGCTACGTCAAAGACGACGTAAAACAGTGCTAGAGACTATATCGGTCGCAGACATGTACACAGATATGGCCACAACACTAACTCGAGCCGTATATTGTTCATCTGAATTCAAGGTAAGAGGAGGCTTCAGCAAATTGTAAATGAAGTCTGAGAGTGTTTCGGTGTGACAAGTTAACAGCTGTGCCTAGCAGGGTTCGAGACCAGCTAGTGCCACGGCAATTTGGAGGCACAGCAAGAAACGCTGTCAGCAACCGGATACATCCGGTTGCTGCACTGCAGTCAATGGACTGAGGTCAGGAGAATAGGGAGGGTGTTGTAACACTTGCCACCCCCAACGTCGGAGAACATTCTTAAGTGTCTGCTGGTGGGCTGTAGAATTATCATGTTAGCTGATGGCATTTTCAAACGGTTCTGGACGCTTCTCCCTAGCTGCACGACGTAGGTTCATTCATTCATTCGTTAGTCTGTGTTATGACAGGTCCGTAGCCTCTTCCAAAGCGAGTTCTCCACAGGGTGCGATCTAGTACTTCCTCTTTCAATTTCCAGTATCTTCTCTTTTCTTTAAGGTCATCCAGTAGCTGCTTACGCCTTCTTCCTCGTCTTCCCGTCATTTCTATCCTTCTTCTATCACGTGTTTCAGAAGGCAGTATCTACGCAAGATGTGACCACTCCAGTTAGCCTTTCTTCTTTTTAGTATATGTAGGATATTCCTCTCCTCCTTGACTGTGTAGTACTTCACCATGACGTAGGTGGCACTGCAGAAATGACTTGTCATACTGTGCATTCAGTCTGACCCTGTGGAACGGGATGGCACACAAAAAGACCGTGGACGTCGTACGCCAAAATGATCATCAGCTTGGTGGGTAACAGATTTTGTCAAACCTTGCGGTTTCGTGGTGAATGTGTATGACGCCATTCGGAGGATTGTCTTTTGAGTTCCGGTTCGTACGCCCTTGCCTACGTTTCATCGATCGCCATTATCCGATTTAACATGTTCCCCCTTCGCGATGAAATCGTTCCAGACTGACCGTCTCGTAGGGCGTCCGCTGTCGCACCTCACTTAAATGATGTGGTACCCACCTGGTAGCATTCCTGCGCATTTTGAAGTCCTGTCTTAAAATTCAGAGCACTGCAGACCCAGAAATCGCTGTTTCATCGGCTAATTCCTTTACACTCCAGCGCCTGTCTTCATCCATTCTATCCAATTACGGCCACTGACATGTCCGTGTTAACGGACACAGAAGGTCCACTGCGATGCGGAACTCTTCCACTTTTGAATTCCTGCGCCCACCTTGCAACTGTTCGATACGGCAGGGCACCATTACCCAAAGCTTCACGTCGGTCTGCATGACAATCCCGTGCATTTCTTCCGCGGAGAACTGCTATTTTCACGCACGTACGTTGTTCCACTGAAGACTTCCATTTCAGAACGAAATCGCAAAGGCAATGAAGTTGGCGCACGAAATTCTGTGTACTCCTGTACATATACCTACATCTGACGGTTAACATTTACAAGTACATGCCAGTTGCTTTCAAATGTACGCATATAAGCCATTTCCCGCGCTGCCATATTTTGGTAAAAAATAACTGTCATGACTTATGGAGTGACCCTCGTATTTTGTTACGTAAGAACAATTTCGAAACACTGCTGTTCCAACAAAAGTAACAACTTATACATGATGAAATTCTACACTTCGTGTCCGTCAAGTATGAAAAAGGATCATCATCTGCATTTTTATTGAAAATGGGAATCAGTTTGGTTCAGTACCTTTTTAGAGACTATCTACAGTGTGTCCACAAAGTCCCTTCGGGGTTTTGACAAATTGTGGCGCGCAAACAAATTGAGCTAGCCACATGCGGTTTGCGGCAGATTACAGTGAAACTCTGGAAGTTTTTTTTTTTGCGGCCACAGATGACTTGATGACCTGAAGACCCTATCAGGAATGCGATCTCGGCTATTCCAGCGGACATGCTCCACAGAACATGGCAAGAGCTCGAATATCGTCTGGACGTTCTCCGTGCTACCAAGGGAGCCCACATCTAGGTCTACTGAGGTCAGTAAAAAACTTCCAGAGTTTCACTGTAATCTGCCGCAAACCGCACGTGGCTAGCTCAATTTGTTTGCGCGCCACAATTTTTCAAAACCCCGAAGGGACTTTGTGGACACACTGTATTATGTCTCAGTTTCTTTTCACTTACTCATTACAATTAGCCCTCCCTCCGACACCAAGTTATTCGCGCACGGCACTATACGGAAACTTCCAGCACAAAACTACAGACTTTGTTAAACTTCAAATTATTCATTCCGCGCTTTGCTTCCGTAATCATTCAGTTATACCAGCAGAGGCACAGATGTGCATATGTTGGTAAAAATGAATTATTATACAGACTTTGTGTTCATGTTACTTTATTCCAAAGCTGTAAACATATACGCTAGCTTATCAGATCGTATTTACAGGGCTAACAAGACCGGAAATGTGTGTATAAACGCAACATTAAGGTGCGTTCCCCTAGCCATTTGCCGTGGAAAATCACTAAGTAATTACACATTGTGTGTCCATAGCCTCAGTTATCCAGCATGCAAAAAACGTGCGCCGTATTATATTGTCATCCGTAGCCTGTCTGGCTCTACCATATTTTTCCGCATTATCTCATAAACGGGACGATTACTGAACACAGAAAGTGTGTTTTCATTTCCTCTACAGCGTTTGCCTGAAACATTTCTCATTCTAAGAATTCAGCGAGATGTTGTCATAACTGTACACAGGTCTTCGTGTAAAGTGCCCGTTATGCTCGTCAGATTGTGATGAAACTTGAATTTTCTGGACAGATTTTCGAAAAACACTCAAATATCAAATCTCATGAAAATCCGTCCAGTGGGAGCCGAGTTTTGTCATGCGGACAGACCGATAGACATGACGAAAATAACAGTCGCTTTTCGGAATTTTGCAACTGCGCCTAAAAATGAACCAAGAGGAACTATATTACGAAGAGTCGCATACATCAGATTATCTACCAACATGAATGTTTGTTCTCTCAACATAATTTCTTATGCATGCTTTGGTACGAGGACTAACCTCTGTAAATGTCATTTCATTGGAGGTGAAGGCATAAAAGAGCAACAGCCACAGCCATTCAATATGGACCTGACGACGGACCATTTTATCTTCGTACTTACGTCAAACAGTTGCCAGGGGTTTAAGTAAATAACAGAAATATACATTAATTACTACATTCATTCTGCAGTCTGTCTTACGACAGGTCCGTAGCCTCTTCCAAAGTGAGTTCTCCACAGGGTGCGATCTAGTGCTTCCTCTTTCAATTTCCAGTTTCTTTTCCTTAAGGTCATCCAGTAGCTGCTTACGTCTTCTCCCTCGTCGTCCCGTCATTTCTATCCTTCCTTCTAACTTTCCTTCAATCACGTGTTTCAGAAAGGCAGTTTCTACGCAAGATGTGACCAATCCAGTTAGCCTTTCTTCTTTTTATTGTATGTACGATATTCCTCTCCTCCTTCACTCTGTGTAATACTTCATTTCTCACACGATCGGTCCAACTGATCTTCTCCATTCTTCTCCAGCACCACATTTCAAAACTTTCCAGGTACTTCTGATCTACTTTCCGAAGTGTCCACGTTTCAGCACCATACAAAGCTAAATTACTACAGCACTTTCTTAAAACATCACTTCCGGTACTCTAATGCCAAAAAATAAAAAGACAATATAGGCAGTTTTGAAAACATGATTTGCTGGTATGTGTATCCAGTGCAAAACAGGCTAAATAATAAACCGGAAACCACTGGCTAGTCACAGTGATTCAGTGTAAATGACAGCATTTATCTGAATAACGCAGATTCTGGTAAATCAGTTCCACATTACCAGACTTGCCCTCCATTAAAAATTGCCGCAAGAACGCGGCGCCAATACGAACTGTATAAACATCAAGTATTGGAATTTTAAAACGGTTATAGAGAAAGCTCGAAAATGGGAAGTACAGTCCTCGTCAACAGCAGTAAACAGAACACTTACTTTGAAGGACGGCAACCAACAGACTTCACTCCATTTTGCCGCCGATCAATCAATATAGCCTCGTTCAAAATGCCACTACAATTTCCCAGATATGCTGGCCAACTACAGAGCCTGAAGGCAAATTGTCGCTGTCCACGCCGTGAAGAAATTCAAGGAGAGAAAAGTTAGCTTCGATCATTCTCAACTTCGGCACCAGATGCAGATCGTCAGCGTCACGCCCCGGCTGCTTTACCCACGGGGAAAGAGCCCCCGGCATCCACTGAATAGGGCGCTGGGTAGGCTGTATTTTTTGGGGGGAATCTCGTCATTGCCAGGATTCGAACCCCGGACCGTCCAGCCCGTAGCACAGTAACTATACCTACATTATCTCGGCTCCTTTTTCTTGTACTTTCATTTTCAAGCCCGTACATTACTTTTTATAAAATGTACAGATTTATAAAACAAATTACGAGTTCAGAGAGGTTAAGTAAGAAAAATAACACTTCAGGCATTCAAGGTAGTTCAGGTGTAACTCACTAACTACAGTACACCACATCGAGGCCATTTCAAGTAGTAGTCCTAAGTTAGAAACTCGCAAATTTTCCCAAAAACCCAGGGCCCACCTCAAAATTCTACACGCCAGAAGGGTGACAGAAGCACGTTCCACACTGTGGACCCACAAATATTAGGCGCCACCGTACAAAATTAAGTCATCAGAGTCACCTGGCGCCAAGGATTTGAGCAACCCTTTTGTAAGTGGTGCAAATAACTCACTTTACAGTGCATTATGTTTTTACATGTTTTATAAAAAGTTAAAATTAAATTGAGGAACAACCCAACCCACGTAAACGTATTATTGATAGGCAAGATAACAGCAAAAAACTATGACACACTTTCTAGAACTTCACAATTGCCCAAGACTGTACTCATACAACCTCACAAACATGCACAAACACAAATGCCCATTTAAAGTCATTTTGTGGACACAATATAATAAGATGGCAAATGGTGTACTCCCTAACGTAGTACACATCCTTGCATAAGGCATTTTTTGCTCTCAAAATGTCATATAGTTTCGCGGTACATGGATGAATATAATTTCATATACGCCCATAAGAAAAGCAAGGCATTTCCTGCTACGATTTCCACGGCATTCACAAATGCTCTCAACAGAATTATGTCCAGGTCTCTTACACGGAATCCCACCCAAATCCTGCAATGAATATGGAATGTAAGAACAGAAATAATTTCTAACCGTACTTTCCATATGACATTCATTTATGACCTTAAACAACCAGGGCTTTCACCACGCCAATTTTCACAGAAATCACACTCGGTCAATACAGTTTTGTGGACATCCCCTGTGCGGAATTTTATACAAATCGGACGAAAAATGTTGAAAATTCGGACAAACTTTCATTCACACCCTTCAATTCCTTTAGTATCTTCAGGGGATGTGCACATCCACTCTGTTTAGCAATGAATTTTGGTTTAATCTCAATGCATACATCAATTCTCAGAATAACAGGTACTACATCATGAGAACATCCCATGTTAATCCATGCACCATTACATGATGTTACAGTTTACTTGTGGTGTGTTATAAACGAAACTAGGATTACTGAACCCATTTTTCCTGAAACCATACCTCACAATACGCAACACACATTCTGATATGATTCTTGAAACATGTTCAATTACAAAAGAACATACATCCTTTACAAGCAAGATAATGAAACAGCTCACATCACAAGCCATTTCCAGCACTGTCTTCGTACAGGCGGTGTAAAAATGTAAACTGCAGTACATTGAACTAACATGCATAAGCCCCACACAGGATAAACTGGAACAGCAGTAATCACTGCACTGGTGGGGTCATCTGACCCTTGTAATAAAGAATAATTCCAGGCTTTCAGATATTAATCCAAGAGCTTCAAATTACTTTTAAAGTAAGCTTCATCAACCGAAGTGTTACACATTGTTTTACATACATACATGCATCCTCACAAACACTCTCTTATACATAATCACTACCGTTATCTACTGATCAATACAGCGAAGAAAATGTCAGTCAATACACAGTAAATGTGTAAGCAACGTTGAGTGAAGCAAAGGTTAAAAGAAGGGATTTTAAAAACTTACAAATAACCAACAATCCTTCCTGCAAAGCTGACAGATGTACAACTTCAAGAAATGCCGTGCACTTTACAGAAACTGTAGCTTCGTTACCACGACTGCAACAGACCACCACCAGTCCTCACATTCAGCCATATTGCAATTATCATTTTCCAAGACAGGAAATGAGGTGACAAAATATTCCAACCTTAATGTAACATTATCAAAATGGATCTTAAAACATGGTGTGAGGATGTGGACTAAATTCATCTGGTTCAGGATATGGTCCAGCAGACAGGCATTTGTGAATATGGTAATGAACCTCAGTTCCCATACAATGCAAACAATTTCGTGATTAGCTGATCATATTAAAATAATCTCGGTTCAGCGAAACTTTTCATGTCCTCACTGGAACCTGATGGAAATAAAATAAGCAGAAGTATACACTTTTCAACAGCTCCCTTCAAACTATCAGTGTTTATTTAAAAAAAGGTGTTGACCGACATGTTGGAGTGCTTGTTATCATTCGGTGCAGGATCTTCTGTCTTCCAGTTTGCTATCCAAAAATACAAAGATTAAGATATACAGAACTATAATTTTGCCTATTGTTTTGTATGGATGTGAGACTTGGTCTCTCATATTGAGGGAGAGACATAGGCTGAGGTATTCGAGAATAGGGTGCTGAGGAGGATATTTGGGCCTAAGAGGGACGGGGTAACAGGGGAGTGGAGAAGACTACATAACGAGGAACTTAATGATCTGTACTCATCGCCAAATATTATTCGGGTCATCAAATCGAGAAGAATGAGGTGGGCGGGGCATGTAGCACGTATGGGTGAGGGGAGAGGTGCATACAGGGTTTTGGTGGGGAGACCTGAGGGGAGGAGACCACTTGGAAGACCGAGGCGTAGATGGGAGTATAATATTAAAATGGATCTTGAAGAAGTGGGATGGGGGGGCATGGACTGGATTGATATGGCTCAGGATAGGGACAGGTGGCGGGCTCTTGTGAGTGCGGTAATGAACCTTCGGGTTCCACAAAACGCGGGGAATTTCTTGACTAGCTGACGACCTGTTAGCTTCTCAAGAAGGACTGTGCTACGTGGAGTTAGTTAGTTAGTTGACCGACATGTTTACATTAATTAGTGCACTAAGAAAAACTACACTACACTAAACTGCGACACTCACTACTTTAAATACATGCACATCAACCACATATTTTAAACTGTACTTACTGAATCAGACTCTTCCCAATTATTTTTTCTAACAATCTGAAAGAAAAGAATATTCCTTCTTTACAATTACTGTCAGCACTTCATAGCAATTTTTTCTATCTGGTGGAGTCAAATGAAAAAAAGTGACATTATGCAGTTAAAGGATTGAGCAAAGGCTGCAAATCAAGGATCTACTGGTATGGTCATAACAAACAGAATAAATGAACGGCAGATCATCTAATAGCTTCACCAATAAGGTGAACAAGCACACCAAAAGTGCGTTGCCTCAATGACAAAAATAAGTGTTTCCTGTCTAATCAGTCACTCAATGTACAAGTGATCACCAACGTCCTGAAGAGGAAAACAGGCCATGCAAAAATGTAAAAAATCAGGTTCATTGTTTGGATCTGCTTTTGTATTTTGATCCCAAGAAATTATTTCATAATAGGTCAGTCATAAAGATCACAGATGTATCTTAATCAGGGCAACCTGGAGATAGTTACTTCAGTGCTAAAGAAACATTCATAAAACACAACTCATAACTGACCACCGAAAATTACAAGTTCAAAGTCACTGTGTTGACAAGTTTGCACTTTCTTCATGTGCCTCATTCTGATTCAAGTCAATGCCATTAAAGTCACATGTGATCACTACTGCAACAAATCTCAAAACTAAACTTTCAAGTACAATTAAATTAAGTTCAGACCACTGAGCACACTAAAACCGTTGTGCAGCAGTTGTCTGAAACTAATTTAATATGACGAAGTGCACGTGTCAAAATGTGAACTTTTAAGTACAAATCTTCCTGCCAATTTCTCTACAATAAGCATCTGTTAGTGGAAAAAAAGAAAAAAAAAAAAACTTGGACCCAGAAACAAACAGCAAACAGGGTTTCAAGCAAGCAATAAAGTTTTATGCAACTTATATCAACTACAGTACAGTTCAACCACTAGTGCAGCCTTTTAAACACACGAAGTGGGAAACTTTGTATAAAAATCCAAATAAAAAGAACTTCTAAAGCAAGAAAACATTTTTACATGAACACTTTATATTGGGGGGGGATTTAACATTATTCTTATCAAAGATTTGCTAGGACTGCAAACAGAGGAAAACTCTATATCCAGGAAATGCTATCTCATTTCTGTCAATCAATGGGCATATGCTATTGTGACCAATCAGCTGACAGCATGACTGTACTTAAGTGTGTCTAACCACAGTAAGATACAGAACTGACTGCACAACACTTCTTATGAAGATCATTAGAGGACAAAAAGTAATACTATACATATTCAACTTTTGTTGACAGTACATGGATATACACATTTACCCAGCAAATCTGATCTTCCAGAGTTGCACAAAGGCTGCCATAAAACCGCGTCAGATGTTTGCAAGTGCAGAAACTGAGCAAATAATTCTGGAAAGGGGGCATACTATGATGGAAGTCGTTATGTCCACTCTACACTGGAGAGACTTTTTAAAACTGCCCGTCTACACACCAGTCCATTACATAACGAAATGGGAGAAGCCAGATGCAGAATCCAGCAAAAACATCCTTACACTGTACATCAGTTGGACTATACTTTTTCAAGGATTGTGAAAACCTGTCTAACAACTACCACTCCATCAGGCCTGGAAGAAAATTTGGAGATCCTACAGTTGCTGAAACAAGGGCCCTAAAGTACGTAAAAGGTGAGGTTTTCTACAAAACAAGACACACCGAGGAATGGGAACAACTCCCTCATCAAAGAACCAAACACAACAACGTGGAGCCTAAGCAACTTTTTCAGGAACCATTAAAAATCCAACAGAGGAAGTAGGAATGTTTGCAGACACTGAAACCCTTAATGCTCAAAGAACATCAGTTTTTTTATTACAGTATTAGGCATGACTGAGTTTGATCTATTAAATCTGTCACTCTATTATGATTTAAGAACTTGCCTTAATAACATTTAGCTCACAGGGTTCCATTCACTTATTTGCTAAGATTATGACTATTTCTTATACTGTGTGCAACATAATAAAACTGCACTGTTTTACATAGACTAAAACTGTGATTGTCTCTCTCTCTCTGAAAAAAGAAGAAGAAGGGGGGGAGAGAGAGAGAATAAAAAGAAGTACACAAGTATTGAGGGCATATTTTAGTTACCCACTATATCATTTTTCAATTGAGATTCTTTGCAAAATAAAGTTATTATTATTATTATTATTAAAACAAAATGAAAAACTTCAAGTTAAGTATTACACTGTACAACAAATATTTTGCCCCCCAATGAAAATAGATCATTTTGCTTTATTTTTTCACAGCATTTTCCAAACATGGTTTCAGTTTTTCCCTATCACGTACCGTTCACTTAGGAACTGAATCATCTTGTTTCTTAAATTTTCCAATGTAATGTGTTATATATGATCATTTAAAGTTCGTGCACTTCAAAGCGTATCTTTAATTTACACCTCTTGACAGCATATGTCATCCATATGGTGCTGCCATCTAGCATTCCCACATGTTAACACCATCTTTATACTCTATCTTGTGCTGCCATCTTTCAACTATTACATTTCCTCCATCTTTTCTGATTCACTTGATGACGTGTAATGGCAGTGCTCAGTGTTCTTTGTTCACTGTTTGTGAGTTTAAATGCTAGCATTTGTTGCAATTCATCTTCACAATGTCTCGAAAATGTGTGAACAACCCTGATATGTTTTGTTATGTATGTGGAGAATTTACAGTGGAAGCTCAAAGACACAGTCTTACTCCTTTAGTTAAAAAGGCCTACGAATTATACTTTGGCTGCAAAGTTGGGGAACAAGACAAGCCTTGGGCCCCTCACATCTGTTGTGGTACAAATGCAAGTAACTTAAGAAAGTGGCTACAGGGCTCACGACCATCGAGCTTGGCAGTATCGATAGCATGGCACGAGCATAAAGATCACATCACAGACTGTTCTTTCTGTTTGATCAATGTGAAAGGCTTCTATGCAAAAGCCAAGCATAGTATTCAGTACTCGACTTTGCCCTCGGCAATACGGCCAGTCCCTCAGGACAATTTCCTTATTCCAAAGCCCCCAAGTGATTGGACCATTGATGACGAAGGCGTGGAGAGCTTCTCAGACAATAGGCATGGAGCTACAATCACTACAACATGCAAGGATCCAGATTCCCCCCCCCCCCCATAAACTTCAAGGTCACCTCATCTCATCACACAACAAGAACTTCATGATCTTGTTAGGCACTTAAACCTTTCACAAACACATTCAGAGTTGTTGGCTTCATGAATGCAAGGGTGGAATCTGTTAGAGAAAGGTGTTAAAGTCACTTCATTTAGGAGACGACAGTGTGATTTTGAAAAGTTTTTCTTGTCCTCAAAGATGTTGTGTATTGTAATGATGCAGATGGTTTGTTTGGAGCATTGGGTCATGTTTATAATCCAGAAGAGTGGCGGCTTTTTATTGACTCATCGAAAGTCAGTTTAAAGGCTGTGCTTCTTCACAATGACAACATTTATCCTTCTGTTCCACTAGCATACTCTGTTCACATGAAGGAGTCTCATGAAAGTATGCGTACTTTGCTTAACTTCATTGACTATGACAAGTCTGAGTGAAGATATGTGGAGATTTGAAGGTATTGGGACTGTTACTTGGTATGCAGCAAGGTTACACAAAATACTGCTGTTTCTTATGTGAGTGGGACAGTCGCGACAAGAAACATCACTATGTACGTAAAGACTGGCCTCAGCGACACACTTTCAGTCCAGGAAAAATGAACATTTCTTATGAACCATTAGTGAATCCTCGAGATGTATATCTCCCCCCTCCGCACATTAAACTAGGGTTGATGAAGATCTTTGTTAAAGCTCTGGGCACAGATGGACAAGCTTTCACGTATCTGAGAAACAAGTTCCCCAAATTGAGGCTGAAGTGAAAGAGGGAATCTTTATTGGTCCACAGATACGAGACATTATGCAGGATACGGACTATCACGGCAGTTTGAGCGA
This sequence comes from Reticulitermes speratus, assembly GCA_021186555.1. Taxonomy (NCBI): domain Eukaryota; kingdom Metazoa; phylum Arthropoda; class Insecta; order Blattodea; family Rhinotermitidae; genus Reticulitermes; species Reticulitermes speratus. The sequence continues at coordinate 9,506,567 of JAJKFL010000237.1, forward strand.
TACTGAAAATGCAGCATGGAATGCTTTCAAGTCAGTGTTCACTAACTTTCTTGGGAATCACAAAGCTGAGAAATAGAGAGAAACTGTTAGTGAAATGTTAAAGTGTTTCCAAGTTATGAAGTGCAACATGTCACTGAATCTACATTTCCTCGATTCTCATCTGAACCTTTTCCCTAAAAACTTGGGAGAAGTTAGCGATGAACATGGTGAAAGATTTCACCAAGACATTTCCATCATGGAGAAATGGTTCATGGGAAGATGGAACTGTGGGATGCTTGCAGAATATGTTCGTCTATAATGAGAGAAACCCAAGACAGTGGCTACGAAAGAAAAAGATAACAAAAGGCATTTTAAAGTTGTCCACATGTAAAGTAATCTGTGTTCAATCTGTGAAATTTTTGTGTATAAATAAATAAATACATAACAGCTGTGCTTCTTGGAAATTATATGTGATAGGACATTTTTACTTGTAGATCCTGATTCAGCTCCTTAAGAACAACTAAAACCACAATGTTTTATTCAGAGGGCAGAAAAAAACTTTAAATTTGTTGTACAGTGATATTTAAATGAGTAAATACAACTTAATTCATATTATTAAACCGCTACATAGTAAGAAGGTGCATTGTAAAACAGTTGTGTGTTTCAAAACTGAAAATGTTTAAATATTATGATTATTAATTTGGATATTTCCCAAAACTAACTAACTACATAACTAACTCCATGCAGCAGATTTCTTCTTGAGAAGCTAATAGGTCCTCAGCTAGTCAAGATATTCCGCATGTTTTATAGAACCCGAAGGTTCATTACCACATTCAAAAGAGCCTGCCACCTGTCCCTATCCTGAGCCATATCAATGCAGTCCATGCCCTCCAATCCCATTTCTTAAAGATCCATTTTAATATTATCCTCCCATCCATGCCTGGGTCTTCCAAGTGGTCTCCTTCCCTCAGGTCTCCCCACCAAAATCCTGTATGCACCTCTCCCCTCCCCCATACATGCCATATGCCCCGCCCACTTCACTCTTCTTAATTTGATCACCCAAATAATATTTGGTGATGAGTACAGATCATTAAGTTCCTCATTATGTAGTCTTCTCCACTCCCCTGTTATCTCATCCCTCTTTGGCCCAAATATCCTCCTCAGCACCCTATTCTCAAACACCCTCAGCCTATGTTCCTACCTCAGTGTAAGCGACCAAGTTTCACATCCATATAAAACAACAGGCAAAATTATAGTTCTTTGTATTTTTGGATAGCAAACTGGAAGACTGAAGATCCTGCACCGAATGATAACAAGCATTCCCCGACTTCAATCTGCTCTTAATTTCTTCCTGAATGGAATTTCGATTAGTTAGGATAGTTCCCAAATATTTGAACTGTTCCACCCTTTCAAAGGATTTATTATTTATCTTTACGTTGTGACTGCCCTGTATTCTGATCTCGAGACATGACCATGTACTTAGTTGTCTCAGCATTTACTTCCAGACCAATCTCCTTAATAGTGACTACTAAAGCTTCTGTGTTTTTCTTTATAGCATGGATGCTTCCGCCCAATACATTAACATCATCAGCATAAACTACAAGCTGATGTGTACCATTTAATTTCAAACTCTCCTGGTTTGCCTGAGCCCTCCTAATGGCATATTCCAAAGCAAAGTCGAAAAGAAATGGCGATAATGCACCTCTTTGTTTTAAATCATTCTTAATAGGAAATGTGTGAGACAAATGTTTGCCTACACGGACTCTGTTATAGGTTTCACTTACACACATTTTTACTAGCCTTACTAGTTTCATGGGGATACCAAACTCAATGACAATATTATACAAGACCTCCCTCCTAACTGAAACATAGGTGTTCCTGAAGTCTATAAATAGCTGATGCACTGCCTCATTGTATTCCCATTTTTTCTCAACTATTTGACGAATGCAGAATATCTGATCAGTAGTCAACCTGTTATGTCTAAATCCACACTGATGCTCCCCAACAATTTCCTCTGCATATGGAGTTAACCTTGACAGAAGGATGTTGGATAGAATTTTGTATGTGGTTGACAAAAGTGATATGCCTCGATACTTAATGCAATCTGTTTTATCACCCTTCTTATAAATAGGTACAATTACTGACTCCTTCCACTGTTCAGGCAATTCCTCTTTATTCCAAATAGAATTAATAAGTTTATGGATCTCAGAACGAATTGTCCTACCTCCTGCTTTAATCAGTTCTGTTGGAATCTGATCAATACCTGGTGATTTGTGCCTTTTTAGCTTTTCAATAGCCATCTCAACTCAAAGGTACTGGGCTCAGGCAACAGTGGCTCTGCTGTCTGTATTTCAGTCTGCCTAACATCATTAACCCCATGTACATTCAACAGCTGAAAGAAACGATTCCTCCACCTAGCCAAAATACTGTAGGAGTCTGCAACCAGATCACCCTTCTCATCTTTAACTACATTTGTTCTAGGATGGTAACCCTTCTTAAAGTCATTGATGCCCCTATACAAGTCTCTGATATTCTTGTTCTTACTGTTTGTTTCAAGTTCATTAACTTTAGCTTTCAGATATTCCTTATTTTTGTTCCTGAAATGTCTACTAGCTTCACGTCTTACATTGTTCAGATTATCTACATTACTTTGGTTTGGATTCTATGCACACTGCATTTTAGCCTGCTTCCTTTGATCTAAAAATTTTGAACATTCTTCATCAAACCTTGATTTGTGCTGTTTCCTTTCATACAGCCCTAGACTCTCTTTAGCTGAGATTTTGCTACTCTCTTTAATGTTTTCCCAAGCCCTATTTATGTCCTCACTAACATTTAAGTTCTCCAAAGCTGCAAACCTGTTTGAGATCTTTCTCTGATACTGTTTCCTAACCTCTAGTTCACTTAGCTTCTTGGGATTAAATCTCTTTGCATCAAACTTCTGTGCTGCTTGTTTAATTACCGCCAGTTTTCCCTAACTTTTGCAACCACCAGATATCAATTTGTGATCAATCTGATTATGAGTCTTGCCATCAGGAGAGGTCCAGGTGTATTTATGAATATTTCGGTGTGGGAACATCGTGCTCTTAACAACCAGATTTTTTGATGTGGCAAAGTTTACAACTCTAACACCATTATCATTACTATCCTCATGTAAACTCTCATTCCCGAACGTCGGTTTGAAAGTATCCTCCCTCCTCAATTTCGCATTAAAATCTCCTAACAGAATTTTCATATGGTACTTAAGAAAATGATTGAAAACCTGTTCTAATTCCTCATAGAAACTATCTTTTGAGTCATTACTTTTCTCCTCAGTTGGTGCATGCACATTCAGAACAATGATATTACACCAGCAACCTCTCAGCACCATATATGACATCCTATCACTAACAAACTCTACTCTCTTAATAGCTGATACTAGTCTCTGATGTACAAAAAAACCTGTTCCCAGTTGGTGACTTTCATTTCCTTTTCCATAGAAAAAAGTATAATCCCCTGCTCTTACTGTGCCTCCTTTGTCCCACCTAACCTCCTGTACATGCACTAAATCTAATTTGTACCTAGCTAATTCCCCGGCCACTGTCATAAGTGACCCTGACCTATACAGGCTCCTAACGTTCCAAGTCCCAAATCTCATATCCCTTTTCCGTTGCTTAAGTTGTACCAAAAAATCAGTCCAGGTCTGAGGCTTTGTGTTGTGTTTCATAACATGATAATTTTTTACAGTGAGGAGTTGTTAGCACCTCACCCAAGCCCTAAGCTGGAGAATCACCCCTTGTAGGCTGTCCGCAACTACTTATTCAACGTATTCGCAGCTTCCCTCCATATCTAGAGGCCGTTCATTCTTCTGCAACCTGAGGACGTGCCATGCCGCGATGACAGGGAACTACTTATCAGGTTATTTCCCACAAACAATTATACAAGGTACCATGAATAAAAATAGGAACTAATATTATAACTTGAGGTAAAAAAGAGAAAAAATAAAGTGCTGAGAACATTTTTTGCTCCTCCTGTAAACTTTGTTTTTTGCACATAGTGGAATACGCAAGCACAATGATGAAATGATTTCTCCTACCTAGCTTTGCTCCTGCTACTTTAATGTGATGAGGTGACATGCATACAGAACAAACATCACATAAAATACGTCACACATGAGTAGCACAACACAAACACAGCAGAGAATGTAATTTATTAAACTTGGTACAAACTGAAGCTGTGAGAAGTGACTTAAGTTGCATGTACCCACACAGATTAAAAGGAACATTGCATTTGATATGTGAAGTATCATTTCCCTTCTTCACCACAACCAGATCAGTAGCCACTTTTAAATGGTAGTTTCTTACTCAGAATGAATTATCAAATACACACAGTGATTAGTAGTAGTACCTGCTTTATTACTACTAAACATGTTTCAATCTTTGTACAACTATCATCAGGGAATTAACAAATGAGTGTATGTTGGAAATTATGTAAGTTTTTATGTATTTTGTGTAATATACCATGTTAAGAGTTATTTGTAATGGACGTTACAGCAAAATGTGCACTCTGATATAGTCAACATCTTATTTCTGCTATATATTTGTAATGAAAGCTACTTACAGTCAAGGCATACAGGTTATATGATTCAAATTCTCTTGAACATTCAGTTAAATTATGTAATAGCATTAAGCATTTTTAAGTAAATTGATATATCACACCCCAGGAATAACAAAGTTGCAAAATTAGCTTTTCTGCAGACATTTCATTAATTTTCAGTTTTTTTTAACCAACGAATACACTTTATTTTTATTTTCGTATTTCTGTTCAATTCACCCTACATGTTTCGGCCGTGGCTAGGCCATCATCAGGGGTACATTGATAAGTTCAATTCACTGTTCACTGGTCCATTTGGTATTATCACAGAACCGTTACACTGTTTGAGGCTACTATTTACATTGGCAATCACTAGTATACACAATTTCTTCAATTAGTTTCTTGAAATGTCTTGGTGTATATAGTATTTATCTTGCGTTTGAAGTATATGTGGGTGAATTGAACAGAAATATGAAAATAAAAATAAAAAAGTGCACTTGGTGGTTAAAAAAACTGAAAATTAATATCAAGATGCATGGTGAACACAACGTAAAACCTTGATTTCATGTTACATATATCCACAATTTTTTTGTTCTGTTTCATGTTCTCAACATTTATTTACATGTGAGATGAATTCTTCAAGTATAGATACATGTGCAGTGGTGATTGTTGTAGATATGCAGTTTTGTGTATTTCTAGGTTATGCCCTTTGTGTCTCATGGTGTGAGGAAACATTAGTTGCTTTAATCTGTAAAATTAAAGATTTTTTTTTTACTGTCATATTTGATTCTGTGTATGTGCATGTTATATGGTAGCATATGTCATGTAATTTTGCATACATACATACACACACACACAACATACATACATACATACCCATCACATATATGCACACTTATGTACCTTTATTCATCTCACACGTAAATAAATATTGCCAGTAAACAGTACATGATCTACAAACATACAGAAAAAAAAGAGAGGCATCTGCAAATTCTTTATTCCTGAGGTGTTAACTAGCAATACTTTAGCACATTTTAACTGAATGATCAAGCCAATTTAAATCAAACAAGAACCAATATACCTGACTGTACATAACCTTGAATACAAACACATACTAGAAATAAGACAATAGCAAATAAAAAATGCATACTTTCATATAATGTTGCAAATCACCAATACCTCTCAACATGTTATATAACACAGAGAACAGAAAAAAAACACACGTAATTTCCTAAGCAGACTCATTTGTTGGTGGTTGAACAAACACCGAAACATGACTGCATACCAATAAAGCAGGTATTATTATTAATTGCTGTGTGTATATGGATGATTTATTTTGAGTATGTTATACAAGGTACATAGTAAACAGAAAATTACGTTAAATACAGAAGTTTCTTCTTTCACAAAATGCCAAGCAGTGAACGTGTCAGAAAAGCTTGCACAAACAGCAAACTCTTGGGCAAGGAGCATGGCATGAGGCATATTTAAGGAATAAATAATGAAAAATGTAGTTTTTTATGCACCAATATAGGGTCAGGTTTTAGGGCTCAAGTCACAGTTTCATACTCCTGTCACACTATCTACCCAGTGCTCCTGAAACATATGTGAATATCTACAAATACGTTACAAAGTGCACCATAAAGCTGGAATCACTATAAACTACACCAAGCTGACAAACCTAACAGAAGCCGCAAAGATCACAGCAGGATGAAAACCAACACTGAAATTTCGTGTGATGGGGGATTAAAACCATGATCTGCTTCATAACTCAGTGTCAATCTTATATGTAATCCAGACTAATATATCTAAAATAACTGGACACTCATTAAAAACTGCCCCAGTAAATGCAAACATTCATCCAGTGTTTTGGGTAAATACTGTTCGGCAACTGACAATTTAACCTAAATTTCTGTTGTATCGTCACTTTGTAATATGCTGAAGCAATTTAGAGAAATCTAATACTACTGCATACATACTTATATACATATGCAACCAAATCAACACAAGTTATAATTTCGTTCATGATTGATTTTTGGTGTTCAAAAAACAAATATCCTGTTTCTGAAGGAATGACCTGGTGTTACTGATGTTTCAATTAACCCTTCGATGTACAGTGTCCAGGACACTCACATGCAGCGTGCATCACATACCACAAAACATCATGTATAATCACGGTATGATATTCATTTGTTTATAACATAAAGTGTTTTTGTGATACCGTCATAACATTTGTACAATTTCATAGATATTGGAATGATCGTCATGTGTAAGTAACTACTATTACTATACAACACTGTTTATGCACATAGTTTTATCTGAATACCACAAGGTTGCACTCTGAATAGCCAACTGTTGTGTTGTGATCTCTTGGAGAATATGACTAATATGGAGATCCCTGTCCATGGATCAAAGGTAACTTTCTGATACAAAAATCAATCTTTTCCATGGTCAGAATCAACTTCATTCATATCTGCAATACTGTATAAGAGTTCTGTATGGTACTCAAATACAATGCATAACTTGTGCTATCATCTTATGGTTCATCTGAAAATACCTTGCTGACTATAACACAGTGAATAGATGACATGTTCATTCCATATGCACCCCCCACCCCCCAAGCATATATGTCTGGGGAAGCACAACATTCTACTATAAGGACATTTAGGAATTAAACTGCACAAACATTGCCCCAAGTAGCAAGAAGGGATTAGGGACTGGTGATATTTCAAACAAGTTAAACAGTGATCAATTTGTAATAAAACTTCTAGGTTCTGATGACAGTCAACTGTCAGGACAAAGCCAAGAGCAGTGATATTGATTTAGGTGACTAGGAAGATGATGCACTGTTCCTTGATGCTGGAGATGACAACGTGGCTGACAATAATGCTCTGTGGGAGAACACAGACAATTGTCACACACAAAGAAATTTTTACTGGAATAAGTGCACCCCAATGCAGAGGTAAGGGTGTAACAGTAGATATATTTGAACAATTTTTTGATAAGATGTTGTACAGGAAATTGTGAATGAGAACAATCGCTATGCACAGCATTTCAAAAATTCTTTGGGCAAAGTTCTTCCCAAGCATTTGAGGGTAAATGAATGAGTTGCAGCAGAAGAAATATACATTTTACGGGCACTCTTCATGCTTATGTGTTTATGTACACTGTATTGAAGTCCAAACTAAAACTGTACTTCTCACAAATCCAGATGGTACCATGACCATTTTTGGTTCTGTTGCTGCCTTGGGCAGGTTCCAAAGCATCTACAGAGTTCTGCCTTTCATTGACCACACCTCCAAGACACATTTGAAGAACCACAAAAACTATATCCTAACATTAGACACTCAAATTCAAAATTCCAGACCTCAGTACATAAAACATTTCAAATGATAAATCACTTGCCGTATGGAAGGGCTGCCTTAACTTCAAACAATACCTTACACAGAAACAGTCACAGTTCAGAACAAAGATATCTGAATTTTGCAAATAAAATTCTGGTTACCTGTTGTCCTTCATAGTTTATACAGGAAAGGAGACAATTCTGAAGTCACTCGTCATTTCAAAAGACACCAAAAACAACAGCAATAGTTCTGAAAACCTCTGAACCTATACTCTACAAAGGTATATCCTGTGGATTTATAACTACAGTCGAACCCAGTTATAATGACACTGGTTTATGAGACACATCATCAAAAGTATTAGATATTCTGTGGTACCAATTAATTCCTCACTGTTAACTATAACATTATATTGTTCAGTTAGAACACTCGTTTATAGCGACACAAAATACTCAGTCCCCTTAATGACATAACTGAGTTTGAATGTATTATAAAATCTTTGGCTTTGGCAAAGTTTCTGAAACCATGCAAAACTGATGGTGTGGGGGCCATCCAACAAAGAGGTAGACAATGCCAAACAAAATGAACAAAAACAAACCACAGAAGATCGAGAACACAGCAGTATTGTGTGCACTGGCAAGGTGACCAGATACTTGCGACAATGATGTAACTTACCACACCACTGAGGTCTAGACAGCAATAAAGATGGCAGGAAAAAGAAACAGAATCTTATGTGCATGATTCATTATAATCAACATGTGCTGTTGATATGAAAGAAATGTAGGCAGAGTTAGGAAAATAATATGTAAGTGGTAGGCCTATATGAAATCATTCAAAAGGCTATTCAGTCCAACAGTTATCAATTCTCTAGCCACAAACAGGAAAAATATATGACAGAAAGTCAATCATCTAAACTTTAGAACAGATGTGGCTGAGGGCTTTGTAGTAAAATATGCAGTGCACCATAAAGTATACACCATGATGGTGACAAAGCCATAACCAGGCTAACACAACACCGTTTTCCCAGAAGAGTACCCCCCCACTTAAAAGGAATGTACACCAATAACTTGGTGTAAGGTTTGCGGCAAGCATGATACAAGATGAGACTTTATACCAGTGTTGGGGCTGTGATGTTGCACTGTACGTCGATGGATATTTCAAGGCCTACTATACAAGGAAAAATTGAGATGTCAGATACATATTTACCTACAGTATGTAAGAAACTACCAGTCCAAGTTTCAATCATATAGAACAAAAAATACCGAAAATATTTCAGATCAACATGTATGCAATTTGCAACTTGAGTAAAACTTAAATACCCTTAAATACTGCTCCTACACTGCGTTATGGACTGGGGTTTAGATCCCCGCGTTGAAGGGTTAAAAATGGTACTCAACCACAGATTTATGTTGGAGAGCTCTACTGCAAACCCATCCAGTTTTTGTTGGACAGCTCTACTGCAAACTAACACATCGTTTCACGGATACTGTTCAGTCACAACGGTTTATTTATTAATACAAAGAGATATGACCTAAAACATGACTTCTTATATTTCTAAGTAAAAATTACAATTTTTTACAATTTTGTCACTCCCAACTAAAACATGAAACAGCACTCAGCACTGACTTTGGCACAAATCTTCGCGACGAAGTAATGCCACACCCATACCTGCACATCCAAACCAAGCCTGTATTCTGATATGAAAAACAGTACCCATGCGTTCGCGTAGCTTGGGACCATGCATTTTCACGTACATGTCTTTCAAAATATAATGCTTAAACGACAGCGGTTTCCTATATCCCTAATACAATAAGAAGAAACTGATGCATGAATGATACAAACGTGTAAGACATTTAGTCTATTACCAAACCACCCAAACTCCATGTGCGGCAGTTGAGGAAATTCCTAAGCAGCAAACGCATATACGTCTCCGCGAGATTATCTTTTTAATACCAAACCTATTACACATTCAATAGTTTACAAGGTCTTACCTTAACTTGTTCAGCGTTACAACAATTAATAAGGTGATGTACAAAGCCAAACCACACCAACGCACAAAAAAGCAATATGGCGTCCGATACCAACTACTCACAGTCATGCCATTGATCACAACCACCTCGACAGTGTAGTACGTTCTGAAATGAGTGTCCGGTCCTGTAAGACAGTTACGTAGAAAACCGGGAATAGTAGTCTTATACTGGACACAGTATGTAAAAACAAGATCACATATAGTTGATACGTGGCGGCGAAAGAGTATCGACAGTGAGGAATCAGAAATCAATATATGCAAAAACACATTCCTTATACATTCAAACTGATTTCTTAGCGCGTTTCAGAAATTCAGAGAAATGTATAATTTATCCGCAATATTTCGGTTCATAAACAAGAGATTAGATGTCTACAGCATCGGAAAAAAAATCAGTTTGCGAGATTTCTCACTGAGTGTTCAAATTACAACATTCTTGGTTGAACCTACAAGACTGTACGGCGTCAGAACACATGAAACCACAATCTGCTCACATAATTTTCAATACATTGATCGTAAAAGATTGCAGTTAACGTCTACTCTGTATAATCAGATTAACAGTTCCGCACTTGAGTATAGTACTGATATTGTGTTACACCACAACTGAAAGCTTGCTTCTTCGATGCGCAGGAAAGAAATATGCACCAGAGACATCTTACCACTACGAGGTCGAACTAACGGCATGTATTTCCTATTCCGACCAACAGGTGTCAGTAAGTAACGTATGAGTCTGCAACACAGAGACCCGTTCGCACAGTAGCCATGTTCCTTCTCTCTCTAAGGTTAAGTTTCAATTTTATTTTGGAAGTTTCGAATTCATTGTGAACTTGAAGTTTGTTACGCATGTGGTGACCGTAACCTAAATCATGTTATGTATGTAATTATATAATTATATATATATATATATATATATATATATGAATGCTGCGTTCCTTCCAGGGCATAGCCCAAACAGGCCACGTGGTGTGTTAAGGGCAGGGTTTGTGGAAAGGAAAATTTTTGCGTGTCGGCCAGTTTAAGTTTTATTGTGGAAGTTTGGATTTTATTGTCAATGTTATGTTTGTTATGCATGTAACCTGAACCATGTTGTTATGTATTTAATTATCTATATAAATGTTGTGTCTGCAGTGCAGGATGGTGAAGTGTTATGCCTTAAGCCGGGATTAGACCGCGCGTGGCTCGTCCAGTTACGTGACGTCACTTGCTCGGTCAACAGATCGGAACAGAAAAGACAATCTGGCTACACGACGCGGCGCAGCTCGGCAAATGGCAGACCAGCCGTGTAGCCGCAACAGCTGCCTGCGCCGTGTTCACGCCCCGTGAGAACGCGGCCTTTGGCCGCGTTCTCACGGGGCGTGAACCACGCGCGTGAGTCACACTGGCGTGCTCACTCGTGTTGCCTCCACGCTTGGTGGAAAGCGTGAGCTGTTCACACGGACAAAAGGTTTCAGTACAGTCGTGGCCATGGACGGGATAGTTGCTGAGGGCTGTGCCGTAGTGTGCTCTGTGTTTTGTGGAATTTTAGCACATAAAATTGTTCGCGCACTCCACAAAAGACAAGAAAAACGTCGGAGAAAGCGTTGGTGGGTTAAGGAGTGGATAGCACGGCGCCCACTTGTGGGAGCATCCAGATTTATTGATACCGAACTTAAACATCGCTATCCAGATGACTTCAAAAACTTACTGCGAATGACAGAAATACAGTTTGAATACTTGTTCAGGAAAGAGTTCATCTTCTCAAACCATACCACTTTTGGTTTATATACCTCGTCGGTAGACCTTCTCGATCTCTTGCTTGCTGCGATATTCTTCAGTTCCTGGCAGTAAGAACTTCTCAGGTTTTTGAACTTCCTTATAATTTCTGCAGGTCCGATACCACGTATGTTCAAAGCGGCTGATATTCGTTTTGCTGCCGCCGCCCTTAAATCGCGATCTCGATACTCCTCCAAAGTGGCATTATACAGAATAGGTTCGTTGTGGTATAAATCCAAGAAACGTAAAGTGTCGCTGTCACTGAGTCTTAGCATTGGTGACGACATCTTACCTCACGAACGCCAGCACCACGACTGAAAATCTAACATGGTTTGATCCTGCCACGACTGGATCGTGGACTGCTGACGTCACACGCAAGGTCCACGACTCCGCGTTCACACGGGTAGTGGCCCACGAAAGTGTGACTCACGCGCGTGGTTCACGCCCCGTGAGAACGCGGCCTTTGAGGATCGTGTTAAAAAACGCCTCTGAGGCGATCGCACGAGCCTCGCTCCACCAATCACACTCCGTGCCGCGCCAGGCCGATTACACGGCGCGTTTGAATATGATTCTTTGTCAGTGACGTCAGTTATGACGTAAAACGTGCCGAGCCACGCGCCGTTTAATCCCGGCTTTAGGATGACACCGAGGATAATGCAATGTTAGCATTGACACGTTTGTGTCCGTAAATAGGACATAAGTATAGGATGTTGGTAATTACAAGACAATTGTGAAGGTTGGATAGTAGTGGAGTTTCTTACCGACTGATGCAGTGAGTCACTTTGTGTTAGTACTGATATCAGGCATAATTGACGATATCATTATAGGCGTGTTAAGGTTCAGTACACAAATGGCAGGCGAAATGTTGCCAACTTTAATCGTTGACTTACGAATCAATATTCTAGACGATCCGTGCTCACTTAACCATTGTTTGCTTTTGCATTTGAACTTCAACTTATATCACGGTGCCAAAAATGGCTTTGCTGTTACATCGACATTTGGAAAACCAGAGTCATGGACCTATTATCAGTCCAATGACGGATGAATGTAATGATAGTAATTATTCCGCACCTCATTTGTTCAAAAATAAATTTTGGAAGTAAATGGGAAGAAGGTAAGTACAAAATATTTTAATAATTACAAAATGAGGACATGTTATTGTCTGCACGATAAGTTGCATAACAACACAGTTGTATTAGCTGGGAAGTAAAAAGATGTTTACAGTACAGGCGAGAGTGGCGAGATTAATCAGTAGTGTGGTGAGAGCTACTTTCTGTAGTTAACTGTTTAAAACGTTATTCTCTCTGTGCCATATATATGTATATATACATATATAATTGTGTATTACATAAAATTAAACAAAACAAAATCCAGTTAGCCATGGTTATAATATGAGGCTAAGATCAGATCTTCAGTCTGAATTTGTAGAACTGATAGTTGAAAAAAGCTTAAAATAACATGGGGAGAGAAGACAAGTGCATTCCAAATACTAGTAGGAAAACATGAAGGAAAGAGAACACATAAACACCTCAAATGTCACAGTTTTTGAGGAAATATATTAAGTCTTCTGACAAGTAATTTATTCATGCATCCCGAAGATTGGGAGCCAGGATAGCTGAGTCGGTATTGTGACTGGACTGTGGACTGTATGGCCCAGCAGCATTCAGGGTTTCATTCCTGGCAGATGCACAATGTTTTCTCCAGTGTCTAGATTGGCTCTAATGCCCAACCCAGTCTCCTACTGAATGGGTACTGGGCTGTTTCTCTAAGAGGAGAGCAGGTACGGTGTATAGTTACCCACTCATGTTGTATGGCTTCAGTTAAGAATGTGGGAACCATACCTCCACTTCCCTGTATGAGTTCAGTATGTGGTGCTTCATTAAACACGGACAACAGGAGCTTTACCTTTATGCTAGAAAATATTCTGGGCATTTGTTACAATAGATGTCAACATTTATATGGAAGTATGCACTTGTGGCAGTAGTGTACTTATCTGAGATTTGCATTTCTCACACTGATGACTGTACAGCTGGTCTTTCATTTTCATGTTCACAATAGCTGCCCAATGGACTCTTGTCTTTCAGCCAGGTCATCACAGTCCACACAGTTAAACACTGTTTCTTTAATAAGCGGAAAATCTTCCTCTGTCACAGATACGTGAAAAGAGACATAAGTGCTGAATTTAGTCTTCAGCCTTGTACAAACCAAAGATTTAAGCAGAAGCTGCTCTTTCAAGGAATTTTCTATGTCAGTGGAGGTGACATCAGGTGAAAAACGCGAGACGAAGAGAGCCTTGGTTTTCACCCGTCTTGCAATAATAGGTAACGAAGAAGAGTTTCTTACCCCTATCAAAGGGGTCTTATGCTTTTTACTCACAGCAGATTTAGCATTATGACTAGGTGTTAAAGTCCTCTGGCTTTCACCATGCTTGGGGTTGACTGGCGTGGTTGCCATCCCGACATCACACCGCTTCTTCCTTGTGACAAGGATGTAATCACCATCGGCAGCCGCTGATGACCCAGTTTCAGGAATTACTTCACTTGCGGCATCACCTTTGCTGACGACAGCACCTTGCGGAGCGGAGTTGCAAACTTTTACATTCTTGGCACTGCTGACGGCGCGTGCCTGCAGTGTATTTTGACTTCTTAAGACTATGTCTCTGTATGATGACACTGACTGGGGAGGCACTGACCTCTCAACAATCTCCTTGTTAGTGAAGACTTGAGTGGCCTGTGACTGATGACCCATATTACCAGCCTTGAAAGGCATCCTGTAGATTTTGTAACTGCTGCTTAAAGATGTGTTATCATTTTTTAAATGATCCACCTCTCCACATAATTTGGTAACAATTTCAGTAAGTGATTTTATGAGGTCCATAGTGCAGACCCCATTGAGACGTACAGTGTCCACCTGTACGCTGAGTGCCTCAAATTTATCAGATTCAAAAACTGGAGGAAGCACTAAGGAACTCTCAGGTGAAACGACCTTTCTGGGGACGTCAGATGCAGACGCTGAACGGGTCTTCACCGGGGTATCGTCGTTACGCTGTACACGTAACAACTTAACACACTCGGCGCACTTGTAGGTCGAAACCCCAGAATCCATATAGTACGTATACTCGGAGTCACTGATCTGCAGACAGGACAGATTAAAGCGGGTGGCACAAGGCCCACAACACTTTAAAAACTTCTCCTTGCCATGGCATGCCTTGTTGCAGATATTGCAGACATCCTTCGACGCTGCCATAGCGGCCACGCAAACACGACTTCAGACGTTGGAATGTTGCACAACACACTGACACACACAGCAGTTACAGGAGCGCAGCACAAACACGTCCGTACGCCACGAGAGCTGAGCCAATAATAATTATAGTAATAACAATAATCCGTGATAATGAACAAGGAACATGCATGTTAATAGATGTTGCAATTTCTGGGAACAGAAATGTGATCAAGAAAGAAGCCGAGAAGGTCCTAATATACAAAGACCTTACAACAGAAACACAGCGCATGTGGTACGTCAACACAAAAGTGATACCAGTAATAACAGCGGCAACTGGAACCATCTCAAAATCATTCACAAAATACCTCAGCAACATACCGTCAAAGCACATCAAGGAACTACACAATACAGCCGTACTGACACTGCACACATACTGCGGGAGTACTGATGTAAAGTACAGAACATTGAACATGGGAAATAGCATTACGTGTGCCATAAATTGTAACTACAGAATAGCTGCAACAGTGTGTACCGTAGAAACATGGTTTGTGTCAGGTTCATAACTGTAAATACACTGTAATAAAGGTGATAATAGTAATAATAATGACAGATACGTTGGACCAGAAATCTAAGCCACAGACCAGCAGTCTGCATATTGTGGTAGAAACTCGCCCTTTCGGTAACTGTACTGACTGAGCTATTTCGTGAACCACAGTCTTCACTAGAGATGAATGAAACAGATCGTTGGTGCATGAGTCTACAGTCAATAACCTTGTATAACAGTGTGATCCAGCCTCAATATTTTGCTTTTCATTGCCAATTTTTAGAAATGTCCGACACAGCCCCCTCTTTACGTCGCGGTGTCATCATCTCTCGTCACGGTCCTATGCAGCCACACCCACGTACTTCCGCCACATAAGGCAAGTTCATATGGACAAATGGACAGCTGATCGTCTAACATTGTCTTGAAGGTACGTGTATTATTTACTGCGTTCGACGTCACATCTATGTATCCAACACACCCCCACAATGTCCTGCCCTGTGTTCTTAATCACTGAGGGTGGAAGAAGAGGGAAGAGCATTCTGAAGTAAGTGTGGTCTGGGCATCCCATGGCTGGTCCATTTGTTGATAAGGTAAACTGTAGTAGTCATGAAGGGGTGGGCGCGGGAAAGCATTGTAGTGTTAGTGTAGGAGGGTGAGACCCTCCACTGGTCACGGTGTTGTGGCAAGTTCTCACGTCTTGTCACTCCAACCACAGTAACTACTACAATCATGCCCACCATCTTATTTGGCAAATTACAACGCTAGGGAAGAACATATTGATTTCATAGAAGGGTGTAGCCATGAAAATGGTATCACAGTATGTATGTATGTACGTAACTAGAATGTAGCTGACTTTTTCGGTACTGAACAGGTCATTTAAGCAATAATATAGTGGGATTTTGTTTTGGGTGTTGGTAGACTGGTAGACGGCTACGACTTCCCGCCACGGTTGTATTCTCGTAGACAATTTTCCAAGCAATGGCAGCGAAGTTCGAAACTGTGATCTGTAATCCGTGGTACGGCCTGTCAGGCGATGGTAGTGTTACAATTTTAGGTGGGCAGAGCATGTTGTTAGATTTCGAAGTACACAGATTCAGTGCATAACAATAGCCTTTATCGTGGAGGAAACGTGGAAATTGCAGGAACTTCTATTAGTCTTAGGTATATGAACGTTTATTTTTGTCTTGGAGTAGAGATTCAAGTTCTCATGTGCTGACTTGTGCAGGAACGTCTATGAAATTTGTGTTTACTTTGCAGTGTATCTCCATTTACAGCCGTTATCTGGTGCAGATTATACCAGCTGTGAGGTTTTTGTTTGTGGTGCTTTGGCAGTGAAAAATAGCTGTAGCAAGTAAACATTGCGTGCGTAATTATTGAATATATGAACATGTTATGCTGCAGAATGATACATACTGAAATAGGCCCATCAGCACGAGAAATTTCAGCTGTGTTTATCCGTTTTTCAGGCACCTATATTATCAGCTGAAAACAGTCTTTTGTATGTGAAGTGTAGACAGGAAATTTCAGGAATGAAATGATATAGACAAAAGCATTTAGAAATAGGTTTATTGAAAGTAATTTCTCGATTCCTCCAAGAAGTATTGAAGCTGCTTTGACATTTATAATATAGTCGATTGCCTTACCATTTCATTCAGAAAATGGACATTTATGACCATCTCTGGAAACCATTAAGCCTCCTCTTCAGAGCATACCAAGTGCTCTTTTCTGGGTGGTTTAGGTGACCACTTGTCTCCGTCTAATGCCGAGATTAAGAATGCATAGAGTCATAGCTCTGTTTCCCAGTGGCTTCATGGCCTCCACAGGGACTTTATCTTACTTGAGTAGTTAACAGTTATATAAAACACTGTTCTAATGTGATTTTAGCTGTATTCAAAATTTTAATTAAAACACCATATACCTTACCTTCTATCTCAGTAGTTTTAAAACCCTGTGAACTTGATACCTTAGTACATTTCCAAGCGTGTAAAACCTTCAATGGATAATGGCTTGCTGATGTTCATTTGCCTTATGTAACCTCTGATAAGGGCTCAAAAATCAGACCATGTTCCCTAAAAAATATAAAATTTTATTTTGTATGTATAGTTGGATGTATTATTAAACAGATATGCACAAACAAAATGACCATTCACAAGAAACACACAAACTTTACTTCTGTATCCAATTTAAGTCATTAGGAATTAAATTAGACAAAGGGATAGTCTCAAAATCAGGAACTATTTTTCTGGATTTATGTGATAAATGAGACTGACATTTTCAGTTTGTCATATTTTCTACACACCATTTACCCTAGCTATTAACTTTCTATGCAAGATTAGGTTATTCTTTTTATTTCCTTATTGAAGGTTTATAGAGCCTGTTTCCATTTGAAATTGTTATTCAGAGTAAGAATACCACCATATGAAATAAGATGCAAGAGCCTGTAATTCAATCAACTTTATTTGAAGGAATGTTGTACATATCATGTAGCCTAAAAGAGGGCTTGTCAACAACGAAACTTTACAAAATTTAACCCTGATTTGTGTTCCAGCCATGGTGTGTGTGTGCCTTGCATTGTGATTCCATTCCTCCTCTTCATATGGTATCGTTACATTCAACCAATTGTGCTTAAAGTTCTGGAACCCATGGAAGGCAGTGGATACCAAGACAGAAACAAAGATACCTCCAGCAAACCTTGCAGACAACAGTACAGAAGAAATTAACAATTCTCCTGTTACAAATGAAGGGAAGAAATCTCTCTGATTTGTATTTATTTCAAAATGTATCATTCCTAATAAAACAAGACTAAATGTATAATTATCTGTTAAATGCAGTTAAGTGATACATATGTAACATGTAAATATATGTAGTATACCAAACTATATAAAATTTTTCTTTCATTAATAGTTTAATATCCTACATAATATAACAACAGATGATTCCAGCCAATTACAATGGTGGAAACTGTCAGTTGGTAGACAGCAAAATGAATAAGGTGTTCTGCACATCGACAGTGACCTGTCTTCAGTACCACCTTATCATTTTATATAAACTCCAGAGGCTGCTTCATGTTGCGCTCTTCCACACTTCATTAAGTCACTTGGTAAAAGATACTCAGTTCACTGCTCTGAGTTCAACATCAAAGATCAATGTACTGTTTGGTGGGATGGCTGGAGGGGAACCCTTGCTGCCATAACTGCATGGAAGAGAAAACAAAGTGATTGAAAACAGTACATTGCACCTGTGTCACAATGGCATACAAAGGTAACTACACATATTCTGGAGCTAGGTAGTAAATGGAGAAGTGAAGTCAGCCTCATGCTCTTGATGTTTTCAATCCCAAAGAGACAAAATCCATTCTATATTTTGGCCCTGGCCTTCGGCCCCATTCTCTGTTACTCTACTGACAAATACATTACCTTATGTAGGAACAAATGACTTAACACTAGTAACCAGAACTGCCAAGTTGTGACACTGTGTAGTTACTAACGGTTCCACTTGCTTAACATCAAGATGGTGCAGGCAGACTACAGTGAAAATTACATGTGGACAATACACATTTCTAAAAGAAAACCAGCAGATGCACAGAGCTCAACATTTTTAAAAATGTTATTACTCTCCTCTAGCAACTGTATGCCCCTAGAACTCTCAGATCAGGTTAATCTGTGCAAGATTTGAGGTTCTTATAGCAGTGACTATGAAGATTACTGTTACAATCCAGACAGTACTCTTCATGTTCATATTCAAACAAAATGATGCACCACTAAGAGTGAATCCTCAGTAGTACACATGAGTAGGCAAATTGGTTAATTAAACTAGATTTTAGCCTCTTTAATGTCCAAACTGATTTCTTCATACCTACAAATGAAAATTTCTGGTGCTATCATAAATACTCCTAAATATCACCGTGTTATTAATATTTCATTTTGCTAATCATGTTCATAAAGAAAGTTCCATATAAAATATAGAACTGGGCAGATATTATCAAAACAGAAATTATAATACCTGCCTGTTCCACCCAGTACCTCCTATAATGGTACAAAAGAGAAATGTTCATCTCACAAAAATTGATAACAGTGCACCTAAAAATGGGCATCTCAAATTCTGCATTTGTATTAAACTTGTTATACATTTTTTGTTACTCCACCTCACAAAGCTGATTTCTCCATTTGAAATCACAGGTTCTCCATACAGCCTTCTGTTCTTGTTTTTGTTATTTTCTCTCACAGTACTGGCTGCTCAGTGAACCTATTTGCTTGCTTCCTTACTTACTTACTCCTTGGCTCTACAGCCCTCTGACAGCCTTGGTCTCTGATGCCCATTCTTCACTGTCCACTGTCTATTGTCACCATCTTTCAAGTAGCAATATAAAAATAATTTTCCCTCGTCGTTTTCCAATATTATCCATCTGGGGTCCAACATTAGGCTTCTCAACAATGACGGTTTTTCACGCAGGTGAGGTTAGCCTCACACCCCAACTCCCAACCTGGAGGACCAGTGTGTCCCTTTTTGTCTGGTCATCACCTTTGACATGTCCAACATGGCAGATCCAACCAGTAGCAATGCTACTGCTGGCATAGGTCTCAGGATCATTTGACCACACAAGCCCCACTACTACAACAAAGCTGAGATACCTTTGGGGGGCAGTGAACTAAATCTATGACGTACAGAAAAAATCTTGTCTGGCGAAGAAGTTGACAAAACCCACAATATGGCTTTCAGGATTAGTGACACATCTGAAGTACATTCAAAACTCTGTACTCTGTTACAGATGACAAATTCATGAACAAGGTTGCCTTGTAGATGATACTGTTAGTGTCCAGCATGTGTGGATCAGGTGATTTTCCTTAGAAATCTTAAAATATTGCCGCAACAATGTACCAGTAATATGCACCATTATCAAGAATACAAATCCATATTTAACAGTAACAGATGAATGTAAAGTCACCCCTGTGCACACCATGAAGGCATATGTGGTAAGTATAGCTCTAACCATCCTGAACCTTGGCACTTGATGGACAGGAGTGGTCAGTTTCACACCCAAGCCACTTTACCCCTCGGGAAAGCACCACTTGTACCCACTGAACAAGAAGGAAGATGGGCCCCAGAGACTGGTCTGGATGCTTTGGAGAAGGGAAATATCTTGCCCTTGTCTGGAATCCAGCCATGATTCATTGGTCATCCAGCCCATAGACTAGTCACTATGTGACATATGCTATCCCACACAAATACATTTATAGAAATATTAATACTCTGAAAGAAAGGTACACTTGCAGATTCTATGTTTATGTGACATTATTCACTAGTATGCAGCCTGTTACAATTTCAGGAAAGTTTGACAATTATAATTTCTGGCTGATTCCATAGATGATTTTTCCACTAATCCACGTTTCTTCTACAGACAGATTCTGCCTTAATTTGGACACCTGCATAAGAGTAATTATGCTCAAATTTGCACAAATTCCGTGTTTAAGTGTCCGCGTGTGTGCACGCACTCACAAATATGCATGTTTGTTTGTTCATGTATAATATTGGTTTCAGTGGTACTTGATGAAACAATCCATTGAGGGAACCTAAGAACAGCCCAACTTGCCCATGTCAGATTTACAAAACTTTCATTAAAGAAGGTTTAGATGGTGCTCATAATAAAAGAACTGTATTGGTAATATATGAAAATGACCATTCACTGGATCTGCACAACAGAATTTACCCATAGTGTTTCTAGGTTTTCACAGGTATCATCATCATCTTCTAGACTGATACTGTACCATTTTTCAGGGTCCTAGCACAGCTCATGTTTCAACAGCTTCTTTTCCCATTTCCACAGCATTTTAAAAATAAATGAATGGTGAGATTTGTACTTCTGCCATCAATTTTTTCTTACGGTGAACAAGATTTCTTAGACCTAATATCAGCCAAAAATTATCTTCACTCGTCCATCTCAGAATGGCCCATGCCTCACGGCAACTATGGTAATTTTGCTGAAGCAATATGTACATCTGAATCGTCATACATCTCAAGTATAACAAAGATTTAAAAGTTTTATGTATGAAACCAGACTTGATGAATTTACATTCAAATTATTTTCTCCTTAACAATGCGGATGCGTCTCACATAACAATTTTTACAGAATTTGTTGCTATGTGAATTATACTTCTAACTAGTTCTTTCTTGAATGTAATCAGAAAACAAATTCATTAAAAAAATACTGTATAACAGAAATGTAGATACGAAGGGCAGTCTGAAAGCAAGGTTACAACGCATATATTTTAACTTGAACAGGGACAAGAGTGACCTGTGCTATTGTAGGGGAATGTAGTAGTGTTGGTTGGTAACGTTGTGTCAGTTGACAGCACCTCGAACTTAACACAAGGTGTCCGCTGTTAGTTAAACATGGCAACCTGACTGGAACAGTGGTCCAAAGAGGAGGTACGTGCTGTAATTCGTTTCTTGCATGCTAGGCATTTTTCTGCAGCTGAGATTCGTCGTCAGCTAGTCGAAATTTACGGGGAATAAGTGATGAGTCGTCAAAGTGTGGTGAAATGGTGTTCAGACTTCAAATCTGGTCGAGTTGGGACTACGGATAATGAGAGAAGTGGTAGACTGACAGCAAGCAACCCCAAGAACAAAGCATGTGCTGAAGCAGCAATCTTGGGTAACAGAAGAGTGACTGTGAGTGAGCTTGAGCATGATTTGGGTCTTTCACATGGGACAATAGTCAGGAATACTCTGGAGTTAGGCTTCCACAAGGTCTGTGCGCGATGGGTTCTGCGAGCACTGTTGGAAGACCACAAGGCGCAAAGAATGGTTAGTGCTCTCTTATTCCTCTAACAGTATGCCATTCATGGTCATTTCTTCAGACGCATTGTCACTGGTGACGAGACGTGGGTTCACCATCATTCCCCGGAGACAAAACGTGCAAGCATGGAGTGGAAACATCCTGGGTCCCCACGATTGAAAAAATTCAACATGGTCAAATCTGCTGACAGAGTGATGGCTACGGTGTTTTGGGACCACAAGGGTGTACTGCTGGTGGATTGCATGGAAAAGGGCACAACAATCAATGCAGCGTCATATTGCGCAACCGTAGAATGGTTATGGCAGCCATTAAACGACAAGGTCCTGGACTGCTCACAACAGGTGTTTTGCTTCTGCACCATAACGCTCAGCACCACGTCGTGACTCTAACACAACTCTTGCAGCGCTTCAGGTGGACAACCTTGGAACATCTGCCATACAGCCTAGATCTGGCGCCAAGTGATTTTCACCTCTTTCCCACTCTTAAGGATCATCTTTCTGGCCACAAATTCAGAAGTGACGACGACGTGAAAACACCTGTTACGAGGTGGTTGAAGTTGCAGGGCACAGAATTCTACAAGGCAGGAATTAACGAACTAGTCCCATGACTGGATAAATGCCTCAATCTTGGTGGGACTATGTTGAAAATAGTGGTAAGCATAGACAATACCTGCTATCTCTTTTGTTCAGAATGGCAATATATACATTAGAATACACTGTTAACTAATTATATATTTATTATATACTCTGCAGTTTATTGCTTTACTTACGCCATAGCAGGAGGACAAATAATCTTCCTCTTCCCACCAACTTTCATTCCGGGCACTGCAATGTCCCAACCTCTTATTACTTCATTACGACCCAACCGGAACTTGAAACCAGATCCTTGAGTAGTTGAGTCAAATTGCTTGTTGTTGTGTTTCAAACGCCCAGTATAATAAACTGACACCTATTAAACAATCAACCATTACTACATCATAATCAGACTTTGTAATAATGAAGTATTACATTAGATAAAATTCTAAGCCAGTTGAATAAAGTTCACATCCTCACAATTTAGTTCCACAAAATCAAGTTTAACCCATGGGCTACTAATAATGGGCCTGACCCATGGGTGCACTGAAAGGCAAAAGAACTACCTCATAGTTTCACTTCACCTTTTCAAGGTAGTTTTTTCTTTTGAGCATTTAAATAACTTTCCCAAGGCCATGAATCAAGTTGAATGAAAAGAAGTTCAAACCAAGAATCATCAAAATATGTCGAAGGATTCAAAATATATCTCCACAAATTCACTCAGCTCCATGAGCAAATCACCCTTAAAAATGAATCAAACAGATTCAAAAGTACGCACTCTAATACACATATAACACAAATGCCATCTGCCCAGTTTAATCAAAATCTGTGCAGAGCAGGGGTGTCTAACTTTATACGGCAAAGGGTCACAGATGTTTTTGACGGCTCGTATGCAGGGCAAACATGTAAAAATCACAGTAAGTGGTATACCTATCCTTCTAAATTACTGTGCGATCTATACAGCACACATATATTTTATGGATGTGGCTGTAGGCCCCATAACACAACCTGGTGGGCCACAGTGGACACCCATGGTACACAATACATAATAATGTTCATTAACACAAAGTAATACAGTAGAACCCTGTTAAGAAGTCTTTCAAGGGACCAGAGGATTAGGGACTCCTTAAGCGGGAAGACGTATTAAGAAGGAAGCTTATTAACCCTTTACTGCCGAACGTCCCCTATAGGGGTCGCCCTTTAAATGTGGCACGAAGCCGAACGACCCATATATGGGTCGCTAACAGTGTGTCGAATTTGGAAGCATTTTTTTCACCCCCAACGCGGATTTTGCTAATTATTTATACTGGGTAGGTCTGGTTAATGTTAGAGCTTCTTTGTGGAGTGAGAATTACTCCCCCTCCATCCCTCGAACCCGCTCCAGAAGCCAGTTTTAGATGTCAACACTTTTCAACTGCGTAATTCTCTGGCGTGACTAAGAATGTTTCAAACACAGCATGCTTTTGTTTATCGATGGAACTGGAGTGTAGTGTAGCTAGAATTACAACAGTGGGCTATGATGCGAATACTGATTGGCGACCTGAAAGGTTGTCAGTGGCGAACTGTAACGCATAAGTTTCAGATGAAATTATTACACAAAAACTGGAGATATCCGCGAAAATCCGTGTTTACAGCTACAGGGGGCTCACAGACGTGTCTCTTGTAGTTCTGGGGCACTCTTTAGGCGTTGTGGGTCAGTAATGTGCAACACACAGACGTCAAATATAATAAAAACGTCGTGGGCACCCTTGAGTAACAGGATGTTTACCCAGGATTGACGTTGTGGCTTTAAATCTGTTTTGCTCTCACCATACAAGTAGCCGATATATTCGTGGTATTAGGTTTCTACAACTGTGCCCAGTAACACACAACAGTCTTTGTGAAGTGGCACCGAGACTTTTTGACGACCTAGAGAGACGTAAAATAAATTCATGCGGGACAGTACGACCGAACAGGAAAGACATGCCCCTGACTTTGGACCAAAAAAACTGAAACTGAAAAGGGGCGACGTAAGGGTGAGGACCAGGGGGAAATTTGACAGCGTTAGTTTGGAAGGACAGACGAGACGTTTACATGCTGACTAACATGGACCCGACACCGGCAGAAGGAAATTTTTGTGACAACAAGCGCCCTGTGAAGCCTCACATCGTGGCACGGTATAACCGGCACATAGGTTACGTCGACAATTCTGATCGTATGGCCAACAGCTATTCGATGAGTCGACGTAATTTCAAGTGGACCATGAAACTGTTTTTCCACCTTCTGGATCTAACAGTACTCAACAGTTGGATTCTGTTATCTTCATGTGGGGCTAAATATACCCACAGAGATTTCAGACTTCTCCTGGTGAGGAATTTGATTGAAGAAGCTGGAAAAGCCAAGATCGCCCCACCCCCAGTTTGGTTGGAAGGCCAAGTGCGGCTGCAACAAACGTTATGAGACTCGGCAGCCGTCATCACCAACATTGGCCAGCAAAATCAAACAAAATATGCTGCCGTGTTTGTTCAGCGCGTGGCGTCAGAAAGGGAACCACATATAAGTGCACCAAATGTAATGTCGGCCTGTGCGTGGTGCCTTGTTTCGCGGACTTTCACACAAAAGTGAACGTGTAAAACACCAAAATTATCTATTGTGATAGAATAGTGATCCAAGGTGCCACGGATCTCTGCAGCAGCCAGAAATATGTTAGTAATAAAATATTTACACTCGATTTTATATAATGCATGCAATTCACAGGCCTAAATTTATTATAAAAATATGTGAACATTTTTTCCTGAATTAATCAATTCATAAACACACTACGAAATATTATTTCCTGAAATTTGATGCAAAAGTGTATGAGATATGATTTTTTTCTAAGAGTAAGCGTTAAGAATAGAAATCCATATTTAAAAACCTCGGCAGGGCACTGCTGCATTTAAATCCGGCGTTAAAGGGTTAAAAGCAATAGGATTTCGGGACTTTAAAAGTCAGACTTCTTACAGGGGAAAACTTCTTATGTAGGGACTTCTTATCCGGGTTCTACTGTATGTGTACAACAGAGGTGCTGCATATTTAGTTTAACCAAAATCTGTAAAAAGAATCTAATGGGAATAGTATACAACAAACAGATACAGTCAAACCTCTATAAGTTGTGAACAGGGTTTCACTGGTTCCTAAATATGTCAGACTAAGATTCTGGGATATGACACCATGTCAACTGGTAAATAGTTACCCACCTTTTGAAGGAGCTTGCTGCCTCTATCTTCAGGGTCTAAGCAGGTGAAGGGCATAAACTCACCCAAAATATGACGAATTATATACCAGTCCACTGGCATCATATCCCAAAAGACTTCATCAGCACCACTATTAGATCCTCAACCATTACAAATACTAACCTCTCTGCCTGGCTTAGCAACAGGGCCATTGCCTACTCGAATATCATCAATAATCACCCCACCCTCAACAACCTTCTTCTGTGGTGAATCTCCACCAGGTGTCTTGGGTCCCTTTGGAGTTTCCTGTCCTTTCTTATTTTTCTTCCCAGATTGCTGCGGGGTTGGAACTCCCTAGTAACAAAATAGAATTACCACATAAAAATCTACAGTACTAAAATCACTATTATTCTGCATCTCCAAATCTACTCGTACAAAAACACATTTGTGTGTTATTCTCCCATGGCTCTGTAAAAACATGAAGAACAGCAGACCACTGCAGAAATACAGACCAAAAGGCACATCTATTTAGTTAACCATTTCATAGCCACTATTCAATACAGGTCTCAAGTTTCAATTGTATAAGATGTAAAGAAAATCAACAATGACCTGTCAAGTCTTCACTCAATGTTGTAATATTTAGCTTCTCTAAATGAGGCTCAATATTACATTATATTAGGACTCTCTGAATTTACAGATAAAGGCCTCAGAACAAAATAACAAAGTAAAGAGGAAGACTGAGATCAACATGGAAATAACAGGGTGGAAACGTCATACAACAAGAAAGATCATCAGAAGAGAAACAGCTATGAGAAGGCTTAGTTGAAATGATGTGTAACTCCACCGAACAGTCCTTCTTGACAAGCTAACAGTCACGCAGTTGGTCAAGAAATTCCCCACACTCTATGGAACTGGAAAAATCCATACCATGTTCATAAGAGCCTGCTACTTGTCCCTGTCCTCAGCCAGTTTCAGACGAAGCATAGAAAGTGGAAAAACATGAGGAAGAATACTCAGTCTTGCTAAAACGGTTTCATTACCTGCCTGTATGGTCTGAGAACTTTATGCCAATGTTTGCTACAGCTGGAGTACATTCAGTGAGACATTTTACAGCCAAGAATAAAACAGCGCCAGGGTGTCAGAAAATGAAAGTCTTTAGCATTTCAAGGTGTGGCTTATAGTGTCATTCACTGCTTCCATGATCAACACTTTGTAAGCTATTATCTGAAACTGTTAAGCAATCATGTACCATAAATATACAAAGTCTACTACAGATTCCACTGCAACCATAGCAATGATCAAAATTACAGTATTAAGCAACTGTGGATGTAGTTGCATTAATGACTGAAAAGCAAAGATGAACACTGTGGCTATCAGATGACTACTGTCAGTGCAACACACATATACACCTTGTTTCCTTTGGGTGCAGGTACACAGGGTTGGACCTTCATTAGAACTACTGCTCTTGCTGTCATTTCAACCATCACACTCACTGTCCAAAATGTGATAAATATGACCATTTGACATTCATTCAGCAATACCCACCCTCTACCTAAAATTCAACTGTATTTTTCATAATTTTTAGAACCAACTGTTGCTCTCGTTTTAATTATGTCTGGAATTAATGGTGTATATGTGATTATGAATTTAAGGATAAAACAAATAGCAGTCCCTGTTACAGAAGTGGAGGTGTCGGATAAGTCAGACGTGAGAACGAGCAATGCTGCTGTCAGATGCCATTATGGTACAAATGAACTGACAATTTGTTTCATTAAGGTAATGAAGACAAGAGCAGAGGAAGCATTATGGCCAACACTCCACAGAGTTGTGATACATGTCTTGTGTAAGTCAGGACTCCTTCCTGAAGAAGATGTAAAGTCCTTGCATGCATATAGCCCAAAAGTGGACACAAATGGTTGTTAGTGTGCTGTGGTGAGACAGAAGGCGATGCCAGTAAAGACTGGTCTAAAAGGTCTACGAAGTCCAAGACTCTAGCATTCAAGGTCCTCTTGTCCTTGATAATGTCTCAGGGAATCTGCAGGATCTTAGTCTCACCCATCTGAATATGCAAGCAGCATATCTGTCCAACATCATCACCTTATTCCTGTAGGCACTCAGCCAGGGAACCATCACAACATTCAAAAGCTATTACATTTGCCGCACCTTTTACAGTATCCTATATGCAAGTGAGGATTAGACCCTTGTTATTGTCCGAAAAGGCTGGAAATAGTACAGCATAGTAAACATAAAGGACTCCATGCACAAGTTTCAGTTACTGCTCTGAATGACTGCTGGACGAAGCTTTGGCCTGAAGCAGTTAATGACTGCCACGGATTCCCCAGCCAATGGGAGGAAATAAGGAACATTCTCATGTTAACAAAGTTACACAGGAAGGTATCACAAATTTGGAAAAGGCTGATATTCAGGAAGTTCTCAACTCTCATGATGCCAAGTCAACTGAGGACTTTGAAGAGCTGACAGCACTCATTGAACTACAAGATAAAGAGGATTCTGACACTCTTGTGGTGAGGCCTCAGCTAACAACCAGCGCTCTGAAGAGAGGCCTCTGGTTAGAAGATGACTAGTCAATAATTTCCTTGAAATAACCACTTAATTGCCGTCAGGACACAGTACAAGGTGGTGTACAAGGACACGCAGAAGGCAAAGCAATCACAGACCACCTCTTTCTTCAGTATGTCTTCTATCCAACCCCTGCCCTACACTCTGTGTTGTTTAACCACCCAGATTAGTTTCAACCATGACTAGTCAGTGTAACAACTGGCTACAGGCTGGATGGTCCAGGGATCAAATCCTGGTGGGGGGAAAGATATTCCGCATCCAACCACACTGGCCCTGAGGCCTACCCAGCCTCCTGCATGATGCGTAACAGTCTCCTAACCGGGGTAAAGTGGCCAGAGCATGGCACTGACCACCCACCCCCACCTAATGGCAAGGCTAAAGAAAGAGTACAGCTATACCTCTACTCCCCTTCTGGGCCTTCATGGCCTGTGCTAGAGTGAACTTTACCTTTCACTGTTTACACTATCCTTACAATGAACACAACACAAATGTTTTCTGTGTTTACTGATCATTAATCTATATATGATGTTACAGGTGTCTTTGGATCCCCTAACACAATTTTTACCCCATTAGGCATTACCTTTGCCAATTGTGGTTTTATCATTCAAAGGGGGGTTTCAAGAATGTAATCCATGCAAATAGTACGGGTTTTGCTGTACTGTGTTCCTAATAATGCACTTGCTGAAATCATCCATATGTGCAGCACTATGAAAAATTGTTCTTTTTCTTTCCTGGTGATTTCAGATGGTTATCTAGGCTGTTTTACATTCCTTTGTGATGTTCTTTTCTAATCTGTTTCACAGTGATGTACTCCAGCATATGAAGCCAGGTTCACTTTTTGTTCACTTGCCTGTTGGTACTAACCGGTGTTTCTCCCTTATTTCCTCATCACATTTCCCTCTAATGTTGGCCATTATTTTCCTGCCCTCACTATGAATTGCAATTTCATTTCAGGTGTCCATAATGAGAACACACAGTATACTGCAACTACATTACATAAAGGACACTGATCTATAATTAAATCTAAAACACACATACAATTCTGTGGTAATTAATAATGTTTCAAGCCTGAAATATAAGGTTAGGAGTGATGGAACACATCTATTAAACAGCCTGGGACTAGGATGCTGTAAATGTAGATCCACTGGTCAAATTTTCAAGAGCACAAAACTGACTACAAACAGAAGAGTCATAAAGTGTAACAGTAAGAAAACTCACGTAGGCTGATAATATGGCTATGAAATGTGGGCAGTAAAAATTAAATGTTGGAAACAATTGATTCCCTCAGACATACTGGCAGAATAACAGTACTGGATATACAATAAAATGAAGAGAGGCAGGGAAGAGGGAAGCAATGTTTAACTAATTACATGAACAGGATGTGAAGACAATTGATATAACCACTTAATAAATGGAAGACAAAAAATATGTTGATGGTTCTGGGCTTATTTAACAAGTATTTCAATTGTATATGTTATACAGCAGTGTTGCTGTAAACTGTGGGCTGCACTGTTCAGTTCAGTACCTTGTTTCACAGGTCTGCCAAATACTGGAACAGAGATTATTATTTAAACATGTTGCATAACACTTTTGATAATTCTGATATAGCAGTATATTGTCTGGTAAAGGTAAAAGGTAAAGTTCTCCCTTGAAAACGGCATGAAGGCCCAGAGGGGGAGTAGAGGTATAGCTCTACTCTTTCTTTAGCCTGGGCGCTAGATGGGGGTGGGTGGTCAATGCCACGCCCCGGACGCTTTACCCCTGGGAATGACCCGGTACCCATTGTACAGGAGGCTGGATAGGCCCCAGGGCTGGTCTGAATGGGTACTGAAAATCTCGCCCCCACCGGGATTCGATCCCTGGAAAGTCCAGCACGTAGCAAGTCGCTATACCGACTACGCTATCCCGGCCCGTATATTGTCTGGACATGTGCTAAGTTTGTGATGCAGTGAAGTGTAATTCATCAATTCAACATGGCAATTAGGTACAGGTCTGCAGCTGTTTGAGTGAATCAGTCTGCATATCACAAGTCTGCAAAACATTGTCATATAGCACACAATGAAACAGCAATATGATCACGAACAGTATGTAAATAATGTTGCAATCATAACATTTTTCAAGGTATACCATGCAAGATCTAACATGAGATAGGCCTGTGAGATCTGAATCACATAAAAGTCTAGAGTGTTACTGTTATTAGTATACTTCAACTAAACAACAGCAACATTCAAGAAGATTTCTCAACAAGTGAAAGCCGAACCACAAACTCCAGTGTCACAATAGGTCAAAGAGAAATTCGCCATGTCACATACAGGGACCAATTGGAACAACGTAAGTTCAGGAGTTTCCAGGTGGGTGATTTGTGTGAGAATGAGGAAGTGCACATTTTCAGATAAGAACTGACAGTACAGGAATCGCCAAAGGAAGAGACTAGAGATACTCAGGCTGTGAGTGTATCATAAGACTGCAGAGCAGTACCACATAGCAAAATTACATTGACTGGAGTTACAGGTGAAGATTTCGGAGTAGCACCCTGTTGCTGCTTCTGATGGGCGTCTGTTTTCTGTTGCTGCTTCTCATTGGGCGTCTTGTTCTTCTGTTGCTGCTTCTCATTGGGCGTCTTGTTCTTCTGTTGCTGCTTCTCACTGGGTGTCTTGTTCTGTTGTTGCTGCTTCTCACTGGGTGTCTTGTTCTTCTGTTGCTGCTTCTCACTGGGTGTCTTGTTCTGTTGTTGCTGCTTCTCACTGGGTGTCTGTTCTTCTGTTGCTGCTTCTCAATGGTGTCTTGTTCTGTTGTTGCTGCTTCTCGCTGGGAGATTTATTTTTCTGTTGTTTCTCAATTGGAGTTTTCATTCTTTCAACTGGAGTCTTATTTTGCAGAGTTGGTGTCTTTATCATTGGCCTGTTATTTGTTGACTCTGGCATCTTCTGTTTGGGCGAGGTCTCATCTTCCTCGTCTTCACCTGTAATTAGGGCACATAACTTATTGTCTTTAGTTCATAATTATTTCTCAGATGTGTCTGCATCTCAAAATGCCCCTATGTGTTAACATTTGAAATGGAGTATGGCTAGAATTTTATAAATTTTTAGTTTATTTTAAGTAAAGCAGAGGGTTCAAAATAGATGCTTCTGCCGATACAGAGAAGAACATTCAGGTACTGCTATAGCTAATATTGCCTTCACAGGACTCCTCTCCTGGATACAACAGTTCTAAAAGTTTTAAGGGCTATATATACATTAGTGTGACACAATTTGTCATTGCCAACAGTACTGAAAGGGCAATGCAAGAAACCCAGACAAACTTCTACAGATCCACTTCATCAATCAGACAGGTACTTACTGTCTTCTTCTTCTTCATCTTCTTCATCATCATCATCGTCGTCATCATCGTCATGTCATCATCATCATCATCACCTTCATCTTCATTTACATCATCATCATCATCAGCCTCACTATCTTCAGAGTCTCCAGCAAAATTGAAACCACCATCAGATGACAACTCATCTGCAAATTAGAAACCCTTCACTAAACAAAATTTCTGTACAACAATCTCAGCTTAAATCCTGTCCTTCTATTGCTCATACATTGACAGCTCTAATACCTAAATATCAACACCATTCCTGTAAAGGACAGCATATAAATATCTCGTACATACACCGTTATACCCACGTACATGTAGCTTACACACCCATTTCATGGTAGATAATTAAGCACTTTCCATTTCAACAACAAAAACTTTTCCTCAACCTCCTACTTCCACATGCCAATTACACTTGCTTGCCATAGCCACGCAAAATGTGCCAGAGTTAAGTTAGTGCAGTGTTTTTGTAATAATATGTCTACGTTACAATTACATCGCAGTGTCATACACTGAACTGTAAGATAAAGTCTGATATTTCCATCGGTGGGTATATGTTACTCTGTAGTGTCTTTAGGTACAAATTTGATGTTGAAAAACTCAGCCCTGTTTATCAGAGGAAAACACGGCATGCTCTAGCATGAACATTTTTATTGTCAGTAAAAATCATAGCAATTTCATGGCACTTTCAGCAAAAAATATCAATTCAGAAACAATAAGACCTAATGGTGAAAGTGAATGATGACACAACACTTGCAACACCACCAATATCAACAGCTGACTAGAGATGAGACCCTACTGATACAAAATGTGCAGTTTGATGGGTCACTAAGTGCCATCCACATGAAAGAGAACTCTGTCATATGTTCCACCTACTTGTCCAAATATGCTACACATACAATTTATTTGAGCTCAGAATTTGTCATACTCTTCATCAAATCCCTCTCTAGGTTTGTCTGCTGGTAGATATCTAACTTTCACAGGTATGAAATTTTGAGCGAGACATTCTTTAAGCACGTTTTTCATTCAATTAAAGTTATACAGAATTTCCAGGCCAAAGTTTTCTGAACATTCTCAAGGTCAATTGCTGAACCCGTTTTTATTTTTTGACTTCAACAAAGATAATATAGTATTCTAATTACGTTTTTCTTTAAAAAGCAGAAAAAGCATTTTTTGCATTTTAGTACCATTAAATTATGTAAAGCTTTTAACTCATAACAAATAGTCAAAAACCTGGACATTTGTACACATTTGAAAAACCCGCTCAGATGGAAAATTTGGGTTGAAAAGAGGACATGTCCGTGGAAAAGAAGATATAATTGCTGTCACATGCAAGAAACAGACTGTTTACAATTACATTTGTTATAGTTCCTTCTGCTACTCTGTATTTGCAAACAAAATGGCTCAGATCTCTCAGGAGGTACTTTAATCTTTGGGCAAAACATTAATAGGCTGTGCCATGGCTCAGGAAATTTGTCACCAGCCTCTCACCGTGAGGTCCTGGGGTTCGATCCCGGGTCAGTCCATGTGGGATTTGTGGTGGACAAAGTGGCACTGGGACAGGTCCGTCCCCCCCTCCCGAGTACTTCCGTTTTACCCTGTCAACTTCATTCCACTGGTGCTCCATTATACGGAAAAACGAAAAAACTAATCACCTTCATCACAGGGTTGCACAATAAGCCTCCAGGCTGCGGTGTCCATAGCATTAGCTGTGGGGCCCTTCAGCACAATGACATTAATAGGGTTACACACTGCCACTGTAATTCATGTTTCCACAGTGTGACATATACTTGTGGTCAGAACATATTTGTAGATCTAAAATAAACCCCAAGATTATGGTCAAAGGCAACAGTATCACTACCAGTACACTGCAATATTTGTTTACTCATACCTTCTTCACTTTCAGACTCCTCAAGCTTCACTTTCTTGTTCTCAGATTTTGATAGCTGAGGTTCTTGTTTTCTCTTGCCACTTCCCTTAGCCTGGCTGTTGGATTCTTTCTTCACAACAGACTCTAGGCAAAGAAATCAGCTTTCAGTGAACTTATGAACTCTCTCGCACAGACACATACAATACTTAACTTGTAACAAATATATAATACTGCACAACACATTCCCTCTTATGCTGTCATAAGTTACATGTAGCTGATTATCAGCTGTGATGATACGCTGCTTCTCTTGAAGTAAACAACAATATTAAACAAACGTCCAATTTTCATGGAGACAAGTACAAAAGCATGATCCTGGAAGTTGCCCCACTTCAGAAGATCTAATTCCTAGTTATTGGTAATATCCAAGAACTGGCCAAACATTAGTACCATTTAATATATGGTTATATATTTTAATGGTTTTAGACTGTTAGAAACTCTGCAATGTCTATTACCACAATGTTTTACAGAAGTGGAAAGTATTATGAGAGTACAAAACAATTTTTGGATGATCATTCATCAACCAGTGAAGCATGACATGTAAAATCCATATTGTGAACATATCTAATAGTGTGGAAGAGGATGAGTGTTGGTGATGGTGGTAGTAGTTGTAGCAGTAGCAACAGCAGTAGTAGTACGATCTATTAATCTGGAATTAAACATCACCATGACCTCCCTCACCTTCTTCCTCCAGCCTTCTCAAAATACGAAGCATATTCGGAAAGTAAGTACCGTTTGCGAATATTTCCGCTGCATCGCTGAGGTCGTGATTTTGCACATGCGCGCTGTCTTCCCTCATTCATTGGCAAGCCATACATGCCAACACAAGAAAAGCAGATAGTGTTTACGTATTGTTCTGTGTGTTTAAAATGTTCAAGATGATCGAGCACCCCGCCGACTGTGAAATACAGTCTGTTATTCGTTTTTTGAATGCAAGAAATGTAAAACCAGCTGATATTCATTGTCAGATATGTGAAGCATATGGTGAAAATGCCACGAGTGATGGAATGGTGAGGAAATGGGTTAGAAAGTTCAGTAAAAGTTGTGATAACGTGCATGACGATCCGCGGTGCGGGCGGCCGTCTGTGGTCAGTGGCGGCCACGTTCTACGAGGAGGAGATACAGAAACTGGTGCCCCATTATGATAAATGCCTTAATAATGGTGGAAACTATGTAGAAAAGTAGTTTAAGTTATGGCGAATCTGATAAACATAACATATTTTGATAATAAATTTTAGTTTTTTTTAAATAGCCTAACGGTACTTACTTTCCGAATATGCCTCGTATACCACCCACATCTCCACTAATTACAACCCAGAAAATCAACCATAACAAAATGTTTGTTACTGACCTGAATCTATCAAGCTGTCCTCATTGTCTGGCAGCTCATCACCACCCTCATCCTCTTCATCATCATCATCTGTCTCAAGCAGATAGCCTGGAACATCCATAGACTTTGTCAATTCTCTGATGACAAGAGAACACTGACTTAAGCTTTACTGGTTGTGCACTGTACTACTGTTAACAGTGGCTGCAAACTGTCCAGCCAGCCAAGCACTGCATTTTTCCAATACTAATACTGTGCCCCCCCCCCCCCACCCCCTCCACCCACATTAAGATCTAGTTACCAGGCTTGTAGTAACAAGGCACTTAAAATAAGCTCCTTTCACAATGATAAAGGTTAATAACATCAGCTGTAAAGGCATTATATCACTCTGACACACTTAAATATGTGACAGTGTCATAACAAACACGACATGGAATGAAACAAATTCACAGCTGTGTTATTCTGTCACGACATTTTAAATAAACAGAGCCCACAGTCTCTAGAAATTTGGTGGATCTGATGAACTCCTACTGTGTTCTTTAAAACAGAAATCTAAAATACTTTTACACCACAATCTGATTCATTTTAAATACCCCAAATACTAAACTGCCCAGGGATTACAAATTTTTTCTAAGACTCACTTGCCAACATTCCTGCCTGTGTGCGCGCACACACACACACACACACACAGTGCATTTCTTCTCTTGCTGTCCTGAGTACTGCAGCTGTCATGGGATGCCCTAAAGCCGGGATTAGACGGCGCGTGACTTGGCTCATTTTACATCATTGACAAAGAATCGTATTCAAACGCGCCGTATAACCGGCCTGGCACGTGATTGGTGGAGCGAGGCTCGTTGGATCGCCTCAGAAGCGGTTTTTTCACGATCCTCAAAGGGACTCGGCGTGGGCAGCTTTTGCGGCTACACGGCGCTTGCAGTGTATGCGCCAAGCCAGTCTCGTCCAAGCCTGTATACACTTAGGTCTGGTCTTTGTTTTCTGCTGTTGGGGTGCGCGAAGAGTGAAACTTTCTGTCCCACAATTGGTACTGGCTAGAATGGAGTGGTCAAACGAGGCCTTTTTAAATTCATAGAACAACATGACTTATTCCACAAGCCGAGCCGAACCTACCCGAGCAAGGCCGCTGGTTCGCCATTTGCCAAGCTGCGCCGCGTCGTGTAGCCAGATTGTCTTTTCTGCTCCCATCTGTTGGCTGAGCAAGTGACGTCACGTCACTGGACGAGCCACGCGCCGTCTAATCCCGGCTTAACAGATGCGCACCTTCTATGAAATAAAGCTGCCATGCTCTGTGTGTGTCACAGCACATGAAATGCATTTAACTCTCCCTTATTTTGTAGTCACCATCAATCAAATTTCTAATTCTTCTTGCACAACCCATTCACCTTACATCCAGCAGACAAATGCAGTTGCTACTCTAAAAACATGGAATGGTACCTTCACTCACCTCAGGTAAGCAGGCAAGTAGGGGTCTTTAACCCCAGTTAATTTTAACACAAATTTTGCATTATATGACAAAATTATTTCATACAATCAACTTACTGATAGTTCACTAACTAGCAAATTCTTGTAACTAAGTACCTTACAGTCCTTCCTGGAAAGCTAAGAGCTCCACAGCTAGCTGAGAAATTCCCCACATTTTATGGAACCTGAAGGTTCATTAACCTGTTCACATGCATCCACCACTTGTCCCAGTACCGAGCCAGATAATCCAGTCCCTTCCCTCCCAGACTATTTTTTTAAAACCCACTTTTTAATACTATACTCCCTTCTACGCCTAGGTATTCAAAGTGGTCTCTTTCCATCAGGTTTCACCACCAAAACTCTGTATGCAGTTCTCTTCTTCCCCATGTGTGCCACATGCCCTGTCCATGTCAAGACCCTGATTCAGTCACCCAAATAATAGAGGGAATCCAGCTGAAAGCAGAACCCTAACAGTCTGCAACATCATCAGTCACAGCATGAGTCAGAGGTTAGCAGGCTTATTGCAAAGCTTATGGTCATGTTGCATCATGTTAAACAGTTGAGCTCCAAAAGCTGTAAAATGTACAACTGCCTTTTGTGGTTGGTAAGCATATGCACAGTGTATCTCAGAGGGATTTTACTGTGCAAATCTATATAAGGAAGAATCCTATAAAAAATGTCACAGAAAATTTAGAAGACAATTTCCTTGACTTTCAGTTCATTCGAAATCAAAAAGTACATGGAATGGTAAACAAATTTCAAACACGTTCCTTGTCAATGAAGAAATGACAGGAAACATGGGATGTTCTTCCTTTCAGATGAAACACTACATGATGCTGAGGCACAATTAGAAGCATCACTTATCGCAACTGTGTCTCAGTCATCTGTACATGCAGCCACAAAACTGCTTCATTTGCAACCGTACAAATTTAAAATTGTGCAAAAACTCCAGCAAGCAGCCTGTATTTCAAGGACACATTTTTAGAACTGCTTTTGTGAAAGAGGGTGTAGTGGTGAAGTAACTCATGTTATAGATGAGGCTGGGTTTCATTCACATGACACTCTAAATTCAGGAAAGTACACTGGCCAAATTCTTGCATCATTTTTTAAATAATTAAGTGACGAGGAAAGAGAGTACAGGTTCTTCCAGCAAAACAGTGCAACCACCCATAGTCAGTAATTCAATGGCCACTCTATGTGACATTTTTGGGGATCAAACAATTAGTCGCCCTTAGTGGCCTGCTCATTTGTCCAATATAATGCCATGTGACTATTTTCTGCGGCAAAGTTGGAAGACAATGCAAACAAAAACAAACCACACACAGAGGCCCATCATACCAGGCCTGCAGTAGCAGCAATTTCTGGACAAGAACTTCAAAGTTTTCATCAGGTGTCAAACATGTTTGAGATTTGAAGGAGAGCATTTTCAAGACGTGCGGTAAGTTATATAATACAGACTGTTAATGTAAACTGTACGAATAGGTTTGTATATTCTATAAGTGGGTTTGACTTGCTGCTGTCCCGCTGTATTTTGTGAGGAATACATATTACAAAGCTCTTCATTATGCAGTTTTCTTCAGTCTCCTGTTACTTTCTCCCCCTTAGACCCAAACATCTTTCTAAAGAGCCTATTCTCAAACACATTCAGCCTATGTTCTTCCCCTAATGTGACACACCAAGTTTGACAACTGTACCAAAACAGCAAGCAAGATTACAGTTCTGTATACCTACCTTACTCTTTGTTTCTAGACAGCTAACAGCAACACAAAACAATTCTGGACTGAACAGCAGCACACAATCCCTGAAACTAACCTGCTCTTAATTCCTTCATGTCATTCCCCAAATATTTAAACATTGCCATGTTTTTAAGGGATCTATTACCTATCTTTATGTTCAGATTTTGTCCTGGCGTTCTGTTGATGACGCAGGAACATAAACATGCTTTATCAGTATTCAGTTCCAGACCAACCTCCTTAATAATAAAGCTTGTGTGCTTTTCTTTAGTATTTAAGTTTTTGCCAGTAAATTATCAGCACAGACCAGAAGCTGATTTGTGCAACTCAATTCCACCCCCCCCCCCCCCGGTTTCCGTGGACTTCCCTAACAGTATATATGCAAAGGTGAAACGCAATGGCAATGAAGCATCAACTTATTTCAGACCTTTCTGAGTAGAAAATGTATCAGACAAATAACACACATTTCGATTAACCTAACTAGTTTTATGCATATAACAACCTGAGTCATAATATTACACAAAACCTCCCTTCTAACAGAATCACACATTTTTTTAAGTCTACAGATAGGTGTCACATTGCCCCATTGTATCCCAATTTTTTCTTAAGTATTCGACAAACACAGAATACATGATCAGTAGTTCATTACATCAAAATTCACTGTGATGATCCCCAATAATTTGGTCTACATATGGAGTTCATCTTGAAAAAATAATGTTGGATAAACTTTGAATGTAGTTGATAATAGTGACATGCCTCAATTATTACAGTCTGCTTTATCACCCTTCATATAAATAGGTACAATAACTGGCTCCTTCCGCTGTCAAGGTATTTCTTCCTCATTTCAAACAGAATCAATTAGTTTATCTATTTCAGAACATACTGTTCTACCTCCTGCCTCAATCATTTCTGCTGGAATTTGACTGGCATCTGGTGACTTACTCGTACATCTTTTCAACTTTTCAATAGCCACCTCAACCTCAAGCACACTAAGCATAGGTATTAGTGGCTCACCTGTAGTTACTTCCCTTTTCCACAGAAAAAGTTAGACCTCAGCTGGTTCAGTGCCTCCTTTGTTCCATTTACCCTCCTGTACTCCAACTAATTCTAACCTATACTTTGTCAACTCTCCTGCAGCTGTCTTCAGTGACCCTGACCCACAAAGACTCCACACATTCCAAGTTCCAAATCTCAAATCCACTTCCCACTGTTTACGTCATTCCAAAGAATCAGTCCCAGCCCAACACCCTGTGCAACATTTTATCACCCAATAACACACTGATTTCTTAAGGTGAGTTGTTGTCAGCCCCCTGCCCAACCTCCAAGCATGATGATTACCCCTTGTCTGTTGGCCACAATTGCTTACAGCTGCCTTTCACTTCTGGAGGCCATTTCCTCCATTAGTAAGCTCAGCATATGCCATTCCATGCCATGGAGACAGGGACCCACCTAACACAGCTGGCAAATACTCAGCCTTGTTCAAAATGACAAAGTGGGTCTTGAACTTAGCCTTTCAGCGTTACAGCCTAATGGAACATGTCCTACAATGCACGTCAAAAATAAAGTAACCACTTATCAGATCCTCTACATTCAAGGTGGAAGTAAAAAAAAAGGCCAGCAAAATAAAGAGCAAGCACTTCTGCTTGTAGCAGCATATGCAGGTAATACTATTCCCAAATCAAGTATTAAAGTATACATTACACAGTACCTGATTACATACTGGGACGAACACAGTGCAGTGTTCTCCCAGGTTGACATTTTGAAGGAAAGCAAAGTTACAGGATTGAAAGCAGTGAAACCCCCTCCCTCCCACAAACATCCTCGGCAACATTTTTTTTTACTGTAAATCACATTTTATACACTGGACGAAGAGATGAGAGCAACTGCATTGCCCATGTTTTCACTCTTTGTATGCAGCACTTACCAGTAAGGTGAACTCGCCCCTTTCCTGAAGACATGAAAGCAATTTTGTCTCCACTCTGAAAGTTCAAATCTAGTTGTGCCTGTATGGCTTTATGTTTATTCAAGCTGCATAATATAAACTCGCTACTACCAAACACCAACGACACAGAAACATTATCACTATCTGCTGTGCTTGGTTCAAGACAAGCCATTGAAATGTGGAAAGCTCTCTCCACAGTCTGCGTGTAGCGCTTGCCAGGTTCCATAATCAGCCCTGAAATAAAAGGAAACACAACTATTACAACTAAACTGATCTATAAATAGTTGGAACTACATAATTCATTTCTAAGACTGTCATAGACATCTCCAAATATATATACAGTAGAACCCTGTTAAGAAGTCTTTCAAGGGACCACAGGATTAGGGACTCCTTAAGCGGGAAGACTTATTAAAAGCAATAGGATTTCGGGACTTTAAAAATCAGACGTCTCACAGGGGAAAACTTCTTATCCGGGTTCTACTGTACACAGTGCGTCTACTAAGTTTTAAGACTGACTGTGCAGAGCGAATACTACGCGCGCCATCAGGCGGTCACCCACAGAAACACGTAGGAGCAAGTCTCGACACGTTGTGTGCTTAGTGTTGTCTGAGTGAGTTGAGCAGTGTTTGTGATTTGTGGCGTGAAACGAAGCTGTGTGTGAAAGCCTCGTCATGGATTTGAGTATCGAGCAGCGATTAGCGATAAAGTTCTGTTTTAAAGCTGGAAAAAGTGCGACGGAAACTCTCCAAATGGTAAATGCAGCTTATGGGGACCAAGCACTATCCCGGTCGAATGTTTTCCGATGGTATGGACGATTTCGTGATGGACGAGAAGACACTGAAGACGACCCCAGGAGTGGCCGGCCTACGGAGTGTCGCAATGACAACAATGTCGAGAAGATTTCTCAATTGTTGCTTCAAAACCGTCACATTTCGCTAAGAATGCTAGCAGACGAGGTGAGCATTGGCAAGGACACAGTGAGAAAGATTGTAGTTGAAGATTTGCGAAAACGGAAGATTTGTTCGAGCTTTGTTCCACACTCTTTGACTCCAGAGCAGAAAGACCGGAGAATTGCAGCTTGCCGAGATTTGATTGCCACAGCAGACAGTGATCCTGACTTCTTTAAGAAGATTGTAACTGGCGATGAGACGTGGTGTTTTGCCTACGATCCGACCACTAAACGTCAATCCGCTGCATGGGTCGGAGCAAACTCGCCACGGCCGAAAAAATTGCGATTTCAGAAGTCTCGTGTGAAGAACATGTTGGTGATTTTCTTCGACTGGCAAGGCCTAATCCACAAAGAATTTGTTCCGTAGGGTCAAATTATCAATGCAGTGTACTACAAAGGTGTAATGGAAAGGCTCCTACACAGAATTCGACGTGTTAGACCGGGCATGTGTGAATCTGGTGACTGGTTCCTTTTGCACGACAACGCCCCGTCCCACAACGCGACAATCGTCAAGCAGGTTTTGGCCAAACGAAAAGTGACTGTGCTTGACAACCCTCCGTATTCGCCACATTTAGCACCTGCTGATTACTTTTTGTTCCCAAAAGTGAAATCCCACTTGAAGGGGCGTCTCTTTGATTCGATTTCGGACATCCAGAAAGCCGTGACAAGTACATTAAACACCATTGCAAAGGACGACTTCTACAAAGGCACCCAGAAGCTGTATGACCGTGCAAATCAGTGTGTACAGTTAGAAGGGATGTATGTCGAAAACTAAACAATAAAAGTGTCATTTCTTTCACGCAAATACGTTTTATAAAGCCAGTCCTAAAACTTAGTAGACGCACTGTGTATGTATATATATGGTCAAGGTGGCAGAAAGGAAATTTATAATCAACAAAGAATGGCATATGGCAGAATGAAATACAATGCTGAATTTATGACTTTTAAGAAAGGTAAATATGAATGAATTACAACAAATTTCAGCTCCAAGGATGAAAGAACATGTAAACATGCAAATTCTTCATGAATTTCTTATCTCACCCACCATAATTGTAAC
Organism: Reticulitermes speratus; assembly: GCA_021186555.1. Taxonomy (NCBI): domain Eukaryota; kingdom Metazoa; phylum Arthropoda; class Insecta; order Blattodea; family Rhinotermitidae; genus Reticulitermes; species Reticulitermes speratus. Next base: position 9,548,910 of record JAJKFL010000237.1, read on the forward strand.
ATTCCTGAATCCATTACCTTAACAATACTGGGTAAAATGTATAAACTATAATGTTCCTCACTATACATGTCCTGAACTACCCAATCACCACTCTTAAGTCAAAATATTTTCCTCAACATTTTGCATTCAAACATTTTTAATTCATGTTCTCCCTCTACCATCCACATACACATATATACATGTGCACAGTGGGAAATTTTAGAGGATTACAAGCTGTCAAATTCATAACTTAGTTACAATGTACTGCATATACCTGCACAACTGCACTCCCCCCCCCCCCCCCCCCCCACATTAAAACAAGTGTGGGGTGATTATTTTCTCTTTTATGAGGATAGACCAAAATGTTTTGCAACACTTTCTACACTTCAGCCAAAATCAACGGGAAATGTCTGCAATTATTTATGTGGTTAATTTTGTATGTCCCGCTTGCTACTGCAGCACTGTAGAACAAAACGTTCCTCACGCATGTGCAGGGCGTCATCAAAATGGCATGGTGTGGTGATGTGTGTTTTAAACAATGGGTCATTACCAAATTTCTTGTGGCAGAGAAGGAATCAGTAACAAATATTCACATGTGGTTAAAAAATGTATACAGTGTCAATGCTGTTTATAAAAGCCCTGTTAAGTCATTTGGCTCCATGAATTGCAGGTTCTGAGAAAGGCCAAATGTAGCTGAGTGACATGCACCATTCTGGTCGGCCAACAAGAGCAGTCACTCAGGCACTGCTTCAACGTACTGAGGAACTCATTCGAAACGACTGACAGATTACAATCAGAAAGCTTGAAACTGAGCTCTCAGTATCCAAGGGAAGTGTGACCAACATTACTGATGCCTTAGGGTATTCAAAAGTGTGTGCTCATTGGGTTCCATGAAGCCAAACCAACTATCAAAAAACTGTGCGGGAAGAAGTGTGTTGAGATTTTCTCTTGTGTTACAAGGCTGATGGCGAAAGCTTCTGATCATGGACAACCACTGGGGAAGAAACAGGGCTCCATAAATTTGAACCGCAGGTAGAAAGAAAGTCAAAGGAATGGCATCATCCACCTTCTCCTCAGAAGAAGTTTAAGGCTACCCCTTTGACAGGGAAAGTCATGGCCACTGTTTTTGGGATGCAGAAGGGGTGATTTTGGTAGATATTATGCCACGTGGTAAAACCATTAACTCTGATCTGTACATTCACACTCTTAGAACCTTGCAGAAATGTTTCAGTAGAGTTCAACCCCATAAAAATGTTGCTGAAACCTTCCTTCAACACAATGTACAACCACACACATTTTAAAAAACATGAAGCAATCACAAAACTCGTACTGTTCTTCCCCACCCACCATACAACCCAGATCTTGCTGTACTTCCACCTCTCTGGAGCCCTCAAAGATGCCATCAATGGGAAAAGTCTCAGGAGTGATAACAAGGTTATTGAAAAAGTGAAGAAGTGGCTGTGAAACAGAATTCAAACTGGTACAAGAAGGGGATAGATGCTCGTTTCTTGCTGGTACAAGGTTGAAGATGATGGAGGTTATGTACAAAAATGACATGTGTAAGACATCCATCTACTTATCCTATAGGTATATTCAAAGAATTCTATAATAAATTACTACCAATAAAAAATTGTGTTGCAAAACATTCTGGGCAACCTTCGTAATACTGAAATGGCCACAGACAAATTGTAGCAATAATACAATTTAAAAATACATACTGGTATTCTGACTCCATACAAACGGTATTCAACACAATCTCTTCTTGAAATCAAACAATACTGCCCTGCCCCACTCTTGTGCTGAGTGACAATGCCAACATAGCATTCCATACAAACTGTATAGATCCACAGCTGTGCAAAGACTGAATCTGAATGTAGTGTGATGTATATGCAGGCCACAGTAAAGGTGACCTGATTCTATGCCACTGTTTCCTTGCATACAAATCTGACTACTCAAATTGACCATGTAGACTATTATTTATGTATGTTTCTCATACATGTCACAAATCGCTTTGTTCTCAATAGTGGAATACCTTCGTACATTTGTGAAAGTTCGCAGTGTAACTGATCATACAAATTTTCACAAGTTTACATACAGTAAAGTGTAACAAAGTAAGCCATCAGTCACAACAAAACTTTTCACTTTTTCACCGATTTAGTGTACTTTACAACACGTTTCGGCCAACTTGGTCATCTTCAGGTAGTACACACTATGTACGAAATAACTGGGAGAAAATTATCAGCATAAAGTCCTATAAAAAGAAATGAGATCTAATTTTTTTACATAAAACAGTAGTAATAAAGGTAAAGGTAAAGTTCTCCCTAGAACAGGCCATGAAGGCCCAGAGGGGGAGTAGAGTTATAGCTCTACTCTTTCTTTAACCCTGGCACTAGATGAGGGTGGGTGGTCAACTCCACGCCCCGGCCGCTTTACCCCTGGGAAAGAGACCCAGTACCCATTGTATAGGAGGCTGGGTGGGCCCCAGGGCCGGTCAGGAAGGGTGCGGAAAATCTTGCCCCCAACGGGATTCGATCCCCAGACCATCCAGCCCGTAGCGAGTCGCTATACTGACTACGCTATCCCGGCCCAAAACAGTAGTAATACATAAGGTTATGTAATAGGAATGAATCTTGAAGTGGGAGGTGCTGCAGCTGTTTGGAGTTCTAACTTCACCAGTTTTAGGTTATATTAAATAAGGTGCTCAATTATGGTTTATATCACTTTATGAAAATTTTGTAGGGTATATTCATGGGTTTAAGTTTAGAATAAAGGTTAAGTTTACATAATTTTTTAATTTCAAAAGAAAAGTTTGCAAAGCACTCTACTTGAGGTTACCCGCAGAAACAATTCCCACCATTAACGGAACACAGTTTTCACTGACTGCACATATAAATTAGGAAAACAAATGCATTTTCCATCATATGATGGTACTTCTTCAAATCATCTTCCATGCAAGCTACTTATCTGTTATTTATGAAATTTCAATGTGTAATCTGCATCCTATACTGAAATATTTGATCTATAAATGTTTACATGTTGTTACAGGCACAGGACAGTACTAGTATGATAAAAAAACACATTAATACACATACATCATTCAATGCATGAAAGGTTCACATTGTATTTTACAGAAGTGCAGATCATTATTTGGTGCATGGAGTGTAATTACAGCACAACATTCAACTGGAATCTAGAATTGCTTCAGGTACTACTTCACCCTTTGGCACTGGAATTACATGCCCCATGTGATGTGAAGGAGACCAGAATTAAAATGAGAGCTGCATAAGGAGGCCATTAAATGGCCATCACCTATAACAAACATCTGGCGTTTTGACCATCACACTGCGTGACGGTATACCTGAACTTAGGCACCAAAGGGTTAAATGACATTTCAGTGGACTGAGCCATGTTGTGCAAAGTATTAACTATGGAATAAAATCTTAGATTGACACAACTTTTTATTCCTGAATTACAACTGTACAGACTTAAATACGACATGTTTCACCTTGCTCACATTATGTCATCTTCAGGTCTGGCCCACAAGAATACATAACAATTGACTGTCTATAAGGTAAAATAAAGTTCACCCTAGAACAGGCCATGAAGGCCCAGAGGGGGAGTAGAGGTAGAGCTCTACTCTTTCTTTAACCTTGGTGCTAGATGGGGGTGGGTGGTCAACGCCACGCCCCAGCCGCTTTACCCCCGGGAATGACCCAGTCCCCATTGTACAGGAGGCTGGGTAGGCCCCAGGGCCGGTCTGGACAGGTGCTGAAAATCTCGCTCCCACCGGGATTTGATCCCCGGACCGTCCAGCTAGTAGCGAGTCAATTACCAACTGAGCTATCCCGGCCCACTGACTGTCTATAAGAGGGTTAAAAAATTGAAATCCAGTCAAAGAGTTCTCTCTTTTTGTCTATTAACAGTCAACCATAAAACTAATGTGATTATGTCCTGCAAGATATTTGTTGTAATATTCTTAAAATTATAGTTACAGTTTAAAACACACAAATGAAATCAAACTAAAAGCAGTGCACAGCCAATATTAATGAAATAAAGATCAAAAGCATACAGCATCAGTGAAGCCAGATTTTTTAATCAGAAGCATATTTCATTTATGATGTAATCCTTGTACTAGAACTTTCACATTACTCTACAAAGTTCCCAGCATAAAGTAAAATATGTGTGCTCAAGCAAAAATTATGAATTCTGTGGATTGGCATATCGGGTTTACCATTGGGCATGTAGTGGGTCAATACATTTTCCCTGACAATTTCTAGAATATGCAGCTTGGGACATTAGGTTTATATAGTGGAAGAGTACTTTTTCAAAACCTTATCTAAAATTAGTCTGGCACATCAGATGTAACACTGGGCATGCAGTAGATCACTATTTTTTTCACAATTTCTAGAATATGCAGCCTGATGTGAGGTGCACCATCAGGCAAGTACTGAATCAGTACTCTTTTATAATGATATCAAGAATATGTAGCTTAGTATATCAGGTGTACTGTGGGGCAGGCCTACCATGGCAAGTTGTGGATCAGTACTTTTTCACGACAATTTCTACAATATGTAAGTCATACAAGTGGAAGCAGTGGATCAATGCATTTTCAGGAAGATTTCACATCATTTGCTTGCAATGCATGTGTGTATGCCCCAACTGTTGCTTCTAGAGTCCACAGCAGACAATCAACAGCAAGGGCATTTTATGTCTATATTTGCCACATGCCCGTAAAAGTTTCAGATCCCAATCTTCCATATGCAGTGTGATAAATCCTTCATGTATTCTTGTGGGCCAGACAAAAATATGGCTTAATGTAAACAAACCGAAACATGTCTAATTCTGCAATATCTGTAATACAGGAATAAAAATGTTGTCAAACTGTTTCTTCTCTAACTACGTAACTAACATCGAAAGGAACCTATCTTCCCACATTACGAACCAAAACGGATTTTTTTTTCAGAGCGTACGTATAAATCATCATACTATACTGCAGACAATACGTATGCGTTTTAAAACTATAATGATACAGATACATTAATTTCTGTTGCGAACACGCTACATTTCATTCAGGTTAGCACATGGCGCCGCCATGCAGATTTCATTCCAGGTGCTGCAATTACTTACCCCAAAACATCGTGGAATATTTAACTGTTCGCAACACTAGTTAAGAAACCGAAATAATATACTGTCTAATAAGCAGCGTAAAAATCCAAAGTCTGAAAATGAAGAGCTTCACGTCCTTATACTGCTGTTGTCCCTCTGCTAAGGCTTTAATTTACAACATCCGCCGCAAGTAAAGTGTCCACGCTTGCCGGAGTACAACCTCAGATACACGGCTTACAAACATTTCCCGTAGTCGCGACGACATTTCTGTACTAAACATATAATTTCCCCGATGGCTAGGATATTTGTTCCATGAGCCATTACATTCGGGATTATAATGTGGAAATAATTTTGTTTAAAATTCAAAGCGGAATAACAGAATAATATATACATTACAAGTTATTGAAATGACCTAACAGAAGAAGAGTTTACAAAAGAATCTTTTGAAATGTCTTTTAAAACTGTCGCATTTAATTAAGGTTTCAGAACCCGCATATGGAACGCTATACACACACACACAAATATATATATATATATGATTAAATAATGCATATGGCAGCGATTTACAACACTCCGACCTCAAACCACATGAAAATATCAAAACGCCACAGCAAAATAGGATTTAGGGAGTTGAAATTTTTACGCACAGCATACGATCTTCTTTATTTTGTGATCTCGAAAGCCGTTGGAATTGCGAAGAATATCGAGCATAAAACGTAGAATATTCATCTGAACCACAGATCATGGATCTGAAGTGCCAATTGTCCAATTTTAACCAATATTAAAAATGTATGGATTATTAGTAAAATTCATGCGCCGGGATAGCGTAGTCGGTATAGCGACTCGCTACGAGCTGGACGGTCCGGGAATCGAATCCCGGTGGGAGCGAGATTTTCCGCACCCGCCCAGACCGGCCCTGGGGCCCACCCAGCATCCTGTACAATGGATACCGGGTCATTCCCGGGGGCAAAGCAGCCGGGGCGTGGCGTTGACCACCCACCCACATCTAGTGCCGAAGTTAGAAAAAGAGTAGAGCTATATCTGTACTCCCCCTCTAGGCCTTCATGGCCTGTTTTAAGGTGAATTTTACCTTTATAGTAAAATTCGCCAGTATTTAATTCCATGAAATATCGTTCAGCGAATCTCGAGTTGTTACGCGTAAGTGCCGTTTTTTATTTCTTTGAGAACAAAGACAGGGCGAAGCTTAGGCTAGTGTGTTAAAAAGGAAGTTTTACGGCTATCGCATTCAACACATGAAAAAACCCTTTTGTATTTAAGATTGTGTCATATATATTTTTGTGTAAATTCTAACATTATTCTGCACTGTCAGTTAACATCCATACCTAAAAAGGACCTTCAAATATATTTTTGTTTTGGGCCCAGAAATGTCTTAAATCAGCGCTGGGTATGTGGAAACATACACAGAAGTTAAAACCAGCGGCGTAAATGGTGGGGCAAATGATGAAATGCACTGGGTAGCTTAGTGTAAGGCGCAAGGGGGAGGGGTCAAAATGAATATTTTAAACGAAAAAAAATTGTGTTTTATCCTCACAATAAACTTTATATTATTGAGACAAATAAAAAGGAAATTCAATAAATAACTGTGATTTTTTAAAGTTCCTAATATCTGTGTGGGGTGGCCATTGTGATTGCTCACCCTGGGCATCACAAACCCTAGGTATGCCATTGGTTACAACATGATTAACTAGATTTCTTATTAAATGAGACTGTTTTTGTTTCAAGCAAACATACATACATACATACATACATACATATATATATTTCATGAATCCATAACAGTGTCACAAAGACAATAGGATGTGGATCAAGCCATAAATACACAAATATACACAATTTTTTCAGTGTAAAATACTAAAAATATTTTACAAAAGCAGTATCATAGATCATCTCTACACATAAAAAGTTCATCTACAAACTGAAAGGAGTGTGTATTTAAGTATTTTCTTAAAGCTAATTTAAACTTTGCCTTTTCATTCTTAAGCATTGTCAGACTACATGGTAAGCTGTTGAAAATTTTGATGCCAGCCTAAAATGTACTTTATAGACTTCTACATGAAGATCTGAGTTGTGCACCAGCCATAATTCTGACAATTTTCTTTTGTAAAGTGAAAATCTTCCTACTGTTGGAAGAGTTACCTCAGCAAATTATTCAATATTTTATAATGGAATTAAATTATGCATAGTAAATTGATTTGAGAATGATAATGTTACTGATTTGGACTATCGACCTAACAGAATAACATGCTCCACTTAACTTAGGAATCATTTGTTCAATACAGTTCTTCCAATTGAGGTGGTTATCAATCTCTAAACCAAGAAGTTTTGTATTTATTATTTCTTCCATATACTATTCTTTATAACCAATATGTAGTTTAGCATGTGATAAATTATTTGTTATAAATTTCATTATATTTGTTTTATCTAGATTTAGGACTAACTTATTAGCAGCCAACCATTTAATCATAAACTTAAGATCTATCGGATATTATAATTTAAACAAAGAACGATATAGAGTTTGATTTTGTGTACTATGATGGTATGATCACAAATAGTTTGTGAAACAATAAGTGATATGTAACAAACAACTTTAAAGAAGTAATGTATGTTATGTGTCCCCATCAGTTTAGGTCACCAGGTCCCCTTTAGCCACGTATCATTTTGGATCCAGCACTTCTGTTGGCAACAATTTTTGTAGTGATGACCACATATCACGCAGTACTAGTCAGAACGGCTGGAGTGGAACACAACAGCAAGAAGAGTGTAAAGGCACAAGAAACATGGTCTCCTTTCTCATCCATGGGAATTCTATCCTTGATCTCAATTTGACGAAACTAAAAACCTTCTTTGTACAACCTTGATTTCAGGCTTCCGCCGTGATCGGAATCTTGACCCCTGAGGATGGGACCGATACGTTGTCCCGAAACGTCGGTAAATAATTACCACAAGACGCCGTGTAATAACCCAGAAGACCACAGATTTCTTTGTACACGTCAAACATATTACAAAGCATGTACAGTTTCTGTCTTTCATAATTCTGCACAAGTTGTGCACCACAAAAATACTTCAAGAGGCCATACATGAGAACATTTTTTGGGTTTTGAATAATTGTTATAAAATCTTACCAAAAGTTACTGTATAGTACAAAGTATACGTGGGTCGCTCAAATTTAAACGAGAATTTAGTTCTCTCTTGAGCACAAATCAACTGGTATGAACGTGCTTGTGCTGACAAGTTATGACATGTTTAAACTTGCAACCCACACTAGTTGGGTCCCTCTGCACCTCAACCATCAAGTGCAATCAAGATGGCAGTGCAAGCAGTACCCAGCAGTGTTGCGCAGCGTATAATTATCAAATTTCTCACGAAGGAACGTGTTATTCCGTCTGAAATCTTTACCAGGCTTCAAGCACAGTTTGGGGATGAATGTTTGTCACACCCAAGGGTGTTCAGTTGGGCGAAATCATTTCGAGAAGGACGAGACCGTGTTGATATTGAACGTCACGCTCGGCGACCAAGAACTTCTGTCAATCCAGACAACATTTTGAAAACTGGTGAACTTATTCGGGCTAATCGTCGCATAACTATTCTTGAACTGTCACAGGAAATAGGAATTGGTGTAGGGAGTGTTGAAGAAATTCTGCACAACGAGTTGAATGCCAGTAAAGTGAGCGCAAGATGGGTCCCACGGCTCCTGGTACCGGAGCACAGGGAAAGACGTTTAGTGGCCGTTACTCAACTTTTGCAACGATATGAGAGAGAAGGAGCCGAATTTTTGAACTCAATTTGACCTGTGATGAGACCTGGGTCCACTACTTCACTCCTGAATCAAAAAGAGCAAGCAAGCAATGCAAACACACCCATTCTCCACCCCCCAAAAAAGCGAAAGCAATTTTTTCAGCGGGGAAGATCATGACTGCTGTGTTCTGGGATTCAAAGGGTATCATTCACCTAGACTTTCTCACTGGTCAAAAAACCATCAATGCGCAGTACTATTCAACTCTCCTGAATGAAAAAATGAAGCCGGCAATCCGCTTAAAGCGAAGAAAACGGCACGATTCACTTTGCTTCCTCCAGGACAACGTTCATCCTCACACTGCGGCTTTAACGATGGAAACTCTACTGAAACTGAAGTGGGATGTCCTGCCTCATCCACCGTACAGTCCAGACTTAGCTCCATCTGATTATCATTTGTTTGGTCCAATGAAGACGGTTTTAGGAGGCAAGAGATTCTGGAATAATGATGAGGTCATTGCAGCTGTGCAAAGTTGGATACACAAGCAACCGAAAACCTTCTTTGAAACTGTAATTAAGAAGCTTCCACAACGTTGGCGCAAGTGTATGACAGTCAACAGGGACTACATTGAAAAGTAGTGTGTAAGACTTTTCCATTTCATTGTGAATAAATTTTTAGAAACGAATTCTCGTTTAAATTTGAACTACCTTAATACATTTCTTGGTAAAATTAAATTGTGATATGTATTTTGTAGGGAAATATCAGAATCATGATCAGTGCTCTGAGAAATGAGTCTTGCAAAGATTTGTTCAGATATTTTGTATATTAACACTTGCCTCTGAGTATACATTTGCATGACTTGATACTCAATAACCATAATATTCTTCAAATTCAAAGTTTCTGAACTAAAAACTAGGCACAAACATGATTTCCACAAACCAAACCGCTAATCTTTGTGTTCTAAAAAAGGTTGTTATCCAGGAATTAAATTGTATAACAAATTCCCAGGAAGAAATAAAATAAAATCTAATAACCAAAGACAATTTAAATTTGTATTAAAAGAATTCCTTTTGCCACACTCCTACCCCCATTACATAATTATCATCAGTTTGTTAGTCATATGTGGAACTGTAAGATGCTGTGGGAGAACTATCTAAATAACTAACTAAGTAAATAACATGGAGCACAGTCCTTCTTCAGGAGCTAACAGGTCGTCAACTAGTCAAATTCCCCACATTTTATGGTACCTGAAAGTTTATTACCACATTCACAAGTGCCCACCACCTGTCCATATCCTGAGCCAGGGCCATCCAGTCCATGCCTCCCTATCCCACTTCTTGAAGATCCATTTAATATTATCCTCCCATCTATGCCTTGGTCTTACAAGTGGTCTCTTTCCATCAGGTATCTCCACCAAAACCCTGTAAGCACCTCTCCTGTCTCCCATATGTGTCACATGCACCACACATCTAATTCTTCTTGATTTGATCACCCAAATAATATTTGGTGAGTACACATCATAAAGCTCCTCGTTATGTAGTCTTCTCCATCCCGTTACCTCATCCCTCTTAGGCCCAAATATCTTCCTCAGCACCTTATTCTTGAACACCCTCACACATTCCTCCATCAATGTGAGAGACCAAGCCTCACACCCACACAAAACAACAGGCAAAATTACAGTTCTCTATATCTTGAGCTTTATATTTTTCAATAGCAAACTAGAAGACAAAAGATTCTGCACCGAATGATAGCAAGCATTCCCTTACTTCAGTCTGCTCTTAATTTCTTCATGAATGGAATATTGATTTGTTATGGTTGTTTCCAAATATCTGAACTGTTCCACCCTTTCAAAGGACTTATTACCTACCTTTATGTTGTGATTTTGTCCTGTATGCCTGCCTCGAGATATGACCATATTCTTAGTTTTCTCAGCATTTACTTCTAGACCAATCTCCATAGTAGCAACTATTAAAGCTTCTGTGTTTTTCCTATAGTATATGCGCTTCCACCCAGTATATTAACATCATCAGCATAAACCAGAAGCTGATACATACCATTTAATTTCAAGCGTTCCTGGTTTGCCTGAACCCTCCTAATGGTGTATTCTAAAGGAAAGTTGAAAAGGAATGGTGATAATGTATTTCCTTGTTTCAAACCATTCTTGATAGGAAATATGTCACATGTTTGCCTACCTGGACTCTGTTATGGTTTTCATTTAGACATATTTTTATTAGCCTTACTAGTTTCACAGGGATACAACATAAATGAGAATATTATACTCGTATAAGACCTCCCTCCAAACTCAGTCACAGGCTTTCTTGAAGTCTATAAATAGCTGATGCATTGCCTCATTGTATTCCCATTTTTTTTTTCAAGTATTTGATGAATGCAGAATATATGATCAGTAGTTGGCCTGTTACATCGAAATCCATACTGATCCCCAATAATTTCGTCTGCATGTGGAGTTAACCTTGACAGAAGGATGCTTGATAAAATTTTGTATGTAGTTGATAAATATTATATGCCTTGATAATTAATAGTCTGTTTTTTCACTCTTCTAATAACTGGGTACAATGATTGACTCCTTCCACTGCTCAGGCAATTCCTCCTTATTCCAAATATAATGAACAAGTTTATGGATCTCAAAATGAATTGTTCTACCTCCTTCTTTAATCAGTTATGCTGAAATTTTATCAATATGTGGTCATTTGTATAAAAATTATGAACATTCACCAAACCATGGCTTATGCTGCTTCCATTCATACAGACCTACTCTCTCTTCAGCCATGATTTTGATATTCTCTTTAATGTTTTCTCAAGCCCTATTTATGTCCTCACTACTGGGAAACTTAAGGGGATTTCTCATTTATGCAAAATTGTTTCATATACAGCAAAATCCTGTTAATCCGACTTGCACGGACTGGGAGGTGCTGAATTATCAATTATCAGACAGTACCTACACTCACCTCAGGTCTTATATGTAATTTTTTGTTACTGTTCCTGTATTTTGGCTGTACAACTAATAAAAGGAGTATTCCATTTGGATATCTCCATCTGCTTGTCCAGGGTCCACTTCTGTGTTTTCTGGAGTCTTCATAGCTAAAGAAGTTGATGGAGTAGGAGACAAGGGGGCAGAAGATATCACAACAGTTTATGTACACACACTCTCAGACCCTCTTGAATATGCTACCAAAATATACCTGTTTCAGTGATGAAGCTTTTTGTTTCTGGTAAAAAGCAAAACTTCTGGTCTTGGGACTACTCTTGTCAAGTGCCGGATTATCAGGATTTCTAGATTATCGAATGTTGGATTAAAGCAATTTTGCTGTATCTTGTGTCCTATTATGAGCTCTTTACTGTTCATTGGTACACTGACTTGTTCCACATCAAATAAAGAGAATGCATATACAGTAACTGTTCATTATATGAGCACAAATTGTGTCAAATTTTCTGCTTGCACATGCAAACTTATAAAAATGATGCTGACTTAGTGTAAAAGTATTGGATTTATGCCACGTACTCACACCTGGATATAAACTGGTTCACTTTAAATACTTTTTCCATATATTTTAATACAACTTAATTACCATAAATTGCTATGTATGGGGGAGGCATCTTCTCGTCCTCTTCCAAAATAGCCTTGTCTCAACACTGCAAATCTGCTTAGGTGAATATCTTCCTCTAATTATTGTCAAATGTCCTCTGGAAAACCTTGTTTCAGCTGCTACATCCAGCACTTGGCCTCTTCCCTGACATACACAGGCTGTGCAAATTGGCACAAGACTGAACTCTCTGAAGCCAAACATGACTTGCCATAAATTCCATATCATCAGCATTTCCTGTGCTTTCTTCTCAAAGTCATTACCCTTATATTTTTGAATGGCACAGCTTTCTCTTGGATGATTAAACAGCTCAAATTCAGGTTACACTGGTTATGGCTGTTCATACAATGGGCCAGCAGTGTTTCTAGTTCATGTTATTCACTCCAATTTGGCACCACAAACAGAGCTGTCAAGAACTTCTTTTAGTTTCTCTCTCACTCTCTTTTTTTAAAAAAGAAAGAATTGTACTTAGTTTATGAAGATAAATTCATGGATGTACAGATATCCCTATTATGTTTGCTATGTTCAATTTGCCCTGTAATGTCAAGTTTCTGAGCTAGACTTAACTTTTTAATAGGAAAATAGGACAATGTTGTCACATTAAACGTAAATTCTATTCATCTGAACACGAGAATACTGTCCCACAGTGAGCATTTCAACTGAATAGTGCTCCTACTGCAGCAACCTGACATTTCAGAGTCCATATGCTAAAGGTTAATGCCCTTCTCACTTTCTTAGCTTTATCATTCCGTGAATCACTTTCAGGGCATTCTGGACCTTGTGTTTCACAAAATAATTTTCAAGTGTAGAAAGATCAAAGATTTCCAAATAGGAGCACTTTAGGGATGCATATAAACACTACAAACTGAAGACTCAACATTGATGCATTGAAGATCATGTGAAAGTGAGATGATATGAGGGAAATGTGATTGTAAACAAGCTACTTGCTTAGGGCATGCATTAGCAAGGTGAGGTCACTTGTATATATATATATATATATAAAAGGGGGGGGGGGGTATATGTACCACTTGTGCTTGTTGAATGAGGGATGAACGTAATCCACTGACCTTGCTAGCCAGCAATTTATCTAGGCTTGGGATATTGTGAAATGTATATAAGTACACATTTAAATTAATTATGCTTGTAACACGGAACTGTTACAGCCAAAGTAAAGTAATTGCAAGGTACAAAATTATCTTCACATACAAACTGTTCACCCACAGTGTATGAAAAAGTTGACTATTATAAAAGAAATAAAGCTGTACAACCAACTATCAACCAAAATTAAATGCCTATGTGCTAACAAAAAGAATAATATTCAGGCAGAATTTAAAAGAATTCCTCCTACTGACACAGATGTATTACTGCCCTGATTAATTCATAATTAGCACTGTACCATTTACAGTATATACACCTTGTGTTCGTAAGCCACATTCTTACACAATGAACAACGGTACAGATATTGTCTGTATCATGTACAGACCTATGAAAGGGACATTTGAATGCAGTTTAGACACCATGGCCATAATATTAACTTTACAGAAGCTGCGCACTGACAATAGTATGATATATCCAACTTGCTTTCTTTACAGTAACAGCACATTTCAACCAAACTCTTACAAAAAACAATATATGGCGACTACTGTCAGTAGAATTCAGACATGTCAGAAGCTCTCTTTTCCCAGACTGATGTCAACAAGAGATTTATTCTCCACCAATAGAACTTGGGGTCAGTTTTATGATATTTTATATAAATTTTCTGATGAATACAATAATATAAAAATATACAGTAATGAAAAATTTCCACATTACATAAGTGCAGTTCTTCTTCTGGAAATGTCACAAATTTGTGGATTAAGAAAGCAGGAAATGTGAACAACTTGAAAAAAAGATTAACAGCAGTCAAAAGCTAGACACAAGGAACAGTAATGCTTTCAAAATATTGCATGTAAAAATGATATGATTCATTAAGAAACTCTGATACATTAACCTAAGTGGTTTCTATCAACACATAAAAGTTTTTTAAAATTCCTCAAGACATTCAGAATAATCTGACAAATATTACAGAACAATGATGATGCCATCTCACCGTTAAAGTTTTACACCAGGTTTCACTTCATTTTTAAGTTAATTTGCATTCTAATGAAGTGAAATTAAAAACCACTCTGTCCATTTGACTGTACATACGGTTATTTGGGACAACACATTTTTTATCAAATTTCATATTGGAGAATTTGATGAAAAATTTTCAGCAACTTCAATTTTAATCAGGATCAGGCACATCTTCATGCAGGTGAAAATACAACAAAGTCAGAATCAAGATGCACAGACATACACTGTTTTGCTGTGCAGATTTCCTCTATTTGCAACAGAAATTATATTATGAAGAAAAAACAGCATATGTCATTGCAATTTCAATCCAGACTATAATTTTTTATCTTGGGCTTCATGTATATCAGTCACTTTTCTTAATTTTAACCCATTTTTAACAAGTAATTTCAAACTATAAATCAACCGGTTTTAATAAGATGTTCATGACCCACAGGTTGAGAACCACTAACAAACTGTTTTGTGATTTATTTTATAATGCCATCAATAAGTCAGGCCCAGACCATATATAGTTGAATGGTAATGCTGACAAATGATGAATTGGGAAGAGATTTGGAAGGAAGCAACTGTGAATGTAACATGGTACTATCCCAGCACTTGCCTGAAGGGACTGAGGCAAACCACAAAACTGAATTCAGGATAGCCAATGACCTGACAAGAATATGAACCACATATTTCCTGAATAAGTCAAGAGCATTCCTGCTATGCCACCTCATTTGGTATGCTAATATGAACAGAGAAATTAATGAAAACACCTTTAAGAACATTAAAAAGAACAAAATACACCAAATACTGAAAGACATAAATGGAGCACCGGTTTTACTATGAAGTTAGGAAGAAAATGTTATTTCTTCTGTGGTACCTGCATTTAATATTTATTGCCATCAGTCTGTTGAAAAGTGATCTTTATAAAGCAACATTGTGCATAAAAGAGGGACAAATTAGCAAATTAAATTTCAGTGTAGCTCTCTTTAGTAATTCATTTGTACCCTTTTTTCAAGCAGTGACAAATTCTTCCACACAATTTTCTTTTTATATTTGCAAATACTGATATTGTTTAAACTTTTACCTTTGGCAGGAATCTCTCATACCATGTGTCTTCTCAATCTGATGATAAAATTCGGACACACACACATCTGGCCTGATCAGTAAATACACTTAATAGTTACTCGTGAAAGGAGTAAACAGACCATTATCATTTAAACTGTTACCTTTGGCAGGAATCTCTCATACCATGTGTCTTCTGAATCTGATGATAAAATTCGGACACTCACACATCTGGCCTGATCAGTAAATACACTTAATAGTTACTCGTGAAAGGAGTAAACAGACCATTATCCTTTAAACTGTTACCTTTGGCAGGAATCTCTCATACCATGTGTCTTCTGAATCTGATGATAAAATTCGGACACTCACACATCTGGCCTGATCAGTAAATACACTTAATAGTTACTCGTGAAAGGAGTAAACAGACCATTATCCTTTAAACTGTTACCTTTGGCAGGAATCTCTCATACCATGTGTCTTCTGAATCTGATGATAAAATTTGGACACTCACACATCTGGCCTGATCAGTAAATACACTTAATAGTTACTCGTGAAAGGAGTAAACAGACCATTATCCTTTAAACTGTTATCTTTGGCAGGAATCTCTCATACCATGTGTCTTCTGAATCTGATGATAAAATTCGGACACTCACACATCTGGCCTAATCAGTAAATACACTTAATAGTTACTCGTGAAAGGAGTAAACAGACCATTATCCTTTAAACTGTTACCTTTGGCAGGAATCTCTCATACCATGTGTCTTCTGAATCTGATGATAAAATTCGGACACTCACACATCTGGCCTGATCAGTAAATACACTTAATAGTTACTCGTGAAAGGAGTAAACAGACCATTATCCTTTAAACTGTTACCTTTGGCAGGAATCTCTCATACCATGTGTCTTCTGAATCTGATGATAAAATTCGGACACTCACACATCTGCCCTGATCAGTAAATACACTTAATAGTTACTCGTGAAAGGAGTAAACAGACCATTATCCTTTAAACTGTTACCTTTGGCAGGAATCTCTCATACCATGTGTCTTCTGAATCTGATGATAAAATTCGGACACACACATCTGGCCTGATCAGTAAATACACTTAATAGTTACTCGATGAAAGGAGTAAACAGACCATTATCCTTTAAACTGTTACCTTTGGCAGGAATCTCTCATACATGTGTCTTCTGAATCTGATGATAAAATTTGGACACTCACACATCTGGCCAAATCAGTAAATACACTTAATAGTTACTCGTGAAAGGAGTAAACAGACCATTATCCTTTAAACTGTTACCTTTGGCAGGAATCTCTCATACCATGTGTCTTCTGAATCTGATGATAAAATTCGGACACACACATCTGGCCTAATCAGTAAATACACTTAATAGTTATTGGTGAAAGGAGGAAACAGACTGTTCTGGATTGCTAAGAATTTTAGCAAATGAAATGCAAAGTTCAGAAATCTACATCGTGGTATTTAATGGAGACTCATAATAAAACATACTTTATTTCATAAGGATTAACATGCTGGAGATGTGTTTATTCTCTTCAAGTGGCATGATTGTTTGTTTAATTACTTTTGTTTTATTGCAGCCACTCATGATCACTATTTACAATTAAATACATCAACAGATCACAGTTTCTGTTTGTCCATGTTATGTACACACAGAGAGAACAGTCATTCCTGTTCAGAAACAAATGCACAATGAAAATCACGAGCGTCGGCACCACAGTCTTCAAGCAAAAAATCGTAACTTGATAAATGTGCATACATTCAATCCTGGTCAATACATGTACACACACATTCATGCCACTGCTGAATAACTAACCATGCCAGACCTATGTTATATCCTCACACACATGTACAAAACAGACATTTGAACATAAAACTTGGGAGGAGAAATGAACAAATTCCCAATTCGGTTGTCCTACACATTTTCCCATCTTTCCAAAAGTTCAAAAAGGCTAGAGTATGCTCTTATGGAACACACTGAAAGGTCTGAACACAGAACTCTAGGGTGTGGGCACACTTAACCAGGACTTCTGCCACCGATTTTCAATTTGAGCAGTTTCGCAACATCCCCTCTCTAAGGCAGACAAGACAAAATTTGTACTTGAGGAGTTAACTGTCTGATCACACACAGATACTATGACGGACTTGTGACCCCCAGCCTGCTGGGAGCAAGCTATCACAATGACACCTCACGAGCTGCTGTTGGTGTGTGGTGGGAGCGTGGAAGGCGTACTCACGACAACAACTGGCTTCACCAACGTGGCTGTGCTCAGGTACTGAGTGTTCACCAATGGCATTGGACCTACAGACTTCAGAAGTGATGTGGTTGTTATCATCTGTAACACAGCAGTTCTCATAATGTATATATAGTGTTCACTTCATACAGTTAGGACAATTTAATAATGTAATTATTTCTATCATTCATTATATTAAAATTCAGACATGTGATTCTTGCTATCTGCCAGACCTTGAAAGGGTAATAAATTGTAACAAATCAATACAAAGTCACCACAAAATTCAGCTCAGAAACAAAACCTAGTTCACCACACACACTACCTTCATCATGTACACCAAGGTCTTGTTTTACCCCTTGCCAATTTACACCACTTCTTAATTTATGACCCCTCATTTTCAGTGTAATGCTTTTTGGCTGGTTTATTACCACTTATTTAACTCTTTTTTTATGGGAATATAATTTTTGATTTATACCTTTTTGATTTACATCCACTTTTTCAGGAACACAACTAGGGCATTAAACAAGGACTTGTTGTAATGATAATGGTAAGGAGTTAAAAGTGAGATTAAGGATCTTGCATTTTCATATACTCTGTCAAGGCAACAACAATGTATACCCTGAAAATCCAAGGAAATAAAACCTGAAACTAGTTTCTCCGAATACACAAAGACAGCATTATGTGCCAAATACCTTGATGCAAACATAAATTACATATACATGCAAACTGAAGAGCCCTTCGTCAAGAACACATCTGTGCATTCTCATCAAAAGGTTAGTTTATAAAACGGGTGAAAATTTGTGATGCAACTTGCAGCAGAAACTCTTTACACCAGTGGTTCCCAAAGTGGGCGGTGGGATTACCGAGGTGGGCACTAATAGGTATGAGAGGTGGAAGGGAGCGCTGTTATTATCACAGGGGGGCGCTAGTAGACAAGTAGTGCATTTATTTTTATAATACAATTCAAATAAAGTAACTTTTGTGTTAAAAATAAAAAATGAACTAAATTTCTTAGTATTTTAATTTATGAATCTTATTCAAGCACACATTATTTTTTTAATAAACTATTGCTAGATGAATTATTGTTAATCATAAAAATATAATAAATTTTAATTTAGTAATTAACACATAAAACATTAAGTTTAACTCTTATAATTTTATTTAAACAATTTTTTAAATATAAAATAAAAGTGGAAACAAAAGCGCATTTATGTTTTTTAAAAAAGGTAGGGGGGGGGGGGGGCGCTGTCGGTGTGTATATGGAACCAAGGGGGCGGTGGACCGAAAAAGTTTGGGAACCACTGCTTTACAAAAATAAATTAAGTGAAAATGACATCCATAGTTATTCCTGAAATTTCTCAATACTGCTATTCACAGTACTGACATGGCATCTATCATATAAGTTTCATATCCAGCAGGGAAAAATTCAGCTTCACCTATACCAAGTTTTAATACATATACACTGCAAATTCTGAACATCTATGCCTACTGTGGCCCTTTGTATCAGAAGATATTAGTTAGATTTAGTAATAACATTTACTGTAAAGCATTTTAAAAAAATGTGCCTAATGAAATACATAGCAGAGTCCAGGTAGGCAAACATTTGTGTGACACGTTTCCAATTAAGAATGGTTTGAAATAAGGAGACGAGACATTTTATCGCCACTGATTTTCAACTTTGCTTTAGAATATGCCATTAGGAACGTTCAGGCAAACCAGGAGGGCTTGAAATTTAATGGTACACATCAGCTTTTGGTTTATGCTGATGATGTTAATATATTGGGTGGAAGCATATATACTATACAGAAAAACACAGAAGCTTTAGTAGTCACTAGTAAGGAGATTGGTCTAGAAATAAATGCTGACAAAACTAAGTATATGGTCATGATGAGACTGGCAAGCAGGGCAGAATCACACATAAAGATAGGTAATAAATCCTATGAAAGAGTGGAACAATTCATATATTTGGGAAAAACCCTAACAAATCAAAATTCCATTCACAAAGAAATTTCGGTGCAGAATCTCGTCTTCTAGTTTGTTCAGGAAAAACATAAAGATTAAGATACACAGAACTGCAATTTTGCCTGTTGTTTTGTATGGGTGTGAAGCTTGGTCTCTCACATTGAGGAACATAGGCTGAGGTTGTTTGAGAACAGGGTGCTGAGGAGGATATTTAGACCTAGAAGGGATGAGGTGCAGGGGAGTGGAGAAGACTGCATAATGAGGAGATATATGATCTGTACTCCACACCAAATATTATTTGGGTGATCAAATCAAGAAGAAAGAGACGGGCAGGGCATGTGGCACAAATGGGAGACAGGAGAGGTGCATACAGGGTTTTGGTGAGGAGACACGAGGGAAAGAGACCACTTGCAAGACCTATGTGTAGAGGGGAGGATAATATTAAAATGCATCTTTAAGAAGTAGGATAGGCAGGCACAGACTGAACTGATCTGGCTCAGGATACGGACAGGGGCAGGCACTTCTGAATGCAGCAATGAACCTTCGGGTTCCATAAAATGTGGTGAAATTCATGACCAGCTGAGGACCTGTTAGGTTCTCAAGAAGGACTCTGCTCCACGTAGTTATTTATTTACAGAGAAAACAGCATCTCATACTGGTTCAAAATTAGTGTATTCTTTTTGGGTTATATCCCATTGACCGAAATCAAATTAATTCTAACCGAATGGCAAGGAATTTTACTTGAGCAGATGACAGCTGGTCGTGAAACTCCTTCTTGTTATGGCAAATGTAATGTTCGTCACAGTCATCACAGAAGCATATGTTCTGTTAGTTAAATTCAGTTAGCATTTTCGCAACCCATATCTCTAAAATCTGTTTTAAAAAACATGTTCCCATCCATGCCTACATCTTCAACGTGTGCTCTCTCTCTAGGCTTGTGAACTGAATTTCTGTGGGCAGTTGTTTCTGCCATGCAGCTACCTGCCATCCACTTCTTCATGCCTTGATACAATTACCCAAACCCTATAAAGTAAAAAGTATAAACTGTGATCTTTCTCAATATGTAAGTTTTTCCATAACTTTATTACTACTCTCCACTGACCCAGACATTATCCACATTTGACTCTCATCAAAAACACACAATAAAAAGTTAATTAAACCTTCTTGAAATATGGTGTGTCATATTTTATGTGAATAAACATGGTTATTCATAACAGGTTAACAACTTCAATGTCGTGGAACAATAATTTTGCCTGGTATTCACATGCACGCACACACACACACACACACATGGCTATTCATTAATGACTGACAATTCCTGAGGTCTAGAATCACTATAATTTTGCCTGGTCTTCAAAGCATCATTCTTCTGCAAAGACCTAGATCAGGGGTGTCATGCCACCTGAGGCCACATTTGTAAATTATGTGTGTACCATAAAAATTGCGCAATAATTTAGGTGGTTAGGTATCCCACTTATTCTGATTTTTACACACGTGGCCCACAAAGTAACCCATAACAACAGTTGTGGCCCTTTGTGCCTCTTACTGTACTGTACCTTGCCTCCAAGCTGCTGAGGAGTGGCAAGGATATGTGCCACCTGACTGCCCTGTGACACAACAGTGACTGGAGTCACTATGGGTGTCAGACTGGTATGGCTGCCCAGTGGTGTCACCACATGTGTGATACCTGTCAGAATAAAGAGAAATGAACTGCCATTTTCCCCTTTCCTCCACATACAGTTCTGATCCTGTACACTGTTCCTCAATTTAAGGAACCTCCTTATTTAACATTCAAATTCAACCACCCCAAGCCAATGTCAAACTTGAATTCCTTCCATATAAGAGTTCCCTCAGTTCAGTGTTCAAATACTCTGCTCCCAAAGAACCCTGAAACAAGGGTATAGTTGCATCTAATGTCACAATACAAAGAAAGAAAATCTGTAGGGAAGTTTGTATATAGACAGCATACATAATTATGCAAGCAAACTTTAATCAATGTATGAAATGGAAAAATTAATGAGGAAGAAATTAAAGTACTTCTTTATCTCTAACTGCACATAGTAAGTCATGTGAAAAAATATGCTAACACAACCCACTAAAATAATTTTAACGGTAACTAATATTTAAGTACTGTGAATATAAATTCTTTCCTCAAACATCTGGTAAACCTATATACAACATTCAGACAATGACCCTTCTATCTTACATGTCAATGGACCAATCTGCAAACTCTGTCAGTGCTGACCTCCAAAAACACTCTGTACAGCAAATAGTAGCATGTATTTTTTTTTCCTTACAGAATTAACTGCTACTGCATTATAAATATAATATTAAAATTTCAAACATTTATATTTCCCACCACCACTGGCACAGTTTACATCTATACTACCTGGTAAGGAATCCTATTGCAAGCAGCAATACAAAATGATGCATGTCTTGTACAAAGAACAACATAAGTGGTCAGAAAGTCTCAGTCATACTTGGTAAAATACACTATTAGAATTTAATAACCTCTGAGCTGTTGCAACACTTCCTCAGCATCATGGCTGCATCAGCGCAGTTCATATACTTAACTGCCTTTGCAGTACAAACAATATTCCATTATGTTTTGTACAGAGTAAAGGATGGCTCACTTTATGAGATGAAGCTGGACGGTAACTGATTGATCACAAGTGTGATACAGATACATGAAAAGGACTATAAACAGTTAGAATTAAGTACTCATATGAGACAAAGAAAATGAAGGTTCAACACATTTTGTTTTTTTAACAAGAAACATACTGGCATCCAGAATTAACAAAAATTAAGAACTGAATTACTTGTAATGGAGCTGGAAATGAGCAGCAACATGAGACATAAAGATTAAGATGATGTGATCACAGTAAGGACCGAGAATAATATATACACATGTATGTACAAAGTCCAGCAAACAGAGTGAATGAATTTTAAATTCTTAAATTTTCTACAGTATTACATTTTGTTCATGATTGATTCCAGATTTAAATTTTCATCTCCAACAGGTAGGCAATCAAACAGCATTCTCATAGCTGAACCTTTCTTCATTTAGTCCACCGTGCAGTCAAGAATGCCTTGTTACTGTTGCTCCTTTCAATACATGTGGGATATTGAAATGGCAAGTGATACAACACTGATCAAGTACACTTAAATGGGCACTTGGTTCAGACTGTGTTTTATCAACACACCTAATCTTCACAGCCGGCACAATACCAGTTTATCAGACAGAAGTATGCTATTTTGTTGAGCAACATAACCCAGTAAACCCTCGTAAATTCAAGGAAAGATATACTGCTGATACACTTTTCTGCTGCCAGTTCTGCCTCATCCTTACCATCCTCTGATTCATTTGTTTCTATTGTGCCCTTCAAACAATTCTATCACTCAACATCAAACCACTGTGCAATGTTTTCACTGTTGACATTTTTCACAGCTATCCATGTTTTGCAAAATGTTGGCTAACTCAGCAATTGAAATGTCTTCTTCCTGCAACCCAGTCGATCACCAATCTCATAACCAGGAAGTACTCTTTCCTGTGACCTACCAACAGTAGTTGGCTTTACACATTTCAGGCACATGACACCTTATATGTGGCATCTAACAAAGGTAGGTTCTTTCCAAAAATTTTGATATCATTATCTACATCAACATGTTTCTGTAGACTTCTTTTATTGTGGCTATCAGTCCATTAACCACTGGTTGAATCAGAGCAGTCACAGTAAGTTACAAATGTCTCTCAAAGTAAGTTACCAATATTTCACTAATAATTTATCATTGATTTCAGGGCTCTTCATTTGAATGTGCTGTGTGTATATCCTTCAATCTCAGAAGCTCGCACATCTTTGCACAAAGAGGTTGACATACATTTAAAATCCTACACAACAGGCATATTCATGTATTCAGTTCCTTTCAGAAACATGATTTTTTGTTGCCTGACTACACAACACAGTATTCTTTTCTTAATTCATTTATGTCCAACTGCACAGTGTTAACAATGAACGGCTAATGCCCTTGTTCAGATACATTTCCATCACAGACCAGTCTTACTGAAACTGCATAGTTACACAGGACTAACTTAATTTTTATAAAAACTTCAAAATCACACCAAAAATCCATTACAGCTGACTGATAACTACTTTGCTTTTCCCCTATTAAATAATGTATCATTGTATCGCAATCTCCAAAATTCACATCATTACTGAATAATAAAGTATCATTTATCGCATTCAAATCCAACATTACTTGAATCACTTAATGATCCTGAAGAAGCGCCTTCCATTCCTAACACATTAGGTCAAAAAAAAGTTTCCTTTATAGAGGTCCCTTGTGTTCTTTCTTATTAAACCATGCAACACAGACTTTATTAAATTATTGGTTTTATAACTTTTTACTTTGATACTCTGCTGACCAAATCAGAGCTGTCAGCATAATTTTTTCATTTATTTTCATATTTCCAAGTGCCAGGGACATTTGTTTTCCCTACACCACATGTCACTGCTGCAGTATTTTGGTGAAACGCCATTCTTCAGCCCTCATATTTCTAGTTTCTTTTTAAGTGTCAAAACCACACACAACAAAAGGTATGGTAAAGGTAAAGGTACAGTTCACCCTGTAACAGGTCATGAAGGCCCAGAGGGAGAGTAGAGGTATAGTTTTGCTCTTTCTTTAACTTTGGTGTTAGATGGGGGTGGGTGGTCAACACGATGCCCCGACCACTTTACACCCGGAAAAGGAACCTGTTACCAATTGTAGAGAAGGCTGAACAAAGGTAAAATAAAGCTAAAAGGAGAAACTGCACCAAATAAATGCAAATGAAGTGTGAAAGCTAAGAATGCTCCACATTAAAATTTAAATTAAATATGATGTCTCTAACACTGTTTAAGTACATGCAAATTAACCCTCTGGTGCAAAATCTCATGTATGCCAGTCACATGGTGTGATGCTCAAAATGCCAAACGTCAGGTACAGATGACAGCCATTTGACGGCCTCCTTATGCAGAGCTCATTTTAATTTTGGTCTTCTGCACATCACACCAGCCATTTAATGCTGGTGCCAAAGGGTTAAGTACAACACAAAAAATTAATTACCTCAATGTGAAGTTCAAACCTGAAAAAAACTTAAAGACTGTATGGGCTACTCATCACACTACAAGTCACCCCAGTGAGACAAATAACTTTTCAATACATGAAAGCACCCTTGTTCAGTCAATATTCTATTGTAAAAAGCTAATAAAATTAGAAGCCACAACAGGGTGCGATATACAGTACACTACAAACTGTTACAAAGCACCACTCATATGTATTACTGAAACAGATGTAAAAACAACATTTCTATGATTAAGGGGACCTACAATCAATAACTCATGGCTGCTGTTAAGTTCCACGATTGATCCACAGTGTACTTAACCAAAACCCTTCGTTTATTTCTGTACTCGCATTAAGCTCATTGCATAATTAATGTAAGTACAAACTCTAGGACAATGCCCAGATTTTTGGATTACCCATTATTTTTCTAATTATCCACACTACTTGTCCCGTTCACTATCACAGAGTACAATATACTTCAAAGGTCGAAATGTAACTTCCTTGATTAGTAGCTAGTCACAAAACATACACAAACCTGAACTTAACCATGATGACAAAGTGCCTGCCTGCATAAAAACAAAGCTGGTTGTGTGTGACAAGGGAGTAATATTCACAATTCCAATTCTGTTAAAAGGAACTGGGATATTGCAGTCGGTACAGTGTCCATGCTACAGGCTGGATGGTTCAGCATTCAAACCCTGTTGAAGGCAGGAGATTCCTCTTCTCCACACCCATCCGGACTGGCCTTCGGGCCCATCCAGCCTCCTATACAATGGATACTGGGGCTCTTTATGAGGGTAAAATAGTCGGGGTGTGGTGCTGACAACCCACCCCCATCTAGCACAGAGGTTAAGAATGAGTACAGCCATACCTCTACTCCACGTCTGTGCACGCATGGCACATTACAGGCAGACTTTTTTTTTTTACCTTCAGAATTCTCATAAACACATTAAAAAATCTGATTCTGCTAAATTAATCACAACTGTGTTTATGCCATCTACCTCAACCTCACTTGCCTTTTGTTCTCAAACTCTCTCACCTGTTGTCATGATGTGCCAGTGGGTATCTTAGAAGTATCACCCATGTTGTATCTCTAATCAGGACCCTACCTTTGTCACACCTTGCTGGTTCCTGACTAGCGATATCTGCTGCTTTGTTACCCATTCTCCAATTAATCTGATTATTTCCTCATTAAGGAAATATAAGGAATACTCAATGTGGTTAAGGTGAATTTCCTGGTACATGGTATCTAAGATGTGATGGTGTAATTAAAGGTTCGTAGTGGTTTTATTTGGGTGCCAGCAAGGTGATAAATCCATGCACTTTTGAGAGTGACAGAAGCTATATAATTCAGGTTACATGGAAATAACTTCTCAGGTAGACAAGCTTGTTCAGTTTCATTACCACATGAGGTCCATCACAAAGGAATATCAACATGTCAACTTCCTCAGTGAACAGATTATACCAAACTGTTCAGCCAATGTCGTAATAAAATAACACTGCTTCCCATTAACTTCCTATATTTCACTGTTGCTTATGTAATCAATTATCACTGCATAAAAATATGCTGTAACTTACACAGTTATTCAATCTGCTTCACAACCACCTGTAATACTGCACCACGTTATTACAGCAAGCCTCACTGTCTGCGAATGCAAGTATTTCCCACAATACTTACGTGTTATATTTCAAGTTTCAACTTGTGAGCTCTGATTTAACTCTGAACACCCCAGTTACGCAGATAACGGAAATTCTAGAGCACCTAGCCTGGTTACATCCCACTCAACAAGTTATGATCACTAAGGGCTGTGAGATCTCAAATTACACAAGTTCTAATTTCCAAAACCCTTGCAATTCTGACAGCTAACTATGTCCTATGGTATCCTTCTCTTTGCAATTAACAAGCCACTGCCTGTCATAACTAGCTTGCATCTGCATTTCTGCCTGACTCTGATTTCTACTCATCAGATGTTACAATTAATTTGGAAATGAACAATCAAAAACTAGTTTGCCTATCTAACCACCTATCAAAGTCATGATTTGGTCTTGAACCATTTCCGATGGTAACAGTGTATCACCAACAGTAAATTCTAGCTGTCCAACTGAACAGTGCAATAACTTCAACATTCATGTACATTCCAGAAGTAGGTTGAATGGTGATTTAGAAATACATTCTACAAATTTCAAACTTGCCCTCTGTATAACGTAGGTGGGTGCAAGAGGTAATACAGAATCCCACTACACACACAGCACTTGTGTGGGTGAACAAGCCTCCTATCCAATGGTTCCACTCACCTCCATCTACTGCCATGACCTGGAATCTAACAAACCATTCCCCTCCCCCCAAACTGCTATACAACTTCACGGTGAGTTAATTAGGCTTACAGTAACTTTCATCATTTCTTCATGAACTCAGCACTCATTCCACTCACATTTTATCACAAGAGGGAACCAATAAACTGTCAGTTATGGCAAATTTTTACCTTAAATCTAGTTTCCATTTTGAATAACTGGTTACTTTATTTGCACATTAATCATACCTGCTGATGTCAGGTGGGTAGGGATTGTTCCAGTTCCATGAATAGCAGGTGTCAGCACTGTGCCGCTTGCTTCTGAAACAGCACAAGCCGACATGTTGATACATATCTAACAGCACAACATGGTATGTTTGTGCAATGAGTCTTAAAATTTCCACTCTTATGTCAATAGTATGTCAACATATCTATAATGCTGTACTGCTGCTTATGTTAAACAGGATGTTTACTTCAGTTTCCTGCCATCTGTTGAATGAACACTCATTTTCAAGTTCATGGCCGTGGCTTCTTCTCAGCATTATAACCTATAATTTATGATGGAAAACACCTGATTTCAAGTGATATTTCTGCTTCAACATAATGCTTTAAACAAACACTTTTCACTAAAAACAGAGTGGTATAAATAAAGTTGGAAAACCCCTATTCAAATGGAAATGAAAAATACAAAGAATGGAACTGTGCAACTTGCAGCTGGTTTACAGGCATGCAAAGAGTGAAACAATACAATCATTATACATACAGAATGTCAATTTTTGGAAGTATGTATCCAAGTTTGTGATGTCTATGTAACATTATATGGATTTGCCAACCATGCTCTTTAAAGGCTGAATTTAAACAGGAGGTCCAATATGCATGTAGTTAACCATAATGTGTGCCATTCCATTGCTACAAAAAATACTTTGACATACAAGAAACTAACAGAGTATAAAGAAAATGACACAGTGATGTTACAGAATGTCCTGGATTCAACATCCAAGGTGGCTTCCCCCCCCCCCCCCCCAAGTTGTGAGACAACTTTGGCTAAAGTCTCCTGTATGCCAGGTTAGCAGTCACCTTTTTTGGTATTCATTTATTGTCTTCAAGCTTGGTATCAGGGGAGTGGGGTGAGAGGTTCACCACCCCAGTGCTCAAGGAGAGTTGGGGGGAAGGAGGGGGGAGAGAGAGATGAGTAATTTTTGTTTTCACCATAGAGCTGCAGGTTAGTTAATCTTTCAACGGTGCCAGTTTATGATGTTGCTACAAGTGCTCAGTGGGAATGTGTTCACTAATCTAACAGCAATACTGCTGATGTTTCATACTTCCATTTATTGATATGTTAAAAATTGTTTGCACCTGCTAAAAAGTTAAACCACCCAGTGAGAGTAACAACCATACACATATATCGGAATACACACACACACACATATATATTACAAAAGTGTTGTGTTCATGCAGCTAAGTGTTCAGCCGTGTCTACACAAATCCACATACGCACGGTGACCCCTCTCAATAGGTGTCTGCTTAGGTACATCACATAAACCAGTAACCTGATCCCTCAACTACACATGTGGGTGTGTGTCATTAATATCAATTAACCACTTCTGGAAGTATGACCCATATACTTTCTGACAAGAATGGCTCAAAGCTCCTGCTGAAAGAATTTGTAACTTACACAAATTCCTGCTTGGTTCACTGATATTAATAAAGCCAGGCAAGAAAGAAGAAGTGGCGAAGGGATGGGTACATTCAACATGTCTGTGTAAGGGCTTATAGATTTTCTTGGATACACTGGAAAATTACAGAAAGGTTACAATGGACAGATAATGTAACTGGGATGCAGAAATAAGAGTGTAAACATAATTATGGTTAAGAAAGCTTGTTATGAAGTGGCCACTATGAAAACCAAATAAGTCACATGCGTAACAGTGGAATGAATCTTGAAGACATAGGAGGATGGACTACAGTGCTGACAGTGCTGAACCCTTCAAGCTGTTACCTGACTTAAAATTAGTTCATATACCACTGAGAATGACAACGGATTCAGCAAAAGTGATGTAACCAAATATGCTACCATTTTTACACCATACAAAGTTTCAGAATAATATTATCAATATCACAAAAGTTGATCCAACACCTAAGGTTAGTAAAAAAAGTTATTAGTGTGGCAATAAACTTCAGTGGTGCAGGACTGTTTTCCCTCTTAGGTGGTAATCCTTACCAGATCCAGGAGTATGCGCAATGGACTTGGTGGTGAGCGTAACCCCTGCATGTCCTAGCACACCATTTGGAAGAGTCAAACCTGCAAGAAAGAAGGAAATAAAAGTGACAACAGGATAACAACACTTCAGTTATTTAACCCTTTTACAGACTGCTCTGCCAAACACAGTCCATAACACTGACTTTTGGCCTGCTTTCCTTATTAAATGAGGCTTATGACACTGTTACATCCATATTCTGTCCAACAAAACCAGCTTTTGAAACAAGAGATGCATTTTCAAAAATCTGATATGAACCATGCCCTTGTATAATACTCAACAACCGCCACAACCCCCCAGGCCCCACCACATCTTTGGATTTCAATCATACATACCAATCCGGCAAACCATGCAAAGTTATAATAAGAGGCCTTAGCATTCATAACATTGTGTAGTTATTCACATAAAATGAAACAAATCACCATCAAAACACAGCTTGTATATGTGGCTATTACATAAATTTACCATGCAAACCCAACATTTTTCAACTATCTACATGGCCATCAGGCGGAATAACTTTTTATTGGCATAGAATGTATGGTTACATGGTTTACACACCTGATATACAGAGGATGTAACATTAATTTTATCATAAACTCTGTATATGACTATAAATTTATATGTACAAAACACCATCTGCTATAATCCATTTAACCATATAATGCTTGTTGATGAAAAGTGATTTCTCCTACTAATGACCATACAGACAGTAAAAGCATGTTGATGTTGCATTGTAAATTTAAACAGACACATGTACAAGTTGTGTTTTGGTGGCATTTTATTTCATTTCAAGTTCTAAAATGGAAGTGTGGTCCTAGAATTTTGTGTGATAATAGAGATTTAAATAATATGCACATTTATTAACATGGACTTTTCAGTGTAAAATATAAAATACTACATGGCAGCTGTGGGAAATTCAAGCTCACCTTTGGTTTGATGGCAATATCACTAAAGCCAGACATGAGAAATTTGGTAATGAGGTACACTAAAATCATGCCTAAAAGTTCTGCATGGAACATTGTTTACAGGTCAACAATGACAAACAAGGAGACAGGGTCTGAAGTTTTGTGAGGAAGGGTCCCACTTTCCCCAGCACACACATGCCTATGTGCATGTGCACACAAACATGTGTACGCATGCTAGAACATGCATATTCAGTGTTCCAAAGTCTGTCATAGTTACAGTCAGTCTTGTCTGATTGATTCATATTACTAATAACAAAGAAAAACAGATGTGTGGAAGAACCAACCACATTCCATGAAGTTACAGTAAAACAAGGTATGGAACAGTTTGAGAGTAGCCCAGTAATCTTTCAACGTGTTCCAGCTGTCATACCCCATTCCAATTGTTGTGTTATAGCTAAAAGACACAAGCTAAAAGTCACAAGCAACCATTTCAAGTTACAGATTGGCTGTAGTATTTATTGGTCTCTGACATCAACAATTGGATCACTTCAGTGAAGAGGTGGTCATTGTCAGTGAGCTGGAGCAGAATTCTTCATCACATGCAATGCCTTTTTTATGTTCCATACACAGAGATGGATACCACCAGGAATTCCAAAGGGGTCATGATCCTGACCGAATTTTATCTTGGCTTCTGCTTGCATTACTGTAATCACCTGCTACTACTGTATCTTTACCAAGCTCACTTTCACTGTCAGATAAGGCTGCTTTATATATTATTCACCACAAGCTCCTATTCAGTATGGTTTAGTAGTAAAAATATGCACCATCATGACTACTAGAAATTATATTCTACTGGCAGCAATATTGTATACTATGCTTGTTTACTAGCAAAGCAAGTCTAGACTGTGCAAGATTTGAGGTTCTCATAGTGAGGCTGCTGCGATATTGCTATGTCAAACGGTACATAGTTACCAACAGGTGCTGACAGTAGTGCAAGAACAGTGACCTCTTCTCGGACTACTTGATCCTAAAGATGAAGCCACTATGATCCTTTGAAACACTGGTTAACTACATGGGGTGCCCAGAAAGTAATGCAACACATTTTTTTTCTCATTCACAATCGATTTTATTAAAACTTCAAATATTTTTCAACATAATCTCCTTCTAAATCTTTGGCCTTAGCCACTGAGATGCGAGAGCCTGTATGCCTTTGCAGTACCACTCTGCAGGTCTCTGTCGCAACTACCTCTTTACTTTGGTAATGACTTCCTCGTGGTTGCTCAAACCTCTTTCCGCGGATTGCATCTTTCAAGGGACCAAAACGATGGTAGTCAGAAGGAGCCAGATCTGGGCTGTAGGGTTGATGAGACAGGACAGTACATTGAAGCTTTGCGATGGCCTCTCGGGTACAAAGACTTGTGTGTGGCCTTGCATTGTCATGGTGAAGAAGCACTTTTGTCACATCTTTATGGGAACGAACCCTCCAGAAATGCTTCTTCAGCTTCTTCACAGTTTCCACATAGACGTCCGAGTTGATCGTTTGGCCACTGGGCAAAACGTCTATGAGAATGAGCCCTTCACAGTCCCAAAAGACTGTCGCCATGATCTTGCCGGCTGGGGGAAGTGCTTTAAACTTTTTTTTCCCGAGGAGAGTTCATGTGCTGTTGATGGCGCAGCCTGAACGCTGAAGATCAGACAGATTGCCCTGTCCTTGTTCTGATGATGCGAATCGCTTCGCCCAACAGCTGACGGTGCTTTTATCCACTGCCATGTCTCCATAGATGTTTGTTAAGCGCCTGTGAATATTTGCGACTGATTCGCTCGATTTGTTTTCTGCCAAAAGAAACTGAATTACTGCTCTCTGTTTAGAACACACGTCGCTCACAGACACAATTTTGAAAGTTCACTACTGTGCTACCTTCTAGTGGGAAACCTTGCACCTGTGTGTATAAACGCGGGATACTTAAAAGCTGCAGCATGCAAAATATCATTTTCTTCAAACACAATTGGGCCGAGAAAAAAAACGTGTTGCATTACTTTCTGGGAGCTGTAATATTTACCAGTGAATATGGCATAACATCCTGAATACTTGAATCTTACAACTACGTCAGGTGTGTGGTGGGTCACACACCAGGCAAGACGCACCACACAGGGATTGGCATCCAACTTGGATCAAAGAATAATAATAGATGTTTGTACACAAAGATTTAATTACAATGTAAACATGCATAATTTTTAACTACTTTGACCAACAAACTGTATTACAGTCTCCAACATTATTATATTACATTTTGTATACTACTTTCACCAAAAACATGTAAGATTCTGCACTACTGTTATCACAACATATGTACGCCCATGGTGACCTATTTTATTGTTGTAAGTCTTATAGAAACTTTGGTGTCAGCTCTATGAAGATGGCGTGATATAACGCAGAGACATGTAGGAGATATGTAAAAGATAATACGAAATATATAATAGTACATTTGTTGGTGTTTCATGAGTGCCTAACTTTGTCACAATGCACAGAACAAACATGTAGAAGTTTATTCCAAGTCTTCATGATCGAACTAATTAAAGAAGTTCAATGACTGATGTTGCACATTTACTTACAAAACATATAGCAAAAGCAAATAATATGGATGAAATTTCTGATGTACATAAATACAGTTCTCTGGAAAACACAAACCTCCGGTGAGTGTTATGGGATGATGTTTGCCTGATGTAGTGGCCCGCACTGTCCCATTGGCTGGCAGGATGTTAAGTTCTGCACCACCTGGGAGTCGTGCAGCCTCTGGTGTGAGCGCAACACTCCCAGCCACCACCTTGTTTGTTAAATGCAGTGTTGGTAAGGTAATGGCAGTAGTTGTTCTGGTGTCTGAAGACTCATTACCACTCATCCCTCGCAATCGTGGATGGGACACAATGGCAGAGACAGGCGAATGGCCAATATCTAGCAGTGACAGCAAATAAAGGGCAAAACTGAGTAATATGTACTGCAATGTTAGTGGTAATGATTATTAACAGTTTCAGTAGTGCTTCTCACATTACAGAACAAATGAATGTTGGAATCAGAAGATTTCCAGAATTTCCTCCTTGACTCAAATAGGAGATATAAAGACAGAAGGAAATCACAACATTTCTGACTACAATTTTGTCTTTATCAGACAGAAAGTTCTGCCCAAATGAACTGTAGTAAGTAGCTGAAACTGTTGTATGTTCTATTTATTTAATAATATTGAGTAGTAAGATGCAGACACATGAAAATTACAACTTCAAGCAACAAATGTTCAGGGTGTAACTGGGGGACGGGGACACTGTGACAGAAACAAATACTTGTACATAAACATGAAATGGTATGGTTTACTAATTTTCTAATATGCTGTAGACATGACCAAGAGAGTTCACTTAGGTAGAGACTTGAAAAAGGTTACCTAATGCTGACAACTGCATGTCCATAACTACAAACTGAATTTCAATTACATTTGATGCTGTCATACAAATTTCATCCTGACCAATAATAGTCTAATATATGACCTGGTACAGCTTGGCCAGCGAAGTGATTTATTACAGTGTGAACAGCTACGGTTTGATCCCCAGAAGGGGCAGGTATTCTCTCTTTAGCACAACGTCCAGACCATAGCTCTAGGCCCTACCAAGTTTTCTACGTAGTGGATACTGGGAAGTTTAATACCACCTTGTTACCTACAATGCTAGACAGCTTGACGTTTAGGCACAAGGGCAATTTCACTTTCACGTTATTGGTCTAATATACCTACTTTACATGAAACTCAAAACTTTTTAAAATGGCCCACCATACAAAAAGTATGAGACACAAAATATGTACCTCAATTAAGTGTTACAACTTATATTTGAAACACCTTGAAACACCTCTCAGTAACGTGTACATTACACAAAATAAATCATGTCACTGCGCAGTTTATCTTCACTGACATAAGCCTGATCATGCAACACAGTATCTTTAAAGCTTATCAGCAGTCAAAATTATGTTTATATCTGGAATAAATAAATATAACAATAAATAAGTGATGCAACATCATGAAACATCTGACATGTGAAATGCAGTACCACATTTCCCTCTTGCCTGTAACACAAACATGTTCACACTGCATATACTATTACATGCAAGTTTTAAAAAAAGCAACCTCACACATGTGGTCAGTAACTTTAGACGTGACAAGATACGAAAAGGGTGATTTCACTCAAATGCACTCAACTAATCTAGACCAACTGTGAGATGTTCGGAGGTGGGGTAGTAGTCATGCGGTAAGTCAAATCACACATTCCTGTAAAAACAGTGCTAAAAGCAACCTTTCAAGTTTCATTTAACATGGATTAAAATGATGAATTTATGGGATGGTTTTAATGAGATGAAGAAAACATATGTTGATGAAGTACTTGAGTCCCATGACGACATGTCAACTGATGAATTCCAGCAACTATACAAACAGCCTAGCCTTATAAAACTTACAGTGATGAGAAAAGAGGGCAATAATGAAAGAAGAAATGACAGTTTATGAACTGATATAAAGAGCTCAGGTTTATCAAATTTAGTGATGAAAAAGAGAAAAAATAATGATTAAGAAATAACAATAAGTGAACTGATAATAGATCATTATGTGAAACAGTCTGGCAGACGCTGAAGACAGTTTACAATGAAAATAATGACTATAAAATAAAGTGAATGAAAAAGAAGTGTCAATGATGGTCAGGCAAAATTTGGCATGTTGGTATCAATTGCTGTATGATAAGTCAAAAGGCTGGAAAATAATTATGGTCAGCAGACACACCAAATACTTTCAGTGACGCTTTACTACCAATGGTGATGGTCATAAATGCGAAATACATTATAACCGATTTTTTTGACCAATTAAATTCCCTTCTCTACCAATGCAATCACATGCTTCTTGTATTCAACAGATTACGATGATCATCCAATGGTTGGGACTTCTCAAACATCTCCCCTACAGCCAAAAACTGCATTGACACATTACATCTATTTGTGGTACTTGGACAACAAAAAGCAAGTATCTATTTAAAAACAAAACTGACAAAAATTTGGGCAGCACAAATGTTACAATGCACAATATCTCATATAACATTCATTCAAACCCTGCATAACACACGATCTTAGGATGAAAGGCCAATGAATTAGAACTCCAAACTGTAACTGCTACACGCAAACTGTAACTGCTACACGACATGTTAGGGTACACAATATCACACATCCCACTGAAACACTGCAGAACATATGATATTAGATGCAAGGCCAACAAATGAGAACGCCAAATTCAAACTGCCCACCCTTCTGACATTCCTAATGTACTTACTATTACCTTATATAACAGTGTCAGCAAAGAAGATGCATGCAGAACCCCAAATTGAAAGACATTTAGGTAATTAATATATTAATATCACTGCTATTTCCTGATACACCAAGCTCAATGTTACACTTTCATCCATATGTTCATGATACCCATAAAAAAACCAATTCTTTTATTTAGGGGAAAGGAAAGTGCAGCAGAATGATGACCTATGTTAGGAAGTGTTCATGACGTCGAGCACAAACAGTCCTTACTCTGCCACACGCACAATACTATTAACTTTCTTACTTGTAGTGGGAAGATGTGGAGGATGCACGGTGAGCGCCAGAGGTTGTGGGTCACCTGACAACATGCGTAGTCCCGATGGAGCTAGCAGTTGGATGGTGGGACTAACCAGCGTTGCAAGACCTGTGGTCCCCACCATCTGTCAACACATCAGCCATCACTGTAGCATACCCAAATGCATCAGATACACCAAGAGGAATCAACTACCAAGCGGACTCACATGTGCAGACACAGGCAGCTGCACAACAGACGTGGGAGGCGTGGACTTGGAGACCTCCACCCCATGCCCATGCAATTCTACAGGTCCTGGCGGTGGTGGGGGTGGAGGGGGAAGTAGCTGTGGTGGTGAGCAGGCAGTGGCAGCACTGGACAGGGATGATGTACTGCTATATACCACACCACACTTGTTAAGTGGCTCCTCTGCATCACTCATTGCATCATCCCTCTCTGTGGCAGTAGAAGTGGTATGGGACACATGATCTCTGCTGCGAGGATCTTCAAGCACATGAGTGCTCTCTGGCAGGAGTGTGTTGAAGTCGATGTGGTCCCACTGAGACGACAGCTCCTTCTTGAGCATCACCAGCTTCTGTTGTGCAGCAATCTTCTCTCGTGCCAGTCTCTCCATCTCATGCTCAAAATCTCGCTCCTTCCTGTGCAGAGACTACATAACAGAAATGTGATAAGCTGTTTCGCCCCAAACAGATGGAAATTAAATTGGAAAGCAGTTGTAATTAAAAATAAATATAGGGAAAATCAAAGTCTTGGGGCCAGTGTTCCATCATTCTCAATCAGTGATTCCCAAAATGTCTTCTGAAAACCCCTACATTTTGATATGAAATTATTCATGGATAATTTTCCTACTGATGCATTTAATTAAAAATGTCAGTTGTAAGCAGTTTTTTAATCATAAAACCTAAACCTGCTCTGTCCCAATACAAGTTCCAAGTTATGGTCTAAGAACTGATGACACCAAGAAAGAATTCTTTCGCACTGTGGATGATTCTTCTTTTCACAACAGTAGACTATGGGCTTTAAAATAAAGTTTTCAATATTTAGCACTTATGCAACTGTATATTCTGTTCTGCGCTTACGTTCTTCCTTATAACAAATCTCTTCACTGTGTTATTCCTTGTGGGAATGGGGAAAAAAAAACTTACTGTTACCCTAGTACAATTTTTTAATCTTCTACAGTGAAGCAATAATTCAGTGAGCACTGTTTGGTCATCTAATGCCACAACACTCACCAAAATGTTGAATCCATCTCACTAGCTTTACACCCAATATTTGCAGCATGTGCAATAATAAAAACAATGTTCTCTAAAGAAACCCAGGCAGGCTACAGAAAAAATCTGAATTCCAATTTATTCTGGTTCTCTTTCTCCCATACATATACATCCTACAGAAGCTGCTTCGATTTGTGTTCATGTTAAACAACTGCAGATATCAGATTTGGCCTACTGTTTATACATACAGACACTCCCCAAATGTCACAATAACTGTTCCATAAACAGTTGCATTACCTGTGTAACTCAATTTCTTTTCCAGTTAAAATGTCATAGATGGAGGCTGCTCATCCAAAATGCTTAACTAAATTCTGCCCATGAAAGAAACCACATAAAACAGTGCTAAAGCAAAATCTCTGTACTTCAAAATCACAATGCCTTAATCATGGAGTTAAAGAGCCTCTCATGGCATACATCTGTACCAAATTTCATAAAACAAGTCAATTGTTCAAAAGTTTACATTGGGGTAGGTGTATGGGGAGTCCTCATACACCTACCTCCTTCTCTGAAGAAATGAAAGTAGGTTAATGACTGAATTAAGGTTTAACATTATCATTTCCTACAAAGAGGGGGTGAAAATGCCTTCAGTGTTAGGGGATAAGTGTGTAACGCCTTTCATGCAGTTTTCACCACAACCTGGTTAATACAGTGTAAGAAATAATAAGCATCGGCAGGTGTGTCTAGTGCAGAATAACACAGACTAGAACTAGATTCTCAGTAACAAAGGTGTGTCATAACCTTCAGTGTTTAAATGGAGCAATCATTTGAGGAAGGTCACTGACGTATAAAAAATGCATAGAGCAAAAACAGCAGCTGCAACCAATGGTGTCACACAGCTGACAACCTCATACAGTAAATGCATGGATTAGAATTCTAACTAAACGTTAGCAGTGGTAGTGCTGACACTGTGTTGTCCAAAGAGAGTTCTAATTCAGTGGTCCTAGCCAATGACATCAAAACCATCTTACATTTTCATTTACCCTAAAGAAAGACAAGTCCTAAGGATGTCTGCTTGTAATGAAATTTTGTTTCACGGAATTTTACCCTGGGAAAGGACAGACTACCGTATAGGGCACTACGAGATTTCAGGCTTCACCATGGTGTAGTTTGAGGTCTTTGCTTTTCTGGTATACACAGCGTATGTTGGTAGCAGTCAAAGAATCATTTTTCTTGGACTCCTTGACCCTTGAAGACGGGACCGACAGCCTGCCCCAATATATATGCAAACTACCAACATATGATGTGTAATATCACAGAAGTGCGAAGGCCTCATATCGAGCATTATTTGGAAATCAACTCCCACTGACTGTCACTAAATCATGGCTGACTCATTTAGGTGAATAGTTACGCCAATCCCCCCTCCTATAACTTCAACAATCAGCCTTGGCATCATTACCACTGAAGAACATAGTACCTCCCTTCGTACACGGTCACAGATACGAAATGGATATGCCGGAAGCCTGGCAACGCCGCACCACGTGCTTTCATTGGCACATGGCCTCAGGAACTCCCTGAATGTGGCTAAAATCAAAGGTTACCTGGATGTACCGCAGGGCACTGTGCAGGATACTAAGGTTGGAAGACTTTTTCTCATCCTGGGAGACAGGCAACTGCCGCTTCAAAAGTTCGAAGCATTCCTTTAGATGTGCTCGGCGGTTTTTTTTCCAGCTTGTTGTGGACCTCGCGTGTGCCAGCCCTAAAGCAAGACAGTATTATCACAGTCACTCTACCACCAGCTTCACCGTCACAAGATAACAAACCATGCAACTCACACTCGCTTCTGGTATTCCTTGTAATCGTCCGGCTGGTCCAGTGGTACGTGGGAGGCGGGGCCCCCGTTGGAGACGTGTTGGTTGTGGGCGGGTCTGCTGGGCGGTTGGGTCGGCGGTTGGTGTTGCGTAGTGACAACAGGTGGGGGTGGAGGGGGCGCTGCTGCAGTGTACGACAAAAACCCACCAGAGGCAGGTTCCTCCTCTGCAAGCCAAAAAACACATGGCTGGGAGACTGGGGCGAAGGTCTGATCGATAACCCGCGACCGTGACATTCAATGTGGGTCGCCATGTGACAGCCAGTTCACGCCGTTAGGTGAACTGCGCATGCGTACTTCTCCGAAACTTACAGACCCTTGACCCAAAAATAGAACGTGTTATAATAACAAAGCCCATCTTCATACATAAAAATTACGTCAGCAGCACCGCCCATTTTTCGAAAATGTTACATACTGTGTGAATACATGAATTTCACTTACCAAGCAAGTAATGACGTATCCATTTCTTCTTGGGAGGCGGCATTACCGCATCGCCGGCCTGCTGCTCCACTAGCACGACCATGCTATTACATACTCACGTACTACACCTTGCACCACTAGACTGACAACGCTCCTCCCACCATGAACCCCCCCCCCGCCCCCCTAAATCAATGTTGCCATATGCTATACACTAAACCATAGAGTAATCACAGGGGGTTATTCTTTGCTTCAGCTTAGCTATTTATGTACTAGCGCGGACTCCTATCACGCCTGACAGGTCATCTAATCCACACCGGCCAAGGTTGTAATCACGAGGAGTATTTAATTTTCATGTCCATTATCCCGACACCAGGAACGCTTACCAAATGAAACCGGACTGATAAGTGTTTACAAATGCTAATGAATGTGATGAGACGCAGCTCTGTCGATCCACGTCCATGGCCCCATTCAGCTGGCAGAGGCACCAGTTGTGGCAAATGCAATATTAAAAAAAAAAGTCACAGGTCTAGACCGCTACGTTACCTACGTAACCTAACGAAGTCTGCAGCAAATTTGATGCAGGAAAGCAGATACGCATTTTCTACAATATTCCCAGTTTGTCTTACAAATCAGAATGCAAGTACGGACTTCTAAAAACACTTAAATTTAATATAGCTCGAGTCCTGATACGGTGATTGGTAATCTTTTACTTATTGCCAATATAGCTGCAAATTTACAGATTGAAATTAAAAAAAAAAACATCTCACAGATTGTCGCGGTCACATGGTTTTCGGGAGGTACCGGAGACCAGGAATTCGGACTTACTTAGAGGTGTTTCGTGATTTTCTGTCCATCCACGTAAATGCAACAATATAACCTCAAATCAGACGATCGCTTCCTTTCAAACCCTTTCTAATTCCGTATTCACCAGTCATCCTGTCATTAAACTCTATATAATTGAAGCTACACAAGTCATTAAATAAACGACAATCACTAACCAAAGACCCTTACGGTCGGTTTCGTTCAGTAGTCAAAACATTCATATTTTTGCGGAGCACTTGATATCTTACAAAATACGCACATTTTTCGAATACAACTGCCTTAGGAGTAATACTGTTCAAGAATTAAGGACCCAAGGGCAAGTTTTGTAACTACTGTGATAAGAAGTAGCGGCATTTGTCACACGAGTTCCTGAGTTCAAAACAAGGTACATCCTGACAGTTACATTACATTCTTCATGCATTTCGTCAATCCATCTATGTCACATTGACATTGGATATGACACATGTCGCAAACTTTAAAAGCTTGGTTGTGAACAATCAACAGTCAATCACAAAAACATCACAACGTGCATATATACACAATTCATTCCTTACTGTAATGTTACAAAGACTCATGAAAAACAATAATTACATTACACAATACATTTATACATTTCTCATCAGTTATTTAATTAATTGACTTGTGAATTGTACAATACATTCTTTAGTCACCTCCACTAGACTTCAATGAATAGCTTTAATCATTTACGTGGGTCGTTCAAATTTAAACGAGAATTTAGTTCCCTCTTGAGCACAAATCAACTGGTATGAACGAGCTTGCGCTGACAAGTTATGACATGTTTAAATTTGCAAACCGCACTAGTCGGGTCCCTCTGCTCCTCAACCATCAGGTGCAATCAAGATGGCAGTGAAGCAGTACCCAGCAGTGTTGCGCAGCGTATAATTATCAAATTTCTCACGAAGGAAGGTGTCATTCCTTCTGAAATCTTTATCAGGCTTCAAGCACAGTTTGGGGATGAATGTTTGTCACAGCCAAGGGTGTTCAGTTGGGCGAAATAATTTCGAGAAGGACGAGACCGTGTTGAAAATGAACCTCACGCTCGGCGACCAAGAACTTCTGTCAATCCAGACAACGTTTTGAAAACTGGTGAACGTATTCGGGCTAATCGTCGAATAACTGTTCTTGAACTGTCACAGGAAGTAGGAATTGGTGTAGGGAGTGTTGAAGAAATTCTACACAACGAGTTGAAAGCCAGTAGAGTGATCGCAAGTTGGGTCCCACGGCTCCTGTCACCGGAACACAGGGAAAGACGTTTAGTGGCCGTTACTCAACTTTTGCAACGATACGAGAGAGAAGCAGCCGAATTTTTGGACTCAATTGTGACCTGTGATGAGACCTGGGTCCACTACTTCACTCCTGAATCAAAAAGAGCAAGCAAGCAGTGCAAACACACCCATTCTCCACCCTCCAAAAAAGCGAAAGCAATTTTTTCAGCGGGGAAGATCATGGCTACTGTGTTCTGGGATTCAAAGGGTGTCATTCACCTGGACTTTCTCACTGATCAAAAAACTATCAATGCGCAGTACTATTCAACTCTCCTGAATGAAAAAGTGAAGTCGGCAATCCGCTTAAAGCGAAGAAAACGGCACGATTCAGTTTGCTTCCTCCAGGACAACGTTTGTCCTCACACTGCGGCTTTAACGATGGCAACTCTACTGAAACTGAAGTGGGAGGTCCTGCCTCATCCACCGTACAGTCCAGACTTAGCTCCATCCGATTATCATTTGTTTGGACCAATGAAGAGGGTTTTAGGAGGTAAGAGATTCCGGAATAATGGTGATGTCATTGCAGCTGTGCAAAGTTGGATACACAAGCAACCGAAAACCTTCTTTGAAACTGTAATTAAGAAGCTTCCAGAACGTT
Source organism: Reticulitermes speratus (assembly GCA_021186555.1). NCBI lineage: Eukaryota > Metazoa > Arthropoda > Insecta > Blattodea > Rhinotermitidae > Reticulitermes > Reticulitermes speratus. The sequence goes on from JAJKFL010000237.1 coordinate 9,591,120, forward strand.
GGCACAAGTGTATGGCAGTCAACATGGACTACATTGAAAAGTAGTGTGTAAGACTTTTCCATTTTATTGTGAATACATTTTTTAGAAACGAATTCTCGTTTAAATTTGAACTTAGTAAGAAATCTTCCACTGAATAACAGGGTTTCTTTAGTTAAATGCTTTTGCAAAGATACTATAAAACTACTATCCAGCACTAAATCAGTAATTGATTTTGATAGCTTATTAAAGACCCTTATACTTGCATAATAAACACCTTTCTAACGTAGTGTGAGATTAACTGTTGGTGTATGCAATTTCAATTTATTCCTAGTATTGAAGTCATGCACAGAACAATTTATTTAGTACATACAGTTCTATATTTTTCTATAAAAATCTCATAAGGGCAATGTTAGAATAGAATTCCCAATGAATCAAATAAAGGTCTACATGTTGCTCTAGCATTTGAACCAGTCATGATTCTGATTATCTTCTTTTGGAGCTGAAAAACTCTTTTACTATCAGTTGAATTTCCCCAAAAAATAATGCCATACTCTAATTTCGAATTAAAATAGGCAAAACAGATCATCTTAAGAGTAGATATACTGCTAGTATGGTACACAGATCTAATATCATAGAAGGCGCAACTCAATTTTGGTAGTATTTCTTCAATATGATTCTTCCAGTTTATATATTTATGAATTTTCAATCCTAAAGATTTTATGATTTCTTGTGAGTCCATAAGTGTATTCTGATGAATGATTTGCATTGCATCCTCTTGTAAATAATTGGTACTAAACTTTACTATGTTCATTTTTTCCATATTTAACAATAATCCATTCACAGTAAACCAATTACTTATCTTATTTAATGTAAAATGTAATTGTAATTTCAATTCAATATTGTTATTAGCAGTAACTAGGACACTGGTATCATCAGCATACAATACAAACTTACCACAATTATCAAATCCATATGGAAGATCATTTATATAAACCCAAAACAATAAAGGTCCCAAGATTGAACCTGGGGCACACCACTCTGTATCGTTTCCCAACTAGATGACAATTCTTCTCTTTGATTACAAGACCATAATTTAACCTTTTGTTTCCTGTTGGTAAGGTATGACTTTAGCCAGCTTACATAAACATCACGAATTCCATAATATGACAATTTCCTCAAAAGAATCTCGTGATTTACAGTCAAATGCTTTGGTTAAATCACAAAAAATACTCCCTATTTGAATTCGACAATCTAGTGATGTAAGTATACTATCCACTACAGTAAAAATGGGCTTTTCTATGGAGATTCCTTTCCAATAACCAAACTGTTCCATAACCAAAATCCTGTTTACCTGCAAATATTGGTTTAACCTATTAAACATCAATGTTTTTAAGATCTTTGAGAATGATATTAATAATGAGATAGGCCCATAATTATTTATTTTCCTTTTTTCCCCCCTTTTTTGTAAATTGGTCATACAATTGCATATTTATATCTGTCCAGGAAAGTTCCAGATGCTAGTGATGAGTTAAATATAAAAGCAAGTGGCTTACATAGTATGTTTGCACATTTTTTAAAATTTTATTATATTAATTACTTCCGCTTCAGTTACTGGAATTACCTTCATGTCTATAGTTTTATCCTTATCCTTTGCTTCTAATGAATGCAATATCTTAAGCATATAAAAAAGGTAAAGCAATCCCATTACAGGCCTGGGCAGGCCCTTAGGGTACCAGGAAGTTGAGGCTCCCAGATTTCTAGACAATCAGCACATGAAGTTGGTAAGGTTGTCAGCCCTACGCACCGGCCGCCTTTACCCCCCAGGAAATATTCCTGGTACTCATTTCTCTTAGAGGCTAAGAAGACCCCGGGGCCATAGTGGGACCGAAAGGATTATGTAAATGAAAAATTCCAGTGACACCATCAGGAATCGAACCCGCAACCTTCCGGCTTGTAGCGCAAATGATTATGTCCATTTCCTGCTGTATTTATAAAAAAATTATGAAAATGAATTGCAAATTCATGCATATCTGTTATTTGGCCAACTTCTGTATTTATTTCTCTAAAGTATCAGTTGACTGTACTTTCCCAATAGACTCTTTTATGATTTTCCAAGTTGTTTTCACTTTATTAGAGGAGGATTCTACTTGTCTATTATAACACAATTTCTTGCATCAATTATTACCTTTTTAAGAACCTTACAGTATTTCTTATAGTATTCTTTGCCTGATGATTTCCAGAGATTCTACATATTACGTATAAGCTTGTTTCCTTTTACATGAATTTCTGATACCAACAGTGATCCATCCATTATTGTCAGATATGTAACCTTTATAAACAATAGGGAAACTGTTATAAAAATTCCTCAGAAAGGTGCAATGAAAATTATTAAACATACAATTAACATTCTCAGCTTCATAAACTGTAGCCCATGATTCCACATTTAAGGTTCCTTTATTGTTAGAAATTCTTGTAGGAAAATTAACTACTTGTGTTAAATTAAAAGTCTTTATTATTGATTCTAGTTTTTGCTTGTCCGTATTGTTCTTAAGAAGATTTATATTTTGATCACTACAAATGATTGGTACAAACTATTCATGGTTCTAACATATTTAAAAAGTGGTTCAAATTACCAGAAGGTGCTTTATATATGCAACATAAAAACAATTTTATAGTATTTATGATTATTTTGATTGCACATATTTCAAATATTGTTTCGTTACAAAATTTCTCTAGATTTATTTCATCAAACTCTATATCATTCCTCGCAAAAATACCCACTCCTCCCCTCGGAATCTTTCCCGACAGAAACTTGAAGCTAATCATCTGTAACTGCACATTATTTTTTTAGCACTTATGTTTTGTGAATTTCAACATCCAGTTTATTTTGAACGTGCAATATACACGCTATCCGCAATAATCCATTCTCTGATCGCGAAACATTGCGCCTGCCATCTATTACCAGTATACTGGATACAATAATCACAGTAGTTCCACCTATCGACCACATAACAAACTTGTTCATGTCATACAATTAAAATTGGCAACACTGAATTGCAAGACACCATGCTCACTTTAGGGCAACTCCTAACCGCATGCGTAAATATAGGCCTACATCAATTTGTAACCTTAGTTCCGTACGTAATTGGAACGTCTTAACTTATACCGTACATATCATTGCTCCTGTCTTGGCATGGAGAGGGCACCAACTAAAATACGCAGAGAAAACGTATAAGCCAATGACCTTTCAAACGGTGACATTATTTTATAGTAAATTTCCACTCCATTATTTTCAGAACCCAATCACTTTGTACATGTGATACAAAATAAATAGTATACCTATTGCTTTCTGGTTACACAGACACAGCGCGAGAACCTTTCCTGCGCATCTGGCCATTATGCACATGACGGGGCCCGCACCCTTCGGGCCCTGTTATGGCAATCGATAAGGTACGTCTGAACATGCCGTCTTCCAGACACACCAATGGCAACGAATACCAAGACAGCACTCTGAACGCGACACTTGCACTGTGTAACGCTTTTCCTACCAACATTTCATATAGCAGACCGTAATACGCTGCGTGATGCATTCGCAAATGTAAACACATCGTATTCCTGACATATCTGAAATAAGAGCATATATTTGGGCAATAATTGCAACTTGTGACTTACCAGCCACACCACGTGCCAAGGAAGATTCGGAGGACGACTGCTGTAGCCGCTGGGCCTCTTGCAGCTCCACATACCGCGCCGCTTCCAGAAGCGTCTCCAGACTCATCGTTCTTCTGGAACTCGCCCTCCCGCCGTCTAAACTTACGCCTCCATTATTAGCACACACCGTGATTCAGATGTTACTGGGGAATGTGGCATAAACACAACACACAGGGCTGCAGCATGGACCTAGCACCCACTGCCAGCCCCGGCCCTGGCCGTGAGTGACGTGAGTGTTTGGGTTGCCAACGACAACTGCCAATGAATCGTCGCCAGGTCTGTTACGTCACAAAAGGATGTTTGCAACCATTGGTCGAACGATTATGGACCGCCAACACGCCACGCAGCCACTAAAATTCTCATCCTAATTCACATGCATTATGATTTGGCGACCGAAGTAAACTGAAGTGTTTAATCGAACGTCTAAATCCATAAACTCAACAACAACACACTAGCACAGACATTCGACAGTTCTTAAGTGCAAAATTATTAGAAATGATCGATCTACAGACCTACAAAAAAAATTGGAAACCACTGCGCATCAGCTGCCATGCTTGCTGCTACTTGGTTCACGTGTCTGGGGTCCACCAATTCTCCAGAGAGCTGTATGTGACGTAACACGGGCAGGGCGTGTTCGAGTTGTAGGTCGTAGGCTTGGCATGTACTCCACTTTGTTTTTAATTTTCGACGAAACGTTTATGTTCGAAAAATGTGGCGTGCTGAAGTGTTGAAATAATATACAAGTCCATTACCTGTCGATACAACGGTTTAGCGACCTGCTTAGAATCCAGCTGAAACACAAGCGTCACACCGCCTGTCACGTTTCCTCCTCGTCACATGGGTTCCCGCACACTGTTGCCACATGCAACACGTAAACAAGGACACGCAATCACTGCAGTATAACCCGCTACATCAATAACTGTCCCCATCCGCGACCCGAACTATAAATATTAACAAATCATATTGTTATTAAATGCCAACATAGCACAAAGAAATTTACCAGTCGTATCAAAGGACGATGCCCATTTTGAAATGATCACAACCAGAAAGCAAAGTACTGAGGTCTCACAGCATACCTTTGTCATGGTCTTCATTAGTTACTTCACCCCTCAGGTATGTGAGGTGGAGTCTCAGAAATGATTAATGTAGACATCGGACCGTCACTTGGCCAGTTTCCGGGCAGTGCTTCACGATTTAATTGTACTGACAAGGCCATAATTGTTGAAATATGCACAAATAAATAGTCCAAATTATAGTCGCAAATTTATCAAGAATAATTTGAATTAAACCTAACCATATTTCACAAATGGATAATAACTTTTTGTTGTATGCAGGGTTTGGTATCATTTTCCATTTAAATTGTTAAAATTTTCTAATAGTTCCAAATTGCTGGGAAGAAAAGCTAAACATGAATGCTCATGTTCTGAAACCTCTAAACCCTGAAGACAGAAGCAGCACGTTCCTCTGAAATGTCCATACTTTCTACCACACTACAGTTATGTCCCAGAAGACAGTGACCATCAAATACAACAAAATCCTCCATTTAATTCAATGATAATAGTTGCTATTGTGTGTATTCACAGTATGCATCTGATTTCATCAACAGAACTGGTTGTCCTGACATTTTCACATGTACTGGCAGATGTGTATTAAAAAATATAGTCCTTTGCATCTTTTCATCACCCTACAGAACCCTCTTCAGCACTATGTAAGTCACACCAATTAACCTACAAAAATGTTCTTCAGGGGCTGAACTACTAATCAATTTGTGAGAAACTGACAATGACATCAGTAATGAGAAATATGTTATGGCATAATATTTCTGTCTCATTACCTTGCAAGGGTATATCAATTGCAAACGTTATTTAGCACATAATGAAAAATTGTATGACTGTTATGTGAGGTCATAAGAAATGACGTGACCTATTTATATTAGGTTCATTCAGTGTCGTGACAGTTAAACATCCATATACAGATGTTTTAACATAAATAGCTCCCCCCACATGATTACTTATTTTTAAATGTTACGATTATGTCCCCCCCAAAAATATACTTCTAATACATTATTTTTACAATACACTTTAATATTATGGTTTGTGCCTCTCAATTTTCAAACAGCTATTCATATGCTTATTTAGCATTTAATTATTTTACCACACACTGTGTCTCACCTACTCACAAAGCTGTTTCAAGTCCTAAGGAACCATAATTTTACTGTTTACTGTTATAATTACTTGTGTTTTATTTCGCATATTCAGGCACACCTCCCTGAGGATAATGATACTAATATTTTTCCCAAACAATGCCAAATTCGTGCACCACAAAACTGTATCACAACCCTATGAAAACACTGGCCTCAAGGAAGCACTCTAAGTGCCTCAAGACTTTGAGTATGTAGTGTAGTGCCAAAGGTATCTGGATTTTGATATTTCAATTACAGGAGTGTGTATCTTCATCAGTCAATAATTCTCCCAACATAACAAAGGCCTGTCAGTATATACTGCATGCAAGTAAAACTTATTCACAGACTGGTCAAGGCATACGCCTGACCTTTCACTCTCAACATGGTACAAAATTAGTTAATAATTGCATACCAACGAATGCACTACACTGTTTTAGTGATTTCAGTACCTACATATGTTTCGGCACTTTTTTGCCATCCTCAGGGTTGCTGTTGACAGTTCACAATCCTAATGCAACGGGTTCACTTTCACAATATGTAACTCTTGCAAGTTACTGTCACTGCACTTCACTGTTTGTAGTAAATGGTTCTTCTTTTTTTATGTTATTAAAACTGAGCCATTTAAGATTTTGGTTGTTGTGGTATAGAATACTAAAAGTTGTTAAAATTTATTAAAATTGTTTTTTGACACCTGGCTATGTATATTAGTACTGCAGTACACACGACACAATAGGACGGTCAACATAGCATAAGGACAGGATCAATATAGATCGCAAAACTAATATACATAGCCAGGTGTCAAAAAACAATTTTAATAGATTTTTAACAACTTTTAGTATTCTATACAACAACAACCAAAATCTTAAATTACTCAATTTTAACAACATAAAAGAAGAAGAACCATTTACTACGAACAGTGAAGTGCAGTGACGGTAACTTGCAATAGTTACGTATTGTGAAAGTGAACCCAATGCATTAGGATTGTGAACTGTCAACGGCAACCCTGAGGATGGCACAAAAAGTGCCAAAACATATGTAGGTACTGAAATCACTAAAACAGTAGTGCATTTGTTGGTATTTAATTATTAACTAATTAATGAAATGCACGGTATGTATAATATATGGTACAAAATATTCAGTTCAGCAAAAACTGCCAGATGACCCAAATTATTATAAGTTGTTAGATATAATGGCCATAACTTTGTTATGGCTACAAGTTGAAGGCTGATCAGTGTTCACAATTAGGTGCAGAGTTGGGATTAAATCCCTTCATTAGAATTGAAGACATTTAGCTGGAGTAACATCTCCAGGTGTTTCATGGCTAAATTCAAGAACAATGTGGTTTACACATATCAGGGGGAAACCTCCTCTGTTGGGCCCTTAGACAAGGTAACTGTATCAGAAGGTACAGAAGCAATCCAAAGGAAGATGAATTTTAAGAACTGCCACCACTACTGTATGCAAACAAGTATTCAAACAAGGTAACACAAAACTGTGGCATCTCAAAAACATTATGAATTGAAGTGAGTGGATGAATGAGGGTTCATCTAGAACTAATGCCCTCCATGTTTTATTATAAGCAAGTTAGACGTACGAACATTTAATAGAAGTTTACAACAACATTGCTGAAGGCAAAGGTATTTTTCGATATAGTCTCCATCTTTGTCAACAGTCTTCTTCCACCTCTGAACAAGAGCATGTACCTATTTCTGCCCAGTAAAAAGTTGCTCTCATTCCTCTGCAGCCATTGATGCACAGCACTCTGCAGTGCCACATCATCCACATAATGGTGTCCCTGCTGCCTGCCTTTCAAAGTACCAAAAAGGTGAAAATCTGCAGTGTGAGGTCAGAACTATAGGGTGGGCATAGCAACACTTCTCATCCAAACCTTATAACAGCCTCAGTGATGCACACACGTGTGTGGCCAGGTACCATCACAAAGGAGCAACATTTCTGAAATTTTTCTTATGGGACAAGCTCAACACAGGCAAACATTCAGACTTCCTGGTGTCTGAATCTAGCAGTCACAGTTCACTCTTGTTCCCTACACAAGATGCTCACAAGAACAATACGTTTCTCATCCCAAAAACTGTGACCATGAATTTTCCTGCTGATGGCACACCAGTGAATTTCTTCTTCCTTGGGGATGCTGTGGGCTGTCAGTCCATAAACTGCCACTTGTATTTGGGTTAAAAATGGTGGACTCAGGTTTCATCCCTTGTGACAATTCATGGACGGTACCCTCATACCCTGCCTCTTTGTGTGCATCTGTCAGGTCTCTAGCACTTGATGAGCACAGAAGTTGGAAGAGCCAAGCTCTTGAATCACTGCCATTATACCGCATTACCATTGGACAGAGTGGAGCATAATTCATCTGTTGTTATACTATGGTCGCCACATATCAGTTCATGAACCCAGTGGATGTCAGGCGTTACCACAGTGCAAGGGTGACCAGTCCGCACTTTGCCATGAAGTGCTGCTCCTCCTGTTTCAGCTTCCTTAATCCATCTTACTCATCATGAAACAATATTCAAAAACACAGTTGTTTTACTGTACACTGTGAGCATATGTTTATGAATACACGTTCGCTTCTTTCACCAGCCCAAAACTCATTAACTGCTAGTTTCCAGCGCACACCAATCTCTGCCATTTTAAAATCAAGCGTGTTGTTGACATCTGTTAAGTGCAACTGTTACAGTTACTAGAAAAGGATCAAGAATGTTCAAGAACTTCACTGACGCAGTGGTTATGCCCATAAAAGAAAAAAAGAACATATGAAGTTAAAGAATAAGTATTTCTTATTGACTATCCATTGTACAATCATTCTACAGAAAACCAGGGCCAATAAAGAAAACTAAAATATGCAAGTGCAAATGTCAATCAGAATACATAATGAAGGTTTGAATAAAAATAAAAGCCATGTAGCAGCTGGTGCACCAGCACTGTACTCATTTCCTTCTTAATGACTGATAACCACACTGAGGAAGTAAGAATAAAAAAGTACAAAAGGAGCTATATAGCTACATACACACACCATATACTCAGTCTGGCATTTCTTGTCCTTTTTTTCACTCCGCAATCATTCATCCACTGTGTTCTGTTGACTCACATATATGAACTGCCAGAATTTTGTGGCAGACTGAATACTTGCCTCCCAGTCGGTACTGGTAATGTTTCTCAAGTATCTTCATCCCTTTAAAATGCTTTTGAGGCTACTGATGCAGATTACGTCTTGTCTAAGGTGCCCAACAAAGCCAACATGTTGCTGGTTATCTACAGACACTTTCTAAAAGAACTGCACCTGCACGAATGGAATATGGAATATTCAGGACTTATCTTACAAGCAGGGACGCCGTTAAACATAACATTCCCAAGCCCAACACTCTGCTACTATATCAGTACTACAATTAAGGGCTGGAACTATTTATCATCATCATCATTGTTGTCAAGATGAAAATAATAACTGCTTCAGTTTTGAATTTTATTATTTCTGTAGGACCATTTGTTCTGATGTTTGGCACGCTTCCATAAGTAGTGCTAGGAATTTAGTGTATGAGCATTAGCTGTGGAGATGGTGTCCTGCACTAGATAACACTGTGTGTTATTGTGAAAATTACTTTCTAAATGTGCAAGTGTTCTGCAAGTGCAAATAAATTACTGAAAACATTTTAATGTTCGGGATGCTCCTTAAATAAATTGTGTAATGAGTTTAGAACAAAACACTACTTTCTTGGGCTACTTTGAAATGCTTTCTCCACATGCTGCACATTTTCATCAGTTGTTATCTACCACAGCTCATCACACAGTTTCCTAAAGGAGCATCACAAAAGTAAAAATGTTGTCAGTAATTTATTTGCACTTGCATGATGCTATCATATTTAACAAACATTTTCATAATAAACACCCTTTTTTCAGTATTGCAGGATGCCATCTTTGCAACTAATGCTGTCAGATTAGACTACCAGCATAAATACGAGAATGAACAATACAAGCAAAGAACTTAAAAACTGAAATAACCAGTCTTTCTATGAAGACCTGGTAGTTGGTCGCTAACCTCATCTTCTGCAATTAAGAGATTTAAATCCCCCCATTATTACTGCTGATGGATGGAAAAATGTGATGCTATGCGTGCAGGACCACAAAGATGTGCAACATAACACCAACACACACAGCTAGGAACGGTGCAGAGTATTATGCAGGAATTTATATTTTTTAAGCCTACCCAAGTACCTTCTTCTGGGTTTGCATCTTGTTGTTTTTGGTGATCCTAACACATTCTTTCCAATTGCTTCCAAAGTGAAGACAATGTGAACATAAAAATAAGAGTCATGATATATTAATATGATGGGAAAAGTTCAATGTAATTTTATAAACCGGTATGGATGATACATAACTTTTTAACAGGTTCAGATGATACATAATGAGACAATGTATGTGATATCTGTCCCTGAACTTTAAACTTCCAAGACAGAACATATGAATGACTGTGGAGACTATTAACTTATCTGAATGTTAGGAACTTCACACTTGTCTACAATGACTGTATGTGGGCCTGTGTAGATCTGCTCAATGTCTCAATGTGGCTTGGCTAAATGGCACGTGCGTTATCGACTCAGGTTGCTCACATAGATATGTTTCAGTTCTATCTTCGGTGTGTTTTCAAACAAGGCAGCTCGATTTTGTCCTTCTCCCTTCTTCACCCAGTGGCCATATACACGGAAAGCACAACCATCAATCACCTGAAAGAAAATGGATTGCATGTTGATTGAGTTTCACCTGAACTACAGGAAAAATTATGTAGACACTGCTCATCACAGTTCAAGACTTCTGTAGCCAGTAAGAATGTCATAATTTGTTGATATCACTACTTTTAGGCTAACTGAATGTAGTACTGACATCCACTGTTAAGTTCTACTGTTAACAAATAATACAGTTCTTCCCCTTACACCAATCCCAGCCCCAGAATGGAGACATCAAGTGTTTACAATGTACCCGACGTGGCCTGAGCAAGTCTATCAACTTACTGAGATTTTGTAAGCTTTAAAGTATCACTTAACAATGTTATAATATTAAAGAGTGATATGGTGTGACTACACCATCGACAGAATATCTGGAGAATAAGACCAGGGTGATGAAGCTTGTTCATGCAACAGGTAAAGCAATCCCTGTGCAGGCCTGGAGAGGCCCTGAGGGTTCCAGGAGATTGAGGCTCCTAGATTGCCATACAACTGGCATATGAAGGTGGTAAGGCTGTGAGCGCTATGTACTGGCCTCCTTTACCCCCAGGAAATATTCCTGGTACCCATTTAAGTTACAGGCTGAGTTGACCCCAGGGCCATAGTGCAGCCAGAAGGATCAAGTCAATGAATAATGACACCAACAGGAACTGAAACCTGTGGCCTTCTGGCTTGTAGCGCAGTGCCTCAACCAACTGCGCCACCATGTACCCCATTCATGCAAGACACTAAAGCAATTAACAACAGCAAATTATGCAGAATATAAAACTGATACACATGGATGGATACTGCCTGAATATCATTAATTGAATTGTGACTGGCATTCTCACAGACAGCTTATATTATTTTCTTAGCACAATTTGGCTAGTGCCTGCCTTTGCTACAGTTTGGAGTAATTTAAATATTGCTGCACATCAATCCTTATTTTTTTTATGACAGCTATGCAGGATGGATGCCACAATCCAATCTGCATCAGTAATATGTTCATGTGGATTAACTTGCCTCTTGGTATAGGCTGATCTTCGAGCAATTCATAACTGTTCATTTGGTCACAAAATTCCCTGCTTTTATGGAATCCTAGGTTCATCAACATGTTCATCAAACATTTTCCTAAGACTATCTTCAGCTACTTAATGAATCCCACATTTTTACAGCTCACTTCTCTGAGTGTAAATAATACTATCTTTCTAGTTATACTAGATTTATGAACAGGTCTCCTTCCTTGAAGCTTCCTAGGGTTAATAAAGTTATGAAAACTGAAATACAGGCAGTTCTCCTTTTACACCAGGGTTGTGTTCCTGAAAAATGTTGCGCAAATTGAAATCGCACAAATCAAACACAAAATTCCCATTTAAAACAGAGCATTTTCTGGGGGTTAGGGGACTGACAACTTCATCCTATATAGTGTATGACTATACCACTAGTGGACATACAGACCTGTAGAGTAGAGTATATATGTACTCTGTATACAGTATATATACATTTCTATACAGTATACATACATTTCTATACAACATATTTATTTCTTTCTAATGCAATAAAAAAGTAAGAGACTCACATCCATTGTTTTTGGTACGGTTCATTCCCTACTCTTGCTACACAAACAAACACGTCAGTTCCTGACATAGCACTTTCTTTAATTCTATCAGCATCATTTCAAATTGTATGTATGCTACTGTGAGCGAGTCTAACAATACGGCATATGTCAACAATTTGTTCACCTTTTTCAAGTCAACTTATTACGTCTAATTCCTTTTTGATACCGACTGCCTTTTGCTTATTTTTCACTTGGATTGCCCTAGGTGATGCAGATTTACATTTCTCAGTCATGTTGGTAAGAAAAGCCAATGCTGTGCAAAAGGGAATTAAATAAGCCACGTGATTATATCACTAATGTAATCAATCCATACACAAGCAGTGACCTCCTACAGAAGGTAAAGTGCGACCATGGATCATCTATGCCAAATTGCGTTAATCCGAAAATTATCACGTAAATTCGAAAAGTGGTGTACATTTTCAGTCATGCTAAAGCAAAATCATGCAAAAAGAAATTGCATAAAATAGGACCTGCATGTACATGCTGCTCAGTCACTAACAATTGTAGCTGAACCTACTTTTCATGAAGTTAATACATACGTTTTTGTATGTGACTTGTTTTACGATGTGATCATGATAAGAGACTATAGGGAACCGAAAAATTCACACTAACTGGAAGTTGAGACATTATAAATCACCACATATTGACCACATTTCAGCTGAATAGATCCTACACTGTACTTAAAGAAAGCCAATAATTTTGCAAGATTTTAGGTTCTCCAAGTGATATTGCTGAAGATTCAAGCCTTCTATGATGTGACACTGTGTCACTGGGAGTATTTCCTAACGTTCTGAAGAATCACAGTGCCTCCATCTTCAGGGTCAAGTGGTCCAAGAAAGAGTCACACATGAAAAAAGTGTGTGTTATATAGGTATGGTAGATGCATGAAACATATGGGTAGACAGGGTGGTGAGACAGTAAGGGTGAGAGGTGGAGGGGCCTCAGTGTACTGGCTGGGAGGTTGGAAATGAGGTAAAATGTAAAAATAAATCACATAGAAAATACAAAAGATGCAAAAATATAAATTAGATATCAGCAAAATGAATTGAAGTACAGAACCACATAAATTAAATGAAATAATAAGCATAAAATACATGACATTGTGCTCCATCCCAACAACATTAACAGTGAGGGTGGCCTGATCCTGAACAGGTCATGGAAACCTCCCATTCACTTCCTTATAAGGCACAGGAGGCCTTGCCTAGATGGTTAAGTAGCTCATGGTCCTTTTCAAGGCCAAACTTCCATTTCCTCTCCTTCCTCAGATGTCTCATTTTTCCCTCTGCACTCCACCTGAAGTATACCTTGGACCCCCACCAAGTGGCCTTGGTGGATACCTCACACTGCCAATGAAGCCCAGGCCTCTCGATCTTCCTCATCTTATTCATTTTACCAGAATCCAGTTATAATCCTTTTTATGGCTCCTCACCCCCTTCCAATCAACATTTAATTTATTTGTTTTTGCTCAAAGTGTTTCATTACCTTGATATTACATTCCCAACTCAGCCTAAACTGCAGCCCTGACCCAATCACTCCCCTGATGGTTACTAGACAGTAATAAGCTCCTTCACTGTACAGGTGTAAAACACCCCTTTTATGGGCCCCCTGTATTTTCCTCTATTTTATTCTTGTTATTCTATTTTAATTTATTTGGTTCCATACTTCCCATTTAGTTTTCTGGTACTTAATTTCTCATTGTTTAAATAATACTTCCCTGTTTTCTACGTGATTTCATTCTACACCTCACCTTCAATCCCAGCCTTCCAGCCAGTACTCCTGAGGTCCCTCCCACTATCATCCCCATTAGCTTGCCACTCTCCATAGTCACCTGCTACCTGCATCAACCAAATCTACATAACATGCACCTTTTTCACGCATGACTATTCTTCTTGGACTGCTCAACCCAGAAGACAAAGGCATTATGAACCTTCACCCACTGACACAGTGTTACATCCAAGACAACTTGAATCTTCAATAATAACTGTTAACACATTAGCACAGTCAGATAAGAAATCACATCTTGATATGCATACTGTCATGGCAATGTCTGATATAATGGATCTGGGAATCACTTATGGTGACCTGTTCTTAAGAGGACATAAAATATCACTGCATATGAAATCAGAATAATATAGATCACTCTGGCAGCCCTCCTGAATCTGAGGGTCTCAGCAGGACTATATGTATATCGGATGACTACAATATTTAGCCTCATATAAAATGTAAATAGAGAGCTCACCTTTCTGAGCACCTTGATGCGATATGGATCAACTTGAGCCACATCCATTGAGAGTGGTTCTGGAGTGAAGTGCAACCTTTTGATGCGCACCATGGCACGTACACAGAGAATTGCATACTGGAACATCTTGCGGGCATTGAAAGTGTGACTCTTCATCTCCTGCAGAACTCAGATGAAGTTAATAAATCAAAGATAACAAGGACAGACAGACCTATGGACATAGATATTAGACACAACTACACACACACGCCATTAGTACAGAAGCTATTTGCCAACTCTGGAATGATTGTGTTACAGGTGTTATAACATCACTACCTGCAGACACTGAATGGACTATACTGGCTTCTGCACCTACAACATAATTTTACTGCAAAGAGACAGATAATAAAGGTGGCACAAACAAGCAAATTTCTTATAATAATAAAATCCATGATAACCATTTTGGTATTTTGTTAATAACATATAAACCTAATACCTTCACACTGAAGCATGTCTATCAAACACCCTACAGCCATCCCAGTAGCATAAATCAATCTCACCAGCAAGAATAATAAGGTCCATGTCAAATTTATAACCCAGACAAAAACTACTAAATGTGGTAAGGAAAAGTGAAAGCCGCCATTACAGACACTACCCATACAGATAATCAAGGGCCAGTTCATATCAGTCTACATCTTCACCGTCCATTTTCCTACTATCATACATATATTACCACCCTATCCACCTAAGTTTCTACTTTCTGTGAGGTTTCCTCAAGACAACTCTGTATATGTTTGCTTGCTTTCACTGTCTAGGCAAGTACCTAGCCCACTGTAATGCCCCTGATTTAACTATACTAACAATGCTACATAAGTATAACATAATAATCCACATTTTGTATTTTTCAGTTTTACTTAATTCACTTCCTTTATCACCTACATTTCAAATACAGTGAAACCAGTCTCAAATACAACATGTATGGAACAGAAATCTGTCTTCATAGGAATACTGCTTTAATGCCAAAGAGAAACAGAGGCATTAAATGTAAAAAAAATCCCTAAATGCTGGAAACTGCCTGATGGAAAAATGCAAATAAAAAATACTGCATGAAATGGAATGTGAGAACATGGACTCAAAAACCATCAATTTTGGACACACTGCAGTTGCAACAATTTACCCACTGAGACTCTTTCAGTCTTGCACTGTAATTCTTCGAATTTACCCCTGACTGTTGTTTGGAAGATTTACACAGATTCTCATATTGGGCTTTATGGAAAAATCTTACCTCATTTTGAAAGAGAAAAGAATCTGGTCAGCCATCACGTTACCAGAGGATAACACTGCAAACCATGACAACAGTCCTTTCCTGTAAGTTCTCTAGTAAAAACCTCCAGCTTTAAACATGAAAAGATGGACTGGTGCAAAATTATCAAAGAAGTAAAAAAGAAACCTGAAAAACATTTGGTGCAAGCTAATAAACAGTGACTATTTCATCCTACACATTTCAGAGTCATAGTTTTGTAAATTTTATACTACATACTGATATATACTGTGGTTAAATAATGGGTACTCATTTACCTCCGGTTTTGTAAGAACCTTTATGAAATCAGTCCCATGGCATTTTTTTTCCATTGTACAGGCAACTTATATCCTCCCTGTATGGTCAGACGTTGTGTCACAACCACATAAAACAATGGGCAAAGCAAATGTTCAAATAGCCCCCTTAACCTTTAAATGACCTACATTCATACATGCAAAAAAAAAAAAAAAAAAAAAAAAAAAAAAAAAAAAAAAAAAAAAAAAAAAAAATTACATATTTAGGGAACAAGAAAATTTACTGCATTTTAAAACATGTAGGTTTCCACATCACTGAAATGAACAAAAAGATATTACAGACTATACAAAGGATTAGCAGCTGTGTCTGACGGATGGTTAAATGAATGGATGATAATTAATAATTTGCAAAAATTACCTAATAATTGACAGTACTGAACATAACCAGCCAGTTCCAAAGGACTTAGTCTGCAACCTGGTTCAGTTTCTACATTACAACATCTTCACGTGTCTATGTTTCTAAGTTTGCAAACACAACCTACACTGACAAGCAGATGGGGGTTCAGTGTATCAGTGTAAGTCCCAATCAAACACAAATCCACTGAACTTCTTAAATAACAACTAGATATCTTTACTCTTGGATGTTACACATACAAATGGCTCTTTCTGGACCCACCAAAGATGTTGAGTGAAAATAAATGTGCAGTGAACACTTAATTAAATGATTGTGATGTTATCCACCCATTCACAAGGATGTGACCTCAGGATAATCACTAACTTCTCCTCACAACATAAATCAAATTAAGTAATGATCCCTGTATCAATTAACTCGGAGGGATATGTAAAACCAGTCAATGAATAGGTCATACATACATATCATAAAGTGCTGCACATCTACGAAACACAGTACGACACATGTAACCCCAAAAGCTGTCTTGCCCATGCACAACACGTTACGCTCCGCCTAGTGTTATTTGCAACCTGTAAGTTAGTAAACACTACAAGCTGTGTATTACCAGAGCCATTTGTGAGATTCGACTGAGTCGTCTGGAGGAGCCGGAGAGACTGCGTTTCAGTGGGGCTATGTCTTGGTCCCATAGCTGAAAAACATGGCAAGTAAAATGACAAGTGGACAAAGTGATTCAGCCTAATTTGTCTTGTTACATGTGCCTGATATATGAACTAGAATATGTTATGTATCTTTTCTACCTGATATAAGAACCAGAATATGTTATGTATCATTTCTACCTGATATACAAACCAGAATATGTTATGTATCTTTTCTATCTTTTAACTTACCAGCTTGAACTATGTTAAATTACTGGCTCAGTTCTTTCATATGGCAGACCTAACAGACAGCACAATGGAACACAAACTTCACTCAAGAAACCAATACAATTAACCCTTCAATGCTGGCCTTGGATCACAGTATGAACCTGTAATTCTTCACATGCTGCCAGCCTCAGCGCACTGTATGGTCGTGAATGCATTTAAAGGCTACTGTAAATTTAAAACCCCTCTGTCCTGGGCAGAAGTTGGAATTTAAACTCGAGCATCACTGAAGGGTTAATACATGCTTTCTATTGAGCTTTTACAAAAGGAAAAAAGAAAATAAAAAATAATAACCAATTCCAACGAAGGAAACATTATTAAGCTAGTGAGTTACACAACACACAAAGTGCAGCCAGAAAGTGATACTGTATACTTTTTATCTCCTTGCATTTTTTATTTTTATGGGACTAACCACAACATCACTAAGTCTTTGAGTATTTTCAACCACATCCTATTAGTCACAACTGTTTTGCTCAACAGAAGGCAGCACCACAATTGATTCTAATGGCAGAGATTGACATGCAGTTGAAATGGCAAGCATTCATAGAGTTTTTGGTTGCTGAAGGTAGCAGCCAACTTGCATTCATAAACATTTACTCAAAGTGCATGGTGAAGCTACTGTAGATGTGAGAACTGTTTGACAATGGGTAAGACAGATTAAAGAAGCTGAAACAGGAGGAGTAGCACTTTATGTCAAACTTTGGAGTGGTCGCCCTTGCACTGCAGTGATGCCTCACAACATCTGCCAGACTGGTAAACTGATATGCGACAACTGTCGCATAACAACAGATGATTATGCTCCACCCTATCCATTGGCAAGGCAGTACAAAGCAAGTAAGGAACAGTTTCGCTATTCCAGGTCTGTGACTGTTGGTGTCATGAATGCTGACATATGTACACAAAAAGACCTGGAAAGCAATTGTAAATATCTTTTGTACCAATATGACACTGGAGGTGAGGGCTTCCTCATGCAAATTGTCACAGGGGATAAACCTGGTTCCACATTTTTTAAACCCAAATCCAAGCAGAAATCGATGGAATAGTGACATATGACATCACAAAGAAACAAAAAATTCAAGAGCGCACTGTCAGCTGGAAAAATCATGGTTATGGTCTTCTGGGATTAGAAAGGTGCTATTCTTGTAAATTTCTTACCTAGGAGAAAAAAAAAAACTCTGACGAATATATTGAAACACTAAGAAGTCTGAATGCTTGCCTTCATTGAGTTTGTCTCACAAGAAAGTTGTGCACTACAGAGGCTAATCATAAATTTTGGATGGACAGTGCTGCTGCATTCACCCTGAAGTCCTGACCTTGCACCATCAACTGTGTTCTTCACTTGTGTATCTAATCTTATACTCCTCCAAGTCTGCAGATTGCCTACAGATTCTTCTACTTTGCTCTTTAAATCAGAGCAGTCCTGTGCTCTGCTGCACATATAATGATTTCCTGTTTTAATTTCATGCCATAAGGGCATAATTTCAAATATAATGTAAAGTGATAATTTCCTACAATATTCTGGGTTCAAAATTTCCCATAAAAATTAAAATACACCCACATATAGCACCTATCATATCTAACAGTAAAGTCAGATGATAACTGTATCTTCAACCATGCCAAGCATACCCACCCCCAATTCCCCTCATGAGTGGTGATTAAGAAAAATTTTAAGATGCAACAATGAGCATTCACAGTGTAACAATAAATGCTGCCCAATCTCTCTACATCACAGACTATTAGTTCATATTAAACATACTTGGCACTGTCAGCCACCAAGCACTCATCAGGTGCTTGATACAGTGTCAAAGATGAAATTTTTTTAACAATGGAAATATAAACACCTTTGGGATCACCTTTGCCGCTAGCTTCATTTACTGACCCATGCTTAGTGTTAGAGATATGAAGATTTTCCTTGCCTTTTAGTCATACAATATTATTTTTTTGACATCCATTCTTGATGTCATGAAATGTGATACGCATCATGATTTAAGAATTTTCGAAAAAAAAAGAAGAAAAAAAGAAAGAAAGAAAGAAAAGAAAAGAAGAAGTGTCTTAGAATGGAGGAAATATGGTAGGAAAGGATGTGAGAGGAGGTGCTTATCAGCTGCTGGAAGGTACAGTCCCAGCACTCTCCTTAAAGGAGTTATGAAAAGCACAAGACAGCATCAATCAGAATAGCTGGTGCCCCAGACAAGACAAGCAGGGTCAAATTGAGGAAGCAGTCATAATGGTAAATGAGATTTGGTAGATATGGTCAGAACCAACCATCCTGATGACATTCTCCATGGTCAGTCACTGAGGTGGATGCTGGGGTGTCTTAACTGCTACCTTCAAAACCCCTACTCACTCATAAATGATCATACCATACTTCATTTGATACTATATAACTACCTCCTGCAGCTGATACAGTGCCACAAATAAACTAATGTGCTAACTTGTGTGGACTAAGTAGTAACATTCTGAAAACAATGAAACTAAAGAAAACTAAAACTTAGCTGGTAATGCAATGCTCCATTATTGTTACTCATCACAGCACACACACTGACCAGACAGAAAAATTACTTTTTATCAAAACAGTAATACTTGGCTTTACAGTGTTGATATCTACCTAATAATAAACTTGCCACACAGACAGCTTATGTGGGAGACATAACTTATTCAGAACAACAAACTCTATACCCAATTTCATGCCACACAATGGTACAGCCCAATATTTGCTTCATTAAGTTACAAGAACACATGAGACAGACAGTGGGCACTGTGAATTGAGTACAATTTAAGGTAAATGTCTGTAGTTTGCCATTGCAGAATGTGAAAGATAGGACTGATTTCTTGTTTGGATTTTTCATAATGCCCCACATATGTGAACTTAGTTTCTCTTTTATATCAATGGGCATATTTCTGGTGGCATAAACCAGCCCAGAACATGGGTTGCAAACTCTAAAAATGGTAAAGAAGATTGCAGTAAAGTACAAAAGAGCACACACTTGACATATAAACTTCCATAAAAGTAGGAAAACAAAGTGTGTTCTGCAGGAGTTGTATTGGCTGCACGTTTACAAAGGTACAATCACAAAAACATCATTGTCATGACCAATTACAAAAAACAGGAACATGGTAAATGTGCACTCAGACATCCTTGCTCTTAAGAGTACAGAGAGCACCCCCTAACAGTAAGTGCTTAGCAAATGTCACGGTTAAATGCAATATTTCACTCAAATCAAGAACACTACTCATGCCACCATCTTTCGCATGTAATGCAATGCATCCAGTCTTTCATAATTGGCTCTTCAAGTCTTTCATCACACTCTGGACAGAAAATGTTCCCATTTTCCATCTTCTTTCCTGAACACAATGGCTCTCCAAAAGCAGGCCATATATACTATTCCTTTTTTGGCCTACTTGAATATTTTGCTTTCTTTTTCTTAGTTATATTCAAGAGTAAAGTCTTAAGTCAATAACATGTCATTATCTCTGACTGTCTAGCTGACTTTCCTTCTTGATGGCTGTTTTGCTGTCGGTAAAAGAAAGATGCTGGATGAAGAAATTGCTGCTCTTTTCACCTCCTCTTCACCACCCTCAGGTAGAGATTTATTCTTGGGGCTATTGGCATATGTATTGCCCTCTGCTGCGTTCTTCTCAATGGACACAGGAATTTGGAATTCCTTATTAGTTTCACCGGTTGGTTTCTAATTCTGGTTCCTTGGGGCTGATTACTGACTTCTGATGGGAGCAAATCCACATCAGAAAACACATCTGTGTTAAATGGATGTAGTCCTGTAATACAAAATGCTTCTTTTGCTATCTTCATGTTGGCAACCTTGTCATAAGTGTTTTGGAAAACCAGGCAAATATCACTCTATGGAACTGCATGTATAAGATGGTTGTGCATACATATGTCAGCTTAAGCAGCACACATTGTTTTAAGTGGCCTACTAGTGGCTGTAGCTTATGACTCGAGTGTGGAGTTAGAAACAGCAGAGTTATGTAGTGCTCCCTGCTAAAGGCAACAGCATCATGACTACTCCGAGACAAGTGATTGTCCAGTGTGAGGAGAACTGATTCATCTTGAGTTGTTTTTACATAGTTCTTTAAGTGCTTAAGCCACTTGATGAACAGTTCTGTATTTATAAACCCATTATCTGATATCATAAGAATAGTGCCTTCAGGAGCATCTTTGAATATCTCTGGTTTCATTCTCTTCCTAGAAAAAATTATTGAAGGTGGTACAAAAAAGAAACCAAAATGGCCTTTGCAGCGAATTTTTGCGAGAATTTGGCCTCTTTCACTAAAACTATTTTGCAAACTATATGTTTTCCTTTTCAAGAAATCATTATGGGGAGTTTGTTTGGGACAGCTGAGATTTCACTTTTGTCCATATTGAACACGCAGTGGGCAGAGAATTTCTTTTCTTCAGAGCCCAATCTCAAATTGTCAAAGAAAAAAAAAATCAATTGGCACTGAGGTTTATTAGACCTGGTGATTCCACATAAACTGCATTTCAACAGAGCCTGAAGAGTCAGATAGTTCCTTCTGCAGAAGTCTTGAACCCAACGCTGCACTGCTGCCTGTGTGATGTTATTGGATATTTTCAGCGTATTCATTCATTCTCTAAAGGCTCAGCCTTGTCGCTGCAACCATAGATGTCTGTCTTGTGCCAGTCTCTTCATTTCGGCGTAGGAGTTGCAAAAGAGTTCCTTCATCAGATTCTTGATGTAAGAGAGCCTTGGTCGTCCTCTATTTTTCTTCCCCAACACTCTACCTTCCATGATGTTGGTAACAAAATCATTATGTCTCAACAAATGTCCAATAAATTTGACTATTCATAAGCTAAATACATGAGCTGTTCCTATTCCGTAGAATCTTGACCACCCACCCTCATCTAGTGCCAGGTTTAAAGAAAGAGTAGAGCTATACCTCTACTCCCCCTCTGGGCCTTCATGGCCCATTCTAGGGAGAACTTTACCTTTACCTTACCTACAATCAAGACCCCTGATATGATCTGCCAGTTATTGTTCATATACTGCTGTGAAAACTGTCTTTAAATGTCAAAGGATGTCGGCACAGTCCCTTGGGACAAGCCATTACTGGAACATGATTCTTTAATTACGTTATTTCACTTATTAAAATAATTTATTGAATGCTACCTAAGCAGAACACGGACTGGGATAGTGTGGTCGGTATAGTGACTCCCTATGGGCTGGACAGTGCAGGGTTTGACCTCTGGTGGGGGCAAAATTTTCCTCACCCATCCACACTGGCCCCAAGGCCCACCCAGCCCCCTGCACAATGGGTATGAGGGCTCATTCCCTAGCATACAGCAGCCAGGGCTTGGAATTGACCACATGTCCCCATCGGTTCCATGACAAAAGCCCACACGACGAAATCCCACACGACAATTGCGCACAGATCAAACCCCACTGTCATGAATGCTCACAGGAAAAATACCCACACCGATAAATGCTCACACGGATATATGCTCACACGGATGAATGCTCACACGGATTAATGCTCACAAGGATAATTGCTCACAAGGATAATTGCTCACACGGACAAATGCTCACACGGGCGAAAAGTTTGTGTCCAGTGGCCATTCCCTTCATATACAGAACAGAGACATAGCCTGAACGCTAACCTAAGTTTGTGTCCAGTGGCCATTCACTTAATATACAAAACAGAGACATAGCCTGAACACTAACCTAAGTTTGTGTCAAGTGGCCATTCACTTAATATACAAAACAGAGACATAGCCTGAACACTAACCTAAGTTTGTGTCAAGTGGCCATTCACTTAATATACAAAACAGAGACATAGCCTGAACGCTAACCTAAGTTTGTGTGAAGTGGCCATTCACTTAATATACAAAACAGAGACATAGCCTGAACGCTAACCTAAGTTTGTGTCCAGTGGCCATTCACTTAATATACAAAACAGAGACATAGCCTACATGCTAACCTAAGTTTGTGTCCAGTGGCCATTCCCTTCATATACAGAACAGAGACATAGCCTGAACGCTAACCTAAGTTTGTGTCCAGTGGCCATTCACTTAATATACAAAACAGAGACATAGCCTACATGCTAACCGTGTGAGCATTTGTCCGTGTGAGCATGTATCAATGTGAGCATTTATCCTTGTGAGCAATTATCCTTGTGAGCATTCATCCGTGTGAGCATATATCCGTGTGAGCATTTATCGGTGTGGGTATTTTTCCTGTGAGCATTCATGACAGTGGGGTTTTATCTGTGCGCAATTGTCGTGTGGGCTTTCGTCGTGTGCGCATTTATCCGGTCACCGTCCCCATCTAGTGTCGAGGTTAATAATGGGTAGAACTCTACCTCTACTCTCCCTCTGAGACTTCATGGCAAGTTATAGGGCGACGTTTACCTAAGCAGAACAAAATATATTTGCTTGAAACTATTTGTAGTCTCCTGAATCTGAGGTACCTGGCCTTCAGTCTGATACGGCTTTCACTTGTCCCTTAAAGTTTATTTTTTGTGCCAAGAGCAGCAGTCTATTTCTCTGGCTTTCTGCATTTAAGATTCTTTATCTTTCTTCATTGAAAAGTTCATCCATAAAAATAAAAAATCTGTTCAACATTCTGATGTATTTTGAAGCCATTCTAAAAATGGCCAAGTTTCAAAAAACAAGCAAAGTTTCAGCATGTGCAGAATTCGCATTTCCCAAGCGAAGAGCAAATAGTTCCAAATGGTAAACGTGTGCTCTTAGGGGTTCTTAATGTGCACACACTATGGTACTAGGAATGTGAATTCTAAAATGCACTCTAGACAACAGAACAAGTCGTAAATGTGAAGCATGTGCTTCCAACATGACTGCTTGAAACCATGCCTGTTTTGCTAGGTATGGAAACCGAGGGCCAAAATATATCTCTTGATTTCAGGACTTCAAGCAAGCACTGAAAAAATTACACCATGAAACCAGAAATTAATTTCTTACTTTCTAAACCCATGCAAGTACCAGTGTTGCTGAAACCTTTATATTACTCACTCACAAGATGGTTAACCAAACAAGTGTGAAACAAAATGTGTCAGTTTCACTAACTGTTAGAAAAGTGGTGTGGAGTATACTTTTAGGGGCTGCATGCTCTTATGTGCCTTTATTCTGCATGTTTCTCTGTTCTAAATCACTAAATAAGCAAAGAATTACTTTACTGGATACACTACTGAATGTATGTACACTGACAACAGCCACCTCTAAAATTTACGTCACTGATTCAGCTGTGTGCAAACGATATGTTTTCACGTCTCTCACTGAAATAAGTACAGTAAAACATCTTCATATGATTCTTAGTACAGAAAATATTAAAAAGCTTAGCTCCATTCAGTTCAGTTTAGTTTAGTATTACCTTTTTCATGATTTTATGGATACTTTACATAAGTGACCACGAAAAACACAAGTCTCACCAAGACAGAATATGTGATGATACTGGAGAGCCACAAGAACAGAGCACTGCACTGCTAGTAATGATCCTCACCATCATCTGGAAGAACGGATGCTCCAGTGCCTCCTTAATGGTGATCCGCTTCTTTGGGTCTACCACAAGTAGCCTGCGGATCAGATCTTTTGGTGGTTCTGCAAGTAACATCTAAAAATTACACTGCTTGTACTTTAACGCTACAAGTTCCAAGTTTATGTCTTGGTGATGCCATAATCGAAAATTCTGACCTTCAGAAAACCTGTTATATTTGAGTGCATGTGACATCTGTTGGCATTTTATGTGAATATGCGGTGGAATTTTTCCCTACATCTGAAAGTTCTTAGTTTATTTACCCATAAAAGAAGTGGAACTCTGGCAACCTAAAATGGTGGCTTGACTCTGCATGAATTTAAGCTTACCATCAAATCTGAACTGTGCAGTATCATCATATGTTTAAATTTAATTTACAGAAACTAATCCACACTAACTAAATATACAATAAATTATTTCTGTTTTTAAAGTCTTTCAGTTACCTGTTATGTCAGCCCATTCTGGTGAGGTGAAGGAGTAATTCCCCTCCATGATATTGCGGAGCATCACCATCTGTTTGCGATGCCAGAATGGGGGACACCCTACAAGCCTGAAAGAATAAGGACAGACTCACTGAAGTAAATTTTCAGTGCAATGAAAACATGAATAACACACATGCTACAGGTTGAGGGTACAACAGAAAATGGACTCTGAAAGCCAGATAAAAGTGTTACATTATTACAATTGGTTTGTTCTTGGGTTATTTAATAAAACTCTACCAACTGCAGAGTATGCTGAATAAAAAGGAATAATAACACAGAGTAAACTGAAAAGAATTATGGTAGGAGTGGTCACAATAAGAAAGACTCCACTCAGGACAATCACATCCCTCACTAATACTTCCCAAATACAAGTCAAGCATATTAATGCTCAGTAAATGTCCTGTAGTGTGTCAGGATCATAAGTAGTCAGTCAGTAGGGCACTTGTAGTCAAAAGGAAGAGCAGTAGTAATCTCTACATGTCATGCCATATACTAATAATACTGACAGTATTTGTGTACTGAAGCAACCACCACAGTCAGTCTTGTATATTCCTTCAAGACTGACTATTTTTTTTTGTAATCTTCAATAAATATTTAAAAAAAAAGTCAGTCTTGAAGGAATATACAAGTTGTTTCTGTACTTAACCAACATGTCATGAAGGCACGAAACAAGCATGCACATTCTTAACCTTAACACTAGTTGGGAGTGAACAGTCAGCTCCAAGTTCAGGCTGTTTTAACCCTGGGGAGTCTCCAGCATCAACTGAATAGGAGACTGGTTGATGCCAGGTCTGGTCTGGATGTTGCGGTAAAAATAAAAATCCCTGTTCCTGCCAGGAACTGGGCCCTGGCCAAGCTGCCTGTATAGCCAGTCACTGTACAGACTGGGCTATCCCAGCTGTCCCTTGTATGTCTCTATATGAAAGGCACTCCTTTCTTCCTTACTTGTGTTGCTATGTCATGTAACTATTCTCACAATATGATATTCCACCTTGAAAGATTATGTAAAAATTACATTAATATGTATCATCCAACAAATTTATTTTCCTACAGCTCTCATGTTTATCTCATCACCACATACATAGTTAAAAAAATGCGCACCTACACAACAAATCCTGTTTGTGCCGTGCGAAGGTCTCGATATATCATGAGAAATTTCCGTAGACGATACCTGCCACCCCTTGACCCACATTTAGTTGTACCTTTACCTTCCTCCCCTACTGCCTTCTTGGTATGTCCCACGAGTTTACCTGTTTGGTTTGGTGACTCAGCAACCAGTCTCCGCGGGATAAACATACAAATTTAGTTTCGGCTTATTGTATTTCAAAATTGTGTTTCAGTATATATTAATACATCGGGGGGTTGTTGCAGTCCTTGGTAGTGCTGGGGTCAGATTTGTGTTATTGGTACCAGCACAGCACTGCCAAGTTATTGCTGGTCTGTGTGGAGTCTCTCTTCAATGTGGCATTGATATTGTTTTGATGTGTTGTTCATATGTATTTCAAACTACGTCATTCTGTAAGTATTTGCAATTGTTTGCTTTAAGTTGTTTGTAAAATAAATTGGTGCCTTTGATTTTGTGTATCTTATTCGGCACGTCGAGTTAATGCTGGCTGATCCTCCAGCTAAAAACCGGTCCATGGTATTATACAGATCATGTTCACAACTGTTCATGGCATATTAAAGTACAGTCCTCAGTGGGTATGATAGTGATCACTTTATGTGCCATGTTACTATTACCTACACCTCCATTTTATGTTTGTTATTTAATGACACTGTCAATTGTTGAGATTGTGTAGTGCTGGTGATACATGAATGAATGAGCATGGAATGATCCTGACAGTGGAAAACAGAAGCACTTTAAGAAACAACTCTCCCAGTTCCTCTTTGTCAATTCACAAATCCTACACGGACTGGCCTGGGATTGAACCCAGGCCTCCACGGTGACAGGCCGGTGACTAACCACCTGAGCCAAGGCAAGGCCATATAACCCTCCTGCACACACAATTTGGCAGCAATATGTAACTTTTAAGACTAGTTGTTGATCCTTCAGCATGTTTCTTTTAACAATGACTTCATTCACATATACCGATAAATCTTCCTCCTTTTGCTGGATAGACAATTAAATCTAACTACACTGTCTTACAAATCTCTAAGTACTTTAGAAACTTTCACACAAGAAAGAAAATTGAACAATGGAGTAAGATTGTATGAACAGACGTAGATAAAAACTCCCTTTTATGAATAGGTTTCATATGTTTTACATGTTTAAAATGACAAAATTTGAGGGTTATACACTGGGATCTCACTGCATTAGCCTCAGAAGTGACATGTGTAAGATAACTGAGGATATGCAATGACATGTGCTGAGCCAAGACCAAGGTAACTTGCAACATCTCATTCTCAGTATGATTAAACTTGACACCTGTATAATGCTAAGCTATATTTCAGTTAAGGAGTTAACAGACTCACATCTTACTTACAGGGTAAACATGATGACTCCACACGCCCAACTGAAACAAACAAAAACCACTCTTCCTTAGAGAGTTACAACAGAGTTAACAGCCACAAGGCCATATTATTCTATTAAAAATGACAGCAGGACAAATGTAAATCGTGTAAGGTAGACATGAAGGTAAAGCTGTCTGTATACAGCCGACCCTCTTCGTTTGCAGGTTCACTCATTACAGTTTTGGTTACTCACAGAAGAATTACTGTGGCAACCCTCAAGCATCACAGTGAAGGTCCATTGCTCATTAGCAGTCACTCCTGCACAGGCATGGAAGTAACACAAGAGGCAGCAGCTGCCACCTGTCTCACTCAGCAGCTACCTGCATGTTATGCTATACAGAATGTACCTAAGGATTCTGTTTTCCTGGGATATGATGCGGCATCACTGGGCAATTGATTTCCAACAGTTTGAAGGACCATAGTATCTTCATCTTCAAGGATCTAGAGGTTCAAAACAAAATGTCAGGAACCCGATTACCAGTGATACAGCCATCATATTCCAGGAGAACAAAATCCTTAACTACGCCACTGTAAAAACCTCAAAACTTGCACAAAGTGTACTTCAAATGTACTTTACAATTTTTAGAACTCACCATTGCCCTTGTGTTCTAATTATGTCTGGAAAGGATGATGTGCTAATGAAGAGCCTAAAGAGAAAAATAAATGGAAAGTGACATCTGTTTCAGAAAGTGGTGGTGCTGTATAAGTTAGACAGGAGAATAAGCATTGCTGTGGTTGGAGCCATTACGGAGTCAACAAATCAATGATTTACTTCATCAAGAAAAATGATGACACAATAGGGGGAAGTGTCAAGACCAGTGCTGCACTAAGTGTCAAAATTTCTTGTGTAAGTCATCATGACCCCTTCTTCTAAAAGTCGGAAATGACCTTGTGTGTACGGCTTGCAGATGAAACACAGACATAGTTGTCAATGGTGCTGTGGGGAGGGTGAAGGTCATGCCATTGAAGGCTTGTCCTCCCTGTGCTTGAAACCGCAGCAGGGAATCCACAGGATTTTTGTCTGGCTGATATGAGTATCTCAGCTGAGTTTCTGTCCAAAACTGTCACCTCATGCCTGCAGCCATTCAACTAGGGAATCGTCATATTGAGAGGTATTATACTTGCTGCACCTTCCTCAGTATCTTGGACGCACGTGAGGAGACCTTTTGTACTGTCAGCAAACGCTGGAAATTGTACAGCACAGCTGGCTGCATAGTAAATAAACAGGGGTCCATGGATGGGCTCAAGCCTGAGGCTCTGAATGGTTGCTGGAGGAAGCTTGTACCTTAAACAGTACCCCAAGTGCAGGACAAAATAAAGACATCCTTGTTTTACTTCCTAGAGAAGGTTTCCCAGATTTGGAGGAGGTTGGTATAAAGGAAGTTAACAAATCTCCTGCTGCTGAGTTAACTCTGAAGAACTTTAAATGGCCGACACTACTCAGTGGATCATAAGATGAGAAACATTCTGACAACAGTGGAGAGGCTTCAGCTACCAGTGCTCTGAAGAAAAGCCTCCAGCTGGCAGATGACTTAGTCAATCATTTGTTTGGGGTTGACAATTTCTTGCATAGGTGCCTGGAATTTAAGCATGACAGGAAGGCTGTCATCATCATACAGGAATCGGTGTATAAGGGCATGCAGAAGAAGGCAAAGCAATTGAAGGTCACCTCTTTTTTCACTAAGTCTTTTGTCTGCCCCTCTGTCATGCATGCTATGTCATGTGATCACCATGATAACTGTCAGTCAGCCACACTGATGTCATTCAAATAAACACCAACATAAATGTTTCTGTGTTTAGTAATCATTAATTTATGGATTATCACATTATATTTTCTTTGGTTCCCCTAATCCTATTTTCTCCATAAGGTATTAACTTCACATATCACAGATTCACTGTTCATCAAATTCTTTAAGAACATACCTCCTGCAAACAATGAGGGTCTGTTGTACTTAATTAAACGCGATATCACAAACACATATCAGGAAGGGGTACATCTCAAAGCATTCTTAACCCTGGCACAAAACGAAGGAGATTATTCAGCTTCATAATTTCTCTGCTTTATCCCTGCAGAACTAGCCCACTGCCCATACTCGATGGGCAGCAGCTGTAACCCAGAGCCGTTCTCAAGATGGTGAAAAAGAGATAAATTTCTGAACCTTCTGCAAATAATAACAAGTTAGGAAACCCATGCACAGCATTTTAAATGTGCCCTTTCACATTTTACACAACACTTATCCATATTCTAGGAACAGAACGACAATCGATCATAACCAATATCTCATAAATGATACAGAGTAGCCCAGAAGTCAGTTAATCTGTTAGTAAACTGTACACTAAAATAAGCTTAACTAACATATGGGCCATACTGTACACCATAAATGCAGAAATTTACAGTTGATCATGCTCAATTGTTATGTTTAGATCATTTAATACTTTTCTGGCCTCAGCTTGAATTTCACAAAAAACACAAGCTATCTCGATTTAAAAAAAAACCGTAACAGTGAGATATGATAAATGTACATAGTCTTCATGTAAACGGTCTGTCATTTCTGTCTGACTGTAACCAAAATCACAACGTGCCGACAAGTTGAGTAAACATCCCAACGTGAAATTTCATACTCCATCTGGTTAGAATTGCCCTGTTCCATGTGGAAAAACAGACAGATGGACAGACATGACAAGGCTAACAGTCATTTTTTGCAACTGGGCTTTGTGAATGCATCTAAAATGATACAATGCTATGCAATGGCAAACAGGAACTTATTAAACATATTAGTTCTCTCGTTAAAAAGTTCTAAAGACTCACACTTCTTGGTTATTTTTTTCTGGTTATGTGATTACATACTGCATGGTATAGGGATTTTATTGTGAAGTTGAAAGTTGTTCAGCAAGCCAAGAAATTCCCTCCTTTTACAGTACATACAGGTTCATTACCAGGTCATTCCACTGTCAATCCAGCATCTTCAGATTTCAACATAACTTGGTGAACTTGTTTAGCTCTTTTCTTTGTAGTTTATTTGTAAGGGGCATTAGAAATTCCATTCACAACAGCCATGGCTGCAATCCAAACAATTAATGACAGCCTGCACCTAACTCGGTATCAACTGGCACAATATTAGCACCTTAAAAAAATAACCTAAATATGCCTGACAGACCAAAAGCTAGATTCACAAAAATAGCAGTATACATCTCAAAACATATGCCAACCAGACTACTCTATATCCTAGCTGGAACCACAGTCTTCTCTGAAGACATCAAGGAGACATACAACCGCCCAGACAGCATTCCACTCCAGACTTTATTACCTGAGAAGCACAAAAGGGAACTTTCCATTCCAGATGCCACATTACCAGATGACTGAAAAGGACCAAATTTCAAATGCAACACACATATATATATATTTCTCATTGTTGACACCGTGCATCTTCGTCATATTAAATTAACTTTCAGACCAACTGATGCACAACTAAAACCACTTTTATTGTAGCTTTATTATAATTGTTAAAATTATACCCCTACATGTGTTTCGATCCTAGGATCATCATCAGGGTTTTTTTTGTTGAAAGCTACTGTCACTTCAATCACATGATTTTAAATAGTCCAACAGCACATTAAAACTTATGTATTATAAGTTAAAATCTTGTTAAAAGTCTTTGTTAAAAGTTGTATAATAGTTGTAAAATTATTGTAGACAGTGTTGATTGTGGAAGTGCTGGCATGTAGAATCGTGGTATTATGGACATATGATATGTGTGTCTTGTGGGAACGAAGTGTACTATCTGTCGTCCGGTGAAAAGTACTATGGTGACTCCATCATAGTACTTTTCACCGGACTATGGTGACTCAACCATAGTACTTTTCACCGGACGACAGATAGTACACTTCGTTCCCCACAAGACACACATATCATATGTCCATAATACCACGATTCTACATGCCAGCACTTCCACAATCAACACTGTCTACAATACTTTTACAACTATTATACAACTATTATACAACTTTTAACAAAGACTTTTAACAAGATTTTAACTTATAATACATAAGTTTTAATGTGCTGTTGGGCTATTTAAAATCATGTGATTGAAGTGACAGTAGCTTTCAATAAAAAACCCCCTGACGATGATCCTAGGATCGAAACACGTGTAGGGGTATAATTTTAACAATTATAATAAAGCTACAATAAAAGTGGTTTTAGTTGTGCATCAGTTGGTCTGAAACTTAATTTAATACATATATATAATTTGCTGTCCACAGTATCCAAGGTAGGATCTACACAAACAGGGCTGTCAGGAGCCTGATAGGTTTACATTTGTCCACTGTGGCAACAGAACACAATCACTTAACTCCCATGCAACAGATTGGTTACAGCAGCACAAGGCACCTTATGACCTAATATATGACTCATATATATGTATGTACTATGTACATGCTGTGTTCTATTCCTAAACATATCATAAACTTAGAAAACGAAGCATCCTCTAGTGTGATGCGGCTTGTAGCTCTGGCCCTGATTTAGTTACAGAGCTCATTTTTTGGCTCACTTGAAAGCAAATGAAATGCTGGTTCACATGCCCATGTTTTATGTAGATCAATGTGAGTCTCCCCTGATATTTGGCCCTGAATTCCTAAAAATGTGTGAAATGAAACTGTTAAAAAATACTTCATGCATCATTTACTATCCTACCAAAGCTCCTAATATCAAGCTGGAAATCACCTTGGGGTCAGGAGTTATAAATTATAATATGCAGTACTGTACGTTCACTTACGCAGCTCCAGGGTTATTTAATACATGCTCATACAAATCCAGCCATGTTTGGACATGTACATGCGTTTCCTGAATTAACACAGTGGAACTGTTTCAGCCTTTGTGCAAGTAGCATGCACTCAGGTTTCTTCTAAACAAGTGCCTATATGCCTACAGTTTTCTCTGTGTATTAAATGTGTTCGGGGGTTGCACCTGCTTTTGATCAGAGTGTATTCAAGTTATTAAGGTGACGTGGAATTACAACTGACAGTTTCTGTATGCTGTAATACTTTCAAAGAATGGGACACAGCAGACATAGGAAAAAATTGAATGACATTGTAATGTGAATGATTAACCTTTATCATCAAATGACACCATATGCTGGATTCTAAATCGCATGGGTGAATGGCCTAGCATGCTACATGCTGGTCTCTGTGTATTTACTTGCTAGCAATTTAAATGACTATGCTAAGCCAGAAAAACTCAGGGCATAAAGCGATACAATTGGCCTTAAAATCCATCTCCTAAAGGTTAGTCTGTTCCTCACTTCACAAGCAAGGCCAAACTGTGTGATAAACACCACAAAAATCAAGTTACAGTCCACTGTTTATATACTAAAGCCCAAATGTCAAGGAAGTTCTGAAGGGGAATAATGATGATAAGGACTGTCCTGCAAGGCAGTCGCACTGAGAGTTGGTAAATCACTAATTAAACTGAGAAAAACTGGGAGAGACAAAGTATACAACAGAAGAACTGACAAAATGAAATATGTATTACAGGAAAAAGTCTTTCAAATGCCACCTCACAAGAGAAACACCAGTGTCATCAACAAATTATAATCCAAAATATTGTAACAGTTGAAGCAATGTTTCTTAAAAATCTCCCCTTCCCCACAAAAAGTGAGAAGGTGCTGCCAAAAAATTGGACTATCAGGAAAGTGCACAGTCAATTTCCAGCTTCTATCTACATGATTTGGAAATCTTAACAGCTTGTGAAAGAGGTTATTTTTTCTTCACCTAATCCTACACCCATAAGACATCTATCTGCAGTTTTACTGACTGAAGGCAGCAGAGTATCTCAGTTAACCACTGCTTCTGTTACTCATCGACCCAACCACCATCAGTGTCTGGCAATTACAATCTGCAAATCATGCATGCAACGCTGCTTCTTCAGTGAATGCAATGTGTGTCCTGGCCCATAAAAATGAGACTCTTGAAAACCTTTCTGAACAAAATGTTACTCAAACTGTTACTTGGATATAGTGGTTATCAACAGACAGACCAACCCTTGTGACCATCATAAAACCAGCAAACACTTTACATTTTAGTAGATCAGTTACTAGTTCTATTATAGCATTCCTTTATGGCTTCACAGCCAAGCAAGTTTCTCCATCAACTGAAAATTAATTACCAAACCAAGTGAACATGTAGTGTTAAGCGACCTTGCCAAGAATTATTCCTTTATTTGTGAGACAAACCTTATACACCACTCACATAATGCTGAACCATCAATTCACCTCTGTCAATTACGTTAAAGTACGCATTTCTGATGCAGTCACTCATGAAAGTTTGGCACTTATTTCAGACTGCCTAAAACACGTTCATCTTTTCCAGTGATATTCAGTGACTCTTCTTAAAAGGCAACATACATCAGCCAATGAAGAAAATGATCTGTTTGTATGATGGTTCTGCAGCTCAATATAAAACAAGGAAAAATTTTCTCAACCTCACATTACACCATGAGGACTCTTCAGTGCCAGCAGAATGGCCACTTCCCATGGGAACAGCACACATGACAGTCCGGACAGAACTGCTGAAGACTTGCAACACAAGCCATTCTGCAATGACCTGGTCACACAAATTTATTATTTGCTTTCGACTGGACACATTTTGCTTTAACTAACATGAATGTTATCTTTGTAAGAGAAGAACAGTAGAAAGAGGAATAAAAATTGACATTCGAGAGTTTTTCAACAGCCAGGCCAATATGTGGAACACAGAAACTATTCGGGTAATTCAAAGAGAACGTAACATTTCTACATGTTTATAATGAAGTCACTGGTGAGCCTAAAATGATGCGATGTGTAACACCTGTTCTGAAAGCTCCTATGGTTTGCTTATAACAGATGATCTGTGCTTAATGCAAAAGATTCCCTCATAGACTAATTTTGAGCCTACTTTCCTTGATACACGTGTCTGCCGTGGTGTGAGTGCGAGAGAGAGAGAGACCGGGGGGGGGGGGGGGGGTGTTAGACCGATTTCCAAGACACTTGGAACAAACATTATGCCACCGATGGATGCCCCGAAGCCACACACCTTCTTAATTTCTTACAAGTAGTTATAACAACATGGCACATGCACAAACTTACGCAGCACAAGTGACATTACCACCGTGCACCTGAGAGTCCTATATAGCAACAGATCTTGAAAAAAAAATTCCAACTTTTGTCAAGGCTTATACAGTAAAACCTCTATGCATCGTTTTTCAGGGGGATGAAAAACAAAAACGATATATACGGGAAAACGATAGTACCGGGAAACCATTAAAAATTACAGATAAGAACAATTTAATGATTATTATTACTTCTTGCTGAAAAAATCTTTCAATGACGTTTGTTTTGTGCAAACTTTACTCCACAATTCAAAGTACGATTTTTCAAGGCCTAGAACACTTTCACGATCACTGTCACTCGTGCTGTGCGCATAAAAGAAAGATTTTACTTTCATCAGCGCTTCATGCGTCTCGGCAAAGTTCGGCACAACTTCGGGTTCGCCATCTTCTTTTCTCCTCCTTCCCCCTCCACACTCCCGGACGCCCGAGGCTCACGCACAGCTCCTGCACTGTTTCTACACCACAGTTTGCCACGTGAATGTCCACAGAGACGTAGTCCTCGAATTTATCTTTGTTCATGCCACTGAACTTTTCCCAGTCTTGGCGGAAATCGTCGTCATCGTTGGTCAATACGACGTCACTATCGCCTAAGATTGTCCCTGCACGTAACCAGCTTTCCGAAAACAATTTCCGATTGTCTGCTGGGTTACTTGTTGCAAGGCTGCCACAGTGTAGTGCAAAGCTTCCAACACGTTTATCTTCTTTTTCGTATCTTTACCTGCATCCATTAAGCAAACAGCTGTTTGCACGAGGCGTTTTCTATAAAGCTGCTTATAACACTTTATTACCCTAAATCAAGGGGCTGGAGCACACTTGTACAATTTGCCGGGTACCGTATGACTTTTACATTTCTTAGAAACGATGTATACTTTGAATGTGCGGCACAATTGTCCACAAAGAGGAGAATGTTCCTGTTTTGCGCACCCATACTTGCGTCTAATGAACGCAGAAATGAAGAAAAAAGTCTGTGTTCATCCACGCTTTATTGTTCACGTGGTATTTGGAGGGTAATTTTTTTATATTCTTGAAACATCGCGGTTTCGGAGATTTTCCGCTAACAATCGGCACTTGTTTGTCACTTCCATCACTGTTAACACAAATTAAAACAGTAACTTTTCCCTAGTCTTTCGAAGATCTTGTATAAGAATATACATGCATCTCAATCTCGCGGAAAACCAAAATGATAGGAATGAAGGCAATTTTCTCATTCTGGTATTTGATTCAACACGCAGCAGGCAATCCAGGCGGCACTAAGACAGCAATACATGTGCGCGCAGCGCAATAAATCATCGTTTCAAATTTAAAAAAAAACTATCCATGTGGAAAAATGTTGCGCCAGGACCGTGATTTTTCAACGATCGATGCGATAAAACGACGAGGAACGATGGAGGCGGGAAAAAAAGTGTTATTTATATGGGGCTATTTGTATGGTGCTGAAACGTGGACACTTCGGAAAACAGATCAGACGTATCTGGAAAGTTTGGAAATGTGATGCTGGAGAAGAATGGAGAAGATCAGTTGGACCGATCGTGTGAGAAATGAAGAAGTATTACACAGAGTCAAGGAGGAGAGGAATATCCTACATACAATAAAAAGAAGAAAGGCTAACTGGATTGGTCACATCTTGCGCAGAAACTGCCTTCTGAAACACGTGATTGAAGGAAAGTTAGAAGGAAGGATAGAAATGACGGGAAGACGAGGGAGAAGACGTAACAGCTGCTGGATGACCTTAAGGAAAAGAGAAGATCTGGAAATTGAAAGAGGAAGCACTAGATCGCACCCTGTGGAGATCTCGCTTTGGAAGAGGCTACGGACCTGTCGTAAGACAGACTACAGAATGAATGAATGAAATTCCGGGACCAAATAAGGCAGACGATATATGCGGGAAAACGAACGTAACGGGAACGATGCAACGAGGTTCCACTGTACTTTGTCAAATGTAAAATAACAGAATGGTGGCAATGTGAAAATTTGTTTAGGCTTCAGGTTGATGGTGAAAACTACAAATAACTGTGGAAGGCCATGTGAATTTTCATATCGAGACATCACACTCACACCTACACATTATATATGAAATACTTTAAGTCAACAATTCCAAACATGGCACTGATGCAAAACTTTGAAGCTATATGACACAAGATTAATGTGTATATAATCTGTACTTATGCAGCACATTCTTTACAAAGCGAAATTAAATAAAAACAATAATAATAACAGGCACACAATAATGGACATTATGCAATAGTAAACTAGGCTACTCCCTGTTTTTTCAGGCAATGTAGACATTTCACACATATGTGAGTGGTGACCGAAACAAAGACATATTAATCTTTATCCTGTTGGCATGGGTATTTAAATTTTAGCCCATGGTTTTTGAAAAATGTATTATTTGAACAGAAAATATAAAATTATGAAATACATGGCACTTTGTAAAATATAAAACAAGAAATTATGCAGCATGTCTTAAAAATGCAATAAATTTCCTTGTTGCCTAAATATATAAAATTAATGCAAACACGCGTCTTTAAAAGGTTACAATCATTACCATGTACTAAGCAATTCACAACCCCTATTGCAACATACCATGTCAGATGTCAGTGTCATTACTATTACTACGGCAAATAATTGCATCAGCATTTTTCAAAATCACTCCACACAGCACAGTCCTTCTTAAGAAGCTAACAGCCATTCAGCTAGTAAACAAATTCCCTGTCTGTTTTGGAACCCAAAGGTTTACTACCATATTACAAGAATTTACCACCAGATACTACCCTCAGCCATTTCAAGCATCTGTTCAAGTCTGAGGTCTTGTGTAATATTTTGTAACATACTCAGGGGTGCACACCAAGGGGGGGGGGGGGGGGGCTGCAGCCAGGCAGCCCCCTCCAAACCCCCCAAAACCGAAATTTAGAAAACACAGATTTTGTAGATATTATGATATCACAAGTTTTACATGATTCACCCTTCAGCTGAAATCAGCCAATGAAATCAGATGATGACTAGACATTAGAATTTTGAAAAGTAAATTAATAAAATTTAAATAAACAAGAAGGTGTAGGATACTGTGATTGAATCATGGAACATGTAGTTACATTTGTATACATATAAATAAATACAGTTGCAAACTGTTATGTTATACTTACAACATGATATTTATAACACAATTATTAAAATGTAACACAAATTTTATATAGCCTCAGGGTCAGCCCCACACCTCCCTCCCAAAAAAAATGAAAAATTCTGGGTGTGCACCTGAACATACTACTTCTTTACAGTGAATAACTAAGCTGTAGGACCACCCCTTGTCAGCCATTCACAAACAACTTATTTAAAATATTCTGAAACTTATGCCACAAAAGTAGTTGAACAAATCAAAATAAACAATTTTCACATATTTAAACAGTAACACATTATGCTTGTTACAGTCAGGTAGGGAAATTATGTGTGTAAATATTGTATATACATAAATGTATGCATGCATGTACATTTTTAATATGATCTCCCAAAGATGAGGATATTAAAGGGACAGAACTGGCTCAGGTCAGAATCACATGGTGGAACTTCATGATAAAGATTGAGAGCCCCTAGATTCCATGAACAGACAAATAAGTACAATATCTGTGGCCACAGCAAATAAACCTTGACATAAAATGCATCACCTCCTGACATGGGATCTAGTCAAATAATGTTACCAAACCCATGTTGCCTAGATTGTTTTTCTCAGTTGGAAGTAAACAAAAAACTGAAAATTAAATTACTTGTACCATGTTACCTTACTTTGTAGAATGCATCTTTGGCAGCATAGGTATGGCAACAATCGGCAAAAAGCCAAGCTTAATTTTCTGTGATCACAGCCATAAGTGTACAGGCAAGATGCAAGCAGGCACTTAAGACAGTCCTTTAATTTCTGAGTATGGAGATTATTTAGATAACTTGTCTCTAAATGGCTCTATTTTCTCCAAAATTTTATTTTTATTTAATGGAAAACTGCTAAGTAACATACTGCTGTCAACAAGTAATGAAACTTAACAGCAAACAACATTCTGAATACGCAAGAAAACTAGTTCACTCTGCACAGTGTACACGTCGTACACAATGAAAAACTAATATAATGGCAGCCATGTCATAACAACCAGCAACATGAGGCAACCTGGAGAGCATTCATTACGGCAGACTACCAATATGAAGTCTCGACTGCCAAACCACATCACAACTATGATTAATTAACTTTACTTATGATAATCTTAAAAACGTTTTAATGTAAATGACAGAGAAATTCATATTCACACTGATATGAAATCAGTATAAGCAGGGGTAGTAACACTGATGATAACCCCACACGTGTTAAAATCTGCATGTCAAGAAAACGTTTTGTGACAACCTTGTGTTGACAGATGTGCAGTAAAGGCTAACTGATTTTATAAATTGTAACACATACATAACTGAATTGTATAGAGTTCAATGAACACTAACCTAATTAACTGCAACACTACAGGGGTTAGTAGTTCACAAAATTATAAAGTACCTATGTGGCATAAAATAAAAAGGTGTGTTACTATCTTCAAACTAACTTTACTGTAGTATATTTAAACTGTTCTGCAGTGTACTTACATGTCAATGTCTCGATCATAGCCCTCCCTGCCATTGTACAAAGTGGCCTGAAGCAGCTCCAGAGCCAGGTAGCCAGGGGTCCCACACACCTCTACAAGCAAACATTCACATGCAGATTCACACACATGCACACACAGACACACACACAGACAGATCTATACCGAAGATGGTTCCTTATATATCTTGTATTGGCAAAGCACTGACAATATTTAGAAGCAAATATATGAAGGCAAATCTCCATATGGACTCCTGGCAGAAGATCACAAAAACTAAGCATACTCTCTATGACACACTAACAAAACGCCAAACCATATCTGCGAGTTCCTTTTCATGGGACTGAGAAGTCCTGGGCGTTGCAAAGTACAGAATCCTGCATTCAGGGCTAAAAAAAATTAATTCTGCACAATTCCCTGGATTTTTAAGCAATATGAGAAGGAAAATGTAAATAAGGATCGACGGTCTAATTTCAGCTCACTGTTTCATTTAAGAGTACTTCATCAGCACTTCTATACAGTAATTGTATAGCAAGCTGAAGTAATTACAGAGTTATCTTGGCCCAAGTTAAGGTATAAACCAAAATTTGCCTAAAGGAAATGAGAAAAACCACAATAAACCTTAGTCAGGACAGCCAGATGAGAACTAAACCTGGGATCTTCAAAATACAATGAAGGAGTTCTTAACCACAGCACTGTGGCATACAGCAGAATTCATTACAAAAATAAACCTAAAGGAAAATGACGGATGTTAAAACAGCATTATAGGTTTTGTTCCTTGTTACTGCGTAATGGTTCCAAATGTAGCATTTCACACTTAAGCTATTTGAAAAACAATGCTGTGAGATATGAAGTTGTCACAGCAGTCCTCTGAAACATCAGTAACTATTTTAACAACTGACATGGCATAATACCCCAGAAGTTTTTGATCTTCACATATTAATGATTCTGAGCACTGCAGACCATAAATTACTCTCCTTTGTCATCCTGTATAGATAAGCACAATCAAACAGCTAGTTGTCATCTTCGGCATTTAATGCTAAATCAATTACTTTCCGGTATTCTGAATAACTCAATATGAATATTTTAAAGCATGAATGAATAGGGTTGCTTACTGTATGATGATGCTCAATAGTGTAATTCACTACATAATATGCTTGGTTTGTCACACCTAGATTATTCTCACAATTAAGGATGCCAGATGGTAGTGATTTGTGAAAACAATCTGTCATTATGATGAAGTCAAAGAGGTACCTGTGCTCTGGGTGGTACTGCGGCATCATACTTTGTCGAAAAAAATCTACCTTCAGTTTCATGGTATGACTATTCAGTGAAAGTGTATGAACTTATGAAGCAGTCATGAGGTACCTATACTTCGGTTGGCATTGCAGCATCGTACTTTGCCAATAACATCCACCAAGCTGTCTCTTAACAGCTTTCCATATTTAATGGCCAATCAAACTATGACTCCATAGTATTCCTCTAGGAGTACAACGTACATGAACACCTCAAACAAAGTGTTATCTGTGGAAATCATTGCTGGACACAGGAACTGTCAAAACTTCCTGCTGAAATGTCAACGAGCTTTATACTAGCTAGGCTACAATTTCAAGGGCTGTTTTGAAAATTCTGCTACCAAAATTTACGTTTTAATACCCATTATGCTGCTGACATAAACACTGATCCAGCACCAAAAAACAACTTTCTTTCATAAGTAGACTTTATATAAAAGCAGTGCTTTCTTGTCACCTCTAATACTTCAGTATAACACATATACCTAAACACAGCTCATTATGTTGTATTCACTATGTAAATTACAAATCCATGCCTGCATGTGACAAACCCACATGCACACACATACATTTAAAGTTCCCTAACTGAAAAGTATTTTTATCATTTCTTTGTAGTCATTTGTTATTTTTTTTAAAAAGTCACTTCTTTTACATTTCTTTGGATTAAATAAGCAACCATATTTAACCATTCTCCAAGCTTTTAATCTAATAAAACAGACACTTCTAATACACTCACAGTGTGGCTATTTCAGACACATGGTAATGAATTTTGATTCAGTACACTCTGATTAGTTGCTGAATAAAATATGACCATAACACACATTAAGTTGCTTATGCATTGAAAGTTTTAGTTGGAAAATCTCAACGGAAGAGATCACTTGTGAGACCTAGGCACAGATGGGAGGATGATGATTAAATGACCTTAGAGGACTAGATTGTGATGTATGGGAAAGAGTCGGAATATGTTCAATGTTAAGGCTTTTGAGATAATGGTGACAAACCCCCGAGTTCCATAATGGCAGAAAATGTCACAATCAGCTGAAGGAAACCTTGCTCTAAAGCATTAGATAAATAAGGTTAATTATGAAGCTGTGCATAAGGCCTGAAAGGGTACTTTCAAAGTGCAAGACATGTCACCACCACATTTTGTACACTGTGCTAAATTTCATGGAACTAGAAAGCAATAAAACAAAATGTGACACTTTAACTGCATGATACAAAAACAAAACACTTCAACATTTTTTTCGTTGGTACAGCATTCATTCAGTTACCTGTGTGTGTGTGTGTGTGTATATTATGTGATGTCTGGATTCACTATTTTAACTCCTTTTTGACTTTACTGATGGCTTACAAAACTGTATATTTCGAGGCACCTGTGAACCAAGCTTTCATCTCTTTACCAGGTTTCATAGTTTCCTTTGCATCCAACAACGCAATGTAGGAGGAATGACAAGTTATGGGTGTACGTAAAGACCCGAGCTTACATGATATCTAGCAATAAAATTACATAAGAAAACAAGCACCAACAAAATAGATTTCGAGTGAGAAAAATAATGCTTTATCAAATCTGCGGTCTTCTGGGGTATTACACGGCATCGTGTGGTAATTGTTAACCGACGTTTCGGGACAACGTATCGGTCCCATCTTCACAGGTCAAGAGTCCGAGTAGGAAAGAAAACTACTCGGAATTTTGACCCGTGATGATGGGACCGATACGTTGTCCCGAAACGTCGGTAAACAATTACCACACGATGCCGCGTAATATTCCAGAAGACCGCAGATTTCATCAACATCACGGCAGAAGCCTGAAATCAATGCTTTATCAGTTTATCTACAACCAACTGTGATTCATAGCACAATACAACTGAAAAACAAAGAAGGTCAACTAAAAGAATTTGCTGCTCTCTTGCAAAAGTAAAACAGGAAAAACACAATGACTTGAACAAAACCTCTATCACTCACATATCCACCTCCTTTGAGTAGCCCTCTGCATTTTCAAACATGCTGCTCTTGAGCACCTCGGGTGCAAGGTATCCTGGGGTTCCACACAAATCTGCAATAATAAGCAATAGGTCGATGATCTGACTGCAGTGCAGTGTGAGATAATTTCAGGACCATCAGTGTTGCCACCACCTCAGAAGTTCATACAGCCAATATTCTGGCATTCATTGGTGTTATGAATGAATAATTTAGTCAAGATACACAGAATAAACAGTATCAAAATTCTGGCACTACGTTAGTTATCAACTGCAAAGGTCAGATCAGGAGACAATGAGAAGGGGAAACATTATTATAAATTAAGGGTATAGTCTAATTTAAGGTAAATCACAGTATTTGTATGGACACAATGAGTAAGATATGAAAGCACTTAGGACACACAGTCTCTGAACTCAGATTCAAAACTGGGAATTATGAAATATAGTCATCCCCTATATTAATGAATTCACTACCTGTTATCTCCCAGAAATAAATCCGAAATCAGGTATGTATCTTGATATTGGACCACACTGAAATCGATAACAAGCATGTCTCAAGTCACTAGGCATGCCAGCTGACAATCTGCGCAGTAGAAGTGTTGCAAAATCTTATTCAGGTTTGAAGAGGGGAAAAGGAGGGTAAGGACCTTCTGAATAAACAATATTCCCTCCCACTCTGTTGGACAGAACCTTAATTACCGAGGTTAGTGGGGGAACAAAAAAAGAACCCCAACAGAACGACCATAATTGGCGAGTGCATATGCTTCAATGCAAGGAAATTTGAACCTCACACTGTGTGATGCATATGGTGCATTCTTCAGCACCAAAGGTTTAATAACCATAATTTGCACCATTTTGCCTGTTCACAGATCTATGTGCTGTGATACCATACAAGCAATTATCTAATTTTTTTTTGAAAGACTGATTTTCATGCCATTAATAATTTGCATACATTACATTTTATACAAACAAGACAAATTCAGCAATGTTCACAGAAGTGTATATTGTCAGTGCCATTTTGTTACAATTCAAATTACCGTATATTCTCGAATCTAAACCGCACCCGAATCTAATCCGCACCCAGTTTTTGGCGA
Source organism: Reticulitermes speratus (assembly GCA_021186555.1). NCBI lineage: Eukaryota > Metazoa > Arthropoda > Insecta > Blattodea > Rhinotermitidae > Reticulitermes > Reticulitermes speratus. The sequence continues at coordinate 9,635,055 of JAJKFL010000237.1, forward strand.
CTTCTTAAACGAAAAAAGTTAGTTCGCGATTCTAATCCGCACCTTTCCTTCAACCACCCCTTGCCCACGGGGCGACTGATTGAATAATATTGGATGTTACCAATGCGTTAAAATCCGACACTACGCCTGTGGCCGATGAGTCATACCGATAGAGGCGGGGCCTTTCTCAACAGACGTGCGCAATCTCGTCTGAAGCCAGCTGATCTTTAGTTGTTGAAACGTGGGAGGTGCTTGTTCCAATTTGTCGTGTACCGTAGTTATGGAAGAGGGACACCTGAAATCTAAACGACTCTCATATACGGCAAAGTTCAAACGTGAAGTTATTCGGTGCGCAGAGGAGAATGGAAACCGCAAAGCCGCTGCAATTTTTGGAGTTGATGAAAGCAACGTTTGACTATGGCGGAAACACAAGGCAGCGATCAGCGGGTGTGAGGCGTCACGAAGGAAATTCACTGGACCCAAGAAAGGACGATTTCCTGAAATTGATGATGCAGTCTTCACGTTTTTTCAAGAGAGACGCAAGACTGGACTGTTTGTGAGTTATGATCTACTCGCGAGGAGGCGATAAAGAAGGCCAGATCTTTGAACATTCCTCAAATTATGAGTGATGACGGCGAGTCTGATGAATAATAAATTATAATAATAAATAATAAAATAATAGATTATTGTATTGTATTGTTCTTACGTTGTTTATTAATTACGTTAATTACGTTATTGTTATATTGTACAGCAGCTCAATCATTTTTCCAAAATCCAGCTCTAGACCGCGAATCTAATCCGCATCTGATTTTTTAGCCCTCTAAAACTGTAAAAAAAGTGCGGATTACATTCGAGAATATACGGTAGTTACAAAATGTAGTGAATGAAACCGTATCAAAATAATGCTCAACAGAATTTTCCAATGGTCAACAACAGATGGTTAACACATTCACGGCCAAAGTTGACCTTGGTTGATTTAAGTATTTACGTTTTAAATTGCCAGCATTGACTTTAGTTGATCTCAAGTTTACTCTGCTCTTTTGCCTTAAATAGGCCACGCACACAATAATTTCTGTCAGGAAACATATTTTACATCTTTAGTAATCCCTAGCTGAAGTAACTAGACAAAATATATGCATTTGGTCACGTACATTAGTGTAGAAAAATATCATAAATATATCACAATGTTTATGTTTAGTCTTGAGCTGAGCAAGTGATTTGTGAGGCTGCAGTCATAGCGTGTTTCCTTTCTGTGAAGTTGTTTGTGAGTTTATTTATACATAAAGTGCAATATGGCTACTAGGAAAAGAACATTGCTCAGAACTGAAGCAGAATAGTGGCTTCTATTGATGAGGAACTTGCGAATGACAGTGATTCAGACGAAGATTGTGTCCCGGAAACATCGAGTAGTGAGGACAGTGATGATGAGAACAAGATTTCAGACTCAGGTCAGGGCCCTAGTGTAGACGGGTTTTGGAAAAAAGATCGTCAACTAAGTATTCCAGTTGACCTCGGTGGACATAGGTTAGCGTGCTCGCCACTGGACCCAAGGTTCGCGGGTTCGATCCCGACCGAGGTCGATGGATTTTTAAGGGTGATAAAAATCCAGAGCACCACTTCCTTCGGAGGGGAAGTAAAGCCGTCGGTCCCATGTCGTAGATTTACGGCATGTAAAAGAACCTTACGGGCATGAAATAGAACCAGTAGTGCTCGCAAGCAAAATTCAAGCGGTCATTTCTCACCCAAGTCTCCTGACTGCCTGCCAGATGGCTCTGGCGGTCACATCAGTATCGACAGAACAGCAGCGCGGCCAGTTGGCCAGTCACCAACTGCCACAAATGCGCACGACCCAGTAACCTCGGAAAGAGGAGGCCCGAGCCCATATAGGGCTGTTGAGCCATGGTTATTATTATTATTAACTAAGTATTCCACTCTTCACAGGAAATCCAGCAGTACAATTTGCTTTTCAAAATGGAACAGATTGATGGAATATGTTGATAATTACATCACTCCAGAACTCATTCAAATTGCTGTGAACCAGACAAATTTATACACACAACAACAGATCCGACAGTGCCAAGACCCATTACTAAATATGCACGTAGTGAACAATGGAAACCTGTGACAATATATGAAAAGAAGAAATTTCTTGGTCTGATGTTCCTTACAGGTGTAATTCGAAAACCAAAATTAGAATGGTACTGGTCAACAAGAGGCATTTTACTAACACCCATTTTTGCACAAACGATGTCTAGGCACAGATTTCAAATTATCCACCGATACCTACACTTCAACGACAATACTGCAATAGGAACAAATGAAGACCGACTGTACAAAATTCGACCAATATTAGACACTGTAGTCAATAATTTCAAATCTAATTATATTGCCTAGAGAGAGATTTCACTTGATGAAGGCATGCTTGGTTGGCGGGGTTGTTTGCGTTTTTGCGTATACAACCCTGGTAAAATAACAAAGTATGGTATTCTGGTACGGATGGTATGTGAAAGTATGTCAGGCTATATTTGCAACATGCAGATACATGATGGCAAATGCGGGCCTTTGACTGAAACAGTAAGTCTTCTACTAGAGCATTATGAAGGGAAGGGTTACCATCTGTATCAAGATAATTATTATAATAGTGTTCATCTGGCTGAGGAACTGCTTCAAAAATCAACTCAAGTGTCTGGCACAATTAGAGTAAATCGTGGTTTGCCCAAGGACATGATAGAAGAGACAAAAAAGTTGAAGAAGGGTGAGGTCACTTTTCGTAGGAAACAGGATGTACTATTGGTCACGCACCAAGATAAGAGACTCGTAAACATGATTTCAACACTTCACACTGCAGCTATGGTAGATGACTTGAGCAGACGTACTGGCGTCACAAAGAAAAAACCTAAATGCGTAACAAATTACAATACACACATGCATGGTGTTGATACAGCTGACCAATACCTTGCCTATTACCCCTTCATCTGTAAAACTGTAAAATGGCCTAAGAAAGTATTTTTCTACCTTCTCCAATGTGTACTTTTCAATAGTTATATTGTATTTACAAAATCCAACCCTAATTCCCACAAATCATTCCTAGATTACTTAGTGGATGTCAGTGAAAATCTTATACACACAAAGAAGATGTATCAACACCATCATCATCATCATCATCATCAAGAGTCGCAAGACTCGAGCAGAACGCCTACACCAACTCCACCGAAACGAGCCCCGAAAAGTGACCCATCTGGCAGGCTTGATGGAGAATTGAAAAACCATAAACTCATGCATATCCCTCCTACAAAGAAAGACAAGACACCTACACGAAGATGTCGAGTGTGTATACGAAAAATATCAAGAAAGAAAACGAGATTTGTTTGCGCGCATTGCGGTGTTCCTCTCCATCCAGAAGGCTGCTACACACGATATCATACACTGAAACATTACTAAAGGTGTGCTCAAAATATCAAATTTTTATCTCTTATAGTTTCCTCGTAATTGATTTTTTTATAAGACGACGCACTAGTTGTTTAACATTCAATAAATCCCTGGCAATTTAATACCCTCAGGGATTTAAATACCCGGCAGTGAACGTGTTAATAAAGCCTTCTACATTCCAGGCCAGCCTTAAGGTATCAATAAAACTTAGACTTAAACTTTAGGACACAATATATCTCAGACACTTGCAAGTCAATCTGCTGACTAACTATTAAGAGGGCATATTAATTGCTGAACCGTAACATTTAGGTAACAAAATGTGTGAAAAGTATGACTCACCAAATAGCTTCTCACCAGGCTTCAAAACACGTGCAAAGCCAAAGTCTGTGAGCTTAATATTTAGGTTATCATCCAACAGAATATTCTCTGGCTTCAAGTCACGGTGCACAATGTTGTGATCGTGGACATGCAGCAGGGCCTCAAACAGTTGTCGCATAATGTACCTGTACCACAGAATATGACAAATTTTTACATTTCTAGAAAAAAGGCAGGACTTTACTCACAACAATCCCAATTTGACCTGGAACAAAGATGGAACAGCATGTGATGTGTATGTTGCAAAGGGAATTTAGAAGGCTTAATGCAACATAAAGATTAAAATACACAAATCTGTAATTTTGCCTGTTGTTCTGCATAGATGTGCAACTCAGTGTCTCAAATTAAGTAAAGAACACAGACTGAGATGTTTGAAAAAAATAGTGCTGAGAAGAACATGTGAACCTATGAGGCAGAAAGCCACAGAAAGCTGAAGGTAATGGAATAATGGGTTTAATAATTTCACAATCTTTGACTGTTAATGGAAGTAATTACTCACTATAAAAAATGTAAGCCATTGCTGCAAAGCCTCCAATTGACATGTAACGTTATAATTTGTTTTAACATTTTAAGCAATTCTAAACATTATACAACTATTTGTACATTCTACCTTCAATACGTTTTTAAAAACTGTTTGTGAACCTGACGATGGCCTAGCCTAGGCCAAAACATGTTGTTCTATTAAATAAAATAGAATTTGGTTGTGTTTACACTGATATCAATTTTTTATATTGAGTTATTAATAATTTTTACTTCTTGCCAAATATTAGAATAATCAAAGTAAGGAGAGTAAGATGGTCAGGGCATGTGGCACACAGGGGAGAAAAAGAAGAGCATATGGGGTTTTGGTTGGGAAATTTGAAGGGACGAGAAATCGTTTGAAGACCGAGGCACAGATGGTATGACGATATTTAGATGGATCTTGAAAAAACAGCATGGAAGGGTGGGGTCGCATTCCTTTGGCTCAGGACAGGGGATCATATTTGACTATTGTGAACATGGTAACAACCTTAAAAGTTCCATAAAATGAGGAAAACTTCTGGACCAGATACTCAGCAATTAGCTTCTCAGGAGGAATTATACCCCACGGAGCTAACTGGTCGAGCTGGAAGCAGTTTTCATAGCTACAGGGTAGAGTTCTAAGTGGGTAGAGGGTTTCTTGTACTTTGTGCCTATGTGTCTATCCAGTAACCAATACTTCCTATTTGTTGGAAAAACTACATCATTGCATAATTTTACATATTATTCATCTTGTGTACTATTACGAAACAACTGAATTATTTAAATTTTGCCTAATCAAACTATGCATGATAGCTTATTGCCTAAGTGTTTGCAGCAATTGAAACAGAACTAACCTGACACATTTTAATCCTCCTTAGGGTCATTCTCAGAGGCATCTAAAAAAACAACTGATCATAATGTTTGTAAAGATAAAGTCCAATGGGACAAGATGTAATGGGGACCTTGTCTTATTTCAGAAGAAAGAAATACGGACCATAAGATGACCACCTCAACACCAAGGAAAACAGAAAACGATACAGGGAAGAAGGACCGCTGATAATAGGAATAGGGTATCTGTACCTCAAACAACAAACACAGCCAGGCACGTACCCAAAGCTGAGGCTGCCATGCTGCAGCACCCCCAACTTCCTAACTCCACGGAGCAGAGTCCTTCTTGTGAAGCTAGCAGGTCGTCAACTAGTCAAGAAATTCCCAGCATTTTATGGAGCCTGAAGGTTCATTACCGCATTCACAATGGCCTGCCACCTGTCCCTATCCTGAGCCATATCAATCCAGTCCATGCACCCCCCCCCCCCCAAGTCTTGAAGATCCATTTTAATATTATCCTCCCATTTACACATGGGTCTTCCAAGTGGTCTCCTTCCCTCAGGTCTCCCCACCAAAATCCTGTATGCACCTCCCCCCTCACCCTTACGTGCTACATGCCCCGCCCACCTCATTCTTCTCAATTTGATCACCCGAATAATAGTTGGTGATGAGTAAAGATCATTAAGTTCCTCATTATGTAGTCTTCTCCACTCCCCTGTTACCTCATCCCTCTTAGGCCCAAATATCCTCCTCAGCACCCTATTCTCAAACACCCTCAGCCTATGTTCCTCCCTCAGTGTAAGCGCCCAAGTTTCACATCCATATAAAACAACAGGCAAAATTATAGTTCTTTGTATTTTTGGATAGCAAACTGGAAAACAGAAGATCCTGCACCGAATGATAACAAGCATTCCCTCACATCAATTTGCTCTTAATTTCTTCCTGAATGGAATTTCGATTTGTTGGGGTTGTTCCCAAATATTTGAACTGTTCCACCCTTTCAAAGGATTTATTATCTATCTTCATGTTGTGAATTTGTCCTGCATTCTGATTGCGAGACATGACCATGTACTTAGTTTTCTCAGCATTTACTTCTAGACCAATCTCCTTAATAGCGATTACTAAAGCTTCTGTGTTTTTCTTTATAGCACGTACGCTTCCACCCAATATATTAACATCATCAGCATAAACTAGAAGCTGTTGTGTACCATTTAATTTCAAGCCCTCCTGGTTTGCCTGAACCCACTTAACGGCATATTCCAAAGCAAAGTTCAAAAGAAATGGCGATAAAGCATCTCCTTGTTTCAAACTATTCTTAATAGGAAATGTGTCAGACAAATGTTTGCCTACACGGACTCTGTTATAGGTTTCATTTACACACGTTTTTACTAGCCTTACTAGTTTCATAGGGATACCAAATTCAATGAGAATATTATACAAGACCTCCCTCCTAACTGAATTATAGGCTTTCTTGAAGTCTATAAGTAGCTGATGCACTGCCTCATTGTATTCCCATTTTTTCTCAAGTATTTGACAAATGCAGAATATATGATCAGTAGTCGACCTGTTACGTCTAAATCCACACTGATGCTCCACATTAATTTCCTCTGCATATGGAGTTAACCTTGACAGGAGGATGTTGGATAAAATTTTGTATGTGGTTGACAAAAGTAATATGCCTCGATAATTACTGCAATCTGTTTTATCACTCTTCTTATAAATAGGTATAATGACTGACTCCTTCCACTGCTCAGGCAATTCCTCTTTATTCCAAATAAAATTAATAAGTTTATGAATCTCAGAATGAATTGTCCTACCTCCTGCTTTAATCAGTTCTGCTGGAATTTGATCAATACCTGGTGATTTGTGCCTTTTTAACTTTTCAATAGCCATCTCAACCTCAGAGTCACTGGGCTCAGGCACCAGTGGCTCTGCTGTATGCATTTCAGTCTGCCTAACATCCTTAACCCCATGTACATTCAATAGCTGAAAGAAATGATTCCTCCATCCAGCCAAAATACTGTGGGAGTCTGCAACCAGATCACCCTTCTCATCCTTTACTACATTATTTCTAGGCTGGTAACCCTTCTTAAAGTCATTGATGCCCCTATACACGTCTCTGATATTCTTGTTCTTACTGTTTGTTTCAAGTTCATTAAATTTAGCTTTCAGATATTCCTTCTTTTTGTTCCTGAAATGTCTACTAGCTTCACGTCTTACATTGTTCAGATTATCTACATTACTTTGGTTTGAATTCTGTAACCACTGCATTTTAGCCTGCTTCCTTTGATCTAAAAATTTTGAACATTCTTCGTCAAACAATGGTTTATGCTGCTTCCTTTCATACAGCCCCAGACTCTATTTAGCTGAGATTTTGATACGCTCTTTAATGTTTTCCCAAGTCCTATTTATGTCCTCACTAATATTTAAGTTCTCCAAAGCTGCAAACCTGTTTGAGATCTTTATCTGATACTGTTTCCTAACCTCTAGTTCACTTAGGTTCTTGAGATTAAATCTCTCCGCATGAAACTTCTGTACTGCTTGTTTAATTACCGCCAGTCTTTCCCTAACTTTTGCAACCACCAGATAGTGATCAGTATCACAGTCAGCTCACCTGAAAGATCACACATTGAGTATACTTGAATGCCATCTCCTGTCTATCAATACATGATCAATCTGATTATGAGTCTTCCAATCAGGAGGTCCAGGTGTATTTATGAATATTTCGGTACGGGAACATTGTGCTTTTAACAATTAGATTTTTTGATGTGGGAAAGTTTACAACTCTAACACCATTATCATTACTATCCTCATGTAAACTCTCATTCCCAATCATCGGTTTGAAAGTATCCTCCCTCCCCAATTTTGCATTAAAATCTCCTAACAGAATTTTCATATGGCACTTAGGAAAATGATCAAAAACCTGTTCTAATTCCTCATAGAAACTATCTTTTGAGTCATCACTTTTCTCCTCAGTTGGTGCATGCACATTCAGAACAACGATATTACACCAGCGACCTCTCAGCACCATATACGACATTCTTTCACTAACAAACTCTACTCTCTTAATTGCTGATACTATTGTCTGATGTACAAAGAAACCTGTTCCCAATTGATGCCTTTCATTTCCCTTTCCATAGAAAAAAGTATAATCCCCTGCTCTTACTGTGCCTCCTTTGGCCCACCTAACCTCCTGCACACCCAATAAATCTAATTTATACCTTGCTAATTCCCCGGCCACTGTCATAAGTGATCCTGACCTACACAGACTCCTCATGTTCCATGTCCTAAACCTCATATTCCTTTTCCGTTGCTTAAGTCGTACCAAAGAATCTGTCCAGGTCTGAGGCTTTTTTGAATGATTGGTAACTTGGTAATTTTTTTATGGTGAGGAGTTGTTAGCACCTCGCTCAACCCCCAAGCTGGAGGAGGACCCCTTGTCGGATGTCCACGACTGCTTATTCAATGTATTCGCAGCTACCCTCCATATCCGGAGGCCGTTCCTCCATCCGCAACCCGAGGATGCGCCATGCCATCCCCCAACCCACAAATTTAAATTTAAAAAAAAAACAGATTTTGTAGACATGATGATATCAAATGTCTTATGTGATTTACCCTTCAGATGCAATCAGCCACTGAAATGGCTGATGACTAGTGCATTAAAATTTTGACAAATAAAATAAAAAACTTAGGATGTCTGATAAACTTAAAACAACCAAAAAGATTAGACCTTGCCACTTAAATTAGGTGAGGGACTCACGGAACATGTAGTTATATTCGTACGTATATGAATGCAGTTGCAAACAATATCATGTTACAGTTTTAGTTATTACATTATTTTGATAACACAGTTTTGAAATCAAATACAAATTACATATAGGCTTTGGGTCAAACCCCATCCCCCTTCTGAAATGAAAATTTCTGGGTGTATTGGTTTTAGATGACAGAAGAACTTATTTAATAGCAGATAATGTTTTTATAGTCTCATATTTATCAGAAAATTTAATGCTGAAACCAAAACTAGAATGATAATACTGTAACACATTAGGTATAATCAGTGGTTTTCTACAGATGCCTCTGAAAATTACCTAAGTGGGTACAACACATCAGGTTAATTGTATGTGAATTACTGTAAAAATTGAGACATCAAATTATCAGACATAACTACATTAGATGGAACTGAAATAATTATACTTTACTTGCCTTGTTTTCTTCTCAGAAAGTGCTACAACAGATGTCAGGTAATCAAACAGCTCACCATTCTTGCACAGCTCAAAAACCAGGAAGATGAAGGTATTTGACTCAAACACATCATGCAGTTCAACTGAAACACATCAGTTTTATGTCTCATACAATATGGCAACAAGTCTGTGCACATATGTACGTACGTGTGCGTGTGTCTACTGGAAAGATCAACCGAGGATGCAGAAACACAAAATAAAGAATGATATTATTGGTGTTGAGTGCCATGGATATTTATTTTGTATTCTGTAATATGAAGCTTTAAGGACTGGGCCACACAAAGGAATGAGGTTTCCAAAAGATCTGCCAAACATTACACTTGCCATCTTCAGTGTAAGTAAATCTGGGACCTGATAGAGGACCACAATGCTAACCAACAGGGGATCATCCCTGTGATCATGACAAGATGTGACAAAAGGACTGCTTTCCTAGAAAACTGGGTTGTGAAAGGTGGCAACTGAAAGCTCTTCCCTGAACCCACTGGTCATGAAAAGAGTTAAAAAAAGGTTGTCATGGTGAAATATCTGAAAGTGGCCTGGAGGGGAAGCATTCAGCCACTGGACAAAGCAGGTGAGTTTGTGAAGGGTGAAGGGCAATATGTGAAGCCAGGCTTTGCTGAGTCTGTAACTGTTCTCTCAGTTGAAATAATGCCTCCCATGCACATCCTCTATTGCTAAGATAAAATTTTCTTCGCCTTATCACGACTGCTTGGTTACAAAACAGTCTTTCTAACTTCTTTTCATGACCCCTACAGTTTGTACACAAAACATTTTATCACATATTTTCACACCCACAGAGACATTAATTTATTGGTTAGCAGTACAGTCCTTCTCCATCCAACCAGGCCATGACCTCACACACAACACCCACTGCCAGATGTGTATAAGGAGTTCTGCATAACTCCCAGATTCACTAACCCTGAAAATGGCCATTGTAATGAGACCCCTTTCCTATGAATGGCCTAATCCTGAAACACGGGGGCATGGACTGGATTGATAAGGCTCAGGATAGGGACAGGTGGCGGGCCCTTGTGAGTGCAGTAATGAACCTTCGGGTTCCATAAAACGCGGGGAATTTCTTGCTAGCTTCTCAAGAAGGACTCCGCTCCATGGAGTTAGTTCGTTAGTTAGTTTAATCCTGAAACACATACACACACAGAGTCAAACCCCAATAGAGTGACACTGTTTGTTCACCAAGGGTGGCAGTAAATTAAAATACTGTATAAGGGGGAATTCTCTTCACAAACTTTCATTGGTGAGCTATATCAAGGGGCACTATATCAGGGTTTGACTGTATATGCCAAAAATTCCATGAATTTTTGTTACCGCAGTACTTGTCTAAGTACAGACTAGGGTTGGGTCCTGGACTTAAAATGCAATCCCAGACACTCCAGAGATACCTATTCAATGGTATTTGACTTGTGTTTATATCAATTTTGGGACCACTGTCTGCATGCACTCCACCATCTACCACACACAGCCCTAAGATTGCTGGCATAATGAGTGGATGGCAGCACATGTAAGTGTGAATATTAAAAAAATTAAAAGGTGTTCCACTACCTCTAATCATTGTTATTACCCATCTCTCTTGTTTTATGTATGACTATATGTTTCCCATATCTACATGGTGGTATTGTTGTGTGTACATTTATCTGCATATACTGTAGTATTTTAACACAACACAACAATCTAAACCTCCACACTCACAGACTCAAATTACTTGTAGTCAGTGTTTAGCTGCACAAGTAACAACCATAAATGCTACATCATCAGATATAAGAAAAAACTGCTGGATGTTCTTGTCATCTTAACAAAGCTTATATTAAACTAAGGTGTGTGTGTGTGTGTCACTGGATGAGCACTTTCAAATGATTTGAAGGCACAACAATCCTTCAAAACACCAGGTACTACTTACCCAACACACTGTCACATGCCAGGAGGCTTAAATCTTCAACAACATTGCTGCTGTGAGGACTTCGAATTACTTGGTAGAATAAGTTACATGGAAGTATTAAGAGAGAGAGAGAGGGGGGGGGGGATTGGAATGTGATGTAGCAATCTGAGATATATTACTTTAAAATACAACATTCAATAAATTTCTGGAAATGTATGGTACAAATATGTGATACAGTAACCTAAATGGAAACACAACAAAAATGTGTTGAAAACACGCGGTAAAAATATGTGATATACAAATACACACTACCCTAACCTAAGTTAAAATATGCAAAAATCTTAAAATATTAATCACAAGGAAGTGATAACAGTAGTGAAAAGTGGAATAACTTAAATGATAACACAAGCCACATAGTAGCACTGGCAGTGTATGGCAATACTAACACACAATACCCAGTTGTTTGCACATGGTGACCATATTCTACACTTAAACCCAGGGATGCATAAATTTTCCAAATATCTAGGACCCACCCCAAAATTCTGGGTGACATAAGGAAGACAAAAGCACTTTCCATACTAAGAACACACAAATATTAAATGCCACTGCACAAAATTTACGTGCTTGGGTGAGCTGGTGCGCAGGATTTGTGCACCCCTGACTTCACCCACATCATTATATAGTGGACAAAGAAACACATTACTCACTTATGTATGGATGTCCTGCCACCATCCTCAATATATGCACTTCCTGTATAGTAGCTTCTAGCATTGTCTTTCCTCCTTCTCCTCCTCCATCATGACTGTCATTGCTCAGGTCTATAATCTTGGCAGCATACTCGATTCCTGTCTCCTTCTCAATACACCGCCTCACTGTTGAACTTATTCCCCTAACACAACACAGCACAAATTAAAATCCTTATCACCTACATCCATGTCATTGTCACATCACTCAGACTTTATTTACCTTCCTAGTACTTCCTTTGGTTCATATTTGGCATAAAATCCCTTTGCAGCATCTATATCAGGAAGAAGGTCGTCCACTTCATCTTTTGCCATCGTCAGAACTTACAGATAATGAGTGGGAAACCAATTCCCATTAGATGTCTGCTCAACTTGAACTAAAAATGGATTGGCGAAATACAGATCGTTACTTAAACAAAAAACAAAAACGTGTCACGCAGTATAAAAAGAGAGTAAATGCTCCTAAATTAAATTTCAACAAATGCACTGAATTAACGTGTCTTTTTCCTTCCTTACTAAACACACTTAACATCAACAAATATATCTAAAATCAAAATACCTAATACAAATCCGCCATCTTTATTGTCTCCATTGATAATATCTGTGATTTTCATTATATCAGCGGTCATCACAACATACAAAATGCACATTTATCCATTAAGTCCACATTGCCAGTTAGTTCAGTCAATGTACTGCAAGAAAATTCTGGCAGCAAGAGGTATGTGGCTGTCTTCTCCGAGGGTGGTTAATAACCCAATCGCCCCGAATCCCCAGACAGGCAAATGTTTATTAATGGAAAGTTGGATCACCACTATTTTACCAAACTACCGACTACAGATAGACATCTCTGTGGAAATGCAATTCGACTGCTTCGCCATCTATAAAAGTAACATGCATGACTATGCCCGGTGTTGTGGTTAAACAATGCCGCCTGGTGATAATTCATGGAACTATATAGCATGACCTCGGTGAAGCAGCATCCTACCGCATCATAACTTCGTCCCCCCCAAACTACCCGAACGATCTTCAAAAAGAGAACTTAAAATTCTAATCTTCCGGGTTATGGGACCATGCAATCTGATTGGTGGGTACCGAGGTTTTCCGTCGAAACATACTGCGCCAATCTTCAGGAGGCCTGTAAAGACAGACCCAGAATGCTCCTCCAAAATATTCATAACCCTGCATCAGACTACACGGTTTCTTAACCCAGATCGCATTATAAATCCACACCACTGTGAGCGCCTAAAACATATGAAAAGAAACGGGGTGTGGCTGTGTCGGGGACACGGCCGTGTGTTTAACGTGAATACGTGTACGTTAACGGGTAATATTTTGTTTCAGCGTATTATATGTTGTCATAATCATTGCTTTACAGTAAGAAGTCATTCGTATCTGCATGTTTTATTGATGATGGCAACATGTTCCTTTAGTCGGGTTCAGGAAACAATTGAAGTAAACAAATCATTAGTGTGTTATAATTTTATTAATGATAGGTCTGTGATACGAAAAGTACGATACAAATGGCATGCAGAATACATCGAGATTACTAAGCAGCGTTAAGTGTTTTCCCTTTGGTGGCTTCAAGAAGCGCAGAAACCATAGACGGTCACACACGTTACACTTATGTCCGAATGGATTGTTGACAAACGTTGTAGTGAAACGTGCACTAGCTGCTGCCGAATGTGTCGTCATAATCGGCGATCGCACACAACCGATGTCTATACAGCCCGGCGTTGATACACAAGCGATTACATCATCGACTTGCTTAGGCCCGGCCGCCCCAGCGTCAGATGTACCTGCGCAGTCGTTGATCCGCTCGGACGCCCTCATTGTTTTACGTTCCCGGCACCGCCACACTGTATGATATGGTGTTTTATGGGTATCACTGGATAGCTGTTGAGAAGCCTTTTCCAACCGTATACGATTTATATATTTCGAATTGGCTTTTTGACGAGTATAGGCCGACATTGTATTCATTTTCTTAAATTTTTAACTTTAACACCATATACATTCACCATAAGTATTCCACACTCATGTTTTGTGTACGCAATAGATAAATATTGAGGAGAGCTGTAAATTGAAACTGAAACGAGCGTCGTAGCTTCTCCGAGTCAAAATGTATACTAAACCGAAAGTATGTGACGCGACGAAACGACCTGAAAATGGCGGCGCCTCCCCCTCCGCCGCGCGCGAGGCGTCACAGTCCCCACTCAACGTTATGAATTCTTTGATCCTTTAACTATCGAGTGGTGTAATTACATTTTGGATGTAGATGATAGATATGTAGCTGCAATGCCAAACTGTATCCCCCAATTTTGTTATCATCAGTTTTCTGAATTGGCTCCCACTAAGGAAGCAAATTTAAAGACGTATTCACGTCAACAACAAGTGTGGATGGTTATGTCACGTTGGGAAAACTGAACTACGGGGAATGAAGAATGTTTCTTGCAGACACACCACATTCTTTTTCTACCAGTTGTGTACACTTTGTTTCACATTTTGCCCCTGAAAGAAACTGAAACACAGCTAGTTCTCGTTTTACGCCAGGGTTACGTTCCTGAAAACGTCGCGCAAATCGAACACAAAATTCCCATTTAAAACGATGTATTTCCTGTGGGTTAGGGGACTGGCAACCTCATCCTATATAGTGTATGACTATACCACTAGTGGACATATGGCCTGTAGAGTATATATGTACTAATATACAGTATATATACATATCTATACAGTATACATACATTTCTATACAATATATTTACTTATTTACTTCTAATGCAATAAAATGCAAGAGACTCATCCAGATTTTTGGTACAGTTTTTTTCGCATAGGACTGTGGTAGTCTTGCCTCACAAATATTTCGTTCCTGACTTAGCACTTTCTTTAATGCTATCAGCATTATCACGAATTGTATGTACACTACTATGAGCGAGTCTAACATTACGGCATGTATAAACAATTCCTTCGCCTTTTTGAAGTCGGTTTATTACGCGTACGTCTTTCGCCGATTTTTCTCTTGGATTGCACTAGGTGAAGCAGATTTGTTTCTCACTCATATTGGTAAGAAAAGACAATGCTGCTGAAGAGGAAACTAAATGAACGGCGTGGTTATGTAACCGACGTAATAAATCCATAGACGTGACTGATGGCGTATAGTGACGTCACATCCTGCTAGCTTCCTGCGGAAGATAAACGCGACTACGGATCGTCTATGCCATTATCACTTTAAACCGAAAATTATGGAGCAAATTCGAAAAGTGATGTAAATTTCCACGTCCCATTAAAGCGAAATCGCGTAAAAGGCATACTACCTGTAATTTGTGGTTACAGACATTATCAGTATAATTACATATTTTAGGATCAGGGCCACATATGAGAATTTCGAAATTCCACTAACGTGATATCACATGGACACCCACATACGCGCGCGAGCGCACACAGCTATAAAAACTACTTACAATGTAATGCACCAAGGTTTAGCAACGTACTGACTCCATTTTCAGATGGTCTGTGAAGATAGTAAAGACTGAGACACAATGTTCCTGCAAAACATTAATAACTGTGTACCTGTTATTATGTGCTCTCCTAATCCTGACCACATCACAAATCTTTACCACTGTCAGCACCTCACACCTAGCCAGTGTGGAGATCCTCAACATACAAATTGCAATAGAAATTAGAAGTTTAAGAATTGTGTCTCTGCATAGGCGGGGGAAAGTTACAATACTAGGAGCAACCAAAGTTATTTTCATGTAACTGCCTGATGGTATAACTGTTACAGTTGACGCTTCTGGAGGCAAACAATGAACTACCAGTTGTTAAAGTTGCTCTGAATGTGGTGGTTAACAGTACTTGTAACAGGTAATTAGTTCTTCAGTGTTGACTAACCAATTCCAGGATTATTCCTGTCATGCAATACAGTCGGTTTCCTGATCATTTCAACATCTTGGCTCCCACCTCACATCATGACTATTTCAAAGCACCATCCCTGCATTCACTTAAAGAATAATGAAACCACAAAATACCAGTTACAGGCAGCAAGCCAGCCACAGATCATGTACAACATAAATACATGACACATCTGGGCTGGAGATTCCACCAGTGACAATATTCTACACTAATGTGGACATTTGCCTTCAAAGATGCAACCATCACACTGTGCCATGGCAAAATATCCCCGAACAGACATCTCAACTGCACCACTGCAAAAGCCTAAAAACTTGCACAATGCGTACATTTTTGTAGTGTTTTTCCTAATACCCACAAGCATTGTCCCAAGGAATTAATTTATTGAACCATCTAGCCTATACATATCACTCAGGGGAGAGATAGCATCCATACATGTGGGTACTTTAACTTGAAAACATAGTAAGAGATATCACCTCCCTTGCATGAAGATCTTAAGACATATGGTACAAACATATTATTGCTATTGTCTGTAGCAGCGGTCGCCAACCATTCGGACCTCACGGACCACTAAACTCACAATTTTGAATCCCGCGGACCACTAACATAAATTTTTTTTAAAAAGGTACAAACATCT
The DNA here is from genome assembly GCA_021186555.1 of Reticulitermes speratus. NCBI lineage: Eukaryota > Metazoa > Arthropoda > Insecta > Blattodea > Rhinotermitidae > Reticulitermes > Reticulitermes speratus. The sequence continues at coordinate 9,651,585 of JAJKFL010000237.1, forward strand.
ATAAAATAATGATCATAAAAGTTCCATTTTATTAATATGAAATGCACTTGTTTAATTATAACAAAATTATTAGTCTGATATTTGTTGCTGCTTGTTTGAAATAAGTTTATGGATTCTTGGCTCCAATGACGTCACTGCATCAGAATATAATGAAACAGTATAATAAACATAAAAATTGCAAATAATGTCCAAATTTCTCCACGGACCACCAAAATTTTCTCGCGGACCATCAGTGGTCTGCGGACCACCGGTTGGCGACCGCTGGTCTGTAGCATACAACATCACCACTTCTGTTCTTGTTAACTAGAAGAGAAACATAAACCATTTTTATTTGCACAAGGAAGTCACCTTGAGAAAAATTTTAGTCAAAGTAGATTCGATTCTACACATATGTACTGTTTTTTTTTTCATGAAGACAGGTACACTATTCATGAAATAGCTAGAAATACTGCTGTACATTCACTCCAATCCAGCTGGGTGTGCAGTGTCAGTTCCCTCACTGTATCTTAAAAGACAGTTACTATTTGCACCACCAGCTCTTAATATTCAGAAAATCAGCATTCTGCAGTGTATTTTGGGTTTCATGTGATCCTCTGAATAAACAAGGAATGCTATAATCATCATTTAAGTTGTAGGTCTAATATTTAGATGAACTTGAAATGATTAAAAAGCATCACGCTTCTATCTCAGAGGTACTCCGAAACCCAAATGGTCTAACAACTATGCTTATTCAGTTTTGCAACTTTGCTCATTATCTGTAGGTAAATATCAAGATTGTAGGCCACAACTGTCTATATCCAGATCCTTTCTAATCATGTCATTTGAAGCTAAATGATCTCTGCAATTGGAACAGTGTAGTGGACTAATCTAAGAATCAATAAGTAATAATGTTATGCAACATATCACTGACTTAGTGTCTGTACTATCTGTTCAATACAAAGACAGATATGATGTACTGTAGTTTGACAGATACCAATGCTTTGGAGGAATCTGCTCATACTTAACCTTGGAACTAGGTGGAGGTGAGTGGTCACCTTCATTCCACAGCCACTTTACCAGGAGGCAGAGCCCCCCACACAAGGGCAAGGAGGAAATGTTACACTCATTCTAACCCTCCAGTTTATACTTGGGGAAGTGGTAAGCCCATGAATGGAAGTCCCACATGGTACTTATTACATGTACCCAGATCAGATATGAATGTGGAAGCAAAAAGAATATGCCTGCTCTGCTAGGGTTCAAATCCTGTTCATCCAACTTGCTGTCAGTCACCCTAATGACACAATCATCCCACAGCACCAATCTTGGGATGGGACGAGACCATGTCTCTAGAAACTGTGGCCTCTAACAGGCCCACTATACAGACCACTGACAATGGATGAATGAATATGAACACTGATGGCATGATAATTGACAGGTGAAAACCAAAGTGCTTGGAGAAAACAGGTGTTCTCAATCTCTGGGTCATCCTTTCATCTGATGATGGAAATTGATTCACTATCCAAAATGCTACCTTCTTTTTTGAATACAAGACAATGGACAAAGTCCAGAACCCTAGATAAACATACATGCCAAGTCATCATCACTCTGCATACCTAAAGGTTTCACATATCTATATGAAGCAATTATTTTAACCCTTTGCAGTCCAAAGTATTTTTGTGAATTCCAACAATCTGGTCCGAATTAATTTTCCAGTAAGCTCTAATCTTCAGTGTTCATACAGCACCCAATTGGTGGCAGGAGCTTGCAGAAAAACAACATAAACATAGCAAATTAACATGTCAAATTGAGCTCATCATTGTACATGGTACAACAGAAAGCACTGTCAAGTGTAACTGAACATTGGAATGATAAGGGGCAATGGCTATGTTATAACACGGTAACAAAATCTAATACATAAACTGTTAAATACGCAAGTCCTACAAAAACATATTCATAAAAGTTATGGCTGCATATCTAGATTACATTGAAATGTACTTGTTCTCTTCCTACCATAGACCTAACAGAGAACACTAAAAGAGAGGCACACAGTAGCCGTAGCTATTAAAGTAATGTGCACAAGCACACACACACACACATACAATGTATGTGCATGCATGACAACTTCCTTTCTGGATTTTATTATTAAAATTGTTAAAACATGTTTTGCTACAATAATACTGGAATTTCATTTCATATCCATAACAGGCCATCTAGGGAATGATAATTATAATACACGAGTATATTCAGCTCCAAATGTGTTTTACTGATAAAATATTTTTATGAACAAATCTGAGGTATATCAAAAAGTTGTTTCTTAACACACACATCCACTCCAGAGACATTTTTGGTTTTCTGCTACATACAATGTTTCATTATTCACCTCCACTTTATCACAGAGTTCATTGAATAAATGGCTCAGAATAAATTTGTTTCCTCACACCTGACAGTTGAAAATCCAGGTATAACAAATATTGTTGTCTGAAAATACAATGGAATAGACAGAAGTGAATTCAAAGTAACGTTTTGAAAGAGTAGCAGGTTTCTTCAAAATCAGAAAAATGAATTTAGATGGCACTATACTGAAAAGTATGCATTTGTATTTACTGCTAATTCAGAATATTCATTCCCTCACGGCCAGTAAGAGATGTGTTTTATCAGACTTACCATCCCTAAAGAGGATGTGTCAGTTCTCAAGTGTGGACATAATTACAGACACACCCTACTTATGATTTTCCAAAAAATAACAATAAAAAATACTAAAATATTTTTGAAACTCACACCAAATTTTTCCTTATGAGAGAGAAAGCATGGAAGTTTGAGGTGGCAAAGGAATACAGGCACCTCCCAACCCTTGAAGATGGGACCGATAGGTTGTCCTGAAACGTCAGTAACCAAATACCAATCTATGTTGCGTAACATCCTGGAAGAATGATCTCAATTGCACTGTGGTGGAAGCCTGAAATGACACTTATTTACATTATTTCCATTTCCTTATTTACTGTACCCACTATTATGTTTGAGGTTTTAACACTATTACACTTTTTTGGATAAAAATGATATTTTGCGTGCTGTATCTTTAAAGTGTCCCGCGTTTATGCACATAGGTGCAAGGTTTCCCGCTGGAAAGCAGCGGCGCAGTAGTGAGCTTTCAAAATGGAGTCTGCAAGTGACACGCGTTCTAAACAGAAAGCAGTAATTGACTTCTTTTGGCACAAAACGAAACGAGTGAATCAATTCACAGGCGCTTAAGAAAGGTCTATGGAGACATGACAGTGGATAAAAGCACCGTCAGCCGTTGGGCGAAGCGATTGGCGTTATCAGAACAAGGACGGGCCACTCTGTCTGATCTCCCGCACTCGGGCCGCCCATCAACAGCTGTGACGCCTGCAACAGTGCAACGAGCCGACAGTCATATTCGAGACGATCGGAGATTCACAACCAGGGAACTCGCCGCTGTACTCGGTATTGGTAAGGGAAGCGTCGAAAAAATCATTCACCAGTTAGGATATTCAAAGGTCTGTGCCCGATGGGTCCCTCGAAACCTAACCGAAGAGCACAAGCAACAAAGAAAAGCCATCTGCTCCGAGTTGCTTGCTCGTTACGAAGTTGAGGGTGACGATTTCTTGTCCATGATTGTCACGGGTGATGAGACATGGATTCATCATCTGGCTCCTTCCGACTACCATCTTTTCGGTCCCTTGAAAGGTGCAATCCGCGGAAAGAGGTTTGAGGACGACGAGGAATTCATTGCTGAAGTAAAGAGGTGGTTGCGACAGAGACCTGCAGAGTGGTACCGCGAAGGCATACATGCTCTCGCATCTCGGTGGCGTAAGGCCAAAGATTCAGAAGGAGACTATGTTGAAAAATAGGTTTAGGTAGCCAAGGATTCATGTAGTGATGTGACATATTTGAAGTTTTAATAAAATCAATTGTGAATGAGAAAAAAAAATGTGTTGCATTACTTTCTGGGCGCCCCTCGTATCTTAGTAGACACTCACTGGATTACTTAATTAATAAAAGTATGTATCTATATATATATATTTGGTAGGTAGGGGGGTCAAATTCCAACATACATAAAATTTAAGTTACATGTTTGCAGAACAGACACCTTAACTACGTTGGGGAGTGTCTGCACTAATAATTTATTCATACATACATACATACTTGCATTACTGGAGGCACAGTTTGCTTGGGTTCCTCAGGACTTCACTAATGTTGCTGTCAGTCTGCAAAAATGCCCCACCAGACTCCTACTTGATCTAGTCCTATGCAAAAGTCATGATGAATTGGTAATAGCAGTTCCGCCTCAGATGTTTGTCCTCACGTCCTACAGGTACTTTGAGAGTCAACAAGCTGACTTGCTAAGTGAAATCTTATACACTACTGACAGCTTTATTAAAGGGTGTAAATAAATATAGCAGTAATTCATACTTATGTATCTTCAACTCTTCTGTCACATAAAGAGAGAGGGAGAGAAAAGAAAACAAGAAAAAGAAAGAAAGGGGGATACATACATCTAAAGGTGTGAAAGGACTGACTAGTTCTAGAGAAGTGAGTACACCAACACAGAGTGCTTGCTGTCCTTGAATTTTCATTTTATGACACCATATATACTATCTGACTGTTTCAGCACTGAATAAGATACTGTACCATGAGGGCAAGTGACAATTGGGGAGAATGTCACTGCCTAGACATATTTCCCTGGGAGATACTTAAAACCAAGCAAACCCCAACAGGACAGCCAGTCCCTGTTGGCATCCAAGTACACAATTCCCCAGTTGTGAGAAGAAAGAGATACAATTTTTCTGGACATGCAAGGACAGAGAATAAGCTAGTGAGCAATAATAAGTTGAAAACATTCTTGTCAAAAGGAAATGGCTCAGCTTCTATTAATTCTAATTAAAATGAAATTAAAACAAGTACAGATTTTCTTGATGACACTAACAGAAAACGCTGATCAACCATGTTCCTATTGTCACTATATTCAAATACAAGCAATCATATGGTAAAAGGAAAAGTTGTCGCTGTCCACAGCATGAAGGCATATAGAAACAGCAGAGGTATAGCTGCATTAATTCTTAACCTTGGCACTAGATGAAGGTGAGTGGTCAACTTCAGACTCTTGCCACTTATCTGCAGGAAAGAACCTTAATATGCACTGAATAGGATGTTGGGTGGGCCCCAGGGATTGTTTGGAAGTTTTGGCGAAGCAAAAAGTCTCCTGCCCCTGCTGGGATTCAAACCCTGATTCATCCAGTCCATAGCCTAGTCACTATACTTACTACATTATCCCAGCTCCTATTTGTACACTTGTAATCTACTAGAGCATTTCAGAAGTTTTGTGTATGATTTTATTGTAATAACAAAATACTAGATAAAAATACTATTGATATTCCTGAATGTATATACACATGTCCTCTACTCAAGGGAATCACCAGCACTGTCCACACACTTTTCCCATCTACGTGGTAAACGATCAATTGCAGCTCTGTTTTTGTCCGCGGACGGACGCTTTAAAGAGGCAGTGACAGCAGTGTTGATATCGTCTTCCCCGAACATGTTCTTCGCCGTAAACAACCAGAACTGCTGGAGCATGGTGCCATTTTGCTCCAGGACAACGCAACACCTCATCGCCATCGTGATGTACAAAATCTGGTGCAACGCTGGGGCTGAGAAGTGTTGGCACATCCTCCCTACTCTCCAGATTTCACCCCATGTGATTATTGGTTGTTTTCACGTGTGAAAGAACATGTTCGGAGAAAACGATTTCAGTTGGAAGACGATATCAACACTGCTGTCACTGCCTCTTTAAAGCGTCCTTCCGCAGACAAAAACAGAGCTGCAATTGATCGTTTACCAACGTAGATGGGAAAAGTGTGTGGACAGTGCTGGTGATTCCATTGAGTAGAGGACATGTGTATATACATTCAGGAATATCAATAGTATTTTTATCTAGTATTTTGTTATTACAATAAAATCTACACAAAACTTCTGAAATGCTCCTAGTAGGTAAAATAACTGACCTGAAAACTGCAAACATAATAACATCTGATGATTGAGAAAGCTTAAAAATCTAACTTAATGCATCAAGCCATGACCATACACATGGTATGTCTATTTTGTACACTTCACATTTCAGTTTAATGCAATTATTTTTCATGGCACACACTTTGTCACTTAAGCTCAACTAAAAGCAGTAACTAATCTGTCACAACGTTCATGTGAGTAAAGAATTATAACACGACATTGTGTCCACTGTCACCTCATCAACCACAGTCTTTCAACGCAGAAATTCCTGTAATTCACATCTAATCTTCCTGATGGCAATTTCAAATGCTCAGCACAACAAACATGCCTTCACGGATCTAATGGTACCTGAAACAAAACAACTCATATCAACACTTTGCAAAAAATATCATGCAATTCTAGTACAAAGTACAAGAAGAGTGAAGTCTTGCCTTAACATACTTAAACTAACCCCCTTTTTAATCTCTTTCCTGTACTATTATTTCACACTTAAGTGTCATAATTCCTGCAAAATTTCCCAGAATATCAAGAGAAAAATTCTACAGATTCATGCAAGAAAATGCATGAAAAAACCATCGTGTCTGTCAAATCAAATGGTGTCTGATGAATAACAGGACTGACGATTTTATGCAGCAAATGTTAACATGTGTTGGAAAGTTGTCAAGTGCCAGATCATGTGACTGCATGATTACAGCAACATCATGTCAAACAGGTTTTGAGCTTTAGTTTCTCTCTGGCTGCAGTAATTCACTTATTAATGCAGAGTTTTCTTTGTAAAAAAAAAAAAAACCTTGAGTGCTAAACTGTCTGCACAAAGAAGCAACATCACATTTTTAGTGAAACTGGAGAAAAATTTCAATATGTATGAAATGTTCCTAGTTTTTGAAGCTGGAGCAATTATTAGAACACGTATGGGTTATGCAATTTCAAAATGGTAAGCAAAATGTTACAAATCACAAATTATACGACGACTGAAATCTGCTGGGATGTAGCAGTGTGTAGACTGATGAGCAGTTACTAATGTTTTGAGGGTCCAAAAATCCACGAAGAGTGACAAAAGATCTGACCATTCATCAGCTTCAAGAACCAATCCAAATGTGAAAAGCTGACTGACACTGTGGAAAATGATCACAGCTGACCGTACGACTGCAAAACAATTGGGCATGAACAGAGAAACTACGAGCTTGATTGTGACTGAAGTTCTAAACATGCATGAAGTCAGTTCCAGTATGATGTTAAACAGATCTTGGCACCAAGCAGACAGTGATGAAGAAATAAATTTGTTCAAGCCTTTTACCAAGATTGTTGGAAAACCCCAACATTTTGGAAATAACAGTACCATGTGATAACACTTGGGTCTTCCATATGACCAACTAAAAAAATTTCAAACACCAATGGACAAGTTCATGTACTCCAAGACTGATAAAAGCACAAGTGCCAAAACCATGCCAGTTTTATTTTTTCTACATCAAAGGAATTATTAGCTGCAAATGTGTTCCTCAAAAACAAATAAACAAGCACTTGGCCTTTGATCTGAACTGATACACTGTAATGCCTGCTTTACATGTAAACCCTACCAATTTTCTGTATGAAATAACATCAGTACACAACACTAAACATAAATCAGAACAAGTCTTGTACATTTTATCTCAAGAAAGTTTTGGTATGGTGAATATTTAATGACCGGAAAACCTGAAGAGAAGAGTATGCCTGGAACATATAAGCATAGTTGGGAGGTATATATTATATGTGGAAAATTTCTTGACTAGCTGAAACTTATTAGTTCCTGAAGGAGAACTCTGCTCCATGGAGTTACTGAAACATGAAGAAATGAAAACTGTATATAGTATCAATATCTCCATAGCTGAATAGAATTATGAACAGTATTGAAACAAGTGTTGTAAACAAAGATCAAGACCAGAAATGATACAAAACCACAACTACTGAACTCAGAATCACTGTGTATTCACAGAGTACCCAATTCCACTAGTCCTTCCGTTTATGTACGGCATAGTGTAACTGCTTAAATGATATTTTTCTCCAGCTTAGCACAGTACATACCTAAAATCCACACAAATTACAGTACCACATAACCATACCTTCTCTACAAGAATGGCCTTTTGCTTTGGTTTTCCTTTAATAAGTGCATAGCAAACCAGTGTCATGGCCATCACAAACAGGAAGTAGCTGGTGTGCATAAGATGTAGGTTGATGAGGGAACGCTCATTCTGAAAGCCATATTACGAACAATATATCATGGATGGCAAAACCACTTTGATTTTACCACTCCACTTCAACACAAATAAAAGTCAATGTTGTGCAGTTTTACCACTTGTTTGCAAGGGAAGTCATTATACAAAAGACACAAGTTTTTAAAGTATAAATATGAGGTGTGAGTTAGAAAAGGCATTAATCAATTCAAGCAGTAAGGACTACAGTAACTGTTATCAGAGTACACTGCACTATGAACAGAACAAACACTCAAATTGCCACTTTCACATAATATTTATCATTTATGTATAGCTCCTTAAATAAACCGACAGTAATTCAATGAAGTGTTGAGGAATTCAGTGCACTTTGGTGGGTCTGGCAGCATCTATCAGTTCCACAATATCCACCCACTTGTCCTTGCACATGCAGTACTGCTGTTCCAAAAACCAAATGTTAATGGCATTTTATAAAACCAGCATTAAATTTATTGACAGTCAGTCACTGTGGTAAAAAATGGACAACATGGGCCACCACTCATATATGGGCCCAAATAATATATATTCAGGACACCAGTATACTGAAAAGGATAGGTCAGAACTTACATGCACAACTTGCAATGAGAATGTACCAACTTCATATTCTGGATGTTAATGCAATTTGAAATGTAAAATAAGAAAAAGATTACCTACCAGCAATGATTTGGAAGCACAGGGAAAGCAATAGCTGTTGCCTGTTAGAAGGCATTTTCTGAGAATTGCAGTCACGTATCACGGATAAAAGGAAGGAAGGATGGAAAGAAGGGAAACAAAAGGGGGGAACTACAGGAAGCATTTCTTATCATATCTGTGGGCACAAAAGCTGTCACACAAGCATTACCGCATATGAAGCCTGTATTAGTCAAGAATTTAGAATCTGTTTCCCCTGCATGAAACTTATGTCATTTCACAGAAAAGCATTGAAGCGCCAACCTCCAGCATCTAAGTAGCAGCTCAGGCCTTCTAAAAATATTTCTCAACACATGATGCAGCTCATCTTGAAATATTATCAATTTATTTTGGAAAACGGACTTATCATCCTTGCTAAGAAAGCAGACTGTGCCACATTTTCTCTTCTTCTAATTCCCTGAATAATGGTGTCTGTATTAATGCAATGTAACAAGTGGAATTTTTTTTCAAAACACATAGGCCCTATGATTTTGTGTCAACCACTGCATACCACACTGAGATATAAAGGTACAGTTCTTCCTAGAACAGGCCATAAAGGCCCAGAGGGGGAGTAGAGGTATAGCTCCACTCTTTCTTTAACCCTGGCACTAGATGAGGGTGGGTGGTCAACTCTACGCCGCGGCCGCTTTATCCCCGGGAAAGAGACCTGGTACCCATTGTATAGGAGGCTGGGTGGGCCCAGGGCCAGTCTGGATGGCTGCAGAAAATCTCCCCCCCCCCCCCCCCCCGGATTTGATCCCCGGACCGTCCAGACCCTTGTGAGTCGCTATACTGACTACGCTAGTAACTTAATAACCTGCATGCACATTTTTGTAACACTGATATGTGTCACTTTGGCTGTTTATGCTCACACTTAATGTAAACCATGCCTCACCCAAGAAAAACACAAGTCCTCACATGTTACTTTTGTACAGCATTGAACCTGTTATTGTTGATGTGCATAATTTTTTTCCATGATGCACACTATGCAGAAATGAACACTCTTTCTGAACTGAATGCATTTCACAAGCACATTAAGACTAACTGATGTCCACATGTAATAAAAGATGTCTAACATGTCAATATCCCATTCCAGCCACTCAGATATCAGTGGCAATGACAGATAAAGGGCATCAGCTATAAAGCCCACACATGCACAGTTCATGTTTTCCTACGCTTGGGGACATGATAAAAGTGAATGCAGTCAGCATCAAACCACAAAGTGAAGCCCAGTTCAGTTAAGTTTAACAAGAAACTTACCCCAGTAAGCATAACCATCAGCTCAGGATTGGAACGGTATGCCATCCTCATAACAGTGCCACCTTTACACCAGTCATCATCCTCTCTCTCACCCAACACCTCACTGTCCCTACTCTGGCTCATCAACTTCCCTGTGAACCCTTGCTGAGGAGCAAGTGATGTTGTACAGGCAGGTGGGGCGCTCACCACAGGCAGGACTGATCGAGGGCCAACAAAGGTGACACAGACATCATCAGCTTGGGACAGGTTTTGTGGCAGTATCAGGCTCATGTTCAGTAGTGTCCCTTCCCCCACTAGTGACTCTGTTTTGCACATATGACTCCATGCTGGAACATAAGAAACTCTGCCTCCTTAGCTTAGCAACAGGTATAATAATACACAGTCCGACAATTATATAATGAGACTGATTTTATTTTGACCAAGATAGAAGTGCCATCTATGAAGCAATGCATGCCATTCAAGTGCCCAACCTTCATCTATAATGTGGCAACACCGCAACGCCCCACGCTGAGCATGACAGGAAATACGGCGCCATGTTGTGTAGATAGTGAGAGGACGTGGTCACAGTAGCAGCATGGAGCAGAGAGCGAACATTAAATTCTGTGTTAAACTCGGGAAAACTGCAGCTGAGACTGTGAAATTGATGAGACAAGTGTATGGGGATAATTTTTTATCTCGTGCACAGATATTCAGGTGGTATGCACGATTCAAAAGTGGTGTGGAAACGATTGAAGATGAAGCCAAGCCTGGGCGTCCATTTTCTGTTCGTAACGAGGGACTCATTGTGAAAGTGAGAGAACGAATACAAGAAGAACGTTGTGTGACTGTATGAATGATGGCTGATGAATTTGGTGTTAACAGGGAGACGATTCATCAAATCTTAGTGGAAGACCTGGGCAAGAGAAAGGTCGCTTCCCGGTTTGTGCCGCATTCATTGAACGATGATCAAAGACACGAGCGTGTTCAGTACGCAAAAGACATCATTAAAACTGCTCATAGAAATAAAACTTTCTTGAATTTGATTGTAGCAGAGGATGAAACTTGGTGTTTTCGCTATGATCCCACAACTAAACGCCAAAGTGCTGAATGGAAGTCACCAGCATCACCAAAAGGCAAAAAAGTTCGTTTTCAAAAGTCAAAAGTGAAGACAATGCTTGTGTGATTCTACGACAGCAAGGGAATTATTCACCACGAGTTTGTCCCTCAGGGAATACTGTCACTGGAAGTTTTTATTTGAGTGTTCTGGAACGCCTATGGAAGAGGATTCGCCGTGTCCGGCCCGAGTACTCAGCACCAGGCAGTTGGTTTCTTCTTCACGACAATGCACCGGTTCACCGGGCAGTTGCTGTACAAGAATTTTTAGCCCAAAAACAAGTGTGCGTGCTCAATCATCCGCCTTACTCCCCTGATTTATCCCCCTGTGATTATTTTCTGTTCCCCAAACTGAAGTTACCATTGAAAGGGCGCCTCTTTGAAGATGTTCAAGACATCCAAGGAGCTGTGACATCGAGTCTTCGGGCCATACCACAAGAAGACGTGCAGAGGTCGTTCCAGTCTTTGCTAGATCGTGCCACTCGCTGTATCGATGCAGAAGGGATGTACTTTGAATAAAATACAGATAGTACTCAAGTCTTTTGTTCCAGTTTTATTCTATAACCTCAGTCTCATTATATAATTGTCGGACTGTGTATTACCGCTGAAAGTACTGAACTGAGAGATCACTTACTTCATCACAGTCACCATTCCTATGCATGCTTGCTTTGATACAAGTATTATAAAACAGACTATTTCCACATTATAGTTTCTTTCTTCCTATGAATCAATATCCATAAACCAGCTTGCCTTTTGTGTAACAAAGGCTAGCTGGTTTACAGACACCAACGGATTACAAAGCTGCCAGTATGACATGTTTTATATTCTTCCTCCAAGTTTAAATTTCATAATTTTGCAGAAGACCCTTCTAAAATTCTTTCTTCCGACTTCTTTGCAGATAATTTATAGTGTCATACGGCTGATGAAAGTTACAGTTTTCCCATTATTACTTCATTTTGTTACAGCCAGAAAGGGTACATGTTTCTGTTTCATGTTTCATCAGGTGATATATACTCCTCTATTTTCACCAAAAATTATTTAAAAGGAATAATGCTATGAATTCATCATGTTCTAGAAAGAGCTATGGTAGAAGAAATGAACAAATAGCAAATAGAAAATATGGAGAAAATGAAACTGAATTTGGCCTTGAATAACTCTATGATAAAAACTATGTAAACTGTGCCGTAATCAAACACTGAACCATTTAACAGTGTACATCATGCAAAGGAACTGGAATATAAACCAAACACATAAATGCAAACTAACCAAAACAAGCAAACAAACTTATGAAACCATGTACTGCACAGGTCTACTATTCAAACTGATTGACCAAGTACTTGGTACAGAACATTGCTTGAGAAGTTCATCATTATTCAAACAGTCAAGAAATTCCATTCTTGTATGAATGGTTCATGATAGTAATAAAAACGCCCACCAATGTACCCTATCCTGAACTAGTCTGATCCAATTTGATCCTCACAACCAATTCCTAGAAGGCCTATTTATTATTCTCTTCCTTTTATCTATGCTCAGTCTCCAAAGTGGCCTTCAGAAGAAAAACAAATTTTAATTACTTGTTTATTAAATGTTGCTAAGTACATTCACTGCGTCAAGAAGCATTTCTACCCAAACATGGAGAGAAACATATTAGACAGCAGCACACAACGGCTCTGCAGTCTGGGATTAGTGTTTAGGTAGGCAAACCCTTTACAAATTTATATGGCCACTTTTCAACATAGGAAATTGCAAACATAGTTATAATATGTTGTTTTGAAATGTCTTACACGTCAAGGAAACATTTTGTACAAATGTTTCTTATAAAAGTGATCTTGTATCTCAACAATTTTGTTTCAAATACATTTCATTTTTATTTAAAAATACGGTCTGGATACCTGTGGTTATGTTTGAAATCTTTCAGCTACCTCAAGTCTATAACATAAGGAGAATGCAGGTTAGATACTCTTCAGTTATAGCATTTATATTCAAACACATTAGTGGACACATTCTTGCACTTCTCTTTCAAGCTCTCATGCCATATGCTTTGGATCTGTGTTGCCCATATTGTGACATAACACTTGCTTTGTGCACAACATTATGTCATTATTAACATGACAACAAACATCAACATGACACAAGGTCACATCTGTATGCTTTGTGCAGATAAGCCTCCCTTTCCTTTTTCTCTTTGTAAGCAGATGCAATTCATAAAATAATACTGATAAGTGATCAGTTTCTTTCCACCATGACAGGCACCAGTTGTTTTGTTGAATTATAACACCAAGAAGGTTAACGTTACCATTTCAATTGTTACATGCTGCACTGGAACAGAACCACTCATAACTGTGGACTACGAATATGTCAGTCACCTAAAAACTGGGATATCTGAAAGTTTTCAGTCAAGCAGAATTCTATTAGAATCTGCACCATGTGTGAACTATTGAAACTCAAACCTCCAAGTGGCAGAACTCCTGTTACTGTTGTTATGTTGTGTGGCAGAGAATTGAGTTGCTGCACCAAACTCAGTGAAGCAGTCACAACAATCGAGACATTGCCAAAATCACTCTGCTCCTCATCCACTGATCGACTGCTGTTGCCAGCTGCATCTGGCAGAACACATAAGTTGTAACTGCTCAGGTGCTTCAGAACCTGTTCCAGTCCTGAGAAACATCAAAATATTGTTTTCCAGACACTGTATCACCTTTA